>OY743183.1:36996506-37630906 GCA_963555705.1 Ligustrum vulgare | reverse complement strand
TTCTTGCTTGAACTCCATAAATTTGGGCTCTTCAAAAAGGACCAGGGTTAAGAACTTGGGCTATAAGCTAAAATGATCCAATTGCATTACAGTTTCGTATATATCGAGATGGAGTTTAGTTAATCATACCATCTAATAATTGTTTTAGAAATGTTTGATGAAAGGAATTTTGTATCGAACTGGAAATAAAATTCAATACTAGAGGGATGAATAAAAGATAGATATTACTGATATAACTGGAGATTATAAATGTTGTAAATCCGATATGGTAGAAAATGATATCTTACCATGAGGAGAGTCCCTCCTTATAGATGCTATGAGATAAACTCAGATAACAAATAAGATTCCTTTGTCTTTACATGGATGGACTAGAATTAAAGAAAATATAGTAAATTCATTGTATAATTCCGTGATCAAATAGTCCTCTGACTGCTCTTGGTAGTATAGTTTTGTTAATTTTTTTGTAGCTAATTGTCCTCGGCCAATCTTCTTCTTTTAGCCTTTTGTTTAGATATTCTATATATATCAAATATGTCTGTAGTTTCTTCGTTGTCTTCTACTTCTGTGGTATTAAGGCGATTTAGAATTCGTCCAAAGGGCGAGAAAAGCAAAATGAGTTTATATCTTGGGTGAAATTTCATTAGAATGTAGAGAAAATTTTTCAATGTAACGAAACAGCTATTACCCATGATTGTCCATAATTTCCAATAATCTCATAGTTATTGGCAAATAAAGTTACCAACTAGATTGTGGAAGCAATTACTAAGGAGGTGCAAGTGATGATATCATTCAAGCAAGGACGTGACAGTTTCAAGATCAAGCGAGATAGTTTTAGAGACGCAGTTACAAGGTGTATAAAAGCAAGAAAATCAAGAAATTTAGAGGGACCAATAAATCAACTCTCAATACAGAGAATTTAATTTCCTTTATTTATTTTTGCACAACAAATTTCTACTTTCCTTTAATTGTGGATTTGCGTAGAGGCTATATTTTCAATTGCGCCCCATTTTTAAAACTTTGTTTTAAGAGATTTATTTATGCAAACAATTGTCCAAATTTCTCAATTAATCATTTTGCATGAAACTATGCGTGTGAATATTGAAAAAGCGTCATAAAACTTCTAATTGTAGTCTCGAAGTATGTTCTATTCCATAGATTTTCTAGTCAAAGATTTGAAGTAGACTTTGATGGATTGAACAAGGTTTTAATAAACATTTTAAACTATAAAATAATAGAAATGATTGATTAATTATTTGATAGTACTTATGGAACCTCGAAATGTAATGTTATAGTAGTTCAAGCTTCCCAAAAGTAGGATTGATGCCTTAATTTGTATTTGCATTGCACCTTTATTGACTCGAATATCATTTAATTCTATTGTGAAAATCTATTTAATGTTGATTTACTTAAAGTATTGAAGTTGTCTTAAAAGCGATAATAAACGTCTATTCTGCATAAGTTTGTACATTATTAGAAAGAGAAGTTGTTATTTAAATTATCGAATAATATTTGCATATCAACAAAGGTTCAATTTTATAGGTCTCATTCAAAGATTATACCTAATAAGTCTCTTTCATTTAAATTTTAACTAACCAAGTTGTTGGGATTTTGGTCCCAAACAAACTTCGGGAGCGATGATGAAACATCGGGTCGGTTTTTTTTTGCTTCGTAGGCCTTCGGTCCATGATCGAGGTATTTTATGCCCCAATTAAACCACAATATGCGTAACCCAAGAGTGAACAGGTTAGAAACTTTACCACCCTATCTTGAGGTGTTAATTGGGTCATTGGCCCTATTACTCGATAGGTGGATCCGATTGACGGCCCGAGTTTTAATTAGGCTCCCGACTCATTCCCTAATTAAAACCTAAACCTAAATCTACCTATCCTATATATCTACTCCCTCACTCTCATAACTCACGACACACTCAAAAAGGACTTCTCTCTCGCTCTCTCTTCGTGACCGCGACAGTGTCTGGCTTCTCTCTTCTCTGTGAACTTGGTAAACCCGCGACCCTGATCCTTCGTTGGCCTCTGGTTTTGCTGCCTCCTTCGTGGTGGGCTGCCTCTTCCGCCTCTTTCTTCGTGCGCGGCGCTTGGTTACCGCACCTTGGTGCGTCCGGTTATAGGCCTCTGTTTGGTACAGTTTCTTGGTGAAAACTTGTGGGTTGTGGGTTGCCTCGGAGTGTGATCTTACCTATTTCATGTGGTGTTACCGATTGTTTTTATTGGGGCAATCTCTGAGCCCTCGGTTCTAGTCACACGATCGTGGCATTATCAAGACTTTAGGGAGTTTTCTCTTATTATTGATTCTTGTTAATCTTATCATTTCAATTACTTGTCACATATTGAGAATAACTTGCTACTTTGTGATTGTGCAAGGGAAAATTCTCCAACAAACTGGTATCAGAGCCGTGTCTGACTGATCGGCTGATTCGTGACATTCGTTGTAATTTGATAATTTTTATTCAACCTCTGTTCATTGTTACATTGCAGAAATTATTTTGTGTCATTGAAATTTTCATTTACTTAGTGTTGTCTGAAAATTCTTGACTAATTATTTTCGGGTGTTTTTTGTTTTGCAATCACTGTGTAGGTCATTTTTTGCTTAGTGCTGAGTCTGCCTACATCGAGGGATAGCTGATTGCAAACTTCACTAAAATAAATAAATAATTTTCGCATCACTCCTTATTACGGACACATAGAAGTCCGCTCTGGTAAATTGGCTGATCACTTTTTTAAATTTCTGTAATAGCAGGTCATCGTGTGGGGTGACCATTAGGCTTGCGGTTGCCTGTTGCTAGTTATAGGATTTAATTGTTATTACCTGTGATTTGGGATATTGCTGATTTCATACCTGTGTTTTCATACTTGTTCTTGATACATCTTGGTGATTGTCTATCTCGTGTTGCTCTTGATATTAGAATTGTTTCCCTTGACCTTACCCGTGTCGAAGATTCTCTTGACCTGAGACCTTTTGAGTCTCACGGAATCCTGAGAGTTTAGAACGGCTTATATATTGCGGCCTTTTAGGTTTCTGTGTGAAATTCTCTTTGAGCTGCATATTATCCCATTGTGGTGTGTTGTCTGTTTTCTTGAAATATGTCTGCACATCATTTTGACTTGAGTGTCTTTAATGGAAAGAGTGATTTTTCTATTTGGCAACAGAAAATGAAAGGTATTTTAGTTCAGCAAAAGGTTTCTAAAGCAATTGATAATTCTTTTTCTGCTACTGTGACTGAAGAACAAAAAAAAGGAATTTGATGAACTTGCTTATACTTCTATTATCTTGCACTTATCTGATAGTGTTTTACGAAAAGTTGGTAAACACGATACTGCTGAAGCTCTTTGGAAAAAGTTACAAGAACTTTACTTAACACAATCCACCCCGAACAAACTTTTTCTTCTTGAAAGTTTTTTCAGTTTCAAAATCGATCCTTCAAATGAATTAGATGACAATCTTGATATTTTCAATAAACTTGTTCAAGATATCACAAATTGTGGTGATAAAGTGCCTGAAGAATACAATGCCATAATTTTATTGAATGCCGTTCCTGACATATATAAGGATGTTAAGAATGCTATCAAGTATGGGAGGGAGACCCTTACCCCGGAGGTAGTCATTGATTCACTTAAGAGTAAGGATAGGGAGATTAGAGCTGAGAAAGGTGGGGGAAAGCAAGGGGAGGTCCACTTTGTGAGAGGTATGACTCAAACAAAGGGTGGTGGAAATAGTGGGAGCGGACAAAGTAGTGGTAGCAAGAAAAATGGTAGAAGTAGATCCAAATCACGAGGGAAAGTTGCAGGTAGAAAATGCTATGCTTGTGGTCAGTTAGGACACTTTATTAGTGATTGCTATAAGGAAAAAAATAAACTAAAGGGGAGTGAACAAGGGGAGGTGAATATTGTGGCACCAAAACATAATGAACCTGGTGAGGTTTACGTCCTCTTAGATCACAAGCCTAGTGAAATTAACCTGTCTATGAACTCCCATACTGAAAAATGGATTCTTGACTCTGGTGCATCATTTCATGTCACTTCTCATAAGCATTGGTTTGATCATTTGCATGAGTCTGATCATGGTCATGTTGTTGCATGGGGTGGAGTCGCATATAACATTACAGGTGTTGGTGATGTTATTGTCAAATTTGAAAATGGTTTTGTGCATACATTGAAGAATGTTAGGTACATTCCACATATGGGTAGAAATTTGATATCGGTGGGAGAGTTAGAAAATGCAGGTTTCACTGGGAGGCTTGGTGACGGGATGATTAAAATGTTTAAAGGTGCACTTAGGGCCTTTAAGGCCATTAAGAAAAATGGCATTTACACAACTCATGTTGAAGTAGTAAGTGGTGAAAACCATACTATTGCATCCATTGACACCGATCACACACAAAAATGACACAATAGACTTGCACATGTGAGTGTTAAAGGTCTAAAATTTTTGAATGATAAGGGTGTGTTTGGAAAGGATAAGGTGTCTGACATGCCATTTTGTGATCATTGTGTGCTTGGGAAACATCACAGGATGTCTTTTGCATCCAGCACACACCGGACAACTAGAATGCTTGAATACATTCATTCTGACTTATGGGGCCCTGGGAGTAATCCCACTTTTGGTGGTAACAAATATTTCCTGTCCATTATTGATGATTTCTCCAGACGTGTGTGGATTTATTTGTTGAAAGATAAATATGAAACTTTTGAAAAGTTTAAAACATGGAAATTACAGGTGGAGAATCAGACAGGTAGAAATATAAAATATTTGAGAACTGATAATGGTCTTGAATTCTGCAATTCTGATTTTGACAATATGTGTAAAGATAATGGTATTACTAGACATAGAACTGTGCCTTACACTCCCCAGCAAAATGGGGTTGCTAAAAGGATGAATCGTACATTACTTGATAAGGTTAGATGTATGATGTTAAGCTCTGGTGTGCCTAAATCTTTTTGGGGTGAAGCTGTTATGACTGCATGCTATCTGATTAATATGACTCCTTCCGCTGCCTTAAATGGTGATACACCATATGAAAAATGGTATGGTAAATGTGCTGATTATTCTATGCTTAGAACTTTTGGTTGTACTGCGTTTTCTCATCAAAGTGAGGGAAAATTAGAACCTAGAGCTAGAAAGTGTGTTTTTTTAGGATATCCCGAAGGTGTTAAAGGGTATAGGTTGTGGGACAGAAGTCAAAAAGGCGTGAGAATAATCATCAGCAGAGATGTCACTTTTAATGAGTCTGAGATGCCTTGTCTAGGAAACGAAGAATAGCCAGAGATAGGTGGAGATGAACCCTCACCTGAGGTGGAGAGTGCTAGAATCCCTATCCCCATTACCCCGAGTGAGGTGGAGAGTAACCCCCAACAAGATCACGAGAATGTAGAACTTGAAGAAGATGACCCTATAGATCATCCTGTTGATCATAACCCTTTGGATGACTATCAGTTAGCTAGAGATAGGGAAAGAAGACCACATAGAGAACCCCAAAGAATGTCCGACTACGTCATAGCCTATGCTAGTTACCAAGACCTAGCTGATAAAGAGCCCAATACTTACGAGGAGGCTATGAGAAGTGAAAATAGGAAATTTTGGGTTAGTGCCATGAAGGAGGAGATGGAATTGCTCCATAAGAATCAAACTTGGGTTTTAGTGGACAGACCAAGAGATAAATCAATTGTAGGCTGCAAATGGGTCTACAAGGTGAAGGAGGGTACCACTGAGAATGAGCCTATGAGATATAAGGCTAGGCTAGTTGCCAAGGGGTACACACAAAAGGAAGGGGTAGACTATAATGAGATTTTCTCCCCCGTTGTTAAGTATACCACCATTAGAGTCATGCTTGCTTTTGTTGCGTATTATGACTGGGAGCTTGAACAACTTGATGTAAAAACTGCTTTTTTACATGGAGATCTTGAAGAGAAAATTTTTATGTTTCAACCCAAAGGTTTTGAAGATAAATAAAAACCTGATCATGTGTGTTTTCTTAAAAAATCATTATATGGTTTAAAACAATCACCTAGACAGTGGTACAAGAAATTTGATTCTTATGTGCTTTCTATTGGTTTCAAGAGGAGTGAGTTTGATCATTGTCTATACTATATGCATCACAGCACTGATGAGTGTATGTATTTGTTACTTTATGTGGATGACATGTTAGTAATTGGTTCTAACATGACTTTAGTAGACAAGATTAAAAATGAGTTAAACAAGGCATTTGATATAAAGGACCTAGGCCATGCTAAACTTATTTTGGGTATGGAAATTGAAAGAAATAGGTCTAATTCTTGTTTATTCTTGCATCAAACTCCCTATGTGCAAAAGGTGTTAAAGAAGTTTGGTATGATAAATTGTAAACCTGCTTCTGTACCTCTTAGGAATCATTTTGTTTTAACAAAAGATCAATCACCTGCGAATGAGGAAGAAATAGCTTATATGAGTAATATACCCTATTCTAATGTGATTGGTTCTGTGATGTATCTGATGGTTTGTACTCGGCCAGATTTGGCCTTTGCTGTTAGTACTTTGAGCAGGTACATGTCTAATCCTGGCCCCACTCATTGGGAAGCCTTGAAGTGGCTACTTGGTATCTTAGTGACACTTATAATGTGGGTTTAATCTATAAGTCCAAATCTAATAATGTGAAATTGAAGGGTTTTACCGATGCTGATTATGGTGGAGATAGAGATAATAGGAAATCTACTTCCTCTTATGTGTTTACTTTGTGTGACTCATGTGTTAGTTGGAAGTCTCAGCTCCAACATATTGTTGCTCTCTCTACTACTGAGTCTGAATATATTGCTGTTACCGAAACCTTTAAAGAAGCTTTGTGGTTTAAAGGATTAGTTAAGGAACTAGGAGCCTTAAATGAAAGTGTAACAGTATATTCTGATAGTCAATCAGCTATTCATTTATGTAAGAACCCTGTTTTTCATGAACGTACTAAACACATTGATGTTAGATTACACTTTATTAGGAATATTGTTTCTCAAGATGAAATTAAACTTGAGAAAGTGCATACAGATTATAACCCTGCAGACATGGGCACAAAGGTGCTCACTTTGGTAAAATTTAGAAGTTGTCTATTGCTTCTAAATATCGGTACAGGTATGAAAAGGTCCGATTAGTTTAGGACTTTAATCTTGCAACTACTAAACATGTGTTGTTTTGTTTTTTGCAGGTTTGTTCGGTACCAAGGTGGAGGTTTGTTGGGATTTTGGTCCCAAACAAACCCCGAGGGCGATGATGAAACATCGGGTCGGTTTTTTTTACTTCGTAGGCCTTCGGCCCATGATCGAGGTATTTTATGCCCCAATTAAACCACAATATGCGTAACCCAAGAGTGAACAGGTTAGAAACTTTACCACCCTATCTTGAGGTGTTAATTGGGTCATTGGCCCTGTTGCTCGATAGGTGAATCCGATTGGTGGCTCGGGTTTTAATTAGGCTCCAGACCCATTCCCTAATTAAAACCTAAACCTAAATCTACCTATCCTATATATCTACTCCCTCACTCTCATAACTCATGACACACTCAAAAAGGACCTCTCTCTCGCTCTCTCTTCGTGACCGCGACAGTGTCTGGCTTCTCTCTTCTCTGTGAACTTGGTAAACCAACGACCCTGATCCTTCGTTGGCCTCTGATTTTGCTGCCTCCTTCGTGGTGGGCTGCCTCTTCCGCCTCTTTCTTCGTGCGCGGCGCTTGGTTACCGCACCTTGGTGCGTTCGGTTATAGGCCTCTGTTTGGTACGATTTCTTGGTGAAAACTTGTGGGTTGTAGGTTGCCTCAGAGTGTGATCTTACCTGTTTCGTGTGGTGTTGCCGATTGTGGTTATTGAGGCAATCTCTGAACCCTCGGTTCTAGTCACACGATCGTGGCATTATCAAGACTTTAGGGAGTTTTCTCTTATTATTGATTCTTGTTAATCTTATCATTTCAATTACTTGTCACATATTGAGAATAACTTGCTACTTTGTGATTGTGCAAGGGAAAATTCTTCAACACAAGTGATGATATCTCAATTTCAGGCAAACACAAGTCAATTTCCTTGTTAATCATGCTGACAAAGTAATAGGAAATAAAGTTTAGCTTATGTTCGGCAACTGATTATTTTTAGTCATCATTGCATTTTATAATTTTCTAAATCATTTTTTAATCACACATATTTTCTCTTTTCAATTTTTAACCCTAGATTTTAACTCAAACCCTAGATTTTAACTCGAAATACGAAATAAAGAGCGGTTGCTCATTATAATCAGTTGCAGAATTATTAGTCTTAAAAGAACTTGGTTTCCAAGCATAAAAATATGGTCCTAAATTTTCAATATTATATTTTTTATTTCAATTATAAAATTTCTTAAACATTCAACATTTCCTAGAATATTCACACGTGTCCAAGATTTTCGTGCAGCCCAAGTTGAAAAACACTATTATATATGTCCCCTTACCCCTACACTACTTAATCAGTTAATTGTCATACAGTCAATCCTAATTATAAACTAAATCCATCAGCTTCTACGATTCAACTTTAGTTTGTTAATTTCTGCTTATTTTTTGTGACCTTTGATTGAGCAATGTCGGCTCCTGATATTGGTGAAGTTTATTTGATGAGAAAGCTTCATAAAGAGAAGATGATGAAGAGAGAACGGGAGAACAAGCCAACGAAAGAAAAAGCAGCTTCTGAAGGGAAAATAAGTGATTCAAACAAGAAAAGTAAGAAAAAAGCAGCTGCTGAAGGGGAGAAAACTACTTGTGCTGGTTGCTTGTCCATTGTGTTCAACTTCAAGAAGGTCCACCAAAATTCTGTGCTAAAATCGAAGTAGCTCGTATCTTTTCTTATAAAATTCAGCATGCTGGTAGATATGATTTATCTAAATTTTGAAGGCATGTTTCGTAGGTTTTTTATTGGACAGAATTGAAAACAAAGAGGAAAAGTTGAAATCCCATCTAAAGAAATGGTTTGTTGCCCAAATCCCAAGCAAATGTTTGGTGCAATGCAACATGTGTCTGTATCGGACAATATAATATAGTGGGTCTGATTCGATTCGAACAACATATCATTCCTAATCCCATCTATAGTCCTCTTCAGTACTGTATAATATAGTAAACCAAGTATATATGTCATTATTTTTGTGCTAGCTAGGTTTCCGTGTACTTCATTTTGTTGCATTGTAATACAAGTTGTCTTACTAGATCCTTCATATACAAGAATTAATAGTTGATGCAAATCAAGAAGCTGTCCCTTAAATTAAGTGTTACACTGATGGACAGGAGATTAAGGAATCATAATTATGCTTATTATTTCTTTCCTACGTTCGTTGACTATTTCGAATGGGGAGGAGGAAGAGAAGGGAAGTTTCCATCTGTACATTTTCTGAATTTTGGAGAGATTCCAATTGCATAAAGATTCTGTGTGTTTTGCTATCCCCTCTTGGTTGTCGATGTGAGGTTTAACCAGGAAGCTATACACCAAAATATTGTATCAGTGCGGTTTCCTTCTCAAGAACTCAGCATCCCATGCCTGTAACCTGTAGTGGTAACTCATACAGAATGTTGATAATCATAGGCCTCAATTTCATCCAAAAACAGAAAATTTTCCCCGATACCATGGTGGACGTCAGTGGCGGATCCAATTGGTGTCGAAGTAGCTCGGTGGATCGATCACCGGCCGACTCATTTGATTTTTTTTTTTTCAATTTATGTAGGAAACTGAGATTTGAGAATGGTTTTCTGTATTTGTGATTCAATATCTATTTCTTCAGTTTAATTTCTTTCCAATTTATTAAGTGAATACACCGACCACCGACGAGCCACGGTCCTAATTCTGAACCGAAACGGTGTAAGTTGTAAACCAGGCAGCAGGTTGTAGAAGATGAAGATTGGGTATAATTTTGGGCATTTTTTTAATTATTTGGACCCTCTAAAAGTTACCAAAAATCAAATGAAATTTGAATAGTTAAGACTCAATTCATATACCTACAGAAACGTAGAAAGGTTAGAAGAAAAAGGATTGAAAGAGAGAAACTTGTTTCCTTAGCCTTTTTTTATGTAAAGAATTTAATGGATGGTTACAAGCAATTGGAGACATCTGTTTATTTGTCATGTCCCAATGGAGAAGATGGTGTTATGAAAATATTGTTCAAATACATAAATAAAAGTTGAAAAGTGCAAAAATTGGACCAAATACAAATGGACGGACCTAAAGGTCCGGCCAGAATGAAGAACCACGCGATCGCGTGGTTGATGGTCCGGCGATCGCGTGGTTAAGTGATTTATTCATTGCAGAAATTTTCGACCGACGATCGCGTGGAGTTAAAATTCGACCGTTGGAGAAATTTTTTCAGAATTTATCAAGCACCTTTTCAACCAATTTTGGCACTCTTTCTTGAAGAGTTGCATGAACAACGAATAGGGATGATAGAATTCTATAAATAGGTATAGAATTCATGTTTTGAACAACTTTTGATCATCTAACCTTCAATAGTGATTATCATCCAAAAGTTCCAAAATTTTATACTTAGAATCTTCAAATTTGCTCTTCTTGTTCCTATTCTCCAAGTTTATCAATTGTGCTATTTGATACTTGGTTTGAGGCTTGAAATCCGCTAAAGCAATTTGTTTGGAGGCCCTTTAGCATTCTCATTTCGAGAGGGCGCAAATTTCGCTTTTAGCCCAGCATTCTTTGCGATTCAAGTCATTTTGCAATTTTTGTTTTCTTCTTGATTCTTTGTTGCAAGTTTTTTGTGTTAACTTCATTATAGAACATATTCCATTTGAGAAAGGAAATTTCTCAACAATCTAAAAGCAAAATTTGTCTGCGATGGCAACCGAAGGAGACACAACCATGGCAACAATCAAATTGATGAATCAAGACTTGATTCGCTTGGATCGTTTTGATGGCACCGACTTCACAAGGTGGCAAGACAAAATCAAGTTTCTACTAACGGCACTAAAAATCTTCTACATCCTTGATCCCAATTTGGAAGACTTGCCCGAACCTTCCGAGAAAGATACCGAACAAGCAAGGATTGATCGAAAGAAGCCAGAAGAAGACGAACTTATTTGTCGTGGTCATATATTGAACGCACTTTCGGATCGTCTCTACGACTTGTACACCAACACTAAATCTGCAAAAGAGATTTGGAATGCACTTGAAAACAAGTATAAGGCCGAAGAGGAAGGAACTACAAAATTCTTTATAATAAGGTACTTTGATTTTAAATTTTTGGAAAATGTTCCCCTATTACCCCAAGTTCATGAATTGCAAGTGATTGTCAATAAATTTAAAGCGGTGAAGATAGAACTTCCGGAATCATTTCAAGTAGGAGCAATTATTGCAAAATTGCCTTCTACTTTGAGAGGATATATGAAGAAAATTCTTCACAACTCCGAAGACTTTTCAATGGAGCAAATTCAAAAATATCTCCGAATTGAGGAAGAGTCGAGGGCAAGAGATGGGATTGAACATTCCCATGTTGGTACTTCTAAAGCCAATGCCTTGGAGAACAACAAAGTGACTAAAATAAACAAAAGAAAGTTTACTAACAACAACAACAACAACAAATTCAAAAAGAAGCCCAAGGGAGAATGCTTTGTATGTGGAAAATTCGGCCACTTTGCGAAAGATTGCCGACATAAAAAACAAAGCAATTTTGGAGGCAAGGTTAATTCCATTGACAAGAATGAAATTATTGCTACTATAAGCGAAGTGAATTCTGTCAAAGAAAAAATTCCGGGATGGTGGTATGATACATGCGCCACCGTTCATGTTTGCTATGACAAGTCCCTATACAAGACCTATCAAGAGATTGATGATGGTCAACAAATTCAAATGGGAAATGAACATTGTTCGAAAGTCATAGGAAAAGGGAATGTTGATCTTCAATTCACATCCGGAAAGGTTGTAACTCTTACAAATGTCTTACATGTGCCGGATATGAATAAAAACCTTGTAAGTGGTGATTTGTTGGGAAAACCGGGCGTGAAATGTATTTTTGAGTCGGGAAAACTTGTATTGTCCCGAAATGGTTTCTTTGTTGGTAAAGGCTATTCCACTAATGGAATGGTCAAATTGTGTACTATTGACAATGCAATTAATAAAATAAATTCTTCTTACTTTGTGTGTTCTTTAGATTTATGGCATGATAGATTAGGACATGTTGGATATTCTACTTTGCATAGAATGATTAGAAATGACATGCTATCTTGTGTTTTTACAAAGTATGAAAAATGTGAATTTTGCACTAAGTCCAAAATGATTAAAAAACCTTTTCAAAGTGTAGGAAGATCATCTAATATTCTTGACTTAGTTCATACCGATATTTGTGAACTTAATGGCATGTTAACTAGGGGTGGTAATAAATATTTTATCACTTTCATTGATGATTATTCTAGATTTTGTTATGTTTATCTAATGAAACATAAAAATGAGGCTTTTCATATGTTTAAAGCATATAAAAATGAAGTAGAAAATCAAAAGGATAAAAGGATTTAAAATTCTTAGAAGTGATAGAGGCGGTGAATACTTTTCTAAAGAATTTGATATCTTTTGTGAAGAACATGGTATTTTACACCAATGTAGTGCACCTAGAACACCGGAACAAAATGGCTTGGCGGAAAGAAAAAATAGAACCTTAGTTGAGATGATAAATGCTATGCTAACAAGGTCTAAATTGCCTAATAACTTATGGGGTGAGGCATTACTTACCGCGTGTCATATACATAATAGAATTCCTTCTAAGAAACTTAAAGTTTCACCTTACGAATTGTGGAAAGGTCGGAAGCCTAACATTGGATATTTTAAAGTGTGGGGGTGTTTGACTTATTATAAAAACACCAATCCTAGTAAAACAAAACTAGGACCAAGAGGGATCAAGAGTGCCTTTGTTGGATATGCTATAAATAGTAAAGCATATAGGCTACTTGATCTAATATCCAATGTGATTATAGAATCACGAGATGTGGAATTTTTTGAGAATTCATTAAGCGTTGATGATATTCCTCAAAATTCAATAGAAATTCAAAATGAATTTCCGGCTTCTAAATCACTAGAAACATCTACCCAAGATGTAATTGAGACTAGTGAAACTCGAAGAAGCAAGCGTTCTCGTAAAGAGAAGGTATTAGGACATGATGAGATTGATTCTCAAATGATCTCCTTTTACTTGGTTGAAGCAAGTAAGGAAGATATAGTAAGAACAATTCCATATGTTCTTCAAATTGATAGTGATCCTGAAACCTATAAAGAAGCAATGACTTCTAGAGATAGCACATTTTGGAAGGATGCTATCAATGATGAAATGGATTCTATAACGTCCAACAATACTTGGAAGATTGTTGATTTACCGGCTGGATCAAAAGCCATTGGTTGCAAGTGGGTATTTCGAAGGAAATACAATACCGATGGTTCGATCCAAACCTATAAAGCAAGATTAGTTGCTAAAGATTTTCGACAAAAGGAAGGAATTGATTATTTTGACACTTATGCACCGGTGGCTAGGATCACTACTATTAGAATACTATTTGCACTATCTTCTATATTTGATTTGCATGTGCATCAAATGGATGTGAAGACTGCATTTTTAAATGGAGAATTAGACGAAGAAGTTTACATGGAACAACCGGAAGGTTTTGTTCTTTCGGGTAATGAAAATAAAGTTTGTAAACTTATTAAATCGCTATATGGTTTAAAACAAGCTCCTAAAAAATGGCATGAGAAATTTGATAATGCAATTATGTCTTTTGGTTTTTCACATAATGTGGTAGATAAATGTTTATATATTAAAAGTTGTGATAAACTTGTTACATTTGTGTGTTTGTATGTGGATGACATATTGATTATAAGTAATCACATGAATGGCATAAAAGAAACGAAGAGGTTTCTATCGTCAACATTCAATATGAAAGATCTTGGTCAAGTGGATATCATATTAGGTATAAAAGTGATCAAGAATGAGTTGGGGTATGCATTAACCCAATCACATTATATTGAGAATGTGATTGAAAAGTTCAAACATTTGAATATTAAAGAGGCAAATACTCCATTTGATTCAAGTATTAAACTTGTAAAGAATGTTGAAAGGGCTATTGGAAAACTCGAATATGCGAGTGCAATTAGAAGTCTAATGTATGCAGTTCAATGCACGAGACCGGATATTGCATTTGCCGTGAGTAAACTTAGTAGGTTTACTAGCAATCCAAGTGTTGAACATTGGAAAGCGATTGGAAGAGTTCTTGGTTATCTAAAGAGAACCAAAAACCTTGGACTTCAATATTCCAAGTTTCCAGAAATATTAGAAGGATATACCGACGCAAGTTGGATATCAAATGCTGGAGAAAATAAATCAACCTCGGGATGGTTATTTACACTTGGAGGTGGTGCTGTTTCTTGGAGATCAAAGAAACAAACAATTATAACACATTCCACTATGGAATCCGAGTTTGTTGCATTAGCCGAAACTGGAAAGGAAGCAGAATGGCTTAAGGATCTTCTTTATGAAGTTCCATTGGATACGAAGAAGGAATCTTCAATATCTATACTATGTGATAGTCAAGCTACTCTAGCAAGGACTTATAATGAAGTCTACAATGGAAAGTCAAGACATATGAGTCTTAGACATGATTATATAAGAAAATTAATAAATGATGGAATAATATCACTTACCTATGTGAGGTCAAGTGAAAATTTGGCTGATCCATTCACAAAACCACTTACCAAAGAGTCGGTAAGACAAATATCGAGTAGGATGGGGCTAAAACTCCTATTATAAATTCACCAATGACGGAAACCCTACCTGTCATTACGAAATGAGTAATTCACGGGTTCAAAGGGTAACAACAAGTCATTCGATAAGTGAATTGTTGCAGCACTTAAAAATTATTTTAAGGCCCTATCCTAAGGATACAAGTGCTGGGGTAACTGTTTGGAGGGTTGAACAAATCTTAAAGAAATTCAGTAATTAGTACAAGTGTCTTTAAAAGTTACCAAGACACTGTAAGAATTTCTCCTATATGAACTTAGAAGTGGTGCCGCTTCAAGGAAAGTTTTGGAGTTACTTTCTGAAAAGTTCATGAACTCGGATGGATGCAAGACCATTAACGCGTCAAAGTAAATCGTGTGGAACGTATTGAGCAAGAATGTTCACGTGTGCGATATCGCCGGTAATGTCATAAGGGATAACTGGTTCAAAGCCAAGGCTACCTGAGATCTCGATATTACTTTGCAATATTAGTACTAATATAAGGTTAAAATCGAAAGATACCTTATTTTATGCGTGACATCGTTTATAATTCTAAGTTGTGTTCATATATTTGAACAAGTGGGGGATTGTTATGAAAATGTTGTTCAAATATATAAATAAAAGTTGAAAAGTGCAAAAACAGGACCAAATACAAATGGACGGACCAAATGGTCCGGACCGGACCTAAAGGTCCGGCCAGAATGAAGAACCACGCGATCGCGTGGTTGAGTGATTTATTCACTGCAGAAATTTTCGAGGCATCGCGCGAGATTCATACCGGCGATCGCGTGGAGTTAAAATTCGACCGTTGGAGAATTTTTTTCAGAATTTCTCAAGCACCTTTTCAACCAATTTTGGCACTCTTTCTTGAAGAGTTGCATAAACAACGAATAGGAATGATAGAATTCTATAAATAGGTATAGAATTCATGTTTTGAACAACTTTTGATCATCTAACCTTCAATAGTGATTATCATCCAAAAGTTCCAAAATTTTATACTTAGAATCTTCAAATTTGCTCTTCTTGTTCCTATTCTCCAAGTTTATCAATTGTGCTATTTGATACTTGGTTTGAGGCTTGAAATTCGCTAAAGCAATTTGTTTGGAGGCCCTTTAGCATTCTCATTTCGAAAGGGCGCAAATTTCGCTTTTAGGACAGCGTTCTTTACGATTTAAGTCATTTTGCAATTTTTGTTTTCTGCTTGATTCTTTGTTGCAAGTTTTTTGTGTTAACTTCATTATAGCACATATTCCATTTGAGAAAGAAAATTTCTCAACAGATGGTATTAGCATAGCTTCTTTACGGTTTTTGCTTGGAAATACAAGATGAGCTTTCCAAGATTGCTGGTAATATTTAGGTCATGAGTCATAATAAAAATGATTGAATTTTATCGTACAAAAATACAATTGTTTTCTTCTGTGTGCCTATTCAAGAGCTAATTCCACGTGTTTCACGTTTGTGAGAATTATGAATATTAAGGGTGCGTTTGATTTACTTCCAATTACCTAAAAAATGATATTTTCCAACTTAATTTTCTTGTTTTGGCTGTTTAATTGGATTTCATTTCCAGGCAATTCCTTTTCCAACCAATTCCGTCACGCACGTCTGTTCCTTGTTTTCGTGGATTTTGTTTTCCCAGGATAGGAGAATTTATTTTTCAGAGAAAATCACGTACCATTTTCATCACTTTGATCATTTTTTTGTTCTTAATTGATTTATTTCTTTCACAAAAATTAACATTATTATTACTAAGTACAAACTTGTTAAAAAATGAAAATAAAAAATAAAAAATATTATAATAGCAAAATTTTACTTTATTTTTCATAAAAAAATTATGTCAATCAAACAACAAAAGTTGAAAAATTCTTAATTGAAGATTATTTATCGAAAAAAATTTAAAAATCAATTCACCCTCCTCTTAGTTATTTTTGAATTATCAGTGTCACCCCTATATATAAAAGTAAGTTTTACAAACGAGAGAAAGAAGTTGGACTCTATAAGGGAGATACTATAGGGGAACAAAATTTTCATCCCATTGAGAACGTGACAAAGGCGCCAATATTTCATGTGAAGGATCTCTCATCAAAACAATAATCTATAGGAAATTAGGAATGACATGTTTGTCGTGGCTACAGGCTATATATGAAACTGATACAGAGACTATAGGGAAGATTTATTTTATTTTATTTTATTTATATCGCCACTATAGTTCCCCATTTTGGTAGTGATCGAGGTGGTTGTCTTGGGCTGCCAGGACAGGAGTCACAGGACCCAAGTGCGCAACCCCCCTTGCAATCATTAAGCAACAAGTACTGGCGCAAGGGGCGGGCTGTCGGACTTACGTTAAAACAACTGGTAACGAATTTCAATGAATTAATCAACTAAAGTTGTACAAATTACAGCAAATGAGATATCATTTGTAGAAAATAAAATAAAATAAACATATGCTCCCATCAAATGGAGCTAGAGAAGACATTACATAGATAAAGATCGGGCGAGCTAAGAATCTGATTATGGCATAGAAGTTGGCTGGACTTTGTTGAACACACAACAACAAGATCCAGTACCAGAATCATTTTTTCGTAACGTTTTTTCTTGATTTTCGAGTCTCTTCTTCTTCTTCTCCTCCTCGTTATGGAGTTTCCTCGATGCGTAAACTTGAGCAATATCAGCACTAGGACTCAACATGACTGATTAACGAAACAAGCTATTCTGATACAAAGTTTATATATGAACCAACGTATAAATCAATAAATGAATGAATGAATAAATAAAGGAAAGCAATGAATGGGATATATAGAGACTTTTGGTGAACTTTATTCGGACGTAATGCATTACTTAATCGTCAGGTTGTGCTTTTCTAACTTAACAAGAATTTGGTACATTTCTCATTCTATAATCTCTTTTTATTTATAATTTTTGTTCCAGACGGCTTTCTTGAGATTCAAGGACTTACTAATCAATTATTTTTCTTAAAAATAAATTTTTTTCCTCTAAAAAAATAATTAACCACAATTGGAGATATTATGATATAATTAACAAACTTGTTATATATATATATATATATATATATATATATATATATATATATATATATATATCAAATTGATAGATTGATTGGATTTTTGAACTTCTATAGCAAATTTATTCTTTTGCAATTTTAGTAATATTTCTTTTTGGACAAATTCTGTGATATATCATTCACGTAAAGAACTTAAAGCCCTGTTCTCTTTACTGTTTTGAGGTCGTTTTCTATTTTTATTTTCGAAAACACTAAAAACGTGTTCTCTTTACCATTTTTGAAAACGTATTTTGGAAGAAAAAAAAATTTTACAAAAAACGCAAAACGCCCAAAACCTCGTTTTGGACGTTTTTTGTATATTTCAACAAAAAATGTTCAAAAAGTGGAAAATGCGTTTTGAGATTTTTTTTTTTTTTTTTAAGAATTATCCTAACTTGGAACTAAGCTTAATATAAAGTTTTTAATAATTTTTTTTTCTAGAATTATCCTAATTTGAAACTAAGCCTAAATAAAGATGGTTTTTTTTTTTTTTTTTTGAGAATTATCCTAACTTGGAACTAAGCTTAAATAAAGTTTTATTGTATTCAATATCAACATTAAAAAAAAAAAATTAAGTGAGAATTCTTGTTATTATATTTCAAAAAATACCTTGATAAAAGACTCTGATGGTTTTGAAAGAACTTGCATTTTCTGGATTTTAATAGAACTAAAGCTTCCTCAAATCCCGAACCTGACCAAGCTGTGTTAATATAGACTCTTAATGCTCACATTAGTGTGTTGCATGTAACCATGTTTTCAGTGTATTGTAAAAGGAAATTTGAGTTTGAGTCAATAGTATTCTGCAAGCAAATTAATTAAAAATAGTTTAAGTAGTATTTTGTAAAATTTCAAATAGAACGTGTTTTTCAGTTTTTCATTTTCAAAAACAGTTTTCAGAAATGATAAACCAAACGCGTTTTCAGTAAATTTGAAAACAAAAATAACAACAGGAAACACAAAACATCTTCGAAAATGAAAATACAAAATAAAATACAAACAGAACGTCACCTAACATTTTCATGCATCCTTGTCCCGCATTGAAAAGAAATGAGAAGAGCGAAGAAAATGGAGCACTTATAAAGAAAGAAATGAAAAATGCTAAACTTAAAGAAATGAAAAATGCTAAACTTACACACACAAATTTTACACGTTACCTTACACCACTCGCATGTGACGGGGTTCACAAATATTTATTTGTTAACCCCACCACATGTAAGTAGTGTGTAAGGTAGTGTGTAAATGAATGTGTAAGTGTAGCATCCTCCAAAAGAAATCTAAAAAATAAAAGTGTCCAACATTTATTTACGGAATAAAAAGTGTCCAATATTTATACCTTACAAACAATATATTGGAAACATCGTATACACACAACAAACAACAATATTGAAGATTAGATACACGTAATATTGACCGACCCTTTTTTTTTTTTTTTTTTTTTCAATTTTCGACCATTTTTCAAAATGCAGTGTCAAAATTGGATATCTCCCACATTTTCTCTTCCAAAAATTAAATTAAATAGTATAAAATTGAAAAAGTTCAGATTGTTAATAGAGAGGAAAAAATATTGCAATTTTTAAGGAGTTGAATGAATTTGGAAAATTCAAAATTGAAAGTCTTTTGTTTGAAGATTAGAAATATATGGTACTCTCTCCATTCCATTTATATAGACTGATTTCGGTTTTTTTTTCTTGTCTCATTTATGTACTAATGTTTCTGAAGGAAATAAAGCCTTAGACATTTTCTTCTTCTTAGCTAGAATTGTATTTCTCATTTTTACGTTTCTTTCCCTTCTTTTCAGTTTGTTATTTTTCTTGTTATTTCTTGCTGACTTGTCATGTTTTTATTTGTCCTTCCTTGTATATATTCTTCCTCCTGCACAATGATTATTTTAGGAAAGTCACTCATAAATTTACAAATGTCGATTTATGGAAATATTTTTTTCTTCATTCTAATTTTTCATGGTATCAGAGTGCAAGGTAAATCTCTTGCTTATCAAAGGAAAAGTTCAACTAATTTGAAGCAAACACAGTCATGGCTGAAGATGAAACTTCTGAGACAGGAAATGGAACAGCAGAGAAAACATTTTTCAATGGCGACCCATTAGATCTCCAAAGTTCTGATCATCCTAGGATGCTACTTGTAATAGCTCCATTAACAGGTAACAACTATCTAATTTGGAGCAAATCTATTAAAATTGCTTTGGGGGCTAAGATGAAATTGGGTTTTACTAATGGTAGCTGTGAGAAACCAATAGAAAATAATGCTAAAATTGAACAATGGACGGGGGTCGATTGTATGGTGCGATCCAGGATTCTCAATTCTATTTCAAAATAAATTCTTAAGGATTTTATTTACAAAATTTCTACAAAGGATCCATGGTATAAACTTGAGGAGAGATACGGTGAGTGCAATGGGCCATTGCTTTATCAAATTCAAAGGGAAATCAATAGCATATCGCAAGGAACAACCATTTTTGAAAAATATTACATGAAACTACAGAAATTATGGGATATTGGTCTGCCTTATACCTATGCCAACATGTACTTGTGATGCATCTAAAGGAGTCACAGAGTTAACTTCCTTTACTAGGCTGATGCAATTTTTAATAGGTTTGAATGATACCTATGATAATATCAGAAACTAGATTTTAGTAATGGATCCACTTCCCACGGTAAATAAGGCATACTCTATGGTCCAAATATTTGAAAAACAGAGAGAAGTTCATAACATGTATCTTGAAGCAAATGAGAATTCTGCAATGATGATAAAATCTCAGAATTTCAGAACAGATGGCATAGGAAGATCTGTTTTCAGTAAGGGAAATTGGTCAGGAAGGACAAGTTTTGGGAGAGGGACCTTTGCAGCAAGTAGAGGTAGCACAAGGAGATATAATGCATTGGACAAAGAATTTGCACACTGTGATTACTGCAATGAAAATGGGCATACAAGAGATGTTTATTTCAAACTTCATGGATATCCTGAATGGTTTAAGGGCACAAGAGATCAGAGGAAAAGAAATTCAGGTCGAGGAAGAACTATGGAAAATATGATTGATTCACCACTGGATGTAGAGGAAAACCATACAGAGATCAAAGGCAGAGGCAGGGAATCTTCTGAAAATATTGCAAACATTGTACAATAAGAACTAATGAGGTTGCTGGCTGATGCAGACCATAGTGCAAATCTTGCCTACCTCAAGGATTATGCATGTATGATCTCTCACTATGTTATTCTTTTGCACTTGATAGTTTGAGTTCGAGCACTTGGATCATAGACATTGGTGCTAGCAACCATATTTACCCAAATAATTCCTTAATGACTAAACTCCAACCATCAAAATATCCAACTCGAGTTTGTTTACCAAATGGATCAGTAAAACCTATTGAACTTATTGGTGATGTACATTTGAAACAAAATATCTGATTTACTGATACACTATACATGCCAAATTTTAAATTTAACCTCTTATCTGTACCTAAACTAGCCAAGACTACACAACTCAAATTTACCTTCTATCCAAATCATTGTGTATTATAGGACCTGAAGAATGAAGATTATACTGGTAGACGAGTCTTATTTTCTAAACAGTAGAAATAATGCTTGTAATCAAACTTTTTCATAGCCTTTACCTCCTGTCATTACTCAGTCTTGTAATTACTCAAATTCCATTAATACAATTTCCGTTGATACTTATCTTGATTGGCATTATAGACTTGGTCACGCTTCAAATCAATCCTTAAATAATCTTGTCTTCCTTACTCATAATAAAACCAATATAGATTCTCTGCAACAAGGTGAAGCCTATCATAAGGCCAAACAATCAATGCTCACATTTCCCATTAGTGAAATACACTCTACTGTCACATTTGAATTACTTCACATTGATCTCTGGGGACCATATCGACAACACTCTGTTACAGGCACACCGTATATGCTGACAATAGTTGATGACTTCAGCTACTCAACCTGGACCTTTATGCTAATTTATAAAACATAGGTCACCAAAACTCTTGATATCTTTTTTCAAAATGGTACAAACTAAATTCAACAAATAGGTTAAAAACATTAGAACAGATAATGAGACTGAATTCATAAATAATGCTTGTCAATAATTACTTCACAGCCTAGGAATTCTGCACCAAAAAGTTGTGTGTACACACCACATCAAATTGGGGGTAGTGGAAAGGAAACATAGGCACTTACTCCAAGTAGCTAGATCCTTATGCTGCGTTCTCTTTGGCGTTTTCCAGCCGTTTTCCATTTTTCATTTTCGAAAATGTGGAAAACGCGTTCTCTTGCGCCGTTTTCGAAAAAAAAATTCGAAAACATTTTCAAAATTTGTAAAGGAAATGGAAAACGTCGCGTTTTCCGAAATTTATATCTATTAAGTGGAAGACGCGAACAACGTGCTTTTTTCACTTAAAAAAAATTAAAATAATCAAAAAAATTTGAAATTTGTCAAAATTTGTCATTTTTAATTACATTATTGGTCCCTGATTTTCAAAACTTGTCATTTTAATCCTCAAAATTTGAAATTTCTTTCAAAAATACCCTAATTTATTTGCAACTTAGGTCTCTCAACTTCAGATTTTGTTGCACATTAGTTCACAAATTTTACTTTTCTTTCAATTTAGTCCTTCTCGTATTTGCTTTATAGGTCATTGTCTTCAAACATGTATAACTTTTGATGTACAACTCCGAATTGCACTCTATTTTTTGCGTCGAACTCCAAATTCAACCATCTTTCTGATAATGTATCATGTACTTAATTATTAAACATTTTTTTTTTTACTTTTGTATTGTAGACACTTATTTTGTAAGTGCATCATTAATTAACGTAAATTGATTTTTACAAATTTTATTGAAACTTAAATTTTAAATGTTATGAGTGCTTACTAGAAGGATGTATCTATATAAAGTATTAAATGAAACGATTACTTTAGAAGAGAAAATTACTACCCAAATGTGGAACGATTACTTAAGAAGGGCAACATGAATTTTTGAACTTTTTTGGTATAACCAAATTGTGTGATAGGGGTTATTTCATTTATTTTTGTTGTACAATTCAAATATGATATCTTTATTTCATTTATATTCACAAACAATATAATTACAAGTATACATAAATAATTTTCTTCAAAATTTTAAACAGAACGCGTTTTCCAGCTTTTTCATTTTCGAATACAGTTTTCAGAAATAACAAACCAAACGCGTTTTCAGTAATTTCGAAAAAAGTCACAAAAAATGGAAAACAGAAAACATTTTCGAAAATGAAAACAAGAAACCGAAACACAAAGAGAACGCAGCCTTAATGTTTCAAGCTCACATGCCTAAGAAATTCTGGCCATTCTCCATCCTCATGGCCACAATCATAATAAATAGAACTCCTACTTCAGTGGTCCACTCCTATGAAAAAAATTATGGACATAAACCCAGCTATTCCACTCTCAAAGTTTTTGGTTGTTTATGCTACATTACCAACACAAAACCCCACAAGGATAAATTTGAAAATAGGGCTCACAAATGCATTTTTCTGGGTTATAGTTAAGGCTAAAAAGGTTTCAAGGTTTATGATATTGCCACAAAATTGATCCACATATCCAGAGATACAATCTTCTATGAAAGAACCTTTCCATTCAAAGATAATGCTGATTTGTTTTTTGATCCATCCTTACCAATCTCAGCATCCAATGAACATGATGAACAACCATCACAAAAAATCTCCCCTCTTGAAAACTCATCTCCAAATCAAATACCTAACTCATATTCAATTCCAGCAACCTCAAATAAAACCATCTCATCATCTCAACAGATCTTATGTGATTCTTTACCCCTCATCCCAGTACCTTTCACTGAACCTACTTTGCCATCAGATTCTCCACCACAATCACCAGAAATCAATCATAGAAATAGTACCAGAGTAAAGTCCAAACCAAATTGGATGCAAGACTTCATCACCATAATGTCTCTTACTAAAAAGGAATCAATGGCTGACACCTCTTCAAACTGCAGTAAGTTTTTTTATCCTTCCTCTTCAAAACACACACCACCTACTTACCCTTACATTCAGTCACCTCACATCCACCACATATATACATCCTTTCTAGAAAATGTGTCTATGATGCAAGAGCCCAGTAAATATTATCAAGCCAGTAAAAATCCTCAATGGGTACATGCCATGAATAAAGAAATTGAGGCACTGGAAAAAAATCATACATGGGAATTAACTCATTTACCACCTGGAAAAAGGGCTATTGGATCTAAATGGGTTTACAAGGTGAAGTTGAAGTCAGACGGTACAGTGGATAGATTAAAGGCAAGGTTGGTGGCAAATGGGTATCACCAATTGCAAGGCATAGATTATTTGGAAAGTTTTTTACCAGTTCCAAAACTTGTAACTGTCAGGGTTCTTTTGGCTGTTGTTTACGCAAGATCATGGCCCCTTCATTAACTAGATATAAACAATGCCTTTCTCCATGGCTTTCTCGATGATGAAGTTTATATGCAACCACCTGATACAACAAGGCTGCTCCTTGTTTAGTATGCAAATTAAAACAAAGTTTGTATGGTTTAAAACAAGCCTCTCATCAATGGAACACAAATTTTTTCCAGAAACTCACAACTTTTGGTTTTAACCAATCTGCACATGACAACTGCCTTTTTACCAAACACAATTTCATGAAATTCTTGTCCTTTTGGTCTATGTCGATGATGTTTTAATTACAGGTTCTAATGAGAAGGATATCCTTACTGCCAAAAAATACTTGGAAAAAATGTTTACTATTAAGGACCTTGGAAATGCGAAGTGTTTTCTGGGAATAGAGATAGCTCGAAATGCTTAGGGAATGCACATCAATCAGCGTAAATATATTCTGGACATTATTAATGATGCTGGGTTAAGTGGTGCAAAACCAACCACTGTTCCTTTTCCAAAGGGGACAAAACTTTCAGAATATGATGGACCTATGATCAATGATCCCGGTAAGTACAGAAGGCTGGTTGGCCGTTTGTTATACCTGAATCTTACTCGTCCGGATATCACATACACAATTCAACAATTAAGTCAGTACATTCATGCTCCTTCTCAAGCTTACTGGGGTGCTGCAATTTATCTTCCCAATTATCTGAAAGGCTGTCCCTCACAAGGTCTTTTCTTTCTTATAAAGAATGACTTTTATCTTGGAGCTTATTCGGATGTAGACTGGGCAGACCAGACGTTCACTAAAAGGTTACTGCATATTTCTTGGTGAAACTTTGATCTCTTGGAAGTCAAAGAAACAGACTACCATGTCTCGTTCTTTAGCTGAAGCTGAATATCGCAGTCTTGGTACTACTGTTTGTGAACTTCACTGGATAACTTATATCTTACAAGATTTACATCTTCCAACTTCTCTACCCATTTCTCTTTGGTGTGACAACAAAGCCACATTACATATCACAGCAAACCCAGTATTTCACGAACACATGAAGCACTTGGAGATTGACTGTCTTCATGATCACTACTAAGACGGTTTCATAAATCCTCAGTTCATTGCCTCCCGTCAAAAGTTGGAGGATTTATTTACCAAGTCTCTTGCTCCAGTTCACTTTAATTCCCTGGTCTCCAAGTTGGGTTTGGGCGACTTGCACAAACCTCCAACTTGAGGGGAGGGGAGGGGAGGGGAGGGGGTGGGGGGATGAAGGAAATAAAGCCTTAGACGTTTTCTTCTTCTTAGCTAGAATCGTGTTTCTCATTTCTACGTTTCTTTTCCTTCTTTTCAGTTTGTTATTTTTCTTGTTATTTCTTGCTGACTTGTCATGTTTTTATTTGTCCTTCCTTGCATAGATTCTTCCTCCTGCACAATGAATATTTTAGGAAAGTTTCTCCTCAATTTACAGAGGTCGATTTATGGAAATATTTTTTTCTTCATTCTAATTTTTCAGTTTCTATATTGATTAACATTTGTTTTGTTCATTTATTATTATACTTTTATTTAACTTTCCTAGTTATAACCAATTTTTTCCACTTAATTTTGAAGTTGTATAGTAATAATTTACCTATATATATTAACCAGTTATTGGAAACATGGACAAGCGTACTTACACATGCTTCTCTCACTACATCTACAAAAATAAAAATATCTAAAGTTCCATTCGTATCCACTTTTATCTACCATATTTCTCTCTGCATATTCAATGGTTGACAACATAAATGAATATCGAATTCATCCTTTCTCGCTACCTCTAGAAATTAGACATCATTAACATCCAAATGTTATCACATTGTCTTGTTGAATGAATATGGTCATACAACATGAACAAAGCCATTTTTCTTTGATTGAAAGTAGCAAATTTTGATGGATACACGATCGAATGATTTAGTGTTGGAAAATTTATTAAGAAATAGGGATATTTGGGAGTAGTTTTGGATTGGACCCATTTATTCTTTCTGAAAGGTCAAAGGAGATTTGAGTGATACTTCATGAGAACGTTGAAATGGTATATTTATTTGCCAAAATTGGTGCTTAAATGAATGATAATTTGGAGCTCAAAGTTGATCATTTGGAAGAAGTTTCTGAAATTGAAAGGGAAACAAGTATCTTTGTCCCACATAGGAAGTCTAACAAAATAATGTCCACTTAATTTATGACTACACTTTGAAAGTGTATAATCATGTGTGGTATATAGACTCTCTCCACATGCATGCCCATGTGGGTGAAAATCTCGGACCAAATTCTCCTTCAAGTCTTGAACTTATACACGTAGCATGGTCCATTTTTTTTCTTATTTTCTATAAATTATTTATTTATTTTCTTCCAAAAAACTATACAACTCTTGAAATCCCTATTCTTTACTGTTTGTTAATGGAGGGGTTAACAATCGAGTTAATAATGGTGTTAATGGCTGTAAAACCTGTAACTCCTGGCTTGTTAATTATCATTGGACCTTATTTATACTAGCCTTGTTCTAGTAGTTAGAACACACGAATTCATTTAGCTTCCTCCAGTCTGCTCTAGAGATTTTCGTTTCCTCGGTATTTCAATGTCCACTTGGTGCTTCTATTCAGGCATAGTTTAGTTCGTCGATGTAGTAAATTTGTGCTAAGTTAACTGATGTTTCTTCCATTGTATCCTATGAAGTAGAAGCTCTTATTTCCTCAAAGCACATCGATGAGGGGGGGGGGTGAAATTGTGTCTACATAGACCTTAGTTTTCAGATTATGCATATATTTGTTTAGTTTAAAATTAATATGTAGTTTTTGGTTTAATAAACTTTATTTCCGCAGTTGCTAATTTACTATTTGATCTTCTTTTAGTTGCATTGTATTCTATATATTTTATCAAACAATCTTGAAATAGATTCTTGGATCAAATAGGTTACCGCCGACCATAAATTATAATACTATTTTATACAAGTAATTTTTGTTTTGAGTTTCGAAAATGACATTGGATTCAACTACTAGAGTTGTAGCTTCTAAGAAAGAGATTGTGGATCAAGTGCCAAGTCTCCGTGTGACACAAACTGTGGCTACTATACAAAGTTCCTCTATGGATCTAGTTGTGTGACATGTTGCCGCCCCAACCGTGATTATTCCAAATAATCATGGGGAAAATCGAAGAAAATCAGTGGTCTGGATTTCAAGAGGTGATAGTAGAAGATGTTATTCTATTTGACCACCTTGAATCTTGCGGGATTCTTGATTGAGAATGATCTGATATGCCAAGAGGGAAATGAGACATTCAGACTATTAGTGCAGTTGATACTTGGAAGCATTCTAATTTCCTGTACTAAAATTATTTCATGAGCAACTTGGTATATTTGTTGTGCAACATGTACAATATGATGAAAACGACTAAGGAATTCTGGGAGTCCTTCGACCAGAAATATAAAATTGAGGATACCAGAGCTAGGAAATTTATTGTTGGCTATTTCCTGGACAATGAAAGGTGGGCTCCAAATCTGTAATCATTCAAGTACAAGAACTTCAAGTGATCTTGTATCAGATTCACTCCATGGGAATGGTCGTGAGTGAAACCTTGAAGTGGAAGCAATGATTGAAAAGCTTCCAACTCCATGGAAGGATTTCAAGAACTACCAAAGAATAATTGAAATGAAATGAACGTTGAAGAACTTATTGTTTGACTTCGCGTGAGGACGCAAACAAAGGTTTTGAAAATAAAAATTCAATATGGTTGTTGCTAAAGTTAATGTCGTTGAGTATTACCCAAGATTTAGAAACAAGAAGAACAAATCTATATCGTTTGATAAATGACCAAAGTTGAGGCCAAAAGGAGGAGTTTCCAAGATTTTTTTTTTTTGGAAATGCTACAACTGTGACAAAATATGTCACAATTCCATGGAGTGTTTGTCATAGCGAAAAAAAAGGCAAACATGGTTGATGACTTGGCGCACGATGTTTCTTAAATAAACCTCGATGCCATTATTTTTGAAGTGAACCTAGTGAGTTGAAACCCAAGAGAATGGTGGATTGACATTCGTGCTATTCGACATTTTTTATCTGATGAGGAGATGTTTAGTGGTTTTGAAGCAACAAAAATGGGGAAAACCTATATATGGAAAATTCAGCAACTTCTGAAATCAAGGGCCATGAAAGGGGGTTCCGAAGATTACTTTTGGAAAGGAGCGACTCTTAATAATGCGCTATATGTGTCGGAAATTTTCAAGAACTTGGTGTCCGGCTCGCTGCTGAATAAGCATGGTTTTCTCAAGGTTTTTGAGTCAAATAAAGTAATTTTGTCTAAAATTTGAATGTTTGTAGGAAAGGGTTATGTATCTTATGGATTTTTTAAGTTCAATGTAATGACTAGTAAGCCTAAGATGAATAAAATGAATATCTCTTCCGTTTATTTGTTTGAGTCTTATAGTTTGTAGCATGGTAGTTTAGGAAATGTTAATTATGATACATTGCATAGATTAATTAACTTAAATTGCATACCTACATTCCAAATTGATAATAAACATAAGTTTGAAACTTGTGTTGAGACAAAAATGAAAAGGTCATCATTTCAATTTGTTGAAAGAAAAACTAAACCATTTGATTTAATTCACACTCACAATGTGATCAAAAATAGGTAAAAACAAGAGGAGGCAATGAATATTTTATTACTTCTATAGAAAATAGCACAAAATACTTTTTTTTTTTTTTTTGTATTTTCTTAGAAAGATGAAGCTATACAAAAATTTGTTCTCTATAAGAACCAGCTTTAGAATAAACTTAAAAGGGAAATCAAAGTATTGAGAAAGGATCGAGGTGGCGAATATGAATCACCTTTTGCTAAATTCTATGTACAACATAGAATTAAACATGTAAGGACAACACCTTATTTACCTCATCAAAATGGTGTTGCTGAATGAGAAATCGTACATTGAAAGAAGTGATGAATGCAATGTTATTAAGTTATGGGTTACCTCAGAACATGTCGGGGGAAGTTGTATTTTTAGCTAATACCTTTAAACAATGTGCATGAAAGAAAGAGAAAAAGAGCCCCTACGAGTTATGGAAATGAAGGAAGCCTTCGTACAAAACTAAGAAATGCTTCATTTTTTTGAACATGTATTTCAGTCCTGGTCCAAAGAGGAAGCAAGATTTTCTAAATGGATATATGAAACTATGGTTGAGAATAGTCAGGACCAAGGATTAGAAGACTAAATTGAGGTTGAACCAATATGTAGCAAACGAGAAGGACAAAAAACTTATAGTCGTGATTTCTTGACCTATATGCTAGAAATTGAACCTCAAAGCTTCAAAGAAGTTGTGAATTCTTCAGAATGACCTCAATGGAAAGAGGCTATTAAAAGTGAAATAGATCCTATTTATCACAAAATCTTCTAGGACCTTGGATCAACTCGTCTCAGCTCCTCCCTCTTGAACACGTGGACTTCCTGCGTACTTGGACAAACGGTCAGTGTGCAACGAGGCCGAGGTGGCTTCTGTTTGCACTCTGACGCTCAAGTAAATACCTATTTCAAGTAAATATAATTTGGATGTGGAAAATATAAGTGTAAAAGAAAGAAAAGGGAGTGAGATTTGTATATTATGTCTAAGTAATTAGTTACTAACCTTTTATTTGGAGACACAAGTGATCTATTTATAGAAGAAGTAGTTATCTCAGACTATGACATGTGTCAAGTTTTACACGTAGCAAGATCCCAACCCTTCATTAGTAAATAATCATTACTACACGTCATAGGGTTAAAGAAACCATCAAATCCCTTTAAAAATGTTTTCACATCAAGCTGTCTTCCGTAGACAAGTTATCTCAAGCTATCTTGCCACCATTCTAGGGTACTGACTCTGGCACAGCACCAGCTTGGCATGGCACTAGCCCAGCATAGCACTAGCCCGGCACAACATCACCCCGTCACAGCATCACCCGACACAATATCACCTCGGCACATAAGAGTCTGGCCAGTTTGGTATCCACAGTCCGGCTTGTAGGTCCTGATTAGGTGACTGGATATTTTTTGGATCCCTTGCTGGGGTAATATGGATGGCGTGTCATGTCCAATTAGGCATGACCGTAACACTAGTCCCTCAAGTCTGGTTCGTTCATTTATGTGCGAACTGGACTTGAAAATATAAAAGATCAATTCATTAAGATAACCACAACTTTCTTGGGAAAGTAAAGAACTTTAAACAAGATTTTGAAATTTTTTTAAGGGTATCGAGTAAAACTTTCGCAAGAAAGGCTTTTCAAAAATCTGAGAAAACTTATGAAGAATTCTCAGAGCTTAATAGCGAAAAGTAACTCTTGTGTATGAATTTGTATAACTTACTTATTTGAGTATGTGTGGTATATTCTAAGAATCACTAGAGTAGGAAATATATATATAAAAAAGCCTTCTTGTGAGGCATCATCAGAATGGGAAAAACAGAATATATCTTGTATGGTAAAGCTTCCTAGGAGAAGAATAATATAGGCACTTGGGGCCTGCTTTAATATTGATGTGATCCAAGGTAGGAGATCAAAGGAGAAGTTAAGGTATGGGCGATGTAATGATGATCTACATGGGAAAACAAACAAGTTTCGTGTTGGGCTCGATGCTAGAATCAAGTTGGATCAAGTTGTTTCAAAGAGGTGAAAAATGGTGCAGCCAGAGGAGCCGCGCGACCGTGTGAGGCAAAGCAAGATCGATCGCGCGCATGCATCAACCAGAGACTAAAAGGGGTCAACCGCAAGATCGAGTGAGGTTTAACCACGAGGTCGCACGGTTGAAGTCGAAGCTGATTTTCGCGATTTTTAATTTAATTTTCGTTTTATTAATTATTAATTCTATTATTAAACCTTAATGCGACTAGAGTTAGTGCTAAGACCTTTTTTTCATTATATTATGTCTATTTTCATTATCGTAAGATAGTTTTGACATTATTGAGATTGAATTGAGAGATTTTCCCTTTTCTTGTTCTTCAAGAACAACCAATTGAACTTATCAAGGAAATTGACATCCCTTGTGGTGTTTGAAAACTTTGGTTCTTCAATCCGCATCGTTGATTCTTCGCGTTGTGATTGTGGGTCAGGGTCCTATCGTCAAATTCTATCTTTTATTCATTGTCTTTATTTCTTGTTTCTCGTGTTTTGGTTGAATTTAGATCTTTCCTATTGTTTTCTTGTTTATTCCGCGTTCTTTGTCGCATTTCCCAAGTGGGTTCGCATCAGGTGGTATCAGAGCTTGGAACTAGATTCAGTTCTTGAATTTCTTGAATTTTTCGTTTTCTTCGTGTTCTTCATAGTTTTCCTTAGTTTGATCCATTTGAAAATCCAACAAAAAATTCAAAATTGTTTATTTTAGTCAATTTTTATCCAAACTCAATTCCGTTTGTTTCGCTGCACTCATAGTTGAATTTTTGGGTAAAAGAAAAAAATTCCAAAAATTCATTATTTTCCCCAAATATTTCGAATTTTTTTTCAATTCCCAAATTTTATTGTTCTTATTCGTGTCTTCTCTATACCTACCCTTATTTTAGTTCTTGAATTGTTTCTTAGAGTTCTTGAAAGGGGATTGAGTGTGATACACCAGTGAAAATAAAACACGTGAGGTTATTTTATTTGTTTCTTTGATCACTAACAATGTCTAGTAGTTGAGGAGCGTCTTCTTCATTGGTTGGTGACAACAAAGGAATGGATAGGAGGGAGTTGGCAGCCTCAACAATGAATCACAACAAACAACTCGAAGGTATGAATAGGATGGGTAGAAATGGTGTTGGTTTAAATGTAACAATACAGGAGCAACTTGAGAGATTGATGATTAGAATGGATATGAATGAAGAAAATATGGTTCAATGGCGAAGGGATCGAACTCATACAAGTCATACTGTTAGGAGAGGTGATTAGAGGGAGCATAGAAGGGGAAACAATCATAGGGTTGGATATGGGTTTGATAAAGAGGGGATTGATAGTGGATGGGAAAGTGTTCATTCATCAATGGCTAGTATGAGACGGAGGAGTGAAAGGGGTGATAGGCTTGAACAGGGTCATAGAAGGAGGCATGGGAATAGGGATGAAGTGGATGGTAATCTAGGAAGTATAAAAATGACCATACCACCTTTTCATGGGAGGAGTGACCCAGATGCTTATTTAGATTGGGAAAAGAAGGTGGAGTTGATGTTTGAGTGCCACGATTATTCTGAGGAAAAGAAGACCAGGTTGGTTGTGGTGGAGTTTATTGACATTGCAATTAATTGGTGGGATCCATTAGTGACGGGTAGGAGGAGGAGTGGTGAAAGACCGGTGGATTCATAGGGTGAGACGAAAGCCATAATGAGGAAGAGGTTTGTCCCAAGTCACTACCATAGGGATATTTACCAACAGTTGAAGGGTCTTACACAATGGTCTAGAAGTGTGGAGGAGTACCGCAAGGATATGGAGGTAGCTATGATAAGAGCCAATGTTGTAGAGGACCGAGAGACAACTATGGCTAGGTTCTTGAGTGGGTTGAACCGAGATATTGCTAATGTGACTGAATTACAACACTATATAGAATTGGAGGACATGGTGCATATGACAATGAAGGTGGAGAGGCAACTAAAGCAAAAGGGGGCAGCACGACATTCCCCTCGGTCATATCCTACATCACAACCAAGGAGGGAACACAATGAAGATCATGTCCCGAAAGGGAGGGAGGAACCTACGACAAAAGGTAAAAATATTTCTGATTCTCAACCTACTAGGAATATGAATATTAAATGCTTTAAGCGTTTGTGTTCGGTTCATATAGCATCTCAATGCCCAAATAAACGGGTGATAATTATGCATGATAGTGGGAAAATTAGCTCGAAGGATAAATTTAAAGGGATGCCTAAATTATATTCCATTTCAAAACAAAATTTTTCACATCAATTCTAACAAAAAGTACTCTTGGGAATCCCAATAGCATGTAATGTCACAAGTCAAAGTCAAATTTGATTCTCATTGAAGTTAGCAGCATAAGTAAATTGGGGGGGGGGGGGGGGGTTATTCTTAAATTCTAAGTTTTGAGATCTGTATAAGATGGATAAGAAGAAACTTTAAATTATGAATTAGCCATATAATTTAATAAATTGTTAGAGTAAGATGTTTATTATAAGGATAATTGTATTATTACCAAAAAAAATTATTTGCTACACCACATTATAAATAACATCACAATTAAAATATGCTTTCAATAAATATATGACAACAAATTTAAAATATATGTCTAACCATTAACCAATGAAAAATGAAAAAAAAATTACGGTGTTGTAATCAACAAAAATTCATATCTTATTAGTTTGTGTTCTTCCAGGGTTTAGCTGATTAAATAGAAGACAAGCGTGATGGTGCAAACCAAAATGCTTCTGGTAACACACCCCTACGGTTCGTTCACTCAATCTTCAAATTGAAAAGAGATCATGCTTTTAATTTTGTCAATAGTTCCATTTCCAGCTTCAACTTACCCATTTAGTATTCCAATTTTCAAGATAATTCATGTTTGAATTTTAGGAATTTTTTGAAGGATTAAGCTCTCTTATAATCTTGTGTCCTGAGATTTTTTCAATTAGATCTGTTTTTCTTCATTAAGTTTTCTTACAGTCTTTTACAAATGAATTTGTATGTGTTGACACACAAAATTGTCCAAAAATAAAGCGAATACAATGTTGACACCTAGATATTTAAATAATCAGCATTGGACAAAATGTCACCTGACCTAATGGGGCGTCCTAAAGGGCGAGTACGCCCTATTAGGGAGAACAGAACTATACAAGATTCACCCAATTAAGGTGAGGAAACTGGAAGGAGCAAATATCTTACAAGAGATTCCATAAGAACGTGTCCCGACAAAATAGGAAAGAATAGAACATTAATGGGGAAGTAATGGAGTAGTTATCCTTCAGAATTACTCATAATTCTCCCATGATCTGACAATTATTGGCCAAAGAAGTTACTTGAAAACTTATGGATAACGATTATTGAAGCTGCAAGTAGTATGATAATTCATGCAAAGGACATGATAACTTTGAAACCGATTAACAGTTTCAGAGGAGCGATTGCCAGACCTATAAAAGCAAGAAAGAAGACAATTCAAAGGATCGACAAAATCAACTATCAAACCAGATAATGTATTTTCCTTTATTATAATTTACACATCTAATCTCCCTTTTTATGTAATTGTACATGGGCTTGTGACACTTGGAGGCAACGACTCTACTCTCCATTGCACTATTTTATGGGACTTTATCTCAAAAGGTTTGTTCCTGCACACGTAGTCTAAGTCTTATAACTTAGTTTTTTGCACAAACCATGCATGAACAATTAGGCACTCCCAGTGGGACCTTGGTGTAGAAGAAGAGTTACAATATCTGTGAAAAGCGCTAACAAAGATGAAGCCAACCCGTGCTACGTGACTTCGGTGATAAAACAACTGGAGAGCTACGAAATTGTCCAAAGTCCAAAAACTAGTTGCTATGGGCCCATGAAAGAGTTCAACCACAATGTGATATGGTCGCTGCTTGGGGACCTTATCGAGGACTTGGTTGAATAGGTAAGACTTCAAAACATACATAATACTGAAAAGCTTGTTCAAACAAGGAATACACAATACGATTATATGGCTAGATTACTAGGTACATTGAACGAGTTAATGACGAAGTTGGAATCCCATTTCTGTCACTTAACTGAATTTGGTTCGCCTTTAGGAAGCACCCCAAAAAACCCAGACTCTAAACATTAATCCAATAGGAAATAACCCTCTTCTAGTATATACCTCAAGAATAACCCACAACAATGAATTGTCACATGTTGGTACATCTCATATATATAGGGGACATGTTAAACATGGGGGGTAGTGGCAAAAATGAGATTCAATAAAATAACAACTGTCCAGTTAGTGGAGGAAATCAAACAGCCAATCAATTTAATGGGGAAATATCTACTATCAACCCTCGTCAAAGCAATGGAGGGTTTCTGATATATACGTTTCCGTACTTATCTTGGTCTTAAATTTGGATAATTGTGAGTGTTTTGGATGTGATGTTGCTAAATTACGTGTAGATTTTATTTGTTTTAGGAAAAACTCAATTTTGGATGCAATTGGAGATAAAACGGAGAAAATTGAGTGAAACCGTGCAAGATGGACCAAATTGCAACAATTCATAGATGAGACAGGCATAGAAACGAAGAACAAGAATTCCAATGAATTAATTACACAATTAAAAACTTAAGGACCAACTTAAAATTTTTTGGCAGAGTTGAAGCCTTAAAAAGTAAACTCTAAAGAGGAAATTATACCCATCCCTACATTTAAGTTTCCTAATTCAAAAATCAGATTTAATACATTTTTAATCAAAATTCAGGTAATAATTAAATAAAAATTAATATTATAACTATATTATTAATGAAAATAAATATTTTATCTCTCACACCTCAAACCCTACTACTTCTTTTTACCTCATTTCTTGTTCTCTCTCTCTACAACCCACAAATTCGTAACCATCTGGCGATAGCACTCCACCACATCGACGTCAAGCAACCTCTGGTTTCAGTGCCACATCGATAACAACCGTCGATCGCCGTAACACTGCACTGAGCAATCGTTGATAGCGGTGAAATAGTGCTGCGCTGGCCCGATCTGTGACGAGATCGCGGCGAATGCTTGATGTGCAAATTGCAACGATTTCATGGCCGACGAGGGGTATTTCTACAAATCTTTAGCGATGATGCTGCACCACTACCTCTTTTCTCAAATCTCTCTCTCTTATTATTATTATTTTTTTGAATATTTCTCCGATCTGTTATTTAGTTCGTTTATTAGAAAAGTTTTTTTGGTGGAGGTGATGGTGAGGTTATGGCGTGTTGGAGAGGAGTTCCTACTATTTGTGTTGTGGTGGAGGAAATCGAGGTGGTGTTGCAGGTAGTGGCCGTGTGGTGGCGGTGTGATTTTTTTTTTCTCTTGGTTGTGGCGTTGATCGTGTTGGCTGTGTTGAGATGGCAGAGGTGGCGAAGACGAGTTGAGACAGTGATGGTTTTGGGGGTGCCCGATGAGGAGCGGCGGCAGGGGCTTGGGCAGGTTACGTGGTGCCGCCAACGTGAAGTGGCAACGACGATGACGGTAGTGAGGAAGGGAGTTCAATTTTGGTTTTGGTATTTTGACATGGTGTGCAGTTGATAGGAGGCCATGGTGGCGGAGGCAACGGTGATAGTGGTGGTGGTGGTGTTGAGACGCTAGCGGCAGTAAGGGCAGCTGCAGGTGTTGTGTTGATTGTACGAGATAATGTAACCTGAGGGGTGGGGCTATGTTGTAGGTTTGTGAGTGTAATTCAAAGTGGAGATTCGTTTTTGTGACCTCATAATTTCATACGCTGTGACCTAATAATTTAATACGTTATGACCTAGTAATTTAGTACGTTGTGACCTAAAAAAATCGGGATTGACTAATTTGACATTTGTGTGGCCTAATGATTTAGTAATTTGTGATCTTGAAATCAGTTGTGAAATTTGTGACCTAATAATTTAATACATTGTGACTTGTGATTTAGAAAAACGTCGAGATTGACTAATTTGACATTTATGTGACCTAATGATTTAGTAATTTGTGACATTAAAATTAGTTGTGAAACTTGTGACCTAACAATTTAATACGTTGTGACCTAGAAAAAAAGTCCGGATTGACTAATTCGACATTTGTGTAACCTAATAGTAATTTGTGACCTTGAAATTAGTTGGGAAACTTGTGACCTAAAAAATTTGTGTTTGTGATATGAAATTATGCAATGTTGTGACCTTAATATGTATAATTAATAAAATATTTTTAATTATTTAACATAATTAATTAATATTAACTAAAACCTGATTTTTGAATATATATATATATATATATATATATATATATATATATATATATATATATATATATAAGTTTGGTCTTATTTTTGAAATCTATATTTGTAAACCCCTTAATTATGTATTTTTCCCAACTCTAAATTAATACTTGTAATTGGGCTTTTAAACCCAATTGAAAGTGGACAAAGAAGGGCTTGGCTGGTGTGGAAATATACATTGTTGGTAAGAGGAGACTTAAAGTGGAGAGAATATACATTGCTCGGCTGGGAGCTATTATTTAGGGATAATTGTATAGATTATTTACTTTAGATAATAAAATTGATTTTTACTACCCAAATAAAAAATTTTGAAAAATATTTCATTGTTACTAAAAAAAATTGAAAAGTATCATAAGTATCATACTGTGATACTAACATATTTGAGAAGTATCAAAAGTATCAGATTATGATACTTCACGTGATTATGAAGTATTTTTCAGTTTTTATGATTTTATTGTAAGAAATTTTCAATTTTTATAAAATTTAAGTAAATTTCAATTTGATCCTTAAAAGTAGTGTAATTATGTGAATAGCGGGGAGTGTGTTGGTCTGGAATTAAAAAGGAGATTCTTTGGGAGGAATAAGGGCGGTTCTCGGCTGCCATATTTTTTTGGGAGGAGGAAACAAAGTTGGAATTGAGAGATATATCTATACACATACACGGTATTGGAGAAGTTAGGCTGCTGGAGGAATTAATTTGGAGAGTTTTAGTTACAAGGAGAGATTTCATTATTAAAAAAAAAAGTGGTTGGCTTTGGTAAGGGATTAAATTGGAAAAAGGTGGATCTTGCTGGGAGAAGGAAAAAAGGGCAGATTAGTGATACATAGAGGAGAAGAACACAGCCTACGAAGAGAATTAAGAAGATTGGGGGAGACTTCTTGGGCAAAGAGGGAGTCGGTGGTGGAATATTGGAGACAATTTAAAGGGGATTCAGCTGGGACTTGTTGTTAACAGAGAATTAAAAAGAGGCAGCCAACTGGAGTTAAAAGGTGGAAGGAGGGGCTGCACGACTGGAAGAAAAAACGGAGACAGAATCTTCCTTTGGCTACAAGAAGTCCGCTTGTTAATAAAAGGAGGATAAGTGGAAGAAAGAGGAAGCACACGGCTGGGAGGAATTATTTGACCGATTCAGGGATTCAACCGGGTGATGTCAATTATTTTATTGATTATTTATCAATTAACATGCTAGGCTAGTCTCTCTTATGTATTATATGGAGATGAAACTTATTATTAATTTATTTTGATTCGATAACTAGTAGCTCAATAATTTCTTTTGTTGTTTTGATTGATCTTACATGCTTTATTTCTATTGTTTGATTGATTGGCCACCAATTAAATATATCGTTACTTGTTACAGTCTTGGAAAAGTCACAATAAGTTGGAACATTGCATGATTGACACATGAACACTAGATGTTAGGAATAACACTATGACATGTGCAATCTAATTGATAATTATGTGATTTAATGGGTTCTAAACATTCGTATTCGGATTAGGAATAGATTCGTTTCATGTTTATGATAGATTTAATTTGTTTTGGAAAAGAAAATTAATTGCATGTGAATTATTGATTGTCAAGAAACACATTAATGATTTAAGCTATAAAATTGTTGAATTGAGATAGATGGTAACAAATGGATTCGAATTTCAATACATTCTCCTCATTCATATTTACTCCCCAACATTTTTATTTTATTTATTTATTTATTCATTGCAATTTTTAATAGAATAGACAAAAAACCATCTTTTTATTTATTGTTTTACTTAATTGGATTGATGATAAACTGATAATTAAAATTAGACCTTATTCCTCATGGGAATGATACTCTCAACTCATCACAATTATTACTTGTCAATGATTTCGTGCGCTTGCGGGGTTCACATCGAACAGATTCCACCAGTTAGAGTACCTGCAATGCCTTATGTATCCTCCAAGACCAAATTGGCTTGGGAACAAGGCCGATTACACAACCAACTTAGATAAAGTTTTATAAGGATTGGGTAGACCGATCTTACCCATGGTCAAAGGGTTAAAGAATCCCATATTTTTTTATTTTTTCAAGTTTGGGAAATGTCCACTATTGAACACATTCAAAGGTTTACCCTTCAATGCAAGGAAGTTTATGAGTATCACAAACTAAAAATGTTCTCTAGCTCTTTAACAGGGGTAGCTTTCTTTTAATTTATCAACTTGCGAGCTAATTCGATTCAAATTTGGTATCAAATGGAACAACTATTTCACGCCCAATTTTACAATTCTGAATCAGAGGTAATTTTAAATGAGTATGCTAATCTTAAATAGTTATCAAATGAGTGGGTTGAAACCTTTCTTCAAAGGTTTAAAATTCTCAGGAGTAAATGCTTTGTACCTTTTCTAAAAGAGTTTATGAAAATTGCTCAAAGGTTGACTAAGCATCGACTTAAGAAAGAGCTTCCAAGATAGGGAATTCTCGAACCTACTTAATGAGTGCTAATTTCATTTGTTACAAATATTTTTAAGGGAGGAAGAGCAAATGGGAAACTCTAACAAATGGACTTACTATAGAGACCTCAATTATGAAACACATGAAATTAGGATTGAGCAAGCCAAAGTAGAAATATGATTCGCTGAATTGGTTAAGGGAAAAACTTACATTTGTAAAGCGTTAGTTAAGTTAGAACCAGAAGTAAAAAATAACGGATTGAACGAGAGAAGCAAAAAAGTCAAAACGTTGTCATTCGATGTGACCAAGACTGAAGCTATATTTTACCAACTTCATAAAGACAAACAAATAAAATTGAATAATAAACATAAATTTCCAAGTCCAGAACAAGTTAATGACAAGAATTACTGTAAGTGGCATAATACAAGGTAACATATGACTAGCAATTGTTGGTGTTTCGGAATGTCCTACAAGATGCAATTGAATATGGATGAGTTACATTCAACAGAAAAAGAAAAAAAAAAGATGAGATTGGATGAAGATCCGTTCCTAGATTATGTGGAAATGAATATGGTTATCCCAAATATGATCAAACTGAAACTACCAAGGTTTAAACTAGTGTTGGACGAGGTAGAAGACGAACCATGCCCTAGTGCTTTTGAGCGATTGGAGCCTGGATGTGTGGTTGGTCATGATAGGGTCGAAGAAGGTTTGTGTGCACGCTGCTAAAAAAAGCTTAATTCTCCTTTCATTAAATGCTTACATAAATAACAAATAATCTCAAATTTTCAGTTAATTTTTTTTTATATATAAACAAGAAATTTGAGTGTTTGAGATAAAATGTGTCATAGAAATGTATATTTTGAAAAAAAAAATGCATAGTTAAAAAGTGAATTGAAAAAATATAAATAAAAAGGTTATTTATATAAAAGTTTACCAAACACTTGCATACTTATATTTATGCAGTCTTCCCCGAATTGTTCGAAATATTTATGTGTTCTATTACCACCTTCATTGGCACACACACTCATACACAACTGTTTCGTAAAATATTTTTCTTTATAAATAAAGAATGTTTCGAGGTAAAATGTGTGGTAGAAAATAATTTGAAGAAATGTGCGTTTGAAAAGTGGTTTAGGGAAATGTGTTGTTTATAACCTTGTGTATTAATAAGTTTACCAAACAGGGGTTTATATTGATGAATGGGTGTTAATTTGTATTAAATTAATAGTGAATATATATTATTATGATAAATTATTAAAGCTATGAGTTGTCATTGAAAATAAATATTTCTATGTTTGTTGAGTGAAATAAGGTAGTCACAAGAGATGGCCATATACAAGGTTGACATAGTACTTTAGATTTTTCATTATTTTCGATAAATAAAATAGTTTGAAGGGCTTAGATGTGATGACCTAGGTCCCACTTAACGAGCTGTTACAACCGTTAGATAGATAACATACTGTCCCCACTGTACTAATTTGGGTCTTTTCAGCATACTTTGTCTTGACTCGCACGCTTCCTGAGAAAACTTCCCGGGGGTTACCCATCATAAAATTGCTCCAAGCCAATCACATTTAACCGTGGAGTTTTTAACGATGGACTTTCAAAAAATAAGGTGCACCTTGTTGGTATGAGTAGTATCTATCAAATCTTTTAATACCGCTACGTGGGAGTTGGGACCCGGGTCGTTACATTAGAAGTGTATGACATGAAATATTAAATTACTTGTCCGTACCTTGACTACTAATTAAAGCACAATTTTCCTTCACATAAGAGATCAAACTTAAATTTAATAACTATAATTACTTCTTTTTTAAGCAAATACCACTAGCGTGGCTTATTTTATGGGATAAAAAGGAAAGAAAAATAAAAGGAGGGGTATACCTGACCTCCAGCAAAAGTAGAGTATGACAATAGAAAAATCAAGCGTAACTAAAAGCAATAAGTACTATGAAACGTGAAAAAATATTGGGCACTCGACGGGATGGACCCTCATGTGTGACATAGACCTAGTTATACGTTTGCTCTAGAACATGTCCTGATCAAAGTAGTCTGTATAGTTCGTGTACTCTGGGTTGCTCCCTGGCGAAAGATGACATCTTAGGGTAGGGCTCCTCTGTGGGACAATGGGTCAGCCATTGTTCATGTGAAAGGCAGAAAGCAGGTGCCTATGGTTGCAAGTAAGTGCTCACTGATGTGTAACTGAGCCAATGAAGGGAAGGACGTGATGTGATCCGGACCAGGCATCGAAGGGCAAGGTCGAGCCATCAGCAATATGATAGTGATCTACGTGCAAAACGGAGCAAGTTCCGTGTTGGAACCGAGTCGAGAAGAGGAAAGAATCAAGCCGAGCCAAGCACAGGGAATTGTTTATGCAGAAAAGGCCTTACGGCCGTAAGGGAAATTATTCACGGCCGTAAAACATGTGTTCACGGCCGTAAATCTTACAATCACGGCCGTAATCAATTAACGAGGAAAAAGGCAGAATTTCAGCAGAAAGGGTCTCACGGCCGTAATGTCCATTCTTACGGCCGTAACATTCAAACTGGAGGAAATTCACGGCCGTAAACATTGTGTCACGGCCGTAACTAATATCACAATTTGATCAGAAAGGCCTTTACGGCCGTAAGAAGGTTTGTCACGGCCGTAAGAGACGCAGCGCCAGATTTTCCGGGGATTTTTGCCAATTAAGTTATTTCCTTTTATTATTTTAAGGTTATTTTCCTATTTTAGAATTTTAGCATAATTAGAGTTCTATTTTGAGTAGATTAGATGCTAGGTTATTTTTGCTTATTTATACGCTTTTTCAATTCATTGTAAACAGACAAGTTTGAGTTGATTAATAAAATTTGTGAGAGGATTCTCCAAAATTGAGAGGTTGAGTTATTCCCTTATTTTTGAACTTATCAAAGATCTGATCTTTGTGGCGTTCTTCCAGCAAACTTATCAAATATTCGCAAGAATATTGGTGGCGTTTCCAAATTCGATACTTATCAAGGAAATTGACAAGTCCTTGTGGCGTTCACCAATCTTGGTTCTTCAATCCGCATCGCCATAAATCGCGTCGTGATTGTCGGGTCACGGTTTTACCGTCGTTCTATCTTTATTTATCGTTGTTTGTCTTGTGCCGATCTGATTTAGATCTTTCCTAGGTTTTAATTATCGTTATTCCGCGTGTCCGACGAGATTCCCCGACTGGGATCGCGTCATCTGGTATCAGAGCTTGGATCTATTTCAGATTCTTGCGTTCTTGATTTTTTTTTCGTGTTCTTCGCGTCAGTCATATATTTTTCCAGTTTGATCCATAAGAGTCAGTCCCAAAAATTCAAAAGTGTTTTTCTTCTTCGTTTTTCGTCCAAATCCAGTTCCGTTTTTTCTGCCATACTCGTAGTCCAATTCTTTGGCAGATTATTAAAAAAAAAAAAAAAAAAATTCCGAAAATTCCAAATATATCCCAAATATTCCAAATTTCCTTGTTTGTGTCAAAAAAAAAAATGTCTGATAGAGAGGTTTCTACATCTTCATCTTCTATTGGAGACAAAAAACAGCACAGGGGTGTGAACAGAAGGAATGAACAGGGTAACAATGATATGGCAGCAATGAGGGCGCAGTTTGAGAGGCTTATGGCACAGATGGAAAATCGGGGTGCCGAGCGGGATCAATCTCATGATGGTTCTCGGGTTAGGAGAAATAATAGGCGTGAGGTTGGTGTGGAGGATGAAGGCATGGGAAGTGAAAGTGGAAGTATATCGTTGGGAAGTATGCGAAGGAGGGATAGAGGAGATAGGCACGAAAGAAGGCATTATAGGGAGCGTCGGGATGCTAGGAGGCATCGTGGGGGTAGAGGTGATGTTGATGATGACCTTGGAAAAATTAAGGTGAAAATACCATCGTTCCAGGGTAGGAGTGATCCGGAGGCGTACTTGGATTGGGAGACAAAGGTCGAACGGCTATTTGATTGTCACAATTATTCGGAAAAGAAGAAGGTGAAATTAGCTGTGATTGAATTCACAGATTATGCCAATATTTGGTGGGATCAACTAGTTACGAGTAGGAGGAGGAACCTTGAGGAGCCAGTGGAAACTTGGGGTGAATTGAAAACTATAATGAGGAAGCGGTTTGTGCCAACTCATTATTATAGGGATATTTACCAGAGGCTGCAGGGTATGACTCAGGGGTCGAGGAGTGTAGAAGATTATCATAAGGATATGGAAGTGGCGATGATTCGGGCTAATGTAGTGGAGGATCGGGAAGCTACGATGGCTAGGTTTCTGAGTGGGCTGAGTAGAGACATTGCCAATGTCATTGAGCTGCAACATTATGTGGAGCTAGAGGATATGGTGCATATGGCAATGAAGGTAGAAAGGCAATTAAGGCGAAAGGGGACATCTAAACAATCACCGGGAACTTATCCTACATCACAACCGAGGAAGGATCACAATGATGAGCACGTCCCGAAGGGAAAGGAGGAACTTATTACTAAAGGTAAAAATATTTCTGATTCTCAACCTACTAGGGATAGAAATATTAAGTGCTTTAAGTGTTTGGGGATGGGCCATATAGCATCACAGTGTCCAAATAAAAGGGTAATGCTTGTGCGTGATAATGGTGAAATTAGTTCCGAGGATGAATTTAAGGGAATGCCTAAGTTAGTGGATGTTGGGGCTAGTAGTAGTGATGAGGAAGGATTGACCTATCCTGAAAAAGAAACACTTGTTAATCGACGTGTCCTTAGTGCTAGGGCTAGGGTGGATGAAATTGGCGAGCAAAGGGATAATCTTTTTCATACTAGGTGCTTGGTGGGCAAAGAGGCTTGTAGTATGGTGATTGACGGGGGAAGTTGTACTAATGTGGTTAGTACAATGTTGGTTGATAAATTAGGTTTAAGCTTGATGAAACATCCAACCCCTTATAAATTGCAATGGCTGACCGAGTCGGGGGAAATTAAGGTAAATAAGCAGGCTAGGGTCAATTTTGCCATCGTGGGTTATAAGGATGAGGTGGTCTGTGACGTGGTACCTATGCATGTTGGCCATATATTGTTGGGGCGACCCTGGCAACATGATAGGAGGGTAGTGCATGATGGGTTTAAGAATCAGTATTCATTTGTGAAGGGTGGGAAGAAATTTACACTTGTGCCGTTATCTCCAAAAGAAGCTCAAAAGGATCAATTGAAAATCAAAAGTGAGTTTGAAAAAAGAAATAAGAGTGTTGAGGCCACGACCTCAGAAAAAGGAGAGAATGAGTGCAAAAAGAAAAGAGAGTCCACCCCAAAATTGAGTTTATTTGCACATAGGTTAGTGTACGGGGATCCACGCCTTGCACTTAACCGAGCTAACAATCCCCTCCCCAGTTCTTTAAAATCTGTTTTGCAGGGACATAAATCAAGCCATGGATTTAAGACGGGGCAGAAATTTATTGGCCAGAATAAGCAGCACAAAAGTCTAAAGGATTGCACGAAGCTTAAAAATGATCATCGAGCCCAGGAAAGCAGGAGGAGCTTGAAAAGCCGACCAAGAACGGATTCGAGGTCGAATCCTTTTCAAGAGAGGGAGTATGATGTGATCCGGACCAGGCATCGAAGGGCAAGGTCGAGCCATCAGCAATATGATAGTGATCTACGTGCAAAACGGAGCAAGTTCCGTGTTGGAACCGAGTCGAGAAGAGGAAAGAATCAAGCCGAGCCAAGCACAGGGAATTGTTTATGCAGAAAAGGCCTTACGGCCGTAAGGGAAATTATTCACGGCCGTAAAACATGTGTTCACGGCCGTAAATCTTACAATCACGGCCGTAATCAATTAACGAGGAAAAAGGCAGAATTTCAGCAGAAAGGGTCTCACGGCCGTAATGTCCATTCTTACGGCCGTAACATTCAAACTGGAGGAAATTCACGGCCGTAAACATTGTGTCACGGCCGTAACTAATATCACAATTTGATCAGAAAGGCCTTTACGGCCGTAAGAAGGTTTGTCACGGCCGTAAGAGACGCAGCGCCAGATTTTCCGGGGATTTTTGCCAATTAAGTTATTTCCTTTTATTATTTTAAGGTTATTTTCCTATTTTAGAATTTTAGCATAATTAGAGTTCTATTTTGAGTAGATTAGATGCTAGGTTATTTTTGCTTATTTATACGCTTTTTCAATTCATTGTAAACAGACAAGTTTGAGTTGATTAATAAAATTTGTGAGAGGATTCTCCAAAATTGAGAGGTTGAGTTATTCCCTTATTTTTGAACTTATCAAAGATCTGATCTTTGTGGCGTTCTTCCAGCAAACTTATCAAATATTCGCAAGAATATTGGTGGCGTTTCCAAATTCGATACTTATCAAGGAAATTGACAAGTCCTTGTGGCGTTCACCAATCTTGGTTCTTCAATCCGCATCGCCATAAATCGCGTCGTGATTGTCGGGTCACGGTTTTACCGTCGTTCTATCTTTATTTATCGTTGTTTGTCTTGTGCCGATCTGATTTAGATCTTTCCTAGGTTTTAATTATCGTTATTCCGCGTGTCCGACGAGATTCCCCGACTGGGATCGCGTCAGGACGCCTAGTGTTTGGGATCTAGATGTAGCTGCTCTAATAGCTGATGGTAAGTCTATCTCGATATTTTGCATGTAGTCTTCCAGACCCATCTCTTCAATGTCAACCTAGATTTGTTCCTTCACCATTATACTAACTCAGGATAGGAACATGTAAAGTGTAGAAGTCTGAGTTCTAGAGGACTTGGGGACTATCCCCTCCACAAAGAGTTTGAGGACCAAGTCCACAATGTAAAATCTCATAGTAGATGTGATCTTCACGCGATGCTTACCTTTGAAGTGATCTACCAATAGATGTTTAAAAACAGATTGTTCTGTACCTATCTCTACCAAAAGAACTTGTGCAAGAGATGTGGCACTGCATGTATGACTAACTTCTGTGGCGACTTAGTAGTCTGTATATGCTGATTAGATAGAGGGGTACTGGTGTGTGAAACTGTAGGTTGCACTTCTATAGTAGGTGTAAAAGTAGTAGGTTTAAGAGTGGTAGGAATAGGAAGTACCTTAATATGGACCTGTGGAGTTGGCTCAGAGACTGTAGGATGTGCCTATAGGGTAGGCTCAATAGTTGTAGTGATGTCTAAATTGGGATATTATATTTTCGTTTTTGAATAAATTTTATTTAATTGTTTTTTATTTGTTTATATTTCAGAAATTATCCCAAAATCACGTGAATTAAACAATCGATGGAAATAATGCACAATTGGATGACATTTGGAGCTAAATTGGACAAATTAGAAGTTGATGAAGTCAACCGGGAAATACTTGAGGAGAAAAGTGAAAGAAATCAAGGAATCAAAGGTTTAATTGAAGATGAATCGAAGTTGGAAGAGAAATAAAAGATGATTTGAAAGTATGGGGACTATACTATTACAATTGAAAGTGGACGGACTTGAGTTGAAACAAAAAACTAGGACCAAAGGCAGACGTTGAAAGAGATATTTGCAGAACTGGCCTGGGGTGTGGCCACGCACCCATGCATGCAAAAGGCAGTGTTATATTTTCTTAACAGGGCGGCTTTGGTCCCTTAGCTAGCACGGCTGCTCGGCTTAGCCTACCCAGGGGAGGTTCGGCCCATTATGCGATTTTGTCTATTTTCATGTCTTTTTCAACTAGGTCTTTTCTCCACCTATATAAGGAACATGTCATGGACAAATTTTTGGACCTTTGCATAGCCTCCAATATCATAATTCAACATTCTATCATCCTAATCTTGGAGGCGAAAAATAAAGAAAAATTCTTGGAATTGAAGATTATCAACGGGGAGTGAAATATTTGGTTCAAGATTTCCTTTTCTTTGTTAATTTGATAAACTTTATATGCGTAGTAATTTATATTTCCGTGTTTTTGTTTCTTTATTGATGAACAACTAAACTTTTAGTTGGGACAAATGATGTAGCTTAGTTTTACGCTTTTAATTCTATAATTCTAATTTTGCGATTGTGTTGCATGTATTGATTTTATTTTTTGTTTAATGTATGAATTAATTTGTGACTAATTCATTGATTTAATGAGTTGTTTTCATAATCCGATATGTGAGCTAACAATCTAGTTTTTTTTTATTAACAATCTAGTTTTTTTATTATTGTGATCGTTATATGAATTATTGTGTTCCATTCACCTAATTATTATGATCCGCTGTAGAGATACATGGTTGATTGAATTAGGTAGAGTTGATTTAAACCCGAGAGAGGAATCTCATATGTATAAGTGAATTCGATCAAGCATATTAATAGGAATAAAACTTAAATATTGGAATTAAAAGTACTGACTAATGTGAAATTGGACGTCCCAATATTTTTAAACATCAATTTAAAAAATCCAAATGTGTAATCTTTTCTTTTGCTTGTTAGTTTAAATAATTCATTGCAATTCAAATGTTCAAATAAAGCGAGAATTAACACATTTCAGTACTTACAATCTTCGTGGGAACGATAACTCAGACTCAAAAAGTCCACTTTATTACTTGATTGTGATATTGTACATTTGCAATTTAGGACATTAGGTGTAGAGGCAGTATTTGTCACTGGTGGAGCAATATGTGTGGCAAAAGGAACTACGGTAGAAGTAGTGAAAAATATAGAAGGAGCTGCTGAGATAGGAACCTACTTCTTCTTCGGTATAGCCAATGGTACTATAGCTGCTTTAGGGGTGGTATTGTTGTTGTTGTTGGTGGTGGTGGTGGTGGTGCATGCGGAGTGGATGCTAAGGCTACTATTCTCCCAATTTGAAACTTGTCATCAGTATGTCCCATGCTTCTGCAATGAAAACAGAAATCTGACTTCTTGCAGTATATAACTAGCTGCCAATAATCAGGGTACTTCTGTCTTTCAATCCAAATACGGTCTAGAAGCTCATACTCTAAATCAACCTCAATGCATACCAAAGCTTCACTAGGCTGACGCAGATATGTGGCCTCATCAATATGCAGTAGGGTCCCAATAGCCCAAGCAAGTGCAAATAGGAATCCCTAGCTCTAAATTGAATAAGCGGTAGTGGGAATGATACCCATATGGGAACAATAGGAGGATCATGACCTGGGATAAAACCTAGTGTCCACTTTTTTGCCCTCATGGGACATCCCTCAATAAACCAAGATGGCTTATGAAATAGATGTGCATAATCATCCCCATGAGTCAAGTGCATTAGTATGTGGTGTGCATCAATAAGAATAATGTTGAAATCACCGTAGAACCCAAATTATGAAAACTATTACGTACCTTGGTGATGAGGGGCTTACAATAAAGGAGTTTTCCGACAAGTGTAAACTTGTATGGTTTGTAAGGGAGTCCTCATCCTCTGCACTAACTATAATGGCAGGCTCTATATCGCTCCGAGTTCTAAACACCTGAAACGTTACGTCATCCTTTTAAACCAATTCTCGAAATAATATATGAGCTGAAAAATGACTAAATTATTTTATAAAAACTGAATCCAACAGTCAACACTTCAAATTTGAAATAAAAATTGAGCGGAAGAAATTAAAAATTCAATTTCATTTAAAACTCAATGAACAATAAATCAAGTGTTCAAAATAACTTAAATAATAATAAGGAAATTCGAAAACTCAAAATTAAATGTGTTTATTCAATTATCTCAAAACATATTTTATAATTCTTCAATAGCCACCATCGCACGCTCCGTCGCGAACTCTGAAATCTAAAATTTTGTAAGTTTGAAGAAAGGGCGAACATTTCATAGAAATACTCAGTAGACTCAGCGCATAATAATTGGTATTATAAATAAAGCACATAATCATGATATTCATGTAGTCTCATGAATAAGTAATAAATACAAGTTCAAGTCTCATGCACTTAAGCAAGTAAATTCTCGTAACATCATGCTTAAATGAGCAAGTAATTGTCATGCTCGGAGGCAAGTAGTCTAATGTTCGAAGACAAGTAATTGTCATGCCCGGAGACAAGTAGTCTAATGTTCGAAGACAAGCAATTGTCATGAACACAATCATACATGAAGGATCTGTTAGCCCAAGACTAAACTAACCAAGAGGAGGGTGAATTGGTTTATAAACTTTTTTTGATAAATAATCTCAAACTTAAAAACCAATGGGTACAAGTATGAGCACTTAGTGTTGTAAGTAACTTAACTATCAATGTAGTGTGCTATAAATGTGTAAACTTAATTGATAAAGCAAGTATAGCACTTAGATATAGTGTTGCACAATATAAATTGATAGAATAGAGTAAATGCAATGTAAGTAAGTAAAAGGGATAAGAGAATGCAAACGTGATTTAAGGAGGTTCAATCAACCAACGTGATCTACGACCCCGTTACCGAGCTCTCCGTCACGAGCAAGGCCAAATCCATTATATTGGTAACTTACAACAAGAAGTACCAAATCCTTAAGTGACTTACAATAAGGAGCACTTATCCTTAGGTGACTTACAACAAGGAGCACCTACCCTTAACCAACAATCGAGTTTTCACAAGGCTCTCAAAACCACAAGATATAATGAATTGAATTTACAATTGAAATAACTCTCTTCACAAATGATATACTCAAATTAAGTACCGAGAGAGTTAGGCTAACACTTCAATAGATAGCAATGAATTAAGCTCGAGTGTTAGAGAAAAACCTTGATGCAAATGATAATGAAAAGTTTAATGCAATCAAAAAAAGTTATTCAAATAATCTCTTGTTAATATATTGAATCAAATTAAGTACCAAGAGATGCCACACTTGAATAATTAACAATAAGTTAAGCTCAAAGTGTTTAGGCAATGGAACTTTGATGAATTAAATGATAATGAAAAATGTAGTACAAATAATCAAAGTTCCTTAATTGGAATTTCTCTCTTTTAAAAGATTAAAACAAGTTTAGAATAAAGAGAGACTTACACTTCAATTCCAATATATAATGTGAAGATATTGAGGAAGTTTATACAATGTAAAATCAAGAATCTTCACAAAAACTTTCTTTCAAAAACTTTGATGAATTTTGATAAAACAAAGTTGGATCAATCAAAGTATTCTAATAAAGATAGATAAATATAAATCAAGTAATAACAATGAATTTTTCACAAGAAAGCTTCTCTAAAATCTCCTCTTAGTTGTTGAAAATGAATGCAAGAGAGAAGGCTATTTATAGAGCAAATTTTGTACATACTGTCTTTTGCGGTCGACCTATCCTGCCATGCGATCGACCTCAATATAGCCGTTGCGAGAAAATAGCCGTTGGAGTTCAAAAATAGGCAGTGCAGTCGACCTGAAAAAATTTGCGGTCGACCTGAAAGTGTCATGCGGTCGACCTCATAAATTTTCGGTCGATCTGAAAAATCAGGATTTCAAAATTTTGATTTTTCAAGGTTTTCTGATCAAAGTTGATTTTGAAAAAGATATTTTAATGTCTTTAAAAATGTTACTTGAGCTTTATGAAGTGCATTTCCAACTATTGATGCATTAACCTTACATAAGATTGAAAAGCAATTTGTTAATGCTCAATTCTTTGTAGGCTTCATTGTTTGGTCTTCATGCTTTCCGACTTGAAATTTGATCTTGAATATCTTCGATTCTTTCTTGATCTTCTTTGCGTCTCATGTGCTTGATCACATAGTTTTGATTTATATCTTTGATAGACGATTTGAACATTGAATGCTTTGAATATTTATCATTATATGAAACACTTGAAGCACACTTGTTAGCAACACAATATATTCTTGTTTTTTATGATCAAAACAATAAGGTCAAGTCGACGAAGTGGGCAGTGGTGGTGTTCGTTTGGTGAAGGCGGTGGTGGAGGCTCGACTAGTTTTGGTTCTCAATTGGTTATAAGAAATCTATAGATTGTGGTTGTGAAGTCTGTGATGATGATTTGAGATTTGGTTTGTGTGGAATGCAGTGGCTTTGACTCGGTGGTTGACGGAGTCGGGGGCGGCGATTCTTGGTAGTTGCAGTCTGCCAAGTGGAGGTTTGTGAATTTGGGTTCGGCAATTTGGCTGTAGAGGAGATGGCGAATTTGAAAGAGTGCGTGTGAGTCTAAATTAAAGGCAGTGTGTGCGTGAATTGAACTTTGTAATCTTACCAAGAAGATGATTCTGTGTGTGAATGTTCACCGAGAATATGTATGTATATATAGATTGGTATGAGAAGTAATGTAGTTGGAATAGAATTGTGGAATGCTGGATATGGAAATATCTTATTTAGAATATGATTGTAAAGACTTGGGATACCAGAATATTAATGTGAATAAAATACATTTTCAAAAATAAGTATTTAAAAGATAAAAGTTGGATTAAAAATAAAATTGGATATGCATAAATTTGAAATTGGGATTTAGCCCCTGTTTGGTGGAGATTAAAATTAGATTTTTAGTAGATTTTGATAAAAGTTGATAAGATGTGTGGTTGAAAAGTTGTAGGTCCCACGAAATCTGTGGTTTAGATTGATTGTTGACTTTGACTTAGATTAAAATCTAGATTTTAATCTCCATCAAACAGGGGCCTAAAGTAATTTGAGTTTAAAATAAATAGAATTTTGGAATTAAATCAATTTGGACTCGAATTATATTTTATTGATTCAAAAATAATATTTGACAAAGCTAGACGAATACGTTTTAACATAAAAATAGGTGAAATTGCAGCGACATGTTTTAAAATAATTATTTAATAACTGAAAAAAAATTCTTCATCGCTACAGGCTCATTTAGATGTAGGAAAGGTTCCTTAGTAGAGAACTTATGTAATGTGGAATCTAGTGGATCCTGTATGATTGAAGTAAATGATTTGTTTCGGTTCCTCACAGCCTGATTGATTGCAGGATGTACAGATAAAGCAGCATCATAAGACCTTTTGGCCTTAACATGAGCTGGCTACAAAACAGGAGCATTTGGTGCAGGAGCAGGTTGGACCAGTGGTTCGGTTGATCGAAGTTCCGACTGTTGATGCTTTTGAGATGATTGGTGGTGGTCCCAAGGTTGATTCGAAGCTGTTTCGACTATTCTCTCGATTTGATTGCATAAGGGCATTGATTCCAATGTAGAGTTTCCATCTGGATTTTTTGAAATAGATACCATCTTGGGTAAATCGGGTGATCGGGATGTATTGGAGGCATTGGTTTGCGTGCCTAGGGTTTGGGGGTTGTTTTGGATTTGATTTTGTTAGAATTGATGAAAGTGGGTTGTTGGGGAGAGGAAACCGCTGGCATAGGTGGTGTTTTCTTGCGGTAACGGCGGTGGGTCTGGTGGTTTTTGGTGTAGCGATTGCATGGGTTAAAAAATCACCTTTTTCCTATGGATAATTCCTTACACACAGAATGGATAACAAAATAGATGACACATCTCACATGGAGGGGGAACCACCTATATGTGGACCCCCTCCATATGAGGGGTGTGTTATTCATTTTGTGATCTATTTTGTGTGTGTAGCATGATCCTTTTTCCAATGGAGAGAGATTCTTTGCTTTTAGTGTTCAGCACTTGCAAACCTAAATTAGATACCTATAACCAGTGTTCTAAATCGCGTGCACTGTGCGCGCATACGCGCGATGCGCACCTCTCGCGCATCGCTTTAGCGAAAAGGGCGAAACAAGCGTTTTGAAAAAATTTTATCTAAAAAACACGCTTAAGTGCGTCTGAAGAGCGCAACTGTCCTTTTTTTTTCCTTTTTTTTTTTTTTTTTACTTGTTCAAGTATGGGTAAAATTTAAATCAAATATCTAAGAATTGTAAAACGCTTTTTAACGCTTACTCCCGTTTAAGCTTCAAAAGCTTGACTCTTGGGCTCCACGCTTCGTCACGCTTCACGCTTTTTAGAACACTGCCTATAACTACGTCGTCAATCCAAGACAGAAATAGATTAAAGGACTTGGAATCGTATAACACCAAATATGTTGCCAAGGATCGGAGAATGGCTTCCCCCCCCCCCCCCCACCATTACCTTCGAATCAAAGTTGAGTTGCATTCAATCGTGAGAGTAGATCGAGATAGTAACTATACTTCTCCATTATTTTCAAGAAAGAATAGCATAAATGATATAGCATTGTATGACATCAAATAAATTTGCATGGAGAGGAGAATTAATTCAGTTGTCTTCATCATGAGCTTCGAATTAAACCACTACTCTCCTCTAAGTACGAGAGAGCAAACTCAGATAGTAACTATAAGTTCTCTATTATTTCCAAGATAGAAAACAATGTAAATGGCTGTAGAATTATATGATTCCATATATATAATAATTGTTAAGGATTGGAGAAGAGAATTGCTTCGATTGTCTTAACCATCAATTTCGAAGCATGATTCTCCTTCAAACAAAAGAATAGAATGACATAATAATTATAGTTTCTCTTCAAGAAAAAATGCCATAATTTTTTCTGAATTTATTTTACATTTTATGCCCGGGGTCTTCAGTGAGATCCTTGATCAAATAAAAATCTGAACTATTAGCAACACTGGATTTTTATCATAAAAAATAAAAGAATAATTCTTGGAAGACATTTTTAAGTGATATTGAGAAATGTCACATATTCATTGGGTGGTAAAAATAATTACCACACCACTTACTTTTCAAAAATTCTAAGTGGACATTTTTTTTGACATGTTTAAGTGACATGTCCGATGTGTCATCTTAGCATTGATTGATGTCGAGGTGGGCCATGTGACGCATCTCGACATCAATCAATGCCGAGGTGACACTTCGGCATGTCACCAAAAAATGTCAGAAAAAAATGTTTTTGTAGAATTACTTCTTACTTTTTCATCATTCAATAAATATGTGTCATATCATAATGTCACTTAAAAATATCCCAAAAAAATGTTTCCCTGCAATTATTGAAAGTAAAAACTAATTTGAGAACACAAGGGGGAAAAATGTCAATAACCATTAATCTGAAAATGCCAGAAAACCCCAGCTGTACAACCAGCGTTTTTCTTCAAGAGTATTAAGATGGCAGCAAGGAATCTCTCATCATAGAATATATTAACAAGAATTCACGTCAAACTTAAACATTTATTTGTGCAATTTAATTTTTAAATCTGAGTTTACTTTTTAATAATTTGAATATTTAAATAGTCAAAATATATGACATCAAAAATGTAAAACCCCTTGGAGAAAAGTAAATCGCAGAATCATATACTAAAGGAAAATCGACCAAAGAGAAAAATTAACAAAAGATGCTATTTTTCTTAATCCAATGAAAAAAAAAAAAAAAAAAATGGAATAAACAATTATCTATATATGTACTGGGTTGAAAACTCCAATTGCAACTCCAAAACCACAAGGTTTTGTTTCCATTTTACTGTACTCATTAAACTTGGTCCCACCATCACCCACGATTAATTCATTCTCCACAGTCCGATCATCTTCAATTTCCTTCATCACATCCTGACCCTCCATTACATCACCATCTTGTTGATTCCGATTCTCTTCACATTCAAATTCCTCAATTCTTCCATCCATGTCATCTTCGTCTCCTGCATGCTCGAAAACGGCGTCGTCTACAATGACCAAGTTCAACACAAGACGCCCATTCTCCCTATGAGCTTCAAAATATCTTTGTCCCTTCAGTTTTAGTTCCTTGATTACCAACCTTCCATCGTCAGTACAATATTTTCTCATCGCCCATGGAGAAATCGGCGGAGGATACTCCTTTTTTTCCTTCTCCACCACCATCCCCCGTTTTCCTCTGCCTCCATTGTCCGCTGCTAGCATAAGATCGTCAAAATCCATCACGAACTCCGCACAACTCTCCGCCCCAACATAATCACCCAATTCTGAGTTCTGCATGGAGGAGAACTACATAAAAAATTATGGGGTTCGAGAGAAAATTTGTTGGTTTTGCATGGGATTATGTACTCATACAGACGCATATATGTGTGTGTATATATACGGGCGGTATAAATTAGGGTGAGAATCGAGAATGGCTGCAGGATTTTGAAGAAAGGGAAAGATTGACAGAAAGATTGACAGAGCCAGCTAATTTCATACTTTGGGGATTGGGTTATTTATGGATTTGGTTTTCTGATTAATGAATTTTTTTATGGTTATATATGGAAATAAATACCAAAAATTGGACGTAGAAATATAAATATAACTATGAAAATAAAAAAATAAAAAGAAAGTGTGATTTTAAAGTGTAATTCTAGGGAAATATTTTAAATTGATATTTTTAAATGACATTATGACATGACGCACATGCATTGAGTTTTACATCACTCAATACATGTACCTCATGTCACAATGTCACTTAAAAATATCAATTTAAAATATCTCCCTAGAATTACTCGATTTTAAAAGATATGAAAGATATGTATGGAAGTGTTTGATTAATATCTGAATGTAGTGTCTCTGTTCTAGGATGAATCTCTCTCTCTCTCTCTCTCAAATCATATCTAATTACAATATTGATGTCATTTTTTTATTTGTTAGTTCATAACATAAATCCATATATCAAAGCTTGTGGTTTTTTATTTTTAAAATTAGTTGTCTACCCGTGCGATGCACGAAATATATAATTTTTAAATCATAATTTTAAAAATATCTTGATTCAATCATATCAAATAAAAAACATAATTTCAATAAAATTTCAATATAAAATGTTATTGAATTTGAAACTTTAAAAAAGGCAAAACAATTCAAAATAAAAAATGCTACATGTACAACTAAGTATACCGCGCCACTCAAAATTTGACACTCATTTAAATTTTTATATAATTTTTTTTTTTAACTTTTATTTATATTTTTCTCTGAAAATTTTCTCATCTCTTCACCTATTTCCCTTTGAATATGTTATAATTTTTTATTAACTATAATGTGTTGCTTACGTATATTTTATTTTTCTTTTTTTTAAACATGTCAATTTTTGTCAAAATGATGAAATGATTAAGCCTCCGTTTGGTAATAATGTTTGATTTATAAACTTGTTTATTTATGATTTTGAGATAAAAAATAGTGGCTGAAAATTGGAGAGAGAAAATAAGCGTGATTAAAAAGTTGATAGAAAATAATTAATTGTTTTTGTAACATGCGTATTGATATGACATTTAATTATATTCAAATATATTAATCCAATTTTTTCATTTCCTATATAACACATATTATTGAATTTGAAATTTAAAAATTAAAAAATAAAAACTAATCAAAATAAAAAATTCTGTATGTACACTCAGTGTACCGCGCCACTCAAAGTTTGGCACTTAATTAAATTTTTTATATAAAATTTCTTTTAACTTTTATTTACGTTTTTCTCTAATAATTTGTCCACCTTATCACCTATTTTTCTTTTAATAAGTTATAATTTTTAATTCGTTTTATTTTTTAATATGTTGTTTACATATATTTTATTCGAAACTGTGTGTAATTAAAAAAATGATTTGAAAAATTATATAACTTAAATTGATATTTTAACTAGCCACCGATCGCAGCATAAATTGACATACTTGTCTTGGCTTTTTTCCAAGTCCTAACATTTCAGGAATTTATCATTTGTATGATAAACATGATTTCTTCTCATTAACTCTTCGTTTTGTAATGCGATTATTACCTATTTATAATTAATTTATAAATAATATAATTTTTCGAATTAATTTTAATCGCACATTTTTTGAAATCATTTTTTAATCATACATTGAGAATTTTGAAATTTTGAAAAATACTGAAGTTAGAGCCTGTTTGGTAATGTGATTTTTAGTATTTCTTTTTTTGTTTAAAAATATTTTAAAAGTAAAAAACTGTGAACTTGATTAAAAATTGATGGTTGAGATTGAATTTGAAAACTTGATCTGTAAATTTTTTCATTATCAAATAGGCTATTAATCTGGTACAATTATGTTGTCCTTGACATAGTCCACGTATGATACAACTTACGAAAAGGTTATGTGTAGCTTATACGAATAACATAACTATTTGTAACTTGTATGAATATGAATAACATAATTTATGTTCCCTTTAATGAATGACATTAATGCATCTTTAAGTATAATTAACTGTCATTCACGATTTTTTTGAAGTTTCAAAACGTTACTAAATGTGAATGCATACTTGGCACAATATAGGTTTGAGTCAACTTTATGTTGTCGTTGATGCATAAAGTTAATGCATCTAAAAGCTATATAAACATGTGATTTCACAAAAAAAAAAAAATAAATAAATAAATAAACAAACAAACAAACTATATAAACATGTGAGTAAGTGATTTTTGAAATTTCAATAAGCTTAGAATAATTTTTGGGAGACTTTAACAAGGAATATTTTTAAGTGACATTGTGATTTGACATACATTCATTGGGAAATGATTATAACTACCCTACCACTTAATTTTTCATTACCCAATGAATATGCATGTTATTTAAAAATGTCTCTTATTAATATCCCTCTAGAATTGTTGCTAAATTTAGGGTCATTCGAACCCAGCACAAGTACGTGTCATTCAAGGATTTTTGAAATCTATTTACTATATACTATATATCTATATCTATATATTATCTATAAAGGGAAAATAGTGGATTAATGTCAATGTAAAGTGGATTAGTAAGAATGCAAAATATGGATAGATATGAATGCATTTATTGCCTTATATATATAATGGTTAATATATTTTTAATAATTCTTAATTATAATAATTGTGCAACGATTATATGATATAACAATTTCTTGATCTTCAATGTTGTTCAATTGTCGTATATTTGATGAGTTAAGATTAAATACATATTTATAATTTATTGTGAATTTTGAATGAAAATTGAGAAAAAGTTAAATATGTAAGGCAAATGCAGAAATTATAATAAATATATTTATATCTTGAACGAGCATTAATATTTGTACTCGTAATATTACATATAACATGATATACAATTAAAAATTATAGAATTTGCATTTATCATTCAATAAAGTTTTTGATAATTTTCATTATTTATGTTGTTTTTAAATTTTAATAATTGTTGTAATAAAAAATTATTTTTGTATCGTTTGTATTTGTTTTGATTATGTATAATCATTAAATTTTATGAATACTTATCTATATTGCGAATAGCGATTTCAGTTCATCGCACTGGTGGAAATCCATACTATATACAAAAGTAGGATAGTTTGGCAGAATTTAATTCTTAAATTCTTTATGTTTAAGTATTATAGTAAATAATTAATATGATGTTATTGTTATTGTTATTGGCATTTGTATATTTTGATTATAATTATAATTATTTTTATTATTAACATTAATATTGAATGAGTTCAATCAATATTTTTAATTATCAGTATTAAATTACTATTTAATCATTGTTTTTTATTTATTTGTTGTTCTTAATATTATAAATCATGTGTGTAGTCATTAATAATTAAATTGTGTTTTAATTATTAATGATCAAATCATTTGTTATCTTTAATATTACAAATCATATTTTCTAAATTATATATTATATATTATTATTAAATATTTTAATAAATTAAGCCTCTGTTCATCAACTATGTTTTTGTTTTGAGGTAACATGTGTGGTTGAAATATAGTTTTGAAAAAATGTGTGGTTAAAAAGTGGGTTGAAAAGAATGTAATGGTTATAAATAATTTATAGCAAAAGTTATTGAACGAAGGTTAATATTTAATGCTTTTATTTTTTTTAGTTAATAATAATATTAGGCCTAGGAAAAAAAATCAGAATCAACGGTTAGGTTCCGGTTCGGTCCCGGTTAGATTCGGTTCTATCAAAATTTTAAGGATTAATCTATTTAGCCAAATTGATTTACCTAATGATTTACCAATCTTAAAATATAAGTTTTTTTTAAAATATAAGTTTAAAAACACGATTTTTTTACTTTTTAAAATATAAGTTTAAAAAAAATTAAAAATCATCAATTCTTAATCTTAATATATGTTATTGAGTCAATTAGTCAATATCAATTACCCAACAACTATTAACTCATTCAACATTACAATAACTATAAGCAAAATAATAAAAAGTAATAAACAAAAAACCACAGATCAAAAATCATTTTTCTTTTACCGGTTCTGTCGTTCAACTTCAAGTCTTCAGTCATCAAGCCTTCAGTCGTCAGTTCTTAAAAAAAAATCAACATACAATAAATCTTCACTCTTCATCTTACAATTAATTCAATAAATCTTCAATCTTCATTTTACAATTAATTGTTATCTTGTTTTTAAGAATTTGCTGGACTTGTGCGACTGTTCTTCTGAAAATGTGGAGAATTACGAGCATAAATTAAAGAATTTTTTGAAGGATCACATATATGCGGATGCGGAGATACGTTACTGTCTGGAAATGAGTGAATATTTTGATATCAATGATTTTGAGTGTTGTATTCGCATTTTGATCAAAGTCGATGACCGTCTTATAATTCTTACCAGTCGTAATCTACCATGACTTCATCGTTTAAGTTTGAAAATTTTAGTTTAGAAAATTGAACCCAGAACCAGAACCAAAAGAACCGAACGGTTCGATTCCGGTTCGATTCTTCTCTTGCAAAAAGAATCAACGGTTCTTGGTTCAGTTCGATTCCTTAGGAACCAGTACCATATGAAATCACGCCCACGCCTAAATAATATTAATAGAATGATTAATATTTTTTAATCATTCTTAATTTTAATAATTTTTAAAGATTATACGATATAATTTTGTAATCTCCAACTTTACTAGGTTGTCGTATCATGATAATCACGAGATTTTCAAAATTATTTTTTTGACTACTTATTTTTGGAAATAAAGTTTTATTAGTTAAATTCAAATATTTTGACTATTTCTTTTTTAATTATTGTGATTGATGTTTTTGAATGAAAATTAAAAAGTACGTTAAATACAAAAGGCAAATGTAGAAATTATGAGAAATATCTCAAATATGCTAATACCTTTCACATGCATCAATATTTTTGCACATAATATTACATCAAATGTGATATACCATTAAAAAACTACTAAATTTACATTTTCAATGAAGTTATTAATAATTCATAAAAATTATTGAAATCAATAATAATTTATTATTTAAATATATAAATTGATGTTTACTATTTAAAGAATTTTTTAATAATTTGAATACTTATATTATTTTTTAAATTCTAATAATTATTGTAATAGAGAATTCTTTTTTATGCATGGATATGTGTTGATAATGTATAAGTACTAAAATTTTATGAATACTTATTGAAATCGATATTGTGGATAATAACTTTCGTGCATCGCACGGGTGAAATACTAATTTCTAATTAAAGGCATTAAAAATTTAGGGTAATGTCTTGAGACAACTAATCCATCTAGGCATAATTCATGTATGATAATATAACTTATATACGAATAATATAAAAAGTTTCTAAAAGTACTCATTTCCATTCAAGCTTGGCCTTAGAGCAGTCCAGGTCTGACAAGGTGTTATAATTTGTTCAACACAAATAAGTAAAAATATTTTTGAATCGATATTAACATGGAAACAAGTTAAAAGAAAGATCAGTATCACCTTGGATCGAAATGGAGTTGCATAAAAATGCAACCTCAAACCATCTTCAACCAATCTACATTAGATTTTATATTAAATTCTCACTTTCACATTAAATTTGAATTACCTAACATTATTCCAGCTTCTCTAATCAAACCAAGCAACATAAATCTTACACTAAATGTACACTATTCATTATTTCCATATTTTTATTTTAAAAAAAAATCATTACATTTAATTATTTAGTTAATTAAATTCAAAAAATGTATTTATATTTAGTTAAATAAATACAAAAAATTAGTTAATTAAATTTTTGGACAATTCCAAATTTACGTAACATTTTTTAAACAAACTAAAAAAAAGTGTTGGACTAAAAGGGACAAGAAAAAAGTAAAGTAGAGACAAAAACACCTAAAAAAAGTGTCAAAATTTTTTTTAAAAAAATCATTTTGGGTTAGGCTTAGCTAGGCATCATTTTGCCGAGAGCAAAATTGTGCCCGATTAGAGCTCAAGCAGTGACAAAATGCATTTTTACCCAAATTACACTGGGCGATCGCCTGACTGATATTGCATTAGGCAACCACCTTGTCACACTGGGAGGTATTTGAGAGCAATTGGGTGGCGACTCGATTTTATACTTTGACTTAGATTTTAATCAGATCTTTTAGAGTTACCAAACACGGGCTAATGTGCGTATGATAGTTATTATTTTATAATACAAGCTAGTTAAATATTTTTATTTTATCTTATATTTTTCACTAGAATTTCTATAGATATTTTCTAATTTTTTATCATCATGCCCCTCTTTGATACTTCTAAAAATCTAATTAATTATTATAAGTCAAAATCAACCATTAATTTTAATTACACATATCATAGGTCCTACAATTTTCAATCATACTGTATCAACTTTTATCAAAATCTACTACAAATATGATTTTTAATCTCTACCAAATAAGGGCTATATTTATTTGGTTTGGAATATAAAATTTATTCATCCTATTTCACATTTATCAGGTTCTATTACATTAAATTCACAATCTAAAGTTAACTCTAAAGATGGGAAAATTTTTAGCTTTTTCTTTTATAAGTCCAACTAATTCTATATTTTTTTTGATTAAAATATTTTTTTCCTTGACTAAATAATTTACTATACCAATTCGTACTTTCTTTTCTAGGTCCTTAATAAAGTGCTAGCACAATTTAAAATTCCTAAAGAAGCTTGTAGTCCTTTAGTTTCTTCAATTTTGTTTGAAAACTGTAACAAATTATGTATAATTTACGGTTAAGTTGAACTAGTAATCGCACCCATGCGATGTACAGAAAAAATTATAAGTTAATGAATAACTCGATAAATATATTCATTAATTAATAAAAATGTGAAAAATAGAAAAAGAAAACAATTAAGTTTATATGTTATAGGAAATAATTCGAAGAAACTAATAGATAATCAATAAAAAAATTCAATGTAAAGTACGAAACACTTCTTTAAAAACAACATTTGTAGTTGACTTGATTTCTGCATCATCTTTATCTCAAATAATAATTTTTATACCATTATGATTTGTGACTCTTGAAACTACAACATACAACTGTCCATGACAAAATAGTGGTTTCTTCAAGTAAAGTCCAACATGAGACAATGATTGGCCTTGACTTCTGTTTATGGTCATTGCATACTATACAATTAACGGATACTGTCTTTGTTGAAATCTAAATGGCAACCTTGTATCCAACGGAGTAAGTGTCATACGTGGAATGAAAACTTTATCTCCAGCATTATTTCTCGTCAGAATTTTTCCCTGAATCACATGTTTCCTAATCTGGTAATTAGAAGTCAAGTACAATTGTACTAGCCAACTAAATGTTCGATATTTCTTAGCAGCATGACAAGGATTCCAACCTTTAGCGTCAAAACATGATTAGGAACAACTGAACATCTAATTCCATTCAAAAACTCTGGGGTGTGAAGATCTTGAACTAAATCAACATTGCTATCAGATTTGCATGTTGCGTCACTTCTCAAATATGTCCCCGTATCAAACTCTATAGGCATTACCATAACTTCATTAACTGAATCTACAACGTCAAGGGTTGGTGCAAGAATAGCTCGACCCTGCAGATAAAACGTGTCATCTAACACACTCGATAAATTGGGGTATAGGGAATCCACAATTGCTGCAATCGGATTGTCAGCTTCATTTACCAAAATATCATCTGATATATCAATTTATGTATTACCGTCATTTGGACCCCTAGCAAGTCCATCTCCTATGCTTGAAATCCATTCAAAAAATTGTTGAAGCTCATCGCACCAATGTTGGTTAGGCTTATATTCTTTGTTAATCTCAAAATATCTCTCATACTCATGTCCACTATCTCAAAGTAGTATCTATTCAACATAGGTTCCTCATCCCAAATAATGAGTTTAGTCTTCACAATCAACTCAACTAGTGCACTTCCTTGTTTGGAAACTAACTTTTCATGCGACATAGTCAACATTTTTCTATCATAACACAACTCATCATATATCAATTTATTTTGTCCTATTGAAAAGTAAGCATCATCAAGAAATGGCATAGAACAAAAGTCTCGAAAACTCTTCCCCACACTCCACAACACCTTTTCAAAAACAAGTACCTATGGTGAGAAACTACATATCGATTATGAAGATCGACACCACCCTTGTTCACTGTCATTCCAGCATCTCTTCGTGTATAAATAGGATATTCATCTTCATCAATGCTGGTCTTCTCTACGTATCTCTCTGGAAAATTTTTTGTACAACGACCATTAGACATACATGGAGAATTAGTATTTAAGTTTCCAAATGGATTGTGCATCATCAAATCCCTCAATGCTGAGTAGTAAATACCATCGATCTCTTTATCAGAAATTTCAGTTGATATAATCCAATCGATATCTTCCCCAGTTGGATATTTATCAACTTGCGATAAAAACAACAAAATGTGCGCATGAGGCAACCCACGTTGATGAAATTCAACAGTGTAAATCAATGCAAAAAAAAAAAAAACATAGATAATACTATTCCATTAAACAATAATTGCCATATTATTATTGAACAAATGACTAAATAATACAATAATTGCATGACATGAAAAAACTTACCAACTTTAACGGTTCCGAATACTTTGAGATATCTTATTAAATTATCCAATTTCATTTTGAATATTCTACGAAGAATATTTGGTCGATCCTCAGACTTCAAACCTCTCTTTTCCAAAAATCACACAATTTCTGGCTACTTTGGATTACATGTAAACGTAATGAACAAATTAGGAATCCTATCCATTTGCATATTTTCATTGTATCTTGGTAATTCTGGATCATATATCATGCTCCACAAGTGAACGAAGGTTGTAATACCACACGTTTACCAATAGAGGGTGTATCAGTCTCGCCTCTTAACAATGCATCTGCCAAACCTTTATACAAATCAGATCTTAACTCCTTTTGATGCGTTCGTATATAAGCTAAACGCGGTGGCTCAACCATTGTATATGCATCAACCAGAAACTGCTAAAATAATCTTCTGCGAAATAGAATGTGTGATGATTTACAATCCCTCTCTTGTAACCTATAAGAAAAAATTTCACGCATACTTATCCTATTTCGGCTTGCAGATGAGCTCGATCTTAAATCAGTAAGTTAAATATCCACCCTATATCTGTCTTGACCATATGGAAAAAGTAGCGGATACTGAAGACCAAGATAAGAAGGATTCAACTCATTAATTCGCTTCAGTCGGCCAGATTTTGTTTCTACAATAATATCTCTATCACCTAGAGATGTCTCAAAATCACCAACAATCAAAGCAGCAACTTCAGACATTGAAGGCATATGATATCTCCTTCCATCATGGTTCCCTTTACTAATTAACCTAAGCTTTTCGACTGAAGAATCTTCTTGGTGAATCGTGTCTCTAACCATTCTAAAAGATTTTACCAAAACATTATTTTGGTCTAACATTGTCCTCAATCCAGAAACAATTGTGGCATGGAATCTGTTTATATCCAAGTTTTGACTGTAATGCCATGAAAAAAATTGTAGTAAAATGTAAGTCAATTACTAATGAAATAAAACATAATAAATACTGACATAGTAAATTTGTAGTTACCGAATGGCTTTAATTCAGTTGAAGTCCTCATTGCCAGTGTCGTAAATATACAACTGAACAAACTTTGGTGCAAAACCATCAACAGGCAACAAACTTCCTATCAACTGATAGTTTTGTCCATGCAACGTAAAGTTGGAGGCCTTTACCCGTACTTACACTTGTATCGACCTTCCTTCCCATTGATGTAAACGAAAACATCATCTTATATGAACGGATTTTTTTTGTATGAAACGCTTACTCCTCTCATCTAATCCATATAACAAATCGCTAAGGACATTAGGAGGCTCTTGCATCAATGAAAGTTGGATTTTTCCTAGATTAAAACACAAAGAGAATTTTGGGTTTTTGTGTTATAGTGTTTGCCAACTCTTTCCTCATACCAAAACTTTACACCACAATATTCACACATGCATACTGGATCACCAATATCAAACTACATCTTGAACGTTATATATTATACTCATATAAAGATAAATTTTATTAATCATCACTGGTAAATGCACATTACACATAGTCAATAACTTCAAAATTGTTTCAGTGCAACAAAATCATCATTGGTGAGTCCACGTTACAAAATTTCCAATAAGAATCCAAGTCAGATTGTGCACACGATATAGTTACATCTAACGTAAGTTGTGATCAAAGTAGATCTGTACAAGTGTTAAGTATGAAACTCCTTCTTTTATATGAAAACCGCTAACCAAGGAAATCAACATTATTTTTTGTGGAGCTTGGATTCTATTGTTATACAGTAACATTGCTCACTTTCTATATATTTTCATATTTCTTAAGGAAATTCATGAACATATTGTTTTTATTATCTGTAAAATATATAAAAAACTATGTAATAAATATTTTTGCGTTATTTAATAGCAATTTGATTTCATTGTAAAATCTTAGATTCTGTTTGTAGTAAAAAAAATATACGATTGCGAATAGAAATCATGAATAGATCTATGGAAAAATTTGAATTGTTGCGAACACTACTATTAGCCTATGTTTAAGGCCAAATATTGAAAAAGAAACGTGGTATGTAAATATATATATTTTGAAAATGTGTGGTTTAAAAGCTGAGATTTTTTTTTATTTCATGTATAAATTACTTTATTTGTAGAATATGTAGTTAAAAATGAGTTTTACAAAAAATAAATTTGAATTAATGGGTACAAAACATAGAATTAGTCCCTACTTGGTTTTGATTAAAGTCTAATTTTAATTTCAAGTTAAAGTCGACAATTAATTTGAACCACTGTTTTAAAACCTGGTCCGATTGGATGACCTGGAAACCCACGATTAGGATAAAAAAATCAAGCTGGGTCACTCATAAAACTCAGTCGGGTCAAACCCGATGAAACGGCCTGGGAAACCCGGTTGACCCAACCTAGGTTTGACCCCGGGTTTTTTATATTTTTAATTTTTTAATATTTTTTTAATATTATTTAATGTCCAAATCGACCCCAAGTCAACTCTGGGTTGACCCTTGACCCAATCTCTCGATCGAGTCGATGACCGGTTCGGGTCTGAAAACATTGATTTTAACATACATTTTATGGGACCTACAATACTTAATAACATATCTCATCAAATTTTATCAAAATTTAGTAAAAAAATTGATTTTAATCTATGGACCTTGCTATATGTACTAACAAACTGTACTAACAGTTGTACTAACGGCTAAAAGACAAAAAATTTGAATGTTCAATTACTCTATTATCCTTCTAGTTATAATTTTTTTAGTCTTCTGATGTTATGTCTATGTCTCTAAATTTATTGTTTAGATAAAATGCGTAATATATACTATTATATGTTAAACTATTTTCTTCAATAATTATATTTAATTCTTCAATTTTTTTTTCTCTAGATCACTAATTATTCTTCCTTTATTTACAATAATTCTAGTAAATTGTAAAAAATCTGTAAATGAGGGTTTTTTTATTGCGTAATCTAATAAATTATAAAATCTTCCTAAATCTTCTCTTATAATTTCTAATTGTTTATTTGTTTCTTCTCTTAAATACTTAAAGTCGTTTACTTCTGAAGGATTTAATTCTATTAAATGTTCTGAATTCATAAATTATAAAACTAAATATTTAGATTTTAAGCTATTAATTCAAATCCTCTTCAAATAGTTAATTATTGGAATAGTAAAAACAAATTTTCAACATATGTAAAAACATGCAAGAGATATCATAAGCAAAATGATAAATTTAAGACTATGATAACAGTACTTGGATAATATCAAAAAAAAAAGACAATATATAATCCATCATAAATAATCAATAATACTTATTTCTATCTATGGGTCCATCACGCTTCTTTGTAAATCTGATTTTAAAAGATTTTTGACCAAATACTCTTCAGTTATTTACCTAAGTATTAAACACATCTTCATAGAAGATCGTTGTTGCTCGAAAGACTTACACATTAAAGGATGCTCGAAAGACTTACTCCAAAACTTTCTATTTAACACTGAAACAAACACTTCAAAGAGGTTCAGCACAATCCAGATTCGTTTCCTACCTCTGGATGTACTCTTTTAACAAAAGTTTTATAAAGAATAAACTTATGGACTCATAAATAAATAGAGTATTACTAACTATTTTATGACTTCATATATATTTATGTGAAGTTTAGTTACTCATACCTTCTGCTAACTATTTCTGGATTGGTTTGATGAAAGAAAATTTTGAACTAGGAATGAAAAGAAAGACAATAGAGAGAATATAAATTTTTATTGCTGAAAACCAATATGATTTTTCGGATGATTACAATGAGGAGAGACTCCTCCTTTTATAGTTGGTAAAAGCAAAGTTGGAGAACAAGATAATATTCCCTATCTTTTACATACTTGGCTAAGATTTAAAGTAGATAAAGTAAAGCTAAAGTTACAATAATTTTTGCTGCTTTTCTAAAGTTTCACATGGGTCTAGACCCCCATGCCTTGAATAATTCATGTTCAGACAAGGTAGATTTCATCTTCATTATAGTTGAGTAGGTCATCATAATTATTACATTTGTGACCCGTTTCTACCTCCATTAGGTGATGTAGATATTCATAGGCTCCTTTGCTAAGATCCAAATTGCTAACAAGTATATTCTCAGCATATTCTCTTAATTTCCATAATTGACAATTAACTTGATTAATTCTTGCAATACTATAGATCAATAATTCTTCGTCATTAGATTCATATACCCAAACATTAGTTTGTGTAAGGGTATCCCTTAATTCAGTATACATTACTCTAAATCCCAATGTCCTTTTTTCTGGAATAGCTTGTATCTGTTCCTCTTTGTTAAATGATTTTATTTCTGGTTTTGAAAGAATAGCTTTGCTAGTTACTCCAAGTTTTACAATATGTTCTGCCCTTAGAAATTCTTCATCAATGAATTCTGGAATGGCTGAGTAAATCCTGACATAAATCTTTTCAGCTTTGGTAATTCCAAAATATGTTTTAACTGCTGCCTTGATAGAATTAGGTAATAATGATATTTCCTTCATATCCTTGCTAGGGTAGATGCACTGAATAAGTTCTTGGTCAAACAGTCCCCTGACTGTTCTGGAAAAATAATTGCTTTATTGATTTTTTGATGGCTAATTGTTCTTAGCCATTCTCCTTCTTTTGTCCTCTTGTTTAGATACTCCACATACTTCTAGAATGTCTCTAGTTTCTTCATAACTTTCTCCTTTTCTGATAGTTCCTTTGTTACGACTGCTGGTTTCTTCGCAGCTTCTAAAAAAGTTTCTTTAGATGGTTCAATAGTTTTGCTAATGGCTTTGGAAGATGAACTTCCAGTAATTGAAACATTAGATACTTCTTCCTCAACAGGAAGTCCTACAGATAAATTCTTCACTGGAGAGGATTGGGATCCTCCTTTGTACATTTCCTCAAGAGAATTAACCCTTGACTTGTAAAATGCTAGTTCACTGTTAATTTTTACAATCTGTGCCATGCAAGTATTCACATGGTTGAATAGATTTGAATAGTTGATATTCATTTGACCCATGGCCAAGTTAATTTCTTCTACTTTCTTAAGTATGTCTTTCATGTCTTGATAAATAATCTGCAAAAACATTGTCAGTACCCTTAATATGAATAATTTCAAAATCATAATGGCTAAGTTCTACTTGCCATCTAAGTAACCTTTTATTTGCAGTAGTTGGATCAATTTCTTTAGTTAACCAATATTTGACTTGTGTATTATCTGTTCTAATTTTGAATTTTGTAGTAACAATAAATAATTCAAACTTTTTAATAGCAAATTTTACAGCTAATAATTCTTTTTCATTTATATGATAATTAGTTTGAGTTTGAGTAAAACTGTCACTAGTGTATTGTGCAATCCTTTCCTCATCCTCATTTGGATAAATATATTTAAGTACTGCTCCCCATACTGTTTCGCATGCATCGATTTCTATAATCCAATCACATTCTTTTTTGGGTAATTCTAATTCTGGTAAATCTTTACAAATGTCTTTAATTTTTTGTACTTCTTCTTCTTCGTCTTTGGACCAAGGTGTCCATCTAGTTTCTCCTTTAAATCTTTTTTGTAATGGGATTAAATGTTTTGCTAAGTTAGGTACATATTTCCTAGTCTGGTTTACAAGTCCTAAAAAGCTTTGTAATTGTGTTTTATCTTTTATATGATTGTCAAATTCTTGTATTTTTGTACCAATATGTTTTTGGAGTTTTATACCTTCTTGGTTTATTATAGATCCCAAAAATTCTACATTTTCTTTAGCTATCTCCATTTTTGTAGCTGATAATATAATTCCATTATTCCTTACAATATCTATAAAAATATTTAGATGTTTTAAGTGGTCTTGTCTTGTTTCAGAGTAAATAAGAATATCATCAATATATACTGTAATAAAATGATAATAATCTTTAAATATTTTATCCATGTACCTTTGGAATTCTCCTGGACTATTTTTAAATCCAAAAGGTAATACATTCCATTCATAAAATCCTTGTGGTACCGTAAAAGCTGTTAAATGTCTAGATTCTTCAGTTAACATAATATGATAAAATCCTGATTTGAGATCAAATTTAGAGAAATATTTCTTTCCTCTAATTTGGTTAAATAATACTTGTTGGTTTGGTATTGGATATTTTAATTCTTTTGTATAAGTATTTAACCTTTTATAATTAATTACCATTCTAGATTTTCCTCTTTTTTGTTCTGAATGTTTTATTACAATGAAGGCTGGACTACTATGTTTACTGTTAGATTCTCTAATAAATTTCTTTTCTAGCATTTCTTTTATGTGCATTTCAAATTCAGGTAATTCTTTTGGTGTATGTTTAATTGGTTTTACACTAATAATCTTAGTGTCATCTTCTAGTATAATTTCTGCCATATGTTTATTTATGTGCCATTTTTCTAAAGGATTATCTCATGATAATTTTAATAATTTTTCTGTAATATATTTTATTATTATTTGATCAAAATGTTCTTGTACTAGATTTATTCTATTTTTATTAGGCATAAATTGTGTTGTTTGTGTTAATTTTTGTCTATCCTCACCACGCTGAGCTGCCATATGAGGCATTTTTTCTCTACAGTAAGGATCATTAATTCGTATTGCTATTGCTATATGGTGACAAGGGGTAGATAAAAGTATAACTTTCTCATCAATAGTTATTGGATAATATTGTTTTATGAAGTTATTTCCTAATAATATTTCCTCTGGCATATCATCAAATTGATATACATAAGGTATTTGTAATTCATATTTTCCTATTTGTATTTTAACATTCCTTGCTACTTTAGTTATTAGGTTTGTGCTTCCATCAAATCCTGCAAGTATTACTCTTTCTTCATTATCTTTTTTATTACTCCACATTTTTGGGGGTAATACATTTTCTTTAAATAAACGGGATGATGCTCCTGTATCAAACAATGCATGATAATTTCTGCTAAGATATCCATTGTAATTCATTTTAGTTAGTATATAAATATGTTCTCTTCCTCCTTGTATTTTATTCATAATAACCTTGGTATAACTAGATTCTCATTTTGTATTGTTAATAACATTCTATCATCTTTTATGTAATATGGTTTTACTTGCTCTAAGAAGTCTGTTCCTAATAGTAATTCTGTATTTACATTTCATGTGTGTTCTACGTACATGTTTATGATTATTTCATTTCTTTTATTTATTCTTATTGGTAATAACACATAAGTATCCATGTGATGAATATTTCCAAAATAATCTTGTATTTGAATTAAATTATTTGTTACTTTAAGTTCTAAGTCTCCTATTATATTTTCTTTTATATGAGATACAGTTGCTCCAGTATCTATTAATACTTTCTGCTCTTTCCATTCTCCATTTATTCTAATTTCTATCATAACTTCAAATTGTTTTGTCTCATTTCTTTTAGATAGATTCATTCTTGGTATTTTTCTATGTATTTTTGTCATTATTTGTTTTTCTGAATCATTTCTATTTTCTATTTCAAGTAATGATCTTGTACTAGTATTTCTTCTTAGGCTAATTGATCTTCTTCCAAATTCTATTTGTAGTTTATCCATATTTACTAATCTTCTAGCTTGATTGAAATCTATTTTTATATCTTTTGGTATTGTCATTCTTGAATTTTTTTTAGCTGGTTTGTATTCCAATAAATTTTGAAATATGGGTTCTATTATATGTGTTCTTGTAGCATTCTTAATTTTTACTTCATGTTTACTAGTAAAAGCATATATTGTTCTAATAGTTAAACTTATAGTTTTACTTCTAGGTTCCAAATCTATCCCTCTTAACCTGTAATATAATGTTAAGGCTTTATTTTTATTTTGTTCTCCCATACTTATGTTGAAATTTGGTCTTATTGTAAATTTTACTTTTTGGTACATTAAGTTTCCAGTTACAATTCCTATTAGAGCATCTTGTACTGAACTTACAATTCTATCATCCATAATATAGAATTTTATAGGTGTATCTATTCCTTCTCTGAAATAGGCTTTTGCTATACTTTGTACGACTCCTAAATATATGTTCTTTATTTTTCCTTTTAGTTCAGGATTCAATAGGTTTATTTCTTGTCATATAATTTCTTCATTTATTATAGGTATTAATGTATTTCCTGTAGTGTCTCTTATGTCTATAGGGTGACTATGGTTTCTTGCTACATATGCTATTTCTTTGTTTTTCTGCCAAAATGGTAAATTAAATATTTCTTTTGGTTCTACATCTAATTTTATTTTTAAGATCTTTTCATACATTTTTAAGATCTTTTCATACATTTTAGGATTAGTTGAAGGGTATATTTGGCATTTCGAAAACCAATATCGGATGAATGAGAAATTACGGAAAATGACGAAAATCAGGTCAAAATGTTTGACCGTACGACCGCACAGTTAGTAAACCGCGCGATCACACGTCAAAATTAATGTCCGGTTTTTTGAGTAAAACCGTGCGACCGCACGGTCTATAACCGTGCGGCCGCACGGTTGTCCGGACAGAAGGTACCTTTTCATAAAGGTGCATTATTTGGAAATGGTGCATGGTTTGGGCCTCAACCACTTCGTCCACACTCTTTCATGATCTATAAATAAGACCCTTTGGGTGTCCTATTCCTCACTTTTTTGATATGTAAAACATCTCTCATCCTCACTTCTCTCCAAAATCAAAATCATTTCATTTGTTTTGATATTATTTCATTTCATCTTTGGAATACATAAGCCTAATTTTGGTTCGTTGTACTTGTGTTTTGGAGTGCTAGAAACACAAGTGTAGCCGTTGTATCTTGGGAGTCGATTGCCGAAATCCGTAGGCACCGTTGCGGGGCAAATTCGACTTAAGGACAAAGAGTCCAACTCTTGCCTCGGCTTTGTCCCTTCTTCTCTTATTCTTTTTGTTTGTGTTTTTCTTTGCCGTTACTCTGTCCAATATTCGGCAAGGATTTACAAAACCATCATTATATTTATTTGGCGTCACTATTCACAAAATCCACCCAACACCTTCTTTACTAATTTGTCTAATCATATTTATATATAAATATTCTTCTTCACTAGATTCATTAGATTCACTTTCTTCTGAAGATTCTAATTCCATTATTGTATTTATTACTTCATATTCTTCTAATTCATAAATTTCTTCATCTTCAGGAATTTCTTCTCATTCTTCTTCTTGTTCAATAGGTAATAAATTGTAATTTTCTTTTTCTATTAATGAGATATACATCATATTTGTCTTTTTATCTTTCTTAGGACATTCTGGAGATATATGTCCTATTTCTCCACATGAATAGCTTTTACATTTTCTAGGATTTTTAGGGTATGTTTTTGTTTTGTTTTGTTTTTGCCTTAAATATCTCTTATATAGTACTCTATACCTTTTAAATGTTTTATTATATGGCTTTTTGTATTTATTAAATTTGTTTCTAAATTTATCTTTTCTATAATATTTCTTTTTTTTATATTTTCTTTCTAGATGACATCCCCATTGTGTTGGTTTATATTGTAATTTATCACAGCATAATGATTTTTTACTTGCTTTATGGAATTTTATCATATTATTTGCTTCCATACATTTTTCTTGTTGTCTCATTTTCTATAAATTGTATTCTTGCTCCTAGATTATTATTATTTAATGGTATTTCTAATTTTTCCTAGTCCTTAAATAATTCTAAATTCTATGGATTTGGTAATTTAAAGAATATTTGGTTCATAATTTCCATACCATATGTTTCCTGATTATATTCTGCTTTTTCAAAATATTCTCTAAATTCACATGCAAATTGTTTAAAGTAACACATATCACATATTGATAGATTTTCTAATAAATATTTATTTCTTAGTCTTGAGCTAATTTTGGTATCTCTATCTATTACTAATGTATATTCTCTTTTTAATGCATCTTCATATCTGCTTAAAATAGTTCCTATTTCATCTTGGTCATTTCCTCTAACTTGTCCTATATAAGTTTCAGTTAAATTTTCCCACCATCTTGCAGTGGTTCCTATAAATATATTTTCTAACATTAATTGTAATTGCTTTCCTGTTAATTCTCTAGTATAGGCCATCATAGCCATAGATTTCATCCATAATTCTAATTCATGATCTACATCTTGCACACATCCTAAATCTATCCATCTTCCTTCTGAACTAATTTGTGTTTCCATACTTCTCCATGGTGTATATTCTATAGGATAATTTTTACTTGGCTTGGTGTAATATTTTTGTTGTGGTATAAAATTATTTGTTTTAAAATTTGTGTTTTGTCTTTGATTCATATAGATTTCTAGTGTATTTTGTGGATTAGTATTACTTGTATTTTCTTTTTTAACTTGGTTAGTTCCTGGTTGTTGTATATACTCTGGTGGATTTTGTCCTGGATTTTGTCCTGCTAGTATTAAGGCTCTTTGTTGTTCATTCATATTAATTTCTTCTATTTTAAGATTTTTAAATTTTTCTATATAATCTTCTTCTGTTATGTAATCTGCTTCACCTTCTTCTTTAGGATTTTCCATAATTTTTTCTATTTGTTCAGTAATCATATTTATTTCCTAATCTATTGATAGCTTTAAATTCTTTGTCAGTTATTATTCTTTTAGGTTTTCTTTTTTCCATTTCATCATATATTTTTGTTATATTTTGGTTTATAATTTCAATATTTTGTTGTATATTATCTAATCTTTTATGTAAATCATTTTTTCCTATTTCTTCTTCTTTAATTGGTCGTACCATATTTATTTGTTCTATAATAGTTTTTTGCTCTGTAATTTCTATTGGGTTTTCATATACTCCTACCATATTTCCTATTTTATTTATTTTATCAGTTATTTGCTTAATTTGGTTTTCTAAGGTTATTAATTGTTTTGATAGGTTATTTACATATTGCTTTACTTCTAATATTTGTGTGGGTATATTTTTGTTTATATCCTTATAATCATTAGTTATTTCTATCATTTGTCTTATTTCTAATGGTAAATTATTGATAATTTCTTGAACTTGTTCTGAATTTTTTGCTTTTTCTAAATTTTGTTCTGTAATTTTATCTAAACTTATTCCTAATTTATTTAGTAAAAATAAATTTGTCCAATTTAATTGTTTATATTCTCCAAATCCTCCTTCTCCTAATAGTATAAATGGTATAAATTTTCCATATGTTTCAGTTATTAATGGCCAATGATTGTTATTTGGTAAATCTTTAGATTTATAATTATATACTCTAGGTTCAATTATTGATAATTTTTTAGACATTTTTCTAAATATATTTCTAAGTATAACTATTAGCTCTGATACCACTGTGGGTTGGATCGTGAAATTTTATTTGCGGAATTATAATCTTTGTCTTATTCTTCTTAAAAATCTTTCTTCAAATTCATCCATATATCTAATATCTTCTTGTCTAATCAAATTTTCTTCTTTTAATCTTAAATATTCATTATGTTGTAAAACTAATCTTTTAATTTCTCTATATTTTTCTATGGCAATAGGATCAGTATTTAAGTTTCTTCATATTCTTTCTAATTCTAAATATTCACTATGTAAACTTCTAATTAAATATTTTCTTTTTTCGTGAATTATATGGGGATCATAAACAGGCATAATATTTTTTAATTATGAAATAAGTAATAAAATTTTTTAAGTAATTAAATTTTTAGAATTTATTATGTGTTAAATTTAATAAGATAATATGTGAAATAAGATATTAATTATCTTTTTAGCTAAAGGTTAAAATAGGTATTAATTTATGTTAGTAAGTTGTTAGTATCATTTTTTTTTAGTAAGATAAGTTTTATCCTTAACCTATACCCAACAACGGCTTAGTATCAGTCAGCAATCTGGTTTTAAAAAAAAAAATAATATAAGTCAACTATCTCAGAAAAACATTATACAAACTCAAACCCAAGAATCTCTCTCTCTCTCTCTCTCTCTCTCTAACTCAAAATATGATTTCTCCCATACGCCCTTGGTATTGAACCACTGTTGGAAACAAACACAAAGAAAATCATACATTAGTTCACGGGTTGTGGTGGTTCTGTATGGCTCAAGATGTTTGTGGCGATTTTACACAGTTCTAGTCACATTCGGAAACCATTCAGGAACTAGCAACAAAAGTTAGATCACAGTAGATATGTAAAGGTCTTCAGTAGTAAATTTTTTTTTTTTTTTTTTTCCAACATTTGCATAGAAGATCTCAGCAAATTTTTAGGATAGCAGCAATAAATTTACAAATTTCAATTGTATTCTGAGCAGAGATTTGTGATGCCGTAATATATCGATTCAGATCTGGACCAAATCTTCGTATTGATGAAGAATCCGGAGCAGATCAACAATTTATAATTTTAAATCGAAAATTCTCAAGCTTCCAGAAGTGGTTTACATTAGGTAACATCAATTTCAATTGACGTTCTCCCCAATGTCATGTCCATGGACGCTTGTTGACATTAACTGTGTAATAAAAAAAAAAAATAGTTGATCAAGTTGATGCTTTGTTTATTTATTTATTTTTTTTATGAAATTATAATTTTGTAGTATATCCTTGTTACCATTCAACTATATATATATATATATATGAAATACATTTTGCATTTCGTTTTGAAATATTGACAATCATTGTGAAGCATTAATATCAATCGGTTTCTAAATAATTTCAAATTATATTGTTAAATACAAAAGTTTCCAGAAAAATTATTATTTTTATAAAACCATTCGTATGAAATGTGTGTAACGTGTAAACTGTCGAATTAATATTGTGTGAAGAAATATTTGAGCCATTAACTTAATGTAGTGTTTTAATGGCATCATGTCTTTAATTTCATAGGACATTAAATAAATCATAACGGAATGCAAGCCCTTCCAAGAAAGATGATTAAAAGAAAACATGTCCAATCTCAGTCGATGACAGGTAAGTACTTAATATTTCCAATGATATCTAAATTGTCACCATATATAGGTCTTAACTTTGATGACATTCTTAGATTTACACTAAGTACATGATATCTAACTAAGAATACATTTAGAACCAAGCTCTTTCCTAAATTCATCTATCTTAATATAATTAACTAAGAAATATTAAATAATGAATTTATAAGCCTTACCTTTATTATGCAACAAATCTTCAAATTCAATCTCATCCCCTAAAATAAATAGAAAATCACCATTGTTAATTAAGTTATAAAAAACTAATAAAAACAGAAAAATATTATACCAAACCAATAGAGACGACTCCATAATGTCGTCTCTATTTGTCAGTCAATAGAGACGACATTGTCTCTATTGGTTGACAACTAAAAAAGTCGTCTCTATTGGTCGACCAATAGAGACGACTATTCGTATCGTCTCTAATTTTTCGTCTTTTTTGCTCTTTTTTCTTGTAGTGATATATATATATATATATATATATATATATATATATATATATAATAGTGGATCATAGAGTATAATTTTTTTGGAAAAAAGTTACTACTGCATTTGTAATATTACTAAAAGGGCTTCCAGAACCTTGTCTTGTCGGAGTAAAATAATTTTTAGAGACTTCAATCATTTCTTTGACATCATTTCCTGTACAACGTTAAGAAATGTTAGTGTCAAATAAATTCCAGTCATCATTTCAATGTTATTTGCATTTCAATGTAAAAATGACATATCCTGTTTTTAATATGTTGTGCAGGAGATATGTGTCTTACAGACTTACACCGAAAATGCATTCATTCAATCAGCATGTTGAACTTAGAGATAAATACCCCAATTGCCATCTTAATATTGCAAAGTTTTCTCAAATGTCATTGAACTTTTAATTGTATCTGAAATGCCATTGCACTTTAAAATTTGAACTCTCATTGCCACCATACCATTTCAAAGATTCTCCAAATGCCATTTAACTTTACATGTCATTTGGTATGCCATTGAACTATTAAAAGGTTATCCCATTTACCACTTTCTTTAAAATTGTTTCAATTTTTTATTAAATATTTTTTTATTTGTTTCATTATTGTAGATGAATTTATTCATATTTTTTTTTGAATCAATAAATAATGTTCTCTTTATTATGAAAATATTAATAATTGTTGAAAATATGTTTGTGTAGATTCTTTCAATGATTTTTTTTTTTTTTTTTTTTTTTTTTTTTTTTTTTTTTTTTTTATAGAAATGGGTTGTTCATGTTATTCGAGCATTTCTTCTAGAAAAGTAATTTTCTCTATTATTAATATTTTATGAAAATAAAATTATTTAAAATAAAAAATATATTTATATAGGTTCTTTCAATGAGTTTTTTTTTTTTTTTAATAGAATCGAGTTGTCCAAATTAATTGAGTATTTCTTCTAGAAAAGTAATATTTGTCTATCCTTAATATTTTATGAAAAGAGAATTATTTACAATGATGTTAGATTTTTAAAATATAAATAATTTCAAAGGAATTATTGCATTATTGGAAATGGATAAGAAAAAATTAGAATTATTTTTTGGAAGTTATTGTAAATGAATTTATTGCATTTCTTCTTTCAGAAAATTAATTTAATTCGAATATAATTCTAAACATCATTGTAAGTTGATTTATTATCGAAAGAAATGCTCAATTAATTAGGATAATACAAATTTCTATAAAAAAATTAATTTAATTCGAATATAATTCTAAACATCATTCGTTTTGTTTCATTATTGCAAAATGGATTTATAATTTTTTTTCTCTTTATTTTTAGAATATTCATGATGGATAAAAATATATTTGTTTAGATTCTTCTAATGAATTTTTTTATAGAAATTTGTATTATCCTAATTAATCGAGCATTTTTTTCGACAATAAATCCACTAACAATGATATTTAGAATTATATTCGAATTAAATTAATTTTCTGAAAGAAGAAATGCAATAAATTCATTTACAATAACTTCCAAAAGATCATTCTAATTATTTCTTATCCATTTCCAATAATGCAATAATTCCTTTGAAATTATTTATATTTTAAAAATCTAACATCATTGTAAATAATTCTATTTTCATAAAATATTAAGGATAGATAAATATTATTTTTCTAAAAGAAATACTCAATTAATTTGGACAAATCGATTCTATTAAAAAAAACTCATTGAAAGAACCTATATAAATATATTTTTTATTTTAAATAATTTTATTTTCATAAAATATTAATAATAGGAAAAATTACTTTTCTAGAAGAAATGCTCGAATAACATGAACAACCCATTTCTAACCATTAAAAAAAAAAAAATCATTGAAAGAATCTACACAAACATATTTTCAACAATTATTAATATTTTCATAATAAAGAGAACATTATTTATTGATTCAAAAAAAAATATGAATAAATTCATCTACAATAATGAAACAAATAAAAAAATATTTAATAAAAAATTTAAACAATTTTAAAGAAAGTGGTAAATGGGATAACCTTTTAATAGTTCAATGGCATACCAAATGACATGTAAAGTTCAATGACATTTGGAGAATCTTTGAAATAGTATGGTGGCAATGAAAATTCAAATCTTAAAGTGTAATGGCACTTCAGATTCAATTTAAAGTTCAATGGCATTTGAAAAAACTTTGCAATAGTACGATGACAATTGGCGCATTTAACTCGTTGAACTTATATCTATATCTTGTGGCTTTATGAAAATGAATGGTAGGACAAACCATTCATTTATTATTAATTTTGTGCTAATTATTTTTTACATTTTCATTAATGCCATAGAACAAACCATTTTGGATTTCACTAACTGTTTAAATTTGTAACCATCTTGAATGTTACATAATTTGACTATGAAATCCATTTTAAAAATGTAAGTGATCAAAAACACTACTGCTTATTTTAAGTAATTTGGAATTTAATCCTCTTACATAAAAAAATTAGAGATTTTGTAAAACGTTGAAGTATCATAATTGTGATCCAGCATTATTTTCTTGAAGTTGGACTGAAGAAAACTCTTTTGTTGACGATTATGATTTCCCAGCTCATTTTCGATTTAAGATTTCAAACTTATAAAAAAATATTAAAGTACAAATATCCAATAAAATGTACAATAGCTAGCAATGGTTGACTGTAAATCATTTTTTACATACAGTAAATATTTGGTTACTTTATTTCATCAATTCCCTTTGATTTTGAACACGTACGAATTACATGTTATCATCTTGAAATGGTCAATGTTTCTTAGGTGATTAACATCATATATGAAATTGAAAACTTATAGATTTTTTTTTTTTTTTTTTTAAAAATGGGCAGGTGGGAAGTTCAATTATATGTAGTATTTCAGACAATACTTGATCCATAATAAAACAAACAGTAAACATTAATCGAAAAAAAAAAAAAAAAAACAAAGATAATAAATATAAATATGTTTTCAAAGGTTCAATAACATAAAAGATGTCCATAGCAATAAAAAAAATTCCATAATGTTGGGAAAACAAATAAAACAAAGAAACATTAGTCTTACGCCATTTCAAATGAAAACAAAGTAACAACTAAGGGCACGAGAACTTCAAATAGCATAATCATCTTTAACAACATTGCAAAAACTTATCATAACTTTAATCATTCTTCACCACCTTGATGATTTTATTATTCTTCGTGCAAGACACTTTTGTGTCCGGTCCCTCGAGATTACATTCTCCATTGAACGTTCTATCGTCTGAGTTAAATGAGATCGAACACTTCAAGGATGATTTTATGGGAGTGACGCCATCAATCTCTAATGTTATTGAACATAATGTTGCAATAAAAGGAAAAAAAAAATACTAATATCGTAAATGATCATATATAAATAGTGATCATTTGTGCTTTAGTCATTCATACTTACACCATCCATCAAAGAAATATTAGTTTCATGCATTTTCGATATAGCATCAGACTCCTAAAGAAATTTTAAAGGTCGTGTTAAAATATTTTTACTTAAAATAAGATAAAAAGGAAGCTAAGATAAGAAATGTAACAATGAAATTACGAATTATGGAATCACCTGATTATGCTTCATGATTTTGGATTCAAATTTGTCAATTAACCTTCTACCTTCTATCCTCAGTAACCTTGAAAACACTATAAGTATAATTGCCTCCCTTGAAATTGTGTTCCTTTATGGCAACTTTGAATAGGATGGTCTTGTCAACCAATGTTTCAATTTCGTAGGGATAATATTCATCTTCTGATACCTAAAACATTAGATTTTAATAAATATAAGATCTCCAAAATATGTAACTATTATAAATACAAAATTCTATATGAAACAAACTACAAATGAACAAAAAAATGAAACTTATAAATTACAACTCGTCGAGCTCCTTCCATCAATTCCAAGGCTGTCTTACCCAATAGTTGAATACAATCTCGATCCCAAAGAAGCAAAGAAACAATTGATTTCTCATCAACAACCCTTACTTGAATTTTAAACCTTATCGTTCACAATGAGAAAAACACGTCAAATAAAAAGTATCCATAAAATATAACACCTAAACATTCAAATATTCTATAACCTGTGTCGATAAAAGTAATACCTCTGAATGGCATTGGTATCGATTTTTTTTGCACTGCTCACAGTAAAATCGTTTTTCAACCGGACGAACCTTTTTATTACACCTTTTGCATGAAAGATACCACCATTCATTAGATTCAATGGCTAGAATCTTAGCACGAACCCAGCAAATGATTTCCCACAGTAACAAAAATAGCCCATAATTACGATATAACATACTTTCAAAAATTGTCACATCAGTATATACAATAAATGACGAACAATTGAGAAGAACAAAAATACCTTATCACAAAGACAGAGTTCATATACTGTCCTCATAAGGAATTTCCACTTTCAAGTTCATCTTCAATCGAATAATTGGACACTCCGAAAATTTGAATGATTTTCTGAGAAGTGTTGTCCTCGCGACTCACTATTATTGAAGAAAAAATTGAAATATTTTTAAACATAAACTAAAACTTAAAATTTATGGAAAAAATCCTAGTAATGTATGGGATTTTGTGAATTATTTACCTTTGTTGAAAATCTATGATTTTAGGGATACCAGATTTGATCAATAAGTTGGTGGTTTGAAACATGTTCGATATCTGCACCTCACCTGTATTATTTTGAAATTAAAGGTGTCCAAAAATATATAATATAAAAATTTTAAGATCAAACAAATCTATATTGAAGTTTTTTATACAAACATCTGTATTTCTTTGCCGGACAAAATTGTAATAAAATGATGAAAAGTTCCGGGTTATTATTTGTCAAATACTCATTCATCTTTTTCGCATAGTCAGTCTAGACGATTTTTCCTATTCTTGAAACTATCAGCAGAATAATAAATATTATAAATAGAAAATATTAAAAATATTAAATTACATAAAATGTAAATGACAGTACTCCAAATTTTCAATTATGATGTCCATGTGGTTTGCTACTCTCAGATCACTCTTAATCCCATCTTTTGCAATGACCTCTCCAATAACATCTTTACAAACAGACAAAAAATAATTATAATGTAAATAAAATATTTAAATTGAATCAAGGAATAATAAAAACATATTAAAAAATATAGGAAACTTACCAAACAGCTCAGTTTCATCTATCTCTCACTAGTACAGATTTGCCCCAAAAAAATAACAAATGTACCTTGCTTTTTGGGAAAACCGACGCCTATAAAAAATGCAGTGGCAATTTTGTAAATATAACTTGGCAAAAAACGTCGGTTGTCAATAAAAAATCGACGCGAAAAGTGCACACAAAGAAAAGGCATCGGTTCTTGGTTAAGAACCGACACGTAAAAACCAATTATAGGCGTCGGTTATTTAAAGAATCGACGCCTATAAGCTAAATCCTACCATATCCCCTCACTTTTCTAAAAATCCCTCAAGTACCAGGAACCCTATCTCCTCCACCATCCTCTCAACATCCCATAGACGCACAAACTCTCCAGTTGCACCTCAACCTCTCTCACCACCCCTCAACCCAGCAGCACCTCTTTGTCTGCCATCCCAGACTGCACTTCCTCTCCATCATCCCTCAGAATGCCTCAACCTTGCCACACCCCCAATAGCCAACCGCCAGCCCTTCCACACCCGCAGCCGCACTAAACAGCTGCCAACCCCTCATGCCTCTTCGCTCATCGACATCCAGTCATGCTGCAAACAACCTTCACTGCTCTAAATCCCAAAAGGTAGCACTCTCATTTCCTCAACCCAACAGTTGACTTCTCCACCAGCTGCACACCATCGCTCACGCCCAACAGCCGGATCTCCTCCAGAAGCCCCTCACTCACACAACACAACACAGCAGTTGAATCTGTGGGTTGATTGGTATTAATAGATATCTTTTAAATGGGTTGATTATTATGTTTTCATCCACTAGTACAGAATTGACAAAAAAAAAAAGGAATACACGTCGATTTTTAGTAAAACCGACACCTATAAAAGGGCGGTGGCATTTTTGTAAATATATTTCAAAAATATGTGTCAGTTGTAATAAAGAAATCGACGCGAAAAAAATGGACATTAAGAATACGTGTTGGTTCTAAGAGAACCGAATCGTAAAACTGGATTTTATGCCGATTTTACGGGTTGGTTTTAATAGAATTGATTCGTAAAACCCTGTTTTACGCGTCGGTTCTATTACAACTGATGCGCAAAAGCCTGTTCGCCCTATTTTAGGCATCGGTTCTTTTTAGGATCGATGCCCAAAGTTTAATTTATTTTTCCCCGCGCGCACCTTCTCCCTTTCTCACTTCACTCCCGAGGCCTCAATCTCTTCTCTTGACTCCCACCTCTCTCTCTTTCCATTTTCTCCCCTTGTTGTGCCGCCACCACGCCTCCCCCTCCACCACAGTCGCGGCCTCACTCCCACCTTGTGATGCGTGTCGTTGTGCACCAAAATAATAAATAATTCCTTACTCGCTAAATATTAATTAATAATGTAGTAGCAAGAGTAAGGGTCGATCCCACGAGGAACGGTGAACTTATTTAGTTGCTCGATCAATTAGAATAAAATGGGGGGGTTTTAGTTGTTGAGTTTTACTTAAATGAAAACTATGCATGAAATAAATAAATAAATACGTGAGGAATTGAAATGAGAGGAAATCTGGTTCTTGGGTTCGGTTGTGCCATCAATTAATGTTATACCATCCTATGCAACGCACTTCTATTCCTAATTCAATTTATCAATCTTAGGTAATCAACAAACTTTGATTATCTAAATTCTTCCTTATGTAAATTAAATCAAAACAAGCTCTTTCATTCAATTCTAACCAATGGGTAACCCTAAACAAGCTCTTAGAATTTAACTCAAGACTAGTGCGAAGCAAGAAGAATTAGATTGAATTGGGTTACTAATTTCATAAACTCGAATTAATAAACCCAAGTTGAATTATTGATAAACCTGCATGAGATTTATTTGCTACCAAAGTCAAGATCCAATGAAAAATATGGATCAAAGATCTAAATTAGCACATACATGAATTCAATATTCAACAATTTAATTGGCCAAATCAAATTTATAAATCAACTAAATTCAATAAAACATTCAAAACTCAATAATTCAATAATTGAAATAAAGGAATAGATGTACGTTACTAGTTTCTAAGAAGAAAATAACATAATTGAATAACACAACTTCCAATTTGAACAAGATATGGAATTTAGCCTAGCATGGTTGTTGTAGATTCTTCAAGTTGCTTCATGAATTCCATTGTTGTTGATATTTTTGCGCTTGAAAATCTCCCAAGAATGCTCTATATTTTGCTCCCAATTTTCCTCAATGTCCAGCCTCCTTTTTCTGGTGATTTTGCTCCTTTAATACTCCCAAAATCGTGTCCTAGCTTTATGCACAAGATATACTAAAGATAGACCTTGAACCATATTAGGAAATTACTTCGCGAGAAATTTACGGTCGTGACTTTCCTTATTATGGCCGTAATTGGGTTGCCGAAAATTTCTGGAATGTGGAAGTTACGGCCGTAACTTTTTCAATTACGGCCGTAAGTGCATCTCTGCCGAGAAGCGTCTGTGCTCGTTACTTTGGTCATAGCTTTCTCTTCCGAAGTCCGATTGTGGTGATTCAAAGTACGTTGGAAAGAAGACTCAAAGATATACAATTATTTTTGAAAGAGATGTTCCGAAATTAGAATTCCTTCTATATCAAAATTGAGCTTCAATTTCTGACTTAAATTCTAGATCACAATCTTTTTGGGTTTTTGATTTTCAATTACACCCCAAATCTTCTTTGACTATAATTTTCGCCTCTAATCTTCTTCCCACATGCCATTTTTTATTTGGAGTCCTTTGAACATTCCATGATTCACATCATTTTGGTCCTTTTTCCTTTCTTTTTTGTTCTTTGCGATCTTGTATAATAACACAACACATAAATATGCATTAAACACTACTTAAATAGGATTAGACCAATAACAAAATCGGATAACAAGTGGACTAAATAAGTGCTAATAAAGCACTTATCAAATCCCCCCACACTTAAACCATTGTTTGTCCTCGAATAATGATGTGAAAGAAAAGAAACACAACTCAAACAAAAAGATAGACCTAAAATATGAAAGTCGTGGTTACAGCCCACTTCTCTTTAGCATGAAAATTCAATTGCATAATCGGAGTGTGTAAGTGTGGGCAAGAGATGTATCATCTAATATCCCCGAACATAGCACAGATATTCAGTACTCCCGACCCAAATCATAACTCAATGTGGTTTATATCCTTTCACCTCTCGTGAGTACTCTCTTAAATCTATCAATGAGTTACTACAAGGGTATTAGTTTCGCCCAACTCCGGCAGAAATAACCAGATTAGTGTGAGTTGGTGAAAAATCAGTCAACACAACATCCCTAGCACCAAATCAAAAACACAGAACCTAGATCAAGCAATTCAAACCACTCATAAGCATATGTAATGAGAGTTAACACCCTCACTAGATATTTTTCTCTTCGCACAAAGTGTAAAAGGGTGAGAATTTTCACTCAACTCACTGCATGGAGAACTTATTACCACAGACTGCTCAACTGTCATTGTTGACCACAAAATCCGGATGGACCTTGGACCAACACGTCTCAGCTCCTCCCTCTTGAACACGTGGATCTCCTGCGCACTGTGACAAACAATCAGTTTGCAAAGGGGGCCGAGGTGGCTCTCGTTTGCACTCCGATGCCTAAGTCAGTACTCATTTTGGGAAAATGTATATTGGGTGCGGGAAATATAAATGTGTAGAAGAGAGAAAAGGGAGTGAGAGAAGTATAGAGTTAAGAGTGAGAAATTGCTAACCAACCCTCTACTTGGAGACAATTGTGCTTCATTTATAATGAAACTTCTTGTCTCGGATTGCGACACGTGGCATACTTTACACTTGTCATCACCCTAGCTTATGGATGTGACAATCTTGCTTTTCAACCGTAATCATTGCTACATTTTGTAGGGGATGGGCGCCTGTCACATCTGGGTAAAGGCAGCGTCCCATCACTGACTCCATCTCTCTCTTCTGGTCAACGCCATACAGCGTCCCGGCTGAGTATAAAGCACATCGGCTGGGCGTTAACCAGGTCGGCTAAAAAGGTTTGCTTGACATACCACCTCGGCATTCATCCCAAGGTGATATTCTAGGCCTTAGCTGTGGGTCAAGGTCCATTGGGCCACTATTGGGCCTCCGCTGGTGGATCACTGTACCTTTCTTTGGGCCCGGATTCAACACTAGTCCCTCAAATCCGAAGGGATCATTCATGGTCATGTAGGATTTTCCATGATTTCACAGCATTAACTTGTTAGGGAGTCAATAATGAAATTCCTTAGGTAAGGCTCGGATCCATATCATAGCCGACCTTCTGCCTCAGATTTTCTCTCCCTACTGGCCAGGATCATATCAGCGCATTTCCTAGGCGGCGCATTCAATTCGGAGGAGCTATCGGTATTTATTTCCAAGAAATATATATATAAAATGGGAGGGGGGCAGCATTTCGCAGCGCGTGGCATGCACTGTGGTAGCTGAACGGTTTTTGTCCCTCCCTTTGACGGCTGGCGCTTTGATTAGCTCATTTTCCAAGAAGCATGGGTTACCCACATTAATCATGCGGCTCACGAAACTCAAGGAATCTAGACCGTTAGGATGCCTATAAATCCTTCTTCATTTTACCATTTCACCTTTTACCATTTTCTTAGAATCTTTGCAACCATACTTTCGCGAAAACTTGCGCCGTCTCTCTCTTCCTTGCGAGTTTCGTGTCTTTTCTTCAAGGGTTTTCTACCCAGCATCCACCCTTAACGTTCCACATTTTTCCTTGGTGAGTTCTTCATTTCAAGTGCACAGTGTCAAGCATTCGTCTTTTGAAGGTAAATCTCTTGATCCCTGTATATGCAAGACTTTCTTATTTTTAGTTTCTCATTGTGGGTTTGAGAATTCTGTTTTTACACTTTGTTTTTCTTTTGTTGAGTCTGACTCTCCTTTAAAACAAAAAGAAAAAATGGAAAGAGTTGGGGGAACGGGTTCACAGGAAATGTTAGCGATGGCGGTTCCCATCAGAGGTTTCTGCCCCATCTCTTTATCGATTTTTAGTTCCCGTTTCTTTAGGGAGCAGGTTAAGAGGAGAAATAGGAAAGCCAGTGGCATAATTTATTTGAGTGATTCTGACAGCGAAGAAGAAAAACACCAGAACTACATGGCTCATCTGTCATCCGAGGAGGAATCCGCGCTTAGGGAACTCCGAAGCAAACGAGACAGGGACTTGGGAGGAGAAATGGCGGCGGGCTCCTCTTCAGGTCACCAGGACCTCGGCTTGGTCGTTAGGGCACCGTTTAGGACGCATAGGGAAGAGTTGGGTTTGACTGCTGAGGAGATCGCTCAGGTAGAAGATTGGGTTGACCAGGTCAACAAAGTTTCGGGCTACCATGTCGACCCCGATCCAAACCCAGAGTCATGGGAAAGCAGTGAGGTTGCTACTGAAATCCGAAGGATCGATTTGGCCTCGGCTTCGACAAAATTCAGGTTTCCAGAAGGGGTCCATCTGGTGCTCCCTACCCCTTCCTGCCGACCTTGCAGCCCTCCCCCGGGCCAGGCGGCTATATGCCACGATGCCCTTTCTTGCGGGATGAGGCTCCCCCTGCATCCCTTTTTCAGGGCACTGCTTAGGAGCTATAACTTGTGCCCCTACTAGCTGGCCCCCAATTTCTGGACTCAGGCTGTGGGGACTTGGTTGGCGTGGCAAGAGGTCAACCCGGATCATCCCATCTCACTGCACATCATTCACACTCTCTATACTTTGAAGAAATCAGTTAGGAGGGAGAGAGACGTGAGATCGGATGTTAAGGATTGGTATTATTTGTCCCCCAGAGGTTCTTATACTCCCGTTATTATCTGTCACCCTACCTCAATAAAGAACTGGAGGAACCAGTGGTTCTGGGTTGCTGGGGAGTGGTAGAGTTCCCCTGTGGACCCTAGTCCAGAAATTACAGTTCCCCGAACTCTTTCCCTACCTAGTGAGTCTTATATTTGCTTTAGAGTCTTTAAGTGTCATGCGTCTTTTGCTCTTTCATCCATACTCACTTTTCTTGACTGCTTCTTAACATATTATTGGCTTATGGCAGGGGACACTTTTGCCCATCTCCTCCCTGACGCGGATCTAGCGGCAGTGAGGCGTCTATTTTCCTGCAAGGGCACTTTCCTAGGGGTCATACAACAGAACAAATTATTCATTAAACACGGTCTTATGCGAGCTATGAGTAAGTTCGCCTCCTTATTGCTGTTACATCTTGTGTTTGTTCCTTTTTTTTTTATAACCCCCATTGTCCTCCTTTCCTTGCTAGGTTCCAAAGAATTCCCAAAGATTTCTTTAAAGGGCCTCATGGCTACGAAGGTTCCTCCAGCTCTGCGCCAAGGGAGCGAGGTTGAAAGAAAGCAGAAAGCGGTCTTGGCCGACCTGCAAATTGGGGTGGCAAGAGAAGTGTCTGAGAAGTCTACTGCCCAACTTCAGGGCCCTCTCCCAGCTCTACTGCCACCGCCCACTTTGCTGCCAGTGGGTCCCCAACAACCAACATTGCTGGAGAGGCCGATCCTGAAAAAGGCGTCGCCAAAGGGAAAGGGAAGAGGTCGGATAGAGGCGGACCCAAGAGGGGCAGGGAGACTAAGGATGCCCCAGTGCCACCTTCCTTGTCCGAGGACATTTCTGAGCAAGCACTTAAGGAGGAGCCTGCTCCCTTAAAAAGGCTCAGAAGGGGAAAAGGCAAGGAGTCCACTTCCGCACCTCCGCCATCAATGATCGAGGAACTGGAGGACGAGCCATCCGTGCCCATGCCGGGCTTGGCTTATGAAGTGACACCAGAAGGGGCGGAAGAGCTTAAGCATATTAAAACCAGCATCCTCCCCAGAGATGTCACTTTCAACCCTTCATTGTTCGACTCACCCAGTTCGCCTCCAGCCAGGGCGGCCTTAATTACCGAACAGTTTTGGACAGAGGGTTGGGCCGCCTTTTCCTCCAGTGCTACTCCGTCTAGGAAGCTGGTCGCTGCCAAGGCTATGAACGCCAGAACTCTGGCTCTTATTGACGATGTAGAGTCCTCCGTGGAGGTAGCTCAACGGGATAAGAGGGATGCTGAGACTGCTCTCCGCCACGCTGACAATATGCTCAAGGAGATTAATGACCTTAAGGCCCAGCTGTCCATAGCCCGCAAATCTTCTTCAGAAGAGAGGGCTAATGTGAAGCGCCTCCAAGAGGACAATGACAAATTGAAGCATGACCTCCATGCCTCTGAATCAGACGTGGCGGCCTTATGCAAAAAATTGGATGATTCCAATCGTGCACAGTCTATTGCCTCTGAGGCCCTGGCCGCCGCTAATGCAGCCAAGTTGAAGCTAGAAGCTGAGGCGGCAGCGGTAAATGAAAAACTGGGGAGGGAGCTGGAGGCTAGGGCGAAAGCAGAGGAGGACCTTGCCTCGCTGGAAAAACACATGCAAACGAGGATCACTGAAGTCTTGGAACAGACCGTCGCAACACGGGTGGAGAATGCTTTAAAAACTAGAGTGTCGAAAGCTGTCCAGGACTTCAAGGACACCTTTGAAGAGACCCCTGAGTATGAGGCTATGCAGCGGGTTTTTGGGAACTTGGTGGCTAGGATGGCCTTGGGGGACGTGAAGGAAGCTTTTCCAACCTTGGACCTGTCCTCCATTGAAGCATTTTACCCCAAGCCTCAAGATGCTCCTGCAGATCCTTTAGACGCATCCAGCAAGGGTTCTCCAGAAGGCGTTCCTCCACAATGATCCTCTTCCATCTTTTACCTTTTTGTTAGTTAGTATGTTCGTTTCTGTTTTCTTCTTCTTCCCCTCTTTTTTTTGTGAGTGCCCCCGGCACCTAATATTGTGAGTGTAGCCTTTATTTGATTTGTAAATGCCTCATTTTCATGAATGGAATGGTCTACTTATATTTCGGCGTAGCAACATTTCTAACTGTTTAAGCATGAATATTTCCAAGTGCGAGTGTTTCCTAATTGTATGATGATATGTGGGGCATTGTGAATGTCTTGATTTGTAAAATACACCTGATTTAGAGCACCTCGGATAGGCATAACTTAGTTCGGCTGAAGGGGCTTCTGTGCCTTCCTCCTCGGCCATTAGTCCAAGGCGATATCTAAACTTTGGTCATGGATGGCCATATGGCCATATTTTGGGCGTGCTAGTCCCTCAAATCCGATGTGGTCATTCATGAGCGGATCGAATTTGTCATCACTTCGCAGCAGTAATTCTATTCAAGTTTAATCATTCGCTATACCCCCAGATCCGACACAATTGATGTACTTACGTTTGCTAATTAGATCTGATCTTGACCAACCTTTGAGCGATTTCATCTTAAAACTATGTGACATCTACATTTACAACTTTGTATGAACCTCTGTTAATGTCGCAGTGTAAATTCACCGGAGTCCCTTGTTTTTAACAAAGATCCTGCCTGGCGGAGGCGTGTGGTATTTGCGGCCAAAATAACATAAAATTTTTTTACGTTTGTCTTTTACGCTTATGCACACAGCACTTAGCATATATATATATATATATATATATATATATATATATATATATATCTTGCAAACGCTTTGTCCGGATGTATGAACTAACTTAACGCACCAAGGATTTTGGTTTATGTGACAACATTTGGTTATATTTGAATGATTCCAAACATATTGCGCGGTGAATGACGGTGAACGAGTGCAGCACCTTAGATTTGAGTGGTTCGAAGCATTTATTGTATTAAAATTCCAAATCCTTACGTGGTGATCGTAGTTTAGCCTTATGAGAGTCTCCTGTCCTTAACAATTTTTATGCATAGTGTGGACGTATGGCGTCATGACCAAAATAATTTTTGAATGTGCGTTTATCCATTATGGTTGTCTAATAGAGATTGGAGTAATTTTTAACGCAACTCGCCCACGATTTTTTGAAATAATATGATAATGTTGCAATCATAGAGGAATTTAGTTTTATTGAAAATAACGGCGAAGGTGGTCCGTGTTCCAAGGATTACATAGAGGTACTCCAGACAAGTCCTCAATTATGTATGTTCCGGGTACCACCTCGGCAACGACCTTGTAAGGGCCTTCCCAGTTAGGACCCAGAGTCCCTACTCCTAGCTCCTGTGTTGAAGGAAGAACCTTTTTGAGGACCAAGTCCCCAATATTAAAGCGTCGGCTCTTCACCCTTTTGTTGTAGTATCGAGCCATCTTTTTCTGGTATTTGGCCATTATCTCTTGGGAATCATTCCGCTTTTCCATGAGGAAGTCTAAACCGGCCCTTTGTGCTTCCTCGTTCCTAACTTCGTCATAATGAATTTGACGAAGCGTAGGGATTCCAATTTCGACGGGGCATACCGCCTCGGCTCCGTAAGCCAGCGAGAAGGGTGTTTCACCAGTAGCGGTGTGCGAGGTGGTTCGAAGCGCCCATGACACTTGTGGTAGCTCGTCTACCCACGCGCCCTTTCTGAATTCCAACTTCCTTTTCAGGGTATTTTTTATAGTCTTGTTCACCGCTTCGACCTGCCCGTTGGCCTGTGGGTGATGTGGAGATGAGAATAGCTTCCTGATTCCCAAATCGTCACACAACTCATCCACGCTTCTGTTTTTGAACTGTTTTGCATTGTCACTAACCAGCGAATGTGGTATTCCGAACCGGCATATGATATTTTTCCAAATGAACTTGGTGGTGTTGGCCTCGGTGATCTTCATCAAAGGTTCCGCTTCGACCCACTTGGTGAAGTAGTCAATTGCTACTATCGCAAAGCAATTGTTACCAGCTCCTCTGGGCATAGGACCAATAATGTCAACCCCCCACTTTGCAAAGGGCCAAGGGCTAGTCACCACAGTTAACTCGTGATGCGGCTGATGTGGTATGGCCGCGTGTCTTTGGCATTTATCACATTTCCGCACAAAGTCATGGGAATCTTTTTGCATTGTAGGCCAAAAATATCCTTGTTTGAGGGCTTTTCGAGCTAGCGATAAAGCCCCGGCATGGTTTCCGCAGATGCCCTCATGGATTTCTCTCATCACATACTGCCCTTCCTCTAGCCCCACACATCTCAGCAAAGGAGAGGTATAACTCCGCTTATAAAGTAAGTCGTCCAAGAGCACGAAGTTCGCAGAGTATTTCTGCAATTTCCGAGCTGCTTCGGGCTCGTTCGGAGCTGTCTGATGCTTTAAATAGGCGATTAGGGGGTCCATCCAGGATCCCTCTTCTTCAATCGCCAGGATCTCCGGTCCCGGCTCAATGGAAGAGGTCATCATGTGCTCTACAGGGATCAGATTGTGGAGCTCCGAATCGCTGCTGCTTGCTAGTTTGGCCAGAGTATCAGCGTTGGAATTTTCTGTTCTGGGGATGTGCTATAACTCCATTTTTCTGAAGTGCATAGCTGAATCTTTCACCTTCTTCAAGTAAGCAACCATAGAAGGTTCTTTGGTAGAAAATTGTCCATTGAATTGGCTTACAACAAGCTTCGAATCGATGTTCGCCACCACGGACTTAATCTTCAACGCTTTTGCAAGTCTTAGCCCAGTTAATAACGCCTCGTATTCAGCAACATTGTTGGAGGCTTTGAATCCAAAGCGGATTGCACCGTGTAATTTAAACCCTTCTGGGCTTACTAGCAATATTCCTGCGCCGGATCGTCCATCAGCCGAGGACCCATCAACGAACAATTTTCACTCCTGTCCATCATGTTCGCTGTCCTCGGTGCTATCTACCATTTCGACCTCAGGTGGATGGGTGAATTCAACTACGAAGTCTGCCAACCCCTGACCCTTTACGGCGGTCCGAGGAGCATAATGCAGGTCAAACTGGCTGATTTCTATCGCCCATTTCAGTAACCTCCCAGAAACGTCTGGTTTTTACAACACTTGCCTCATGGGAAAATTGGTGAGCACTTGTATGGAGTGTGACTGAAAGTAGGGACGAAGCTTACGAGAGGCTGTGATCAACGAGAGAACAAGTTTTTCCATATCTGGGTAGCGCGTCTCGGCGTCCAGCATGGCTTTGCTTACATAATATACTGGCAACTGGTTCCCATCCTCCTCTCGGATTAACACTGAGGTAACAGCCTCTTTGGATATAGCCAAATATAGGTAGAGAGGCTCGCCAGATTTTGGTTTTGATAGCAATGGGGGACGGCCTAAAGAAGCTTTCAGGTCGACAAGCGCCTGCTCGCATTCTGGTGTCCATTGAAATCGCTTTCCTCCCTTCAGGACCTTGAAAAATGGAATCAACCACAATTCTCCCCGTTAAGCTTTGCACTTCTTTTGGGTTTCGAGGCGACTGCATGTTTAGCAAAGCATTAATTTTGTCCGGATTGGCTTCGATTCCCCTCTTATTCACCATGAATCCTAGGAATTTCCCAGATGCTACCCCGAAAGCGCACTTCGCTGGGTTGAGTTTCATCCTATATTTTCTCAAAACATCAAATGCTTCTGAAAAATGGTGGATATGATCCGCAGCGACCATGCTTTTTACTAGCATGTCATCAACGTATACCTCCATAGTGTTCCCCAATTGTTTCGAGAACATGCGGTTTACCAGCCTCTGATAGGTAGCTCCCGCATTCTTCAAGCCAAATGGCATAGCTCGGTAGCAATAGAGTCCCCTATCTGTGATAAATGAAGTATGCTCTTCATCCGATTCGAACATGGGGATTTGATTGTACCCAGAATATGCATCCATGAAGCTTAGCAACTCGTGTCCTGCTGTGGAATCAACCATCTGATCGATCCGGGGCAATGGAAAGCTGTCTATGGGACATGCCTGGTTCAAGTTGGAAAAATCAATGCATACCCTCAATTTCCCATTGTGTTTTGGTACTAAAACAGGATTTGATATCCACTTCGGATATCGGGACTCTCTTATGAAGCCATTTTTCAATAGCTTTGCGACCTCGTCTTTCAAAGCCTCATACTTGTCCGAACTCATGGGCCTTCTCTTTTGCCTGTGCCCAGGACTTCGGGGATCCAGCTGGAGCCTGTGACGGGCCTCCTTAGGATCAATCCCAATCATGTCTCCATGTTTCCATGCGAATACATCGAGGTTTTGAAGTAGGAAGTCCTTCAATTGACTCTTGTATTCTGTTGGCGAGTCCAGTCCGATCTGTAATTCTTTGATTTGATCAAGTGGGTCTACGCCGAAGCATTCCAACTTTTCGGCCGGGGTGGGGCAATTGTCACCTGCCATCCTGGGGTCTAGATCAGCTAAATCCTCTTCTAGGGTCATCGTGACATCCTTATCTTCAGATGGCCCTTCACCCAATCTTTCAGGGTCTGGGGCAGCCTCGGCCATAGCTACATCACTGATCATGTTCAGGCTTCGATCCTGAAACTTCTGGATCGCATTTGTGTAACAAGCCCGGGATTCTGTTTGGCTTCCCCTTACGGTTGCAACGCCATGCTTCGTGGGGAACTTCATGCAAATGTATTTGGTATGCGTTACATCCCCCAAGTCAATAAGGCCAGGCCTTCCAATTGAACCATGGTAGGAGGAGATTTTGTCAACTACCAAAAATTCCATAGGAATTCTGGAGAGGGTCGGTGATTTCCCTACTTCAGTCATAAGTGTTATGGATCCTCTGGGGGTTATGCTGTCCCCCGTGAAACCGTATATTGGATCAGGGACTGGAATGAGTGGGGTGCTGATCCCCATCTTATCAAAAGTTACCCCGTATATCACATTTACCGAGGCACCATCATCCACCATCGTTCTTGATAGCCCATTCCGAGCCACCACCACTCTGATAACCAATGCGTCGTTGTGTGGGAAGTGCACTCCAACGGCATCGTCTTGTGTGAATGTGATAGGTTCCGTCCGAGGAATCCCAACAGGATGGGAATGGATATGATAGTTCACGTTGGCGGGCTGCTTGGCCTCTCTTATATACCTCTTTTGGGAGTTGTTTGTGCTCCCACCTGGGTGGGGGCCTTCCAGTATTGTGTCGATTTCACGAATGGGGAGGTCGACCACAGGCATAGGTGGTTCCCATGTATCTTTAGCTTGTGCCGAGGCAGTATCTTGACCCTTATTCCTGTCTCTTTGACGATTGTCAATCCTTTCTTTGGTTGAATTCTTCCACGGGGCTCTCCTATCAGCTCGGTTGAACTTCTGGCCACCAGATTTTTGAGTTCTCCCTGTGTCGGGGGGGGGGGGGAAGTCACCTCCCCTTCTCCCCTGCGCCTTTTGTTCAGCTAACATATGGATTTCCCTACAATCCTCTGTTGCGTGACCGTAATTTCTGTGGTAGGCGCAGTAAGCCCCAATCATGGGTTGTTTCCCACTTCGGCTGCTTTCCACTCTCCCTTGTGCCGTGGGAGGATTTTGGGAAGGGGTGTTAGAGTGCAAGTGAGGGATAGCTTCCGTGATTTCTGCTGCAAAGCTAGATCCTGTCCCCGGGAATGGACGAGGCGCACCACCTCGGTTACTGCCGACCCTATCCTTGTTTCCACCCTTTTTGAGGTCCGTTTCATTGGAGTACCCAAGGTTGTATCTCCCTTGGGGGTGATTATCTCTGGCCCTAGCCATTTCCTCCGATACAATCTCTTCCTTCATCAGGTCTACCAGGATATTGTAATCCCTTGGTTTCCTGCTCCGGACATCCCTCCAAAACATGCTGGTCATATCTAGCCCTCCTTTTAAGGCAGAAAACATCTCCGCTTCTGTGATATTTTCGCAGATATGCATTTCTTCAGTAAATCTAGCTAGGTAACTCTTCAGAGATTCGTCCCTTCCTTGTCTCAGATCCTGAAGGCGTTGGAGGGGGAGTTGGCCAGGCCTCGAAGAAACAAAACCATTCTTAAAAGCAGTTTTCATATCCCTCCAACTGTGGATGCTGCCCGGAGGGAGTTTTTTATACCATCGTATGGCACTCCCCTCAAGGGTTAAAGCGAAAGCTTTACATTTCAGTGCCGGGGTCGCCCCGGCTATTTCCATGCTGGCGCGGTAATTTAACAGGTGATCATCAGGGTCACCTCGGCCAGAGTATTTTGCTATTTCTGGCATCTCAAAGTCATGGGGAACGGGGCATCTACGGAGGCCCTCTATGAAGGGACTTACTTCCTCTTCGTCATCCAACTCGTATGACGGCAGCTCGCTGTTCTCGTCGTGACCGGAATACTCCGGGTCACGGTATTGGCCATAGGGCGGCGGAGCGTGCTCCTGCCTTTGTGGTGGTGGAACGTGGCCGTAGTTTGGCCTTTCATGGCTCTGTAATTCATTACGAGGATAAGTCTGAACTGCTTCGGCTCTTCTTTCTTGCCTATTCCTAGGCTCATGTACTGATGCCATCCTTTCTCCCCCCATACCTTGTTGGTCCCTGTACATTTGATCCTGCGACTAGGCTTCTTCAGCGCGTCGCTCGCGCCTATTTCTAGGCTCTGCTGCATTATGCCGACCTGGGTCCGTTTGTCCCCGTCGTTGTCCCCTGAATAACCCTCCCATTCGGCTGAAAACACTTCCGGATTTTGCGGGAGAAGCCTCCCTGCGTCTAGCTGGGAGTGGGTTTTGTTCCCCATGCGTTTCATGTTCTGGGTCTCTCTTGTAGAAGGGCTCGGATTCCACTTCGGCGTATGCCTGCGGGGCCTGATAATAATAAGATACAGTGGCCGCCTCGGATGGTGAATAATGTGGCTGTGAGTATTGCTGAGGCATCACGGGTTCGTTCACAGCATACCCTCTGGCCATAAAGGCATTCATTGCAGCAGTCTGTTCTATTTGCTGCCTCTGCATCTCCAGCATTTGGGCCGCCATACGTGTCATGTCTCGCATCATGCGGAGATTTCGGTGCCGGCGAGGTGGATTAGGTTGTGCCACTTCCTCGTTGGCGTTTTCATGGATTTCTTGAGGAACTTCGTCCTCACTGTGTCGGCCACTTCTTCCCCTACGGGGGTTAACATCACCGTCACTTTCATTCATATTTCAGAAGAGTTTCTGGTCTTAGATTGCTTTTCAAGGATAGATAGACCTTTGTCTCGCTGTTTCAAGCCTTTTTCAAGGTTGTTGAACTTATGTTTCAAAGTTCTTTACCTTTTTCAAGGGTGTTTAGACTTATGTTTCAAAGTTCTTTACCTTTTCCAAGGATGTTTAGACTTATGTTTCAAAGTTCTTTACCTTTTTCAAGGTTATCCAGCTTATCTCTCAAAGCTCCTACCTTTTTCAAGGCCAACCAGCTTATCTTTCAAAGCTCATACCTTTTTCAAGGCCAACCAGCTTATGTTTCAAAGCTCCTACCTTTTTCAAGGCCAATCAGCTTATCTTTCGAAGCTCCTACCTTTTTCAAGGCCAACCATCTTATCTTTCAAAGCTCTTACCTTTTTAAAGGCCAGCCAGCTTATCTTTCAAAGCTCCTACCTTTTTCAAGGCCAATCAGCTTATCTTTCAAAGCTCCTTCCTTTTTCAAGGCCAGCCAGCTTATCTTTCAAAGCTCCTACCTTTTTCAAGGCCAGCCAGCTTATCTTTCAAAGCTCCTACCTTTTTCAAGGCCAGCCAGCTTATCTTTCAAAGCTCCTACCTTTTTCAAGGCCAATCAGCTTATCTTTCAAAGCTCTTTGCAGTTATCCGCTCTATTGTAAGAGGTTATTCGTCCTTTTTCAGGACTACCTTTCTATGTGTGGCTTTTTACCATGTGTTTTCGTGGTTAGCAGTATGGTTTCCCACAGACGGCGCCAGAATGTTGACCACAAAATCTGGATGGACCTTAGACCAACACGTCTCAGCTCCTCCCTCTTGAACACGTGGATCTCCTGCGCACTGTGACAAACAATCAGTTTGTAAAGGGGGCCGATGTGGCTCCCGTTTGCACTCCGATGCCTAAGTCAGTACTCATTTTGGGCAAATGTATATTGGGTGAGGGAAATATAAATCTGTAGAAGAGAGAAAAGGGAGTGAGAGAAGTATAGAGTTAAGAGTGAGAAATTGCTAACCAACCCTCTACTTGGAGACAATTGTGCTTCATTTATAGTGAAACTTCTTGTCTCGGATTGCGACACGTGGCATACTTTACACTTGTCATCACCCTAGCTTATGGATGTGACAATCTTGCTTTTCAACCGTAATCATTGCTACATTTTGTAGGGGATGGGCGCCTGTCACATATGGGTAAAGGCAGTGTCCCATCATTGACTCCATCTCTATCTTCTGGTCAACGCCATACAGTGCCCCGGCTGAGTATAAAGCACATCGGCTGGGCGTTAACCAGGTCGGCTAAAAAGGTTTGCTTGACATACCACCTCGGCATTCATCCCAAGGTGATATTCTAGGCCTTAGCTGTGGGTCAAGGTCCATTGGGCCACTATTGGGCCTCCGCTGGTGGATCACTGTACCTGATCACTGTACCTTTCTTTGGACCCGGATTCAACAGTCATAACTGGAACCAACAATGACACAAGTGCAAAGTAAAGGTCTTTACTGGGTTGTAATGGGGATTCGGGTTAGGTGTGATAAAAGGGAAACATTTAGGCTAAGTTTGAGAAGGAATTTCACAAGCTAAATCCATACAAAATAAGCATTTTCTCCTTCACCTTCAATACAAATCTCATTGTTTCCTGATATCCAATTGAGCTAGCACTTACTTTTGTTTTTGCGCATTTGAGAGTTTGTCTTCCTCAAGTAACAAATTTTCTTGACTAGATTTTTCTTTTCTTTATTTTTTCTGATTTTTTTTTTTTTTAGATTGCAGCTTTTCTCTTCTGGTCAAATCATCAAATAGTCATTAATCGGCACAAAACAGAACTTCAACTATTTGAAGCTTAGTTCATCACATAACCATCAACCAGCACAAGCTTGTGAATCCCTTCTCTATAGGTTCAAGATAGAGATAATATGAAAGAAAGGGTATTCGTGACTTGTAGTGTGGTATTAAAATTCAAAGAAAGGCTAAGGCTCAAAAGGGCTTCTATTGGTAAATGGATCATGGTAGGCCCGTTTAGAAGGTCCAATTTGGGTTAACCTAATGCTTTCACTATGTTTTTCACTTGAGCCAAGAGACTACAACATTATGCACAAGAAAGCACAAACCAACCATACATGACCCACATCAAAAAATAGAGCTTAATATAAAGAGTAGAAGTAGCTCATAGGCTCAAAAGCTCACAAATTATAGTTTATATGTACTTCTCCCATCCAATTATGAGTTATAGGTCATTGCTCGATCTTAGTTCCGAATTCCAAATCTATTGGCTAAGGATAGTGTCCTACAAAATTCAAACAATGGCTACTCACAAAAGCCTGATAACCTCTGCTAGACTTAAGTCGCTCAGGGTATTATAGAAAGGATCATATCAATTTCAATTTGGGTTGATTAGGTTTCAACATTTCACAATTTATCTCATTTTCAACCTATTCAAAATTTGTTGGAAGAGTTCATCTCTATGTGCTCATTCATATCCAATTATACAATTCAGAAGTTTGATCACTCAAAATTTTTCAAAAGTGAGGCTGCTTCCTATTACAAACACTACTGGATCACAAGAAAAGACAAAATAAAAAAATAGCCAAAAGAAACATATATCCCCCCCCCCCCCCCACTGAAATGCCACAATGTTCTCATTGTGGAAATAAATCATACAACGCAAAAGAGGGGGGAGGTAGACTCCCATACTCAATAGATCACATTCATATGCTACAAATTTCTCAATCAAACCCCTATCATGGTCTCTATGCTATCACGTTCTCAAAGTGCAAGATATCAAGTGTCAAGGAGTAAAATCGAGCACAACTTCATTAAGGCATTTTCTCAAATAGGTAGTGCGCATGCTTGTGATCTTACCTAGATATGTGAATTTAAGCAATGAAGCATACCCAAAACCACATGAAGTTAACAACAATGTTCTACAACTATCAAAATATGGAAAATGTCGAGAAAATTCAAAATTTTTGCACAATGGGTGAAGCAAGTAAAAATTCAAGGGTTGAAGAAGGCATACCTTTTGAGTCTTGTGAAGAAGTGATTGTATGTAAATTGACAACCCTAAAATGCGTAATTGATGCACAAAATTCGAGGGAAGAATGGTTGAATATGGGGATGAGGGAAATGAGGCAAGAGCAAGGTTATTTAAATTTCGCGAGACTTACGGCTGTGAAGAAGTTACTTACGGCCGTAAGTAATGCACGGGTTTAAAAGATTTATGAGTTAGTTACGGCCATAATACATTTAGTTACGGTCGTAACTCACTTGTTGGATAAAAATTTATGAAAAACCTGTTCAATGCATTACGGCCGTGCATAACATGGTAACGGCCGTAATCTAGCTCCTGCCAATTTTTTTTTTATATATATTAGGTGAAGGAAATGAACTAATAATACAAAAAATGACAAAAATGAAAATAAGAAAATAAAAATTGAGGGAGTAAAGAAACTCCCCTCTCAAGTTGCCTCCCGAGCAGCGCCTTTATTTACTATTGTTTGCTCGACCTATTCCTTTCTCCTTCAACTGGGATTAGGTGGATTCCCAAAGCTTAATTTCTTTTTCATGTTCTTCATCAGGGCCTGCAAAACAGGGGGTTGAAATTTTTCATCAGAAGTTGGTAATGAGATGGAAGAAATTTTACCTGATTGTGGTGACTTTGGACAATCCTTTCCACCAAGTTCAAAAATTTCCTGTACTGAAGAATCAATTACATTAACAGGCTGAACAGGATTATCATCATCATGATTTTTCACGGAATCATAAATATTGAATTGAATAATCTCATTATCAAATTCCATGGTAAGTGAGCCACTACTAACATCTATCTTGGTCTTAGATGTTTTTAAGAATGGTCTTCCTAACAAGATAGGAGTAGAGTTGGGAGAGTGATAATCATTTATGTCCAATATATAAAAGTCCGCGGGAAATACTAACCTGCCTACTTGCACTAGAATGTCTTCAACTACCCCGTCAGGAAAAACATTAGAACGATTGGCTAGTTGAGTTATAACATTAGTTTCAGTCAGTTTGGAAAGTTTTAATGAATCATAGGTGGACCTAGGAATTACATTGATAGATGCTCCTAAGTCTATTAAAGCACGATTTATTTTCTTATTGCCTATTTGACAAGGTATGGTAAACATACCTGGATCCTTGAACTTGGGAGGTAATTTTCTTTGAAGAAGTGAAGATACAGACTCACCCATTCTTACCATCTCATTTCCCTTTAGATTTCTCTTATTGGTGCACAGATCCTTCACAAACTTTGCATATCGGGGCACTTGCTTAATTCCATCTAACAGTGGAATGTTGATTTTCACTTTCCTGAACATCTCCAGTATATCCTTTTCCTTACCCTCCTTAGTCGCATTTGCTAACCTGCTAGGAAAAGGAGGTGGAGTCAATTTAGCAATTGAGTTAGAGTTGGATTTTACCTGCAGGGTTTGTGAATTTGTATCTTCCTTTTCAATTTCCTTCTCCTCTTCCTCTCCATTTCCTGGGGCCTACTTTCGCGAACCTTCAATCACTTTTCCACTCCGCAGGGTTATGGCACTCACGTTTTTAGGATTTATCTCGGGTTGAGATGGCAATTTACCTCCGGATTGTGATTCTAACCTGTTGATGGTTGTAGCCATTTGACCCATTTGGTTCTCTAGATTTTGAATGCTAGCTTGGTGTCCTGTTGAAATTGAAGTGTGTTAGATGCCAAGGCTTTAACCATGTCTTCAAGAGAAGTACCTGAGTTTTTGGTTCTTTGTTGATACTGCCCCTGAGGTTGGAAATTCTCTTGTTGCTGAAATTTCCCTTGAGGTATGTTGGAGATGAAACCTGAGAGCTTTGCTACTTCCATATCTCAAATTGGGGTGGTCCCTCCATCTAGGGTTGTAGGTAATGGAGTATGGGTTGTACTGCTGTCTTTGAAACAGGAAGCCATCTACAGCATTTACTTGTTCACCATTTCCCTCTTAGAACACCGGGCGAGTGTCAGTTGGATGTTTGAAATTCACGCATATCCCACAAGCCCTGACTTTTTGTACCTTCCCTACAGCAAGTTGTTTCACCAGATTGGTTAGTTCAAATAATTAGGTTTCAATATTGGAACCATTTACCACATTTACGCGTCGAACTTGCAAATCCCTGTTGGAGTTGAACTGCTGAGTGTTCTTAGCTATATTAGAAATCAGAGCTCTCGCCTCTACCAGTGTTTTTTCCATTAGCGTACCTTCACTTGCGGCATCTATCATACTCTTGTCCATCAGTAGCAGTCCTTCATAAAAATATTGCACCAAGAGTTGCTCACAGATCTGATGATAGGGGTAGCTTGAGATGATCTTCTTGAAACGCTCCAAATACTCATACAATGTTTCATTATTGTTCTAGTTCACCCCCACATATCTCCTTTCTGATGGTACCAGCTTTAGATGCGGGGTAGTATTTCTCCAAGAAAAGCCTCTACATGTCATTCCAAGTAGTGACTGTTCCAGATGGCAGACAATAAAGCCAGTCTATGGCAGCATTCTTCAATGAGAATGGGAAAGCTTTCATTTTTATTTGCTCCTCGGTAATGCCCATTAGCCTTATACTGTCGCATACCACATGAAATTCTTTAAGGTGTCTTTATGGGTCCTCACCGGGATGTCCTCGAAAGGTTGGCAGAAGATGGATCAGACCGGACTTTAGCTCAAAAGTCTTGTTCTCTTCCACTGCTGGAAAAGTGATACATAAATGTTGTTGAGCAACATCTGGGGGTAGCCAGTTGATTGCGAGTCAAATTGTTATTTGCTGCTGCCATTTGTTGTGCTGTTCTTCTTTGTTGTTGAAAAGTTCTCCCGATCTCTGGATCAAAATCACAATATTCAATATTAGTTGATCAAGTCTTACGCGTGCAAGTGAAGAAATAGGCAAGCAATATTTAGTAAAAAAAAATAGAAAAAAAAAATAAATGCAAAAAAAAAAAAAAAAAAAATTCTAATTAATTAAACAACTAAGTTGGTTAACCGCTCCCAGGCGACCGTGCCAAAAATTTGATGCGTGTCGTGATGCACCAAAATAATAAACAATTCTTTACTCGCTAAATATTAATTAATAATGTAGTAGCGAGAGTAAGGGTCGATCCCACGAGGAACGGTTAACTTATTTAGTTGCTCGATCAATTAGAATAAAATGAGGGGTTTGGTTGTTGAGTTTTACTTAAACAAAAACTATGCATGAAATAAATAAATAAATACGTGAGGAATTGAAATGAGAGGAAATCTTGTTATCGGGTTCGGTTGTGCCCTCAATTAATGTTATACCATCCTATGCAACGCACTTCTATTCCTAATTCAATTTATCAATCTTAGGTAATCAACAAACTCTGATTATCTAAATTCTTCCTTATGTAAATTAAATCAAAACAAGCCATTTCATTCAATTCTAACCAATGGGTAACCCTAAACAAACTCTTAGAATTTAACTCAAGGCTAGTGTGAAGCAAGAAGAATTAGATTGAATCGGGTTACTAATTTCATAAACTCGAATTAATAAACCCAAGTCAAATTATTGATAAACCTGCATGAGATTTACTTACTACCAAAGTCAAGATCCAATGATAATTACGGATCAAAGATCTAAACTTAGCACATACATAAATTTAGAGATTCAACAATTTAATTGGCCAAATCAAATTTATAAATCAACTAAATTCAATAAAACATTCAAAACTCAATAATTCAACAATTGAAATAAAGGAATAGATGTACGTTACTAGTTTCTAGGAAGAAAATAACATAATTGAATAACACAACTTTCCCTTTGAACAAGATATGGAATTTAGCCTAGCATGGTTGTGATAAATTCTTCAAGTTGCTTTATGAATTTTATTGTTGTTGATATTCTTGCACTTGAAAATCTCCCAAGAATGCTCTATATTTTGCTCCCAATTTTCCTCAATGTCCAGCCTCCTTTTTGTGGTGATTTTGCTCATTTAAGACTCCCAAAATCGTGCTCTAGCTTTACTCACAAGATATACCAAAGATAGACCTTGAATCAGATTAGGAAATTACTTCACGAGAAAGTTACGGCCATAACTTTCCTTATTACAGCCATAATTGGGTTGCTGAAAATTTCTGGAATTTGGAAGTTACGATCGTAACTTTGTCGATTACAGCCGTAAGTGCATCTCTGTCGAGAAGCGTCCGTGCTCGTTATTTTGGTCATAACTTTCTCTCCTGAAGTCCGATTGTGGTGAATTAAAGTACGTTGGAAAGAAGACTCAAAGATATACAATTATTTGTTAAATAGATGTTCCGAAATTAGAATTCCTTCTATATCAAAATTAAGCTTCAATCTCTGACTTAAATTCTAGATCACAATCCTTTTGGGTTTTTGATTTCCAATTTCACCACAAATCTTCTATGACTATAATTTTCGCCTCTAATCTTCTTCCCACATGCCATTTTTTATTTGGAGTCCTTTGAACATTCCATGATTAACATCATTTTGGTCATTTTCCTTTCTTTTTGTTCTTTGCGATCCTGTATAACACAACACATAAAGATGCATTAAACACTACTTAAATAGGATCAAACCAATAACAAAATATGGTAACAAGTGGACTAAATAAGTGCTAATAAAGTACTTATCACCTTGTAAAACCCATTCCCTCTATATACAATATTTGTGTTTGTGTGTGCATTAGTATGTGTGTGTGTGTATATATATGGGTAGATTTGTGTTAATAGATATGTGTATATGTTTATATATATTTATTTTTATATATACCCATATATTTATTATTATAAATGTGCTTGTATATATGTATATATATTAACTAGTTGAAATTATATATAAAATTGGTATTTATATTATAAATGTGTGTGTGTGTGTGTGTGTGTGTGTGTGTGTGTGTGTGTGTATTGGAGGCTTTAGGATGAAAGGCAATACAACGTGGCAAAATGTAAAGGTATGAAAAACACAGATTTAAAAATTATTACAAAAGTTTGAATTATTTCCGTATTTTATTTAGTTTGATTACTAATCTTAGTTTTCAATGTAAAAATTTCAGTGTCCTCAGCAATCTGGAAGTTCGGAATGTTGCTACTACGTAATGAGAAATGTATGAAATAGTCACAGAATATTTTCAACTTGCTTCTTTACAAAAGGTATGAGTTATTGAAGAATGAGAATTTATAATTATGACTTTATATTTTATTAACAAATAAATAATAATTCATTTTTAATTGTTTGTAGGCATTCAAAGAATACTACTCAATGGAGGAAATCGTCAAAATTCAAAACTTATTGGAAAAACACTTCATTGATGTGTGTATGTAAACTTTTTTCATTCAAACTTGCATTTACATATTTGTATAACAAATTAATAATTTTGTAAATATAATTACTTTTTATTTAATTTTTTTACGTCTATGTTGATGATAGATTTGGTGATGTGCATGTGGAGAATGTTCAGGTCACCACATGCCACGTTTAGGTGATTGCAGAACATGATCTGATCATTGCAGATCACGTTCAGGTGATTGCAGGTCATCAGGTGCACGGCCTGGGCCATTGTAGGCCACATCCAGTTGACTGCAATGGCCTGGACGAAAGAGCAAAAAAAAAAAAAAAACATAAAAGGTATCGGTTGTAAATTTACAACCGACACATAAAGTCAAGACTTTAAGCATGTGCGCCATATACATCGCCTCTACAACTGACTCGTATTGTGTTTTAAAACCGACGTAAATGAGTCTGATCGTACTAGTGACCCTCTGAAAAATATGAATTCATTTTAGTTTATTTTCATTTGGAATTTATTGAAGAAATCGTGAGAATGTCACTATCTATGTTTGGGCAAGGAAAATCAGTAATATAGTGTTTATATTTTTTATTATATGATATGAGAAGGATTGTTTTGTTTTTTTCTTTATTTTCACAATGGTTCTCTTTCGGAAATTTGGATATGGGTATACCACTGAATCTAGAAGTCCTTATTATTTTTTTTCCCTCAGAATCTCCATTGACGAGAATTTTTGGAAAGATATTTTTTATTTCTTAAGAAAAATCATAGCATTATCAGTACCTAGCTATTATGATCAATTTATTGCTATGAGGAATGAGTTATTTTTTGAGAATTTTGAACATGATGAAGTAGTAGAACCTCTCTGTTTAAATATAAATTGCTAGTTGGTTAATTAAATACAGTGAATTTCACTCATATGATGTTAAGAATTTTGACAAAAAACTATTTTATTTTGAAATCATCATTTGTGTTTTTCTCTATTATAAGAGTATTATGCTTGCTTAGCTAACAGAAGGAGTTTTAGATCTTAAATTATACCAGGACCATGTACTAGCCCTTGCAGATTTTGAGGCAAGGTAATCGTTCTGTAGACTCTTATTCCACGGAGTTTTATTAGTTATTAGCGCGTAATGATGTGGGTGAATCAGAAGATCAGTTGGTGGCGCGTTATATTGGAGGGCTACGATTGAATTTGTAGGACGTTCTTAACATGTTTTTTTCCAGTGTCTATGTCTGAGGCTCATCAACGTGCACTACAAGCTAAGATTCAGCAAGTGCATCATTCAGGGGGCTAACAATCCTAGTGGTGGTCCTATTGGAGGTGGGGGTCGTCAAACTGTCCCCATCCCACACCTGGTCCCACATCGGGGTGCTGGTTGGAACACTTGGCCAGTGGCTCCCAGCGTCGTGACTCCAAGTGGTTGGGCTCTTTTAGGTGGATGAAGATGTGGTAGTCAATGTTTTGGTTGTGGTGGTTTTGGTCATTTGAGGAGGGATTGTCTGTCTCAGGGTCAGTCACGCCCAAGCTTGTTGACCAGAGAATCGTCTCAGGCAAATGTTTTCAATCTAGTGGTTGAGGTGGATGATGAAGACGAAATATAAGTTGTACATACGGCGGACTTGTCTTATGCCTAAGGGGCTTCGTTGCAACGAAATAATATCTTTTAGTTTGCATGTACAATTGGAGGAAAAGTGTACAAGTTCATCATCGATTCGGGCAGTTGTGAACAAGTGATGTCGGAGGCTGAAGTAAAGAAGTTACAGCTAACCACAAAACCCCATCCTGCTCCGTATAACTTGCCATGGTTAAGACGAGGTAATGAAATTTCTGTCACTAGATGCGTATTGGTACACTTCTCTATTGGTAATGTGTACCACGGCGATGTTTGGTGTGATGTGGTGCCCATGGATGCATGTCATCTGTTGTTGGGGGCATCCATGGCAGTTTTATCGGGAGGTGTGTCATGAGGAATGGTGAAACGCATATACTTCCACGTTCTCGAGTAAGCAGATTGTACTACTACCCTCCAAGGAGACCCCATATGACTCTTCGGCAGGGGACAGTAGTAATCTGCTTTCCCAATCCTTGTTTGTTCATGAAATGTTGATTGAAGGCATTGTCTGGTTGTTGGTTGGGACTGAGGCGAAGGGCATGGTGACAGTCCCTAAAGCAAGCGAGGAGACGGGTCTGCACGCTAATGCTGTCGCCTTGGTATTTGAATTTAGCGATGTTTTCCCTGAAGACCTACCTCAAGGTCTTCCCCCGTTGCAAGACATACAACATCAATTGACCTGATACCTAGTGCGTCATTTCCTAACCGTCCGCATTACCGAATGAGCTCGGCTGAACATGAGGAATTGAGAAGGCAGGTGGAGGAATTAGTGCAAAAGGGATATATCAGAGAAAGTCTCAGTCCGTGTGTAGTGCCCGCACTCCTAGTGCCAAAAAAAAGATGGAAGTTATAGAATGTGTGTAGACGGCAAAGCTATCAACAAGATAACGGTCCGTTATCGTTTTCCAATACTGCGGCTTGATGATTTACTTGATCAATTAGCAGTAGCGACAGGTTTTACCAAGCTTGAATTAAACAGTGGTTACCACCAAATCAGAGTGCGCCCTGGTGATGAGTGGAAGACAGCGTTTAAGACGAGGAAGGGATTGTTTGAGTGGCTAGTTATGCCCTTCAGGTTGTCCAATGCACCAAGTCCATTCATGCGAGTGATGAATCAAGCACCGCAACCATTTATGGGTAAGTGTGTAGTTGTGTATTTTGACGATATTCTAGTTTATAGTGCTTCAGAGGAATTACATTGCGGGCATTTGCGGGAGGTTCTCACCGTTTTACGGCATGAAAATTTGTGGCAACCCCTCATAAGTGTGTATTTTACACTGACAAAGTTCTATTTTCTGGGATATGTCGTGTCGGCTAGTGGGGGTGACCGTTGATTCTGTGAAGGTTGATGCGATTAAACAATGGCCGCGACCACGATCAGTCTCGGAGGTGAGGAGTTTCCATGGTGTCGCATCATTTTATCGGCGATTTATTCAGTATTTTAGCACTATCATGTCTCCTATTACTGATTGTATGAAGGAGAGTAAATTGGAGTGGACTCCCTAGGCTGAGAGAGCATTTTTGGTTATCAAGGAACGCTTAACATTAGTCCCAATGCTTGCATTTCCTGACTTCTCTTGGCCTTTTACTCTACATTGTGATGCCTCTAAACTGGGCAGTGGCTCTGTGCTCAATCGGAAGGAAATCCATTGGCATATTTTAGTCAGAAGTTGGCAGGTGCTCGTGGAAAATATAGTACATATGATGCGGAATTTTATGCCATTGTTCAGGCCATTCGCCATTGGAGGCACTATCTTTTTCAGCGGAAAATCATCTTGTACAGTGATCACGAAGCCCTCAAGCACCTGTCGAGCCAAGATTCCATGTCTGCCCATCATGGTCGTGGGTTTCCTTTTAGTAACAGTTCAACTTTGTGATTAAACATCAAGCTGGGTCCTCCAAACGTGGTAATGATTCCATTTTTGTGATTGTTGATTGTTTTTTAAAAATGGTGGACTTCATCCCTTGCAAGGGTACAGCAGATGCCGTCAATGTTGCCAAACTTTTTTTTAGAGAAGTTTATCGCCTTCATGGTTGCCTACTACTATTGTGTCTGACAGGGACACACGATTCATCAGTCACTTCTGGAGAAGCTTATCGAAATCAGTCAATACTTCGCTGAATTTCAGTAGCGCTTATCACCCTCAAACGAATAGTCAAACTAAAGTAGTGAACCGATCTTTGGGCGATTTATTGAGGTGCTTAGTTGGGGACAACGTACGATCATGGGATCAGTGGCTTAGCCAGGCATAGTTAGTGTACAATCATGCTCGAAACAGGAGCATAGGTTTTAGTCCATTCGAGGTCGTTTATAGTATTCTACCCCGCAGTCCAGTTGACTTATTAAATCTGCCTTCTAAGACCTAGTTGCATGGGATGGCTACTGATTTTGTTCGTAGTTCGCAACAGATCCACGAGGAAACACGTGCTAATCTTTTGGAGTCCAACCGTAAGTATAAGGAAGCAGCTGATCGTCATCGACGTTCGATTGAGTTTAGTGTTAGGGATTATGTCTGGGATGTTTTGACTAAGGATAGAGTGTCATCTCATGCATATTCAAAGTTTTCGCCTCGTACCATTGGACCAGTGGAGATTATCAAGAAGATTAATCCAAATGCCTATTGTCTGCGGCTTCCTTCACATATTCGTACTTTTGACTTGTTTAATGTGACGCACCTATTTCCCTACCATGGAGATGACATGGACGAGTCTAATTTGAGGGAGAATCCTATTGACCCCGGGGAGGATGATGAGATGCATGTATCTAGTGCAGAAGAACAAGCCCTTGATTACATGGAACGCTTCGATGGTCGGTTTTTAAATAAATGACCATAACTTTTGCATACGGTGTTCGTTTTGGGCCCATAAGTACTTTTCGAAAAGCTCTCGACAATTCCCATTCAACACACTACTTTGCTATGACAAATGACGGATTTCGGGCGTTTGAGATCGTTTACTGGGTTAAAACGGTAGTTGAAGTTTCCCAATTCATTATTTTGCATTATTTTTTTATGTTATGTGTAAGCCCAGCCCATTACGGGATTGTTGGCCCATTAGGTTATTTGTTCTCGCTTATTTAAAGACGCTTAAACATATTATAGGGTTTTGGTTTCTTTTGAAATAAGAAGAAAATCGTTTGTTTTCTTAATTGCAATCCGTCCAGAATAGTGATTTTTGTATGTTGTAAATTCGATCCACGTCAATGTATGATTAATCTCTTTTCTGAATTATAACCATTAACTTCTTATTAGTGTTGGAACAAATTTGCTTATTTGTTTTCTGCTTAAAATGGTTTCTCTGTTAGCCACATTGAATGAAAACTATACAAACAGTAGCATTGTGGTTTATAATTTTTTGGATCAAGATAATTTATTGGAGCCAAAAGAGCTTCCTATCTGAATGTATTTATCAATTTTTAGGAGTATTTTTGTTATATATTAATCACTCATGCCATTCCCCTTTGCATTTAAATTGGATTTGGCATCTCATGGAGTTCTTTGTAATTGATCATATTATCTGCTGGAACAACTATGCATTTTTCTATATATCTGTTTATACATTCTCCTATTACTCATTCTATGGGCAATTATGTGAAGCGAGTAGTTGTGATTGAGAGCTCTATTCTCTTCTTCCGCACACCAGTTTCACTTATTAACAATCTGGGTGTAACTTCTTATAATTAAAATTTCTCTGAAACTTATAAGATGAGATGAAATCAGACGATTCTCGACCATTATTTTTATTTTGAAATTCGATACAGGTACTGGGATAGCCCAATCGGGAGTTTTTCTATATTCAAAAGCAAAACGCATTAAACTGAAGCCTAAAACAACTTGAAGATATCGTGTCTAATATATTTTCTTAATTACTAGTGTCACTAGATCAAGAAGTTGTATCATTAACTTTTGTTAAACGAGAGCCTATGTTTCTGTATAGTTTTTTAGCTCATCAATTCTTTATTTTTTCTTCAATAATGAAACTTACTTATATCTCATGTCATCTGCATTGGATGTTGATTTTAACAATTCTGTTTCATTTATTGATTGGCATTTGGAATTAATTAGCATATATTTTTAAGTATAGTATTTGGCTTTCATGATTTGAATTTAGTTGGGGTTTCACCTACTTTACTGGTGGGGGAGAAAAATATATTTCTTTTTTACTTTATCTGTCGGTTGTTGACCAACAACCGACGCCTAAAGACTTTAGGCGTCGGTTGTTGGTCAACAATTGACGTCTAAAGTAAAAAAAAAAAAAAATAGGTTTCGGTTGTTGACCAACAATCAATGCCTAAAGTCATTTTTTTTTTATGTGTCGGTTGTTGGTCGTTTTACAACCGACGCGACTTTACGCTTCTCTGCCAAATGCGTCGCTCATACAACTGACGTCTTTTGTCTTTAACAACCGACGCAAATGACTCTTTTTGTATTAGTGTCTTGTGATACCAAAATCTCAGCAAAGGGATGAAGCACGTACATGTTACTTGGAAAAGTCAAGTCTTCAACCTCTGTCACCTGCGTCATTGGAATGAAGTTTAGTCGATACACGTCTACATGTCTTGTACTTTGCGTTGTTATGGACAATAGATAAATGACACATTATGTACAATCGTCCCTCAAGCTTAGGCAAAAAAAAAAACTCTTATTAATGATTTCTTAACTTCGATTTGAATCTGACAACCCTACGAACACAAATTAAAGGAAAATAAACCACATGTATAAATATTGTATAAAAAGAAATTACAGAACACGAGGAATTAAGGGAAAATAAAGCCTTTTTAATAACCTAATGACTTATAAAAAATGCTAACAAAATTAAAAACAACAGAAAAATATAAAAATTAATACCGTAAGATATAAATTAGTAAGATTTAAATGTTAAAATATTTCGACTAAATCTAATATGTATTTTCAATTCTCAATGAATAGTAATTTCAGAATGCAAAGTTCATAAAAATAAAAAATAAAAAAAAAGGTTAAATATATTCTCTAATGAATATTATGGGCTTTTTTAATATAAAAATTTGTTCATCGCATTGAATGCAATCAAATAAACATTAATTCATAATCTGAGTTGCTATAATATGATATATGAATAGATCAGGTTACAAATAAATAATATGGGGTTATATAATAATCATAGTTCTATACCTATTTATACAGTATTGTAAAATTTAAAAATGTGATACATAAAAATACTTAACAGTGTGAAATATAAAAAATGTGAAACTTAAACACGAAAAATAAATTTTTTTTCATCGGTTTGAATGGAACAGGGCGGACATTAATTATAAAACAATTATAGAAAACTATAAACTTGAGTAATGAATGCATAAAATAAATTGAAAGTTACGTTATCCACTATCATTTTTAATACTCACATTTCCTATAAACTGAAACTGATATATTAATACACATATCACATATTTGTTGTTTATATAGAAGTATCTACTTACACGACTATCAGCGAATATCATATTGAGGCTGACCAACTCATTGTTGTTGTTTCTGTGTTCTCATAAGCGAACAATACAAACCTTGAACCCCCATCTCGTAGTGTGATGTGATCCAGACCACGGATACAAGCCCGCACAAAGATCCGTTGATGATCAAAGGAGGACCGATGACTCGATTACAAACAAAAAGGGCCAACGAAGCAATGGACAAGTTAGTACAAGAAACAATGACTAAAACAATGTTCGTATCATCAAAAGAAACAAGTTCCATGTTGGGACCGAACCAAAACGACGAGTAGATCAACCTCATTCAAGCCGTCGAAGAAAATTGTAGAATTTCAAGAATTACGGCCGTAACGAGTCTACTGTGGAAAAACGGGAATTTTGAAGAATTGATTTTACGGCCGTAATGAAGCCTCGGGCTGAAAACAAGAATTTCAGAAATTAAGACTTACGGCCGTAAAAATATGTCTCACGGCCGTAATGGTTAAGCAGTAAGATACTTACAGCCGTAAATAAAGTAGTCACGGCCGTAACGGCTAAAACGTGTAAATATTAATTTTTTATTTCTTTCCTTATTTTTAGGTATTTGTTTCTTAGTATAATTAAAACTCTTTAGTCAGGTTTTGGCCCTATTTATAGGGATGTAATTTTCATTATTCGATACACAACTTTGATATTATAATTGAGAGGCTATTTTGCTTTCACAACCTTATTCTTCATTAAATAAAATCCGAACTTGCGAGTTATTCTTGTTTGTTCAAATCTCGGTGAGAATTATTATTACTTGTGATCAAGAGGTCAATATATCTCAGTGATTGTATTAGTTACTTGGTTCAATTAATTTTAATTGGATCCATAAATCGTGGTTTCTTGGCGTTCTTGGGTCAATTTCAATAATTTGTGGGTTGCGTAGCTACAATTGCTACGTGGTTTGCATCATTTGGTATCAGAGCTTAGGCTCCAAAAATCAAGCTTATATCTTTATTTTGTTTCTTGAGTTTCTTAATCTTGTTCTTCGTATTCTTCCAGTTCTTGAGTCTTTAATCCAAAAAGTGTCACAAAAAAAATTCAAAAATCGTTATTTCCTTCGTTTGGTGTCTAAATTAAATTTCATTTGTTTCGTTATTCTCGTAGTTGAATTTTCGAGAAATTAAAAAAAAACGAAAATTTCAACAGTAAAATAAAAAGTTGTTATTTGATTTCAAGAATTACCTTCTTGAAACAATTTTATTTCCCATAAAAGTATCAAGTTCTGTATAGAGTCGAATTCCATTCTCTAAAGGTCTTCTTCGAGTTTTCCAACAAATACATAAATTCTCACTCATACTCGATTTGAATCATTCGAGCTTAAACTTGTTTGAGTTCGGTTTCGTTCTTTGAAACAATTGGGGTGAAAGCCATTGAGTGGAAAAAAGGCAGAGAGGTGAGATCAATAGAGGGTAAAAGCCAAGAATTGAGTGATACACGAGTGAAATACAAGTGAGGCATATATTACTTAGTTTTAGGATGTCGGAGAATTCTACTACAGCAAAGAACGGTGATCAAGTCAACATTGTGGAAGAGTTGACACATCGTTTTGAGAAAATGCTTGGGGATATGTCGAGCAGGATTGAAAGGTTAGAACGGCCTAAGGAAGCGCCCAATGTGCGGAGACGATGATGATGGGGCACTTGTGGATAGAGAGGTTAGGCGCGAACGACGAGATAGAGAGATTGATTGACAGGATCGTGGCATGAGTAATATCAAAACAACTATTCCTTCCTTTAAGGGTCGGAGTGATCCGGAACAATATCTAGAGTAGGAGAAAATGATTGAGTTGATATTCGATTGCTACAGCTATATGGAGGAGAAAAAGGTTAAGGTTGCAGTTCTTGAATTCACCGATTGTGCACTTACTTGGTGGGATCAGTTAGCAACTTCTAGGAGGCGAAATCGTGAGAGACCTATTAGTACATGGGGGTGAATTAAAGGCTGTCATGAGGAAGAGGTTTGTTCCTAGTCATTACCATAGGGAACTTCATCAAAAACTGCAAAGTCTTTACCGAGGTTTTAAGAGTGTCAAGGATTATCAAAAGGAGATGGAGATGTTAATACTTAGAGCCAATGTAGAGGAGGATGAAGAGGCCACTATGGCCCGTTTCTTAAATGGGATGAATAGAGAAATAGCAAATGTGGTCGAATTGCAACACTATGTGGAGTTAGAAGATATGCTACATATGGCCATGAAAGTGGAGAAACAATTGAAGAGAAAAGGGACAACTAAGTATCAGTCGGGTTCTTCGGGTTCTAATCCGTCTTGGAAGCCGAACTGGGAAAATAAAGGTGATGAGGCTGTTTCTAAAGGGAAGTTTGAGGCACCAAGAGGAAAGTTTGAGGTACCCAAGGGAAAGGAGGAGCCCGTTAACAAGTTTCCACCCAAAGGGGAGTCTCAACCATCTAGAAGTAGAGATATCAAATGCTTCAAATGCTTGGGAAGAGGACATGTGGCTTCTCAATGCCCTAATAGGCGTGTTATTACCTTTCGAGCAGAGGGGGCTTGGGAAAGTGGCAGCGATGAGGAAGACTACAGTGACATGCCCGCTTTGGAGGAAGCTAGTGATAATGAGGAATTGCTATTCGGAGAGCATGGGACGTTATTAGTAGCAAGGCGAGCCCTTAGTGCTAAAATCAACGTGGATGACGTGGAGCAATAGAGGGAGAACATATTTCATACACGGTGTCACATCCAAGACAAGGTATGTAGTATGATTATTGACGGTGGTAGTTGTACAAATGTTGCTAGCACCACACTAATTGAGAAGTTAGGATTACCATTATTGAAGCATCCATCACCTTATAGACTTCAGTGGTTAAATGATAGTGGTGAGATTAAGGTGAATAGGAGGGTATTAGTGAATTTTTCGATTGGTAGCTATATGGATGAAGTGATGTGTGATGTGGTTCCTATGCAAGCAGGGCACGTTTTGTTGGGTAGGCCTTGGCAATATGATAGGAAGGTGACACATGACGGGTATAAAAATAGATATAGTTTTACCAAGGATGGGAGAAAAATTACACTTACACCATTGTCACCATCACAAGTTTATGCAGATCAAGTTAAATTGAAAAATGATGAAGAACAAAAGGTGAGGAAACTTGAAAAAAAAAGAGTTGAGGCCACGACCTCAGAAAAAGGAGAAGAAAAGAGGGTTGGAGCCACGACTCCAGAAAAAGGAGAGGAGAGAGAAAAAAAGAGTGTTGGGGTACATACCTCAGAAAAAGGAGAGGGAGCAAAGAGTGCCAGAAAAGAAAAATCAAGAGTAAGCTTCTATGCCAAAAGTAGTGAAATCAAGAAGGTTTTCTTGGAAAATCGACCAATGGTCCTTTTATTGTACAAGGAGTCATTCCTTGCCTTTGATGAAGCTAACAAATCCCTCCCTAGTTTGGCTATTTCTTTATTGCAGGAGTTCGAGGACGTGTTTCCAGATGACATACCTAGTGGGTTACCACTCATTCAAGGTATTGAGCATCAGATTGATTTTGTACCTGGAGTAGTCATTCCAAACCGTCCAGCTTATAGGAGCAATTCCGAGGAGACGAAGGAACTTCAAAGGCAAGTGGAGGACTTGATGAGCAAAGGGTATATAAGGGAGAGTATGAACCCATGTGCCGTCCCCGTGTTACTTGTACCTAAAAAGGACGAGACTTGGAGAATGTGTGTTGATTGTAGAGCCATCAACAACATAACGGTAAAGTATCATCGTCCTATTCCTAGGTTAGATGATATGTTGGATGAATTGCATGGTTCTAGTATATTTAGTAAAATTGATCTTAAAAGTGGTTATCATCAAATTCGAATGAAGGAAGGGGATGAGTGGAAAACTGCTTTTAAAACTAAGTATGGCCTGTATGAATGGTTAGTAATGCCTTTTGGACTTACTAATGCACCTAGCCCATTTATGCGTTTAATGAATCATGTTTTACGTGCATTTATAGGTAAATTCGTTGTAGTTTACTTCGATGATATCTTGATATATAGTAAAACTATTAATGAGCATGTGGAGCATGTTAGGTGTGTACTTGTGGTTTTGAGGCAAGAACAATTTTTTGCTAATTTTAAAAAGTGTAATTTTTGCATGGAAAAAGTTGTGTTTCTTGGCTATGTGGTTAGTGCTAAGGGAATAGAAGTAGATGAAGAGAAAGTCAAAGCTATTAAAGAATGACCAATACCTAAAAGCATAACTGAGGTTAGAAGTTTTCATGACTTGGCTAGTTTTTATAGGCGCTTTGTTAAAGATTTTAGCACGATTGCCGCACCACTCACAGAAATTGTCAACAAAAGTGTAGGGTTTAAATGGGGAGTAGAACAGGAGCATGCGTTTGAGACTATTAAAAATATGTTGTGTAAAACACCGATTTTATCACTTCCTAACTTTGACAAGGCTTTTGAGATTGAATGTGATGCCTCAGGGCTAGGCATTGGAGCTGTTTTAATGCAAGATCGAAGGCCAATAGCCTATTTTAGCGAAAAGCTAAAGGGGGTTGCTCTTAATTACCCCACATATGACAAGGAGTTATACTCACTTGTGCGTGCTTTGGAGACATGGCAACATTACTTGTGGCCACGAGAGTTCGTGATACACACTGATCATGAATCCTTGAAGCATTTGAGGGGTCAAACTAAGCTGAGTAAGAGACATGCAAGATGGGTAGAGTTCATCGAAACATTTCCCTATGTTATCAGGTACAAACAAGGTAAGGAAAATGTGGTGGCAGATGCATTGTCTCGAAGGTATGTTCTTTTAAATTTTTTGAATGCTAAATTGCTTGGATTTGAATACATTAAGGACATGTATGCTAATGATCTGAACTTCTCTAATATTTATGATTCATGTAGTAAAGGGGCTGTGGATAGGTTCTTTAAACATGATGATTATTTATTTAGAGAAAATAAATTGTGTGTCCCTAGGTGTTCAATGAGAGAGTTACTTGTGAGAGAGGCCCATAGTGGAGGTTTAATGGGTCATTTTGGGGTTAAAAAGACCATCGAAATCCTGAGTGAACATTTCTATTGGCCTAAGATGAAGATTGATGTGGTTCGGGTTTGTAGTTGATGCATTACTTGCAAGAAGGCAAAATCTAGGATTAAACCCCATGAATTATATATGCCTTTACCCGTCCCTAGTGAACATTGGGTCAATATCTCTATGAATTTTGTTTTGGGATTACCTAGGACTAAGAAGGGAAGAGATTCTATTTTTGTGGTAGTAGATCGCTTTAGTAAAATGACACATTTCATACCATGCCACAAAACTGATGATGCTAGCTACCAACATAGCTGATATTTTCTTTAGGGAAGCAGTGCGCTTACATGGGGTTCCTAAGAGTATAGTCTCGGATAGGGATGTTAAATTCCTTAGTCATTTTTGGAAAGTCTTGTGGAACAAACTGGGAACAAAATTACTTTTCTCTACAACTTGTCACCCACAGACCGATGGACAGACCGAGGTAGTAAATAGGACAATGATTCAATTGTTGCGCACCATAATCAATAAAAATCTGAGAAATTGGGAAGAGTGTTTACCATTTATTGAATTTGCATATAATAGGGCTATACATTCTACTACTTTTTGTTCACCATTTGAAATTGTTTATGGTTTTAATTCGCTAACACCATTGGATTTAACTCATTTGCCTGTGAATGAACGTAGTAGTTTAGATGGAAAGAAAAAGGCTGAGATGGTTAAATCACTCCACGACAAAGTGAGGTTGGCAATTGAAAAGAAAAATGAACATTATGCATCGCAGGATAACAAAGGAAAAAAAGGCGTCATATTTGAACCCGGTGATCTTCGTTTGATGCAGGTACAGATTCGAGGTCGAATCCTTTCGAAGAGGGAGGGGATGATGTGATCCAGACCACGGATAAAAGCCCGCACAAAGATCAGTTGATGATCAAAGGAGGACCGATGACTCGATTACAAACAAAAAGGGCCAACGAAGCAATGGACAAGCTAGTACAAGAAACAATGGCCAAAACAATGTTCGTGTCATCAAAAGAAGCAAGTTTCATATTGGGACCGAGCCAAAACGACGAGTGGATCAACCTCATTCAATCCGTCGAAGAAAATTGTGGAATTTCAAGAATTACGGCCGTAACATATACTCCTCACGGCCGTAACGAGTCTACTGTGGAAAAACGGAAATTTTGAAGAATTGATTTTACGGCCGTAATCCACATTGTCACGGCCGTAATGAAGCCTCGGGCTGAAAACAAGAATTTCAGAAATTAAGACTTACGGCCGTAAAAATATGTCTCACGGCCGTAATGGTTAAGCAGTAAGATACTTACGGCCGTAAATAAAGTAGTCACGGCCATAACGGCTAAAACGCGTAAATATTAATTTTTTATTTCTTTCCTTATTTTTAGGTATTTGTTTCCTAATATAATTAAAACTCTTTAGTCAGGTTTTGACCCTATTTATAGGAATGTAATTTTCATTATTCGACACACAACTTTGATATTATAATTGAGAGGCTATTTTGCTTTCACAACCTTATTCTTCATTGAATAAAATCCGAACTTGCGATTTATTCTTGTTTGTTCAAATCTCGGTGAGAATTATTATTACTTGTGATCAAGAGGTCAATATATCCCAGTGATTGTATTGGTTGCTTGGTTCAATTAATTTTAATTGGATCCATAAATCGTGGTTTCTTGACGTTCTTGGGTCGATTTCAATATTTTGTGGATTGCGTAACTATAATTGCTACGTGGTTTGCATCATAGTGGATGCATCAACAACTTCAAGCAGATTGAACACTGGTGCCATTATATTAAAACTGTGTTCAATTTGTAAACAAAAAATGGCTAATATAAAGGAACTGTATTTCGACATTAGAGCATGTAAAATATAAAAAAAAAAAAAAAAAAATGATGAAAAAAAAGAAAGTAAACAAGTAGATTTAATATATGTCAGTATCGTAGAAGCAGAAATTGAGTAACAATTTACACAACGATTTTATTGAGAGAACATAAGATGAATGCTCGATTCATATTCCAATTCAGTGTACGTAATGATGTGCTTGTACCGATAGTTGGTACCAAATAAACTGTTTCGTATTTTGTATTTTGTTCCAATTGAATGATTAGATGTGTCAGAAAAGCAACACCATATTTTGACATGCAAAAAAAAAAAAAAAATCAGGGAAATGAGGGCCAATTTTCTTGTTATTATATATTTTATTTTGTTCCAATTGAAGGATCAGATGTGTCAAAAAAGCAACACCATATTTTGACATGGAAAAGGAAAAAAAAATATATATATATATATATATATATATATATATATATATATATATATATAAAGTAAAAAAATCAGAGGAGGAACACATTTTTTGATTGGAATTTGGAAATGAGGGCCAACTTTCTTATTATTATATATTTATATTAATTATTATTATTGTTGTTATTGACTTATTGTTGCTATTGTTGTTGTTGTTATTATTATTATTATTATTATTATTATTATAGAGATAAAGATAAAGATTTTTCCTTCTCCAAAAATTATTCCTTAAAACTCAATTCTTTATTTATTTATTTATTCCTTTTTTTAACTAATAATTAAACTATTTTTAACTAATAATTAAACTATTTTCTATGAACTTATTTAAAATTATTTCTAAATAATTAATGTGTTCTTTCTTATTCTTATTATTTACTAAAATATTATCTAGGACGTATGGAAAAGAATTCAAAATTGAATATATCTTTGTTTAAAAAATATCAGATGCATTTTTATTTCAAACGACATAACGAACCAATGACCTTGTGATGATTTGATTAAAGATGTCCAGAGAATAGTCTTTTGCCATTTTAATTTGCTAAAATTCAGATTTAGTGTCAATTTTTGAAATATTTTCCTATTTTTTATTTTATTTATTAACATAACTTTGTGTGGTATCTTATAATATGTATCTTCAAAAGTATTATCACTTAATCTTTTATAATTTATGATCATTTTTTCTTTCCCTCTTTTAATTTCAATGTGATTTCTTTTCTAAGCATAAAATTTGTTGATCTATTCTGTCTACTAGCAAGGAGTACTTTTAAATCTAAAAAATTCTTTAATATGTATTTAATATTTTCTATATCATATTAGTATATTTTATTTAAGTTTTTCTAATCTTTATTTTTTTATTTATTATAATCTAGCTTCTATCTTATTCTTATCCTAATTTCTTATAGATTCTTGTACAAACATTTTTATACTATCTTAGAGATGCATTTTTTACTAATAGTTATTAATTCCTCTGTTCTAAATATAAAATCGGTCTTTAAAGTTTCAAAATCTAAATAATTGAAACATTCTAATTTTTCATCTAAATTATCTATATCTAAAATATCTTCATTAAGTCTATAGGTCCAACATGCTTAGCTCGCAAGTGTATGATATCGCTAACAAGTAGTAAAAGTGAACTTTTGAGTCCGAATTATCGATCCCACGAGGACTATTTATTTGTTATCGATTTACTTCGATTCAATAGAATTCCTAAACTAGAAACAAAACTAATTAAGAAAATAAATTGTAAAATAATAAAAACAAAAACGACAAATAATTGGAAATCAATGAAATAAACAAATCAATTAAAATAAACAATAACAAATTAAACTAAAAACAATTAACGAAAGCAAGAAACAAACGTGGTGAATTTTAAACAATTAAATGAATATCGAGACTAACGATTTCGAAATAATGTTCTAACTTAATTTCTCATCTCAAGTTGTTTTCTAAAATTGTATTTGGTCGAATTCACGCATATATCTAATTTATCTCTCGAGTTCAAATTAGGCCTATTTAACTACGTCAACCATGTATCTCTACAGCGGGTCAGAGTTCTCCTTAGCTAAATGCATTAAATTTCCTAAGAATTCATAAGTGACCACATACAACCACAAATTCATATCTCTATCTTTTTGTTGAAATTGCTGGATTTTATTACGTGATCTAATTGTTAACTCACCTCTCGGATTATGAAAACAACCATTAATTCATGAATTGGTGATCAAGCAACTCAAGTATTAAACGCAATAATAAAATCAATACATAAAAAATAAAGTGCCAACTTGAGAATAAAAATCAAACTAAACACATTAAATCTAAATCGTCAATCCCGATTAATAATTTAGCTACTCATATTATTGGGAGAAAAATCAATAAATAATAACGCGATCAAAACCCGGATTTTGAAGAATTCAAGAATTAGCATCGCCTCGTACTACCAAAATCACCAAAGCCATCAATGACCAAGTGCAACCTGCCGAGCCCTTTTAATTCCTACAGCCGAGTTCTCTTTTTCCTTTAATTAGGCAGCCGACCATTTTTGTTTCAATTAATTCCCAGGTGTCAAGGACCGCAACTATCACTTAGCCCCTTGACTCACTCGCGGCCTGCAGTTTTCCCAACTTCGGCCGCACTCTGTAAATATTATGTAAATTATTTTAATTACATTTTAATTGTAAAAGTTTATTATGATTCTTCAGCCCTTTTAACGTCTACTGCTGTAACTTAGGTTTTTTCCCCGAAGTCTATTATAGGGGGTATAAGATTTTAAAGCTTTCAAAAACTTTTCCGATGTTTCCCCCTGACACCAACATTTGTAACTTACCGCTTTCAGCAATTGATGTAATTTACTGTTTTCAACAATCAATGAACAGTCATGTTTCAATGAATTCAAGTCTTTTCTTGTAAAAGTTTTATTTCATTTGTAATCAAGTTCAACTTTCGTCCCGAAACAAGTGAGAAAAGGCGGAAGGTAGTCTAGCGGAGCAGACTACTGCCGCACGGTGCCCCTTTCTGTGCTAAGAGGAAAGGCGCCCCGTGAAAGTTGGTATCAGAGCCTTGGCTCTCGTCCCTCGATAAGAAAGCAATGGATCCGAAGTCTTTGGATGCCAGTGCATCACAGATCACCGATATGACTGATGCTAGGAAGAATACTAAACAGCGTGTGGATGCGCTTGATGGGAAAACCACAAGGTTATGCTATACTATGGAAAACCTAGAGGAAAAGGTTGAAATGGCGGAATCGTATATTCGAGATATACACATCCAACTGGATGAAAGCCGAGCGGCTTGCACAGTAATGACTGAAGCTGTTGCAATCATTCCTGGTCTGCAGGAAGAGATGGAAACAATGAGAGTTCAGCTACGAATTCTCCAACGTGCGGTGGGCAATGGGAAAGCTCCCGCACAAGAAGAGTATGCACCTAGGGTCAGAATCCCCGAACCGGGCACCTTTGGTGGGGCACGCGATGCCAAGGAAGTTGACAACTTCCTGTTTGACATGGAACAATACTTTCTTGCTGTTGGCATCAGAGATGAAGCAAGAAAGGTGACTACAGCTACCATGTATTTAGGTGGAGATGCAAAGTTGTGGTGGCGGTCGAAATATGTTGATATTCAGGCCAACAGGGTCACGATAGACTCTTGGGCGCTTCTGAAGGAAGCAATACGAAACCAGTTCTTCCCAGAGAATGTGGAATATGAAGCCCGTAGGGCGTTGCGGCAACTGAAACATACAGGCTCCATCAGAGAATACGTGAAAGCCTTTTCTGGACATATGCTGAATATTCGAGATATGTCGGAAAAGGACAAGCTCTTCACCTTCATGGAAGGCTTAAAATAGTGGACCCGCAATGAACTCCAGAGGAAGAAGGTTACGGATTTGAGCACGGCAATGGGAGCTGCCGAATGCTTGATGGACTATCAAACTGAGTCTAAGAAGGATCGGCCCCACATTGGTGGTCAATCGAATGCTGGAGGAAATAAATAGTTCAGGACTGGCTCGAGTTCTAATGGGGGAGAACGGAATTCCACCCAGAGAGGAGGTGGCTATCAAGGTTCTCGTTAGAACAACTTTCAGGGTTATCATCAAGGTAGTCGTCAAGGCAACTATCAGGGTAATAACCAAAGCAATTGGAGTAAAGGAAAGACTGTGGAGGGTAGATCTGATGCCGCTCCTAAGATGTCATGCTTCTTGTGCGAAGGACCTCATAGAGTGTCGGAATGTCCACAGAATCGAATGGTGAATGCCTATTGCCAACTAGCCAGTGGGGTATTAACATCTAAGAAAGATGCTCCTCCTGCTAGTAATAATGGCGACACCGATTCCGAAGAGGACGAGGAGGTGGTTGGTGCATTTTCCCATCGATGCAATGCAATATCAAGTCGGACCACTGGAAAGGAGAAAGTGGCTGTGAAAGAGGCAAGAATGGATGAGCCCAAACCTCGCATTTGTCGAGTAAAAGGGTTAATGTACATTGATGTGAAGATCAATGGGAAGCCCATAAGGGCTATGGTAGATACTGGAGCCACCCATAACTACCTTGCAAGTACTGAAGTAGGACGACTTGGGTTGGTTCTAGAGAAAGGAAATGGAAAAGTGAAAGCCATCAACTCGGCTGCTCAACTAATTGTAGGAGTAGCCAAATCTGTGCTAATCAGGGCTGGCCCCTTTGATGGAAGGACTAATCTGTCAGTTGTTCAAATGGATGATTTTAAACTCATTTTGGGATTGAAATTTCTTCGGGATACGAAGACAGTAGTGTTCCCACACTCTGATTCCTTAATGATGATGGGCACTTAACCGTGTGTCATACCCACTTCGTCAGGAAGGGTTGGCGAGAAGAGTATCTCGGCCATGCAATTCAGTAAGGGCTTCAAGAGAAATGAACCCTCATTTTTGTGCACTCTTCGTCTAGAAGAGATTGAAGAGGCTTCTGGTCCTATTACTAAGCCGGTTCGAAAGCTTATACAAGAGTTTGAGGATATTATGCCGGAGGAGTTTCCAAAACGATTGCCACCGAGGAGAACCATTGATCATGAAATTGAGCTTATTCCGGGGGCCAAGCCGCCTGCCAGGGAACCCTATCGAATGTCTCAACCTGAGCTTGAAGAGCTTAGGAAACAGTTGGGAGAAATGCTGGAAAGTGGGATTATCGTGCCTGCGAAATCACCATACGGAGCGCCCGTGTTGTTTCAGAAGAAGGCGGATGGGTCTCTCAGAATGTGTTGTGATTATCGCGCCCTGAACAAAATCACTGTGAAAAAAGTTATCCTATCCCGTTGGTGGTCGATTGCTTTGACCGATTAAGCAAGGCAAAATATTATACGAAGATTGATCTTCGATCGGGATATTGGCAAGTTCGGATTAAGGAGGGAGATGAAGCAAAAACTACCGTGGTGACCAGATATGGAGCTTTTGAATTTAAAGTCATGCCTTTTGGCTTGACAAATGCTCCGGCTACTTTCTGCACAATGATGAATCAGGTGCTGCACGGATTTTTGGACGATTTTGTAGTCGTTTATCTGGACGACATCGTCATTTACAGTGAGACATTAGAGGAACATGTGCTCCATGTCAGAAGAGTCCTCAGTCGACTCCGAGAGAATGAATTGTATGCGAAGCCATCCAAATGCTCATTCGCCCAAACCTCTATCAGCTTCTTGGGTCACATTATTGAGCAACGGAAGGTTCGCATGGATTTGAAGAAGGTTCAGACCATCAGGGATTGGCAGCCACCAAAGAATGTACATGATGTACGCTCCTTTCTTGGGCTATGTAATTATTATCGAAGGTTCGTGAAGGGATACTCTGAAATTGCATTGCCCCTGACGGAGTTAACGAAGAAGGAAAATGTTTGGGATTGGTCTGCACAATGCCAAGCAGCCTTTGAGAAGTTGAAGAAGGCTATGTGGACAAACCCGGTGTTAGCCTTACCGGATGTGACGAAACCGTTCGAAGTTCAGACAGATGCTTCAGACTTTGCTCTCGGTGGAGTTCTTATACAAGAAGGACATCCTGTCGCTTTTGAAAGCCGAAAGCTCAATAATGCAGAACTTTGTTATTCAGCACACGAAAAGGAGTTGTTGGCGGTTGTTCATTGCCTCAGGGTTTGGCGTCACTATCTATTGGGGTCCCCATTTATTGTGAAAATCGATAATACTGCGGTTAGTCAGTTCATGTCCCAGCCGAAACTTTCAAATAAACAAGCTCGCTGGCAGGAGCTTCTTTCAGAGTTTAACTTCGTGTTGGAGTATCGTCCAGGATCCAAATACCATGTCGCAGATGCTCTCAGCCGTCGCACTGACTTAGCTCCAATTTGTGCAATGGCAGCTCTTTCAGGGAGCGAAGTTACTACGGACATAAGGGACCGAATACGGGCACTTCTGGAGAAGGACCCGGCTACAATATATTTGGTCGACCTCATCAAACAGGGCAAAACTCGTCAGTTCTGGTTGGACGAGGGTCTGGTGAAGACAAAGGGGGACCGTATGTATGTCCCAAAGGGTGGGGATTTGAGAAAGTCCCTGATAGCGGAATGCCACGATACGCTCTGGGCTGGACATCCGGGAGAAGAACGCACTTGTGCACTTTTGCAACGTGCCTTCTATTGGCCGCAGATGCGGGACGACATCGCCACTTATGTGAAAACTTGTCTTGTTTGTCAGCAGGATAAGACAGATCATCAGAAGAAAGCGGGCTTGCTGGAACCCCTTTCCGTCTCATCTAGGCCATTCGAAAGTGTGTCAATGGATTACATAATTGGATTGCCAAAAGTTGCAGATTTTGGCACAATTATCGTGGTGGTGGACCGGTTATCGAAGTATGCAACTTTCATCGCAGCGCCTAAGTATGTTTCCGCCGAAGAGACAGCTCACCTCTTCTTCAAGCATATTGTCAAATACTGGGGGCTGCCTAGGGACATCGTCAGCGATCGAGATACTCGATTTACTGGCATATTTTGGACCGAATTGTTCAAACTTTTTGGTTCAACTCTGAGCATGAGTTCTAGTTTTCACCCACAATCAGATGGACAGATGGAGCGGTTCAATTCTATGCTGGAGGAATATCTTCGGCACTTCATATCTACGTAGCAGAAAAATTGGGTGAAACTCTTGGATGCTGCCCAGATATGCTTCAATGCCCAAAAGAGCTCTTCCACCAACAAGAGTCCTTTTGAGATTGTCACGGGCCAGCAACCGTTACTCCCCCACACGGTTGATTTGAACTTAAGTACCAAGTCCGCTCAGGCAAGGAACTTCTCTCAGGAATGGAAGCGGAATATTGAAATTTCCCGAAGCTATCTTGAGAAAGCTCAGAAACGATATAAGAAGTCTGCTGATCTGAAGAGCCGTTTTGTTGAGTTCAATGTGGGAGATCTGGTTATGGTTAAACTTCCCGATAGAAATTGCTACAAGCTCACCAGAGGGAAAGACTCTAGATTGGTTCCAAAGTACATTGGGCCCGTACCTATTGTGAAGAGAATTGGGAATGTGGCTTACAAAGTAGATCTCCCGCCATGGTGCAAAATTCACAAGGTCCTCCATGTCGGTGTTCTTAAACCATATTTTGCAGAAAAGGAGGATACATCCAGAAATAAGCCGAAACGACCAGTGTTCGAATTGAAGAAAATGGGAAAGAAGGTTGTTGAAGCTATTCTTGATCACCGAGTCACACGAGCTTCCAAGCAGAATCATCAAGAGTACTTGGTAAAGTGGAGCGGATGCAGCAGTGAGGAGAATACCTGGGAAAGAGGAAAAGACCTTAGTGCCTTCAAGCATCTCATTGAAGAATATCATAAAGGGATGGCACCGAGGACGTTGCCAAAACAAATGGGGGAGAATGTCAAGGACCGCAGCTATCACTTAGCCCCTTGACTCACTCGCGGCCTGCAGTTTACCCAACTTCGTCCGCACTCTGTAAATATTATGTAAATTATTGTAATTCTATTTTAATTGTAAAAGTTTATTATGATTCTTCAGCCCTTTTAACGTCTACTGCCGTAACTTAGGTTTTTTCCCCGAAGTCTATTATAGGGGGTATAAGATTTTAAAGCTTTCAAAAACTTTTCCGATGTTTCCCCCTGACACCAACATTTGTAACTCTGCTTTCAGCAATTGATGTAATTTACTGCTTTCAACAATCAATGAACAGTCATGTTTCAATGAATTCAAGTCTTCTCTTGTAAAAGTTTTATTTCATTTGTAATCAAGTTCAACTTTCGTCCCGAAACAAGTGAGAAAAGGCGGAAGGTAGTCTAGCGGAGCAGACTACTGCCGCACGGTGCCCCTTTCTGTGCTAAGAGGAAAGACGCCCCGTGAAACCAGGTCATGTATATATCTATACCAGAAGTTGGCTCAGTCGGATGCCTCCTCCTTTTTTATGAACAAAGAAGTGCGTGTACATATATAATAATCCAAAATAATTCCTACACTTGGCTGCTCTCCTTTCCCCCTCCTCGGCTGCTATGTCTCTTTTTCCCAGGCTCCTTGTGTATATACATTATTAGGTTTTTAAACTCCAATTAGTCATGCAATAATTTGGGCCAAAATTTTTCCTTGCAATTGATTATGAGGCCCAAGTAATATTGGGTAGGTTTTACTATTAAAGCCTCATTTTTTCCAAATAATTCATTTTGACCTCTTATCTTCATTTTATCGTCAATTGCATCCAAAATTGATTTTTTCCATCCACTTGTTGAATAATTACTTCAATTCCTCATTTTCTTGATTTTGGGATAAAAACCTGAAATAATGTAAATAAATAACAATTACGTATAATTTGTTCAATAAAAATATTATAATATCCTAATTTCGACAGATAAATAAGTGTATAAAATACACTTATCAAACCCCCCAAAACTAGAATATTTGTTCGTCCTCGAACAAAAAAAAAAAAAAAAAAACTAAACTATAAAAATAAAAAGAAAAATGCAGACATAAATTGTTTTTGTTTTTGTCAATTTATTTACCATACACTTCAATAATCCAAAATGACGATTCACTTTAGAAAAGAAAAATGAACAACAAAAATTATTTTCATTCATCCAATGCTCAACTTCATCATGTGTGTGTGAATAGCCAAAAATCGAATGCAACCTCATGTAAAAATATACTTGACACTGTGTGACTAGTCATACAGAAATAAGCCCGAATCGCATGTGGTCAACAATGATTTTCTTTTTATTTTCCTTACACTCTCGTGGATGATCACAATCTTAATGCTTTTCTCTCATATTCCGAGATCTTTCCTATTGATGTGGTTTCTAAATATGTATAAATTGCATTTTTCCACACAAGGCAGTTCGGATTTGACAAGTATGCATGACAGATCAAGAATAATTCATCTCCAATCCCACACTCCAGTATTAGAAATTTTAATCAACAAAGCTTATACCATTTATATATCATTTTTTTTTGTATGGACGACTTTTTCTTTTAATGTTCTTGTCTTTTACCATCTTTGTGCAGAACTTTTCATACTGATTTTCTATATGACCCCTGTAGCAAGCTTTAGGTCGGCAGTTCCCAACTCAGTTGAGCTTAGGGTACCAAGTTCAGAGAACTCCTCAGACTTAATTACCCGAGTCATAAAGGCTTAAACAGAAAAGTTAAAGATGTTTTAGTGTCTTATGTGTAAGTCCACTCTCCGTACTTGCTTTCTAGTTGACCCCTGTAGCGAGCTTTAGGTCGATGACTCCCAAGCCAGACGACTTTAGGGCACCAGGTTTGAAGGATCCATCGGACTTACTTACTCGAGTCAAAAAGGCATTTGAGGAGCAGAATAAGACCTTCAACATTTTTCTGTTTTTATACTAGTCATGGTTTATACCCGTTGATTAAAACCCCTTACACTAAAGATGGATCATTAAAAACTTCAGACCCTCAATCTGTCAATGCCTACTTGTACTTGACCTTTCTACCCCCAAACTGCTTCTTGAGCAGTTTGGTTCTACATTTCAGGTTGAGATCTAATTTCTTAATGTTTGGGATTTTTTTAATCAATTATATGTTCAATGTGCACAAGTTTATCCCACAAGTATCAAGCATCTCCCTACACAAGTTATTTTTCGAAAGTGGCTATGTGCTCAAGTTTGATTAATGTCTTACATGGATGAATGTCAAGAAAAATTTTAGTTCACATGTTGCTCAAATTTCCTAAGTAAAGCACAAAAGTCAATTCAAATCATGTCATAAGTAATAAATAAATCAACAAAAATTTTCAAAATTTTCACCTTTTTTTTTATGAATCCCAAAAACAAGGTATCGAATGAACAAGATGAAGAAATGAGATACCACCCCCCCCCCCCCCCAAAACTAGAAAGTTACATTGTCCTCAATGTAAAAGAAATGATATATCAATTGATAACAATACATAAAAAAAGAGTTATGTACTTCCCAGGTTTAGAGGAGCGATGTGATAACTTGAAGCTTTGCTTTGATCTCGCTTAGATGATTTCAACATGTGTCTTGTGTTTCCATGCTTGGTTGAAAGTGTTACAAGTGGTGTGTTCCTCGCAAGTAAAATATAAACAACATTAGAATCATACACACCATTGAAATAAATCAACACAAACAATCCCAACTTAAACATAGAAAATTTTGAATTTTCAAACATGGTCTACCATCATGAATATTACAATTATCACGCATAATTCCTCAAAACGTGAAAAATCATGCATATGATTTATTTTTAATATGATAAGAGCAATGAGGTTAAAACAATGTGATGCAAAATTGTAAGCTCATGGATAATGTATGAATTAGAACTAAAAATGCACTTGAAAATCAAATCAAAGAGGTTGGTGCCAGAGATGCTAACTTCAAACTCCAAGAAAGAAAAAAATGCAAATACTACCTAAAAATTTAAATGTAAAGCTATAAATAAAGCAAAATAAATGAAAAGGAAAGAAAATTGGGTTGCCTCCCAATAAGCGCTCTGTTTATAGTCTAAAGCTCGACTTTTGAACATGACTTCAAGGCACTCGAAATAATCACTTTGATAATCTGCTATATTTGTTGAAGTTGCCTTTGCTCCAATTCATACTTTTGCTCCAAATCTTTATGCTGTCCTATTCAAAATCATAGATAATTTTACCATTATATTCGAACTCAACTATGTATATTTCGATCATTTCTTCGGGTCCTATCAAAAATCAATTTTATGAGAATCAATTGAGTACAAGGATTGCTTGATAGCTACACCCTTTTCGACTGTTATGTTCTCAATTAAAATCAACTCTTCATTCTCAACATGCTCATCTTCCTCTTTTGATGGTGCAGATTGTTCCTTAACTTCTTCTTTATTAATTTTCACTGGTTCGTCCTCCTCTGGCATTGTCAAATGAATCTCTGGCAGTTGTGTCTTGTATTTTTCGGCCTTGTAAAATAGACATGTATCATCATTTATAAAGTTCTTCACTTCCTTTGATGTGGCCAGCAGTATACAATCTGCAGTATTATGGATTGCTCCACAGTATTCACATGTTGAACTTGTTTGAATTTCCAAAGGGTCCCTAATAATGATCGATTGGGTCATTAGTACTTCAGAGCCCAAGTACTCATCATCCACGTTGGCAAAAGTATTATATTTTGTCATATAGCTCATGTCCTCCCGTGATGTCTTGATTTCTTAGCTTTTCTTCTATCACTATCAACAATGTCACACAGAAAAGCAAGAAGATCATATGAAAAAGAAAAAAATAAAATAAACAATTAAAGGCAAACTAAATCTAAAAGTCTAAGAATACCAAAATCAAAATAAATATATAACAAATTAAAATAGTCCCTGGAAACGGCGCCAAAAACTTGTTGGTGTGAAAATATCGCAATTGTACGATATCGCTAACAAGTAGTAAAAGTGGACTTTTGAGTCCGGATTATCGATCCCACGAGGACTATTTATTTGTTATCGATTTACTTCGATTCAATAGAATTCCTAAACTAGAAACAAAACTAATTAAGAAAATAAATTGTAAAATAATAAAAACAAAAACGACAAATAATTGGAAATCAATGAAATAAACAAATCAATTAAAATAAACAATAACAAATTAAACTAAAAACAATTAACGAAAGCAAGAAACAAACGTGGTGGATTTTAAACAATTAAATGAATATCGAGACTAACGATTTCGAAAAAATGTTCTAGCTTAATTTCTCATCTCAAGTTGTTTTCTAAAATTGTATTTGGTCGAGTTCACGCATATATCTAATTTACCTCTCTCGAGTTCAAATTAGGCCTATTTAACTACGTCAACCATGTATCTCTACAGCGGGTCAGAGTTCTCCTTAGCTAAATGCATTAAATTTCCTAAGAATTCATAAGTGACCACATACAACCACAAATTCATATATCTATCTTTTTGTTGAAATTGCCGAATTTTATTACGTGATCTAATTGTTAACTCACCTCTCGGATTATGAAAACAACCATTAATTCATGAATTGGTGATCAAGCAACTCAAGTATTAAACGCAATAATGAAATCAATACATAAAAAATAAAGTGCCAACTTGAGAATAAAAATCAAACTAAACACATTAAATCTAAATCGTCAATCCCGATTAATAATTTAGCTACTCATGTTATTGAGAGAAAAATCAATAAATAATAACGCGAACAAAACCCGAATTTTGAAGAATTCAAGAATTAGCATCGCCTCGTACTACCAAAATCACCAAAGCCATCAATGACCAAGTGCAACCTGCCGAGCCCTTTTAATTCCTACAGCCGAGTTCTCTTTTTCCTTTAATTAGGCAGCCGACCATTTTTGTTTCAATTAATTCCCAGGTCATGTATATATCTATACCAGAAGTTGGCTCAGTCGGATGCCTCCTCCTTTTTTATGAACAAAGAAGTGCGTGTACATATATATAATAATCCAAAAGAATTCCTACACTTGGCTGCTCTCCTCTCCCCCTCCTCGGCTGCTGTGTCTCTTTTTCCAAGGCTGCTTATGTATATACATTATTAGGTTTTTAAACTCCAATTAGTCATGCAATAATTTGGGCCAAAATTTTTCCTTACAATTGATTATGAGGCCCAAGTAATATTGGGTAGATTTTACTATTAAAGCCTCATTTTTGTCAAATAATTCATTTTGACCTCTTATCTTCATTTTATAGTCAATTGCATCCAAAATTGAGTTTTTCCATCCACTTGTTGAATAATTACTTCAATTTCTCAATTTCTTGATTTTGGGATAAAAATCTGAAATAATATAAATAAATAATAATTACGTAGAATTTGTTCAATAAAAATATTATAATATCCTAATTTCGACAGATAAATAAGTGTATAAAATACACTTATCAATACCTTTACAAAATAGAAAAAAGTTTGAGCGGGATTTTTTTTTTTATTAATGATAAAAACTGTCAACGAATTCTCAAAATAGAAATGAATTAGAATTCTTATGAATTTTGAAATCCTCTTAAAATACTACATTATTTGTATAGTTTTTGGTTGTCCATACCCGTGTGATGCACGGAGTTTTTATAGACAAAATATTTTTTAAACAATTGGTCAAACTTAAATTAAATAATGCAATATTCAAACTTATATTGTATAGAATAAATAAAAAATTTTATCCAAATATTTTTGACTACCATGAATAGATATAATAACTCTCGAAATATTATAATTTATATAAAATATTGTAATTGAATATAATTAAATGCATATTTAATTAAATGTGAATAAGATAAAATAAAAATTATTAATGAAAATCTAAATAAAATATATATAATAAGTCTCTTTGTCTATATATGTTAATAAAATTAAAAAAATATTGTTTTAACATTTTTATGACATGATGAATTGTTTTATCATCTCGGGGAGAAAAGGGTCATGAATTAAATGTTTTAGCGACCGTACCGCGAACATATCAACTCGATTTTTGAATTTAACTTTCAATAAATAATGTTTTCTTTTTAAAAAAAAAAACTTTTAAAATATAAAATTAGGCTCATACAATATAAGTGTAAGACTCAACTTATATATCCTTCTTAGGACCGACGCTTTTCTTTTTATATATTGTTCTTCATTATATTATTGTCAAAAAGAGATGTAAGATAGATTTTTTATGATATATTTGGTTTTTAAGTATTAATTATTATTTTCAAGTGTTTTCCTAAAAAATTAATCATTAATTTTAATAAATATTGTTACATAATTGGTTCTTCTTTATTCATATATATTTGTAATTTCTTTATTCATATTGTTACATTATTATTCTAATATTTTAATAAAAGTTGATGACCAGTCAATTGTTTAATAAAAATTATATGAACTAATTTTTAATTTCTGTAATATATATTTTACATATTGCAGTTATTTAAATTTATAATAAAATAAAAAATGAACATAATTAGTAATAAATAAAAATAATGTCAAAATGACGAATGAATTGATCTAAATCTTAAGTTGTAAAAATTAACACAACTTAAGGGAATTTACTTTGAAATTTCATATATTTATTGTTTGTTTTAATTTGATAAAAAAATAACTCCAACTAAGATTAATCATCTGTATTTAAATTGAATTCAGTTAATAAATTATAGATATTATATGACTTAAATAAATAATTTAAATGAATGAGATATTGAGAAAAAGTAAAAAACAAATAATAAATAATTTACCTTTGATATTTGAAACGATTTTACGGATAATATGTCTGCAATTTTCCCTCACTTGTTAACTTGTATTAAACTTCTCATTGAAATCTTCGGTTTGACACTCATATTACATATTTTTCAACTTCAAATAATACAATAATTATCAAAAGGTAATAATTATTAGAAAATAAAAAGTAGTTTATACATTATAAAAGTAATATCTTGATGCCATTAATAGCATAGCATGAATGATAATGCCATTAATAACGCATGTACCATAATACTTTGTAAAACATTTAATACACTATTTTTTTGGCGAAAAGTTTTAGATTTAGAAATTTGTTTTGGCAAGAAACTATTATCGAAACCATTATTAATAACATAGTACAATAACATTTTAATACAAAATATTATTGAATCGAATTCAAAGCTTTTAAAAGGACAAAACTAATCAAAATTAGGAAATTTGATCTTTATAAGATTTGTCTTTTTCTTTTTAAAATTTTGTTTCTCTTTTAAAAAATATTTTTATTTATAATTTATTTGTTTGTTGAACTTTCTTTTTTTAAATAAGTTATTTTATCTTTTTTTTTATATGTTCAGTATTTTGAAATAAAATATAGTAAATCAATAAAATTAACAACCATAAATCTATATTTGTTTTAAATTGGTAATTTTAAAGTTAAAGAATATTGTTGTTATATTTTTTTCTATTTAATTTTACCTCCAAATGAGTAAATGTTGCTTTTATTTGTAAAATAATTTTTTTTAAAGAAAATTTTGTGATATTTGAAATAATTATTAATTTTTTAATTAAAATCAATTCGATCTGGTCCAACCTTCTGACCATTGGCCTATTGCATTTTTTGGGTCAAAACAATTTTATGTTTTCTGAATAGTGGGTATTATATAATTTAAATGATATAATTTAACATGAATGAGATATTGAGGAAAAGTAAAAAAGAAAACAAACTTATACATTTGATCTTTGGAACATACGGACAGGTGTTTGTAGTTTACTCTCAATTGTTATCTTGTATTAAACTTCTCGTTGAAATTTTCAATTTAGCACATATATTACATAATTTTCAACTTCAAAATAATACAATTATTATCAAAAGAATAATAATTATTACAAAAATTAGTTTATAGATAGTAATAAAGAACTTAAATGATATAATTTAAAAAGAATAGGATATTGAGGAAAAGTAAAAACTTTTACATTTGATTTTTGAGATGAGTATAGAGATAATATATTTTCAGTTTGCTCTCACTTGTTATCTTATATTGAACTTTTCGTTGAAATATTCTATTTGACACTCATATTATATATTTTTTCCAATTCAAAACAATACAATAATTATCAAAAGAATAATAATTAATCCAAAAAATAGTTTATAGATAGAATTATAAAACTTATTTGATATAATTTAAAATGAATGAGATATTGAGGAAAAATAAAATATAAAAAACTTTTACATGATCTTTGATACTATTTTGCGAACAATATGTTTACAGTTTGCTCTCATTTGTTAGCTTGTATTAAACTTCTTGTTGGGATCTTCACTAGACACCCATATTACATATTTTTCGACTTCAATATAATTCAATAATTATCTAAAGAATAATAACTATTACAAAACAAAAAATACTTTATACATTAAAATAAATTAAAACTTTGATGTCATTAATGACACATATACCATAATAATTGCTAAAATATTTATTACATTATTTTTTTTAGATTTTCAGATTTAGAAAGTCGTTTTTAACGAAAAACTATGTACGTGTTATTTTTTACATGAACTTTGTTTTTATAACAACAACAATAATAATAACAATAACTGGTATTTTCACTTGTGCGACGCACAAGAATATGTTTGTGATAGTGATTTTGATTAAAATTTATAAAAATGTGTTAATTATACAATCATATCCAACAAAAAATAGTACAATAACATCTTAGTATAAAATATTATCAAGTTTAAAACTTTAAAAAGACAAAACTAATCAAAATAGGATGCAACATGTACAAAATTAATCAAAATCAGGAAATCCTGATCTTTATAGAATTTTTCTTTTTCTTTTTAATTTGTTTCTCTTTATGAAAAAAAAAAGTATTCTTATTTATTTATTATTTGTTTGTTGAATTTTCTTCTTCTAAACAATTTATTTTTATCTCATTTTTTTATATGTTAAAATATTTTGAAATAAAATATAATATAATAAATAAAATTAACAATCATAATTATATCTATATTTGGTTTGAATTGTAATTTTGAAATTAAAGAATATTGTTTTTATATTTTTGTATATTTAATTTTTATCTTCAAATGTGTAATTGTTGCTTTTTTTGTAAAATAACTTTTTTTAGGAAAAATTGTAATCTTTGAAATAATTATTTATTTTTAATTAAAATCAGTTCAACCCGATCTAATCTTCTGACCCTTGACCTATTGCCTTTTTCGGGTCGAACCAATTTCATGTTTGAATATTGAATATTATATAACTTAAATGAAATAATTTAAAATGAATTTTATAATGAAGAAAAGTAAAAAATATATATATAAAAAATAAACTTTTACATTTGATCTTTGCAACTTTTACGGACAAAGTGTTTAACAGTTTGTTCTCACTTGTTATCTTGTATTAAACTTCTCGTTGGATCTTCAATTTGACATATGTACCATAATAATTTCCAAAATATTTATTATTATTATTATTATTATTATTATTATTATTATTATTATTGCATAAATTTTCAAACTTAGAAAGTCATTTTGGGCAAAAACTATGTGTCTGTTATTTTTGGTATTACTTTGTTTTTATAGAATATATAGATATAGATATAGAATATAGATACAGATATATATTTTCAGATTTAAAAAGTCATTTTGGGAGGAAAACTGTGTGTGTGTGTTCTTTTTCATGGACTTTGTGTGTGTGTGTGTGTGTCACTCGTCCGATGCACGAGATTTATATCAATGATAATGATTTCAATGAAAATTTATGAAAATATGTTGATTATACTATAATATAAAAAAAAAAGTATAAATAACATTTTATTTCAAAATATTATCGAAATTGAAACTTTAAAAAGCAAAACTAATCAAAATAAAAAAAGAAACAATACCCCAATGTTCCACGCGTCTTAACGTTCGACGCTTAATTAAATTTGTGTATTAAAATTGTCTAGTATTAACAAAAACATAGGCGGCATTTGAAGGCTTTATTAATTAAAAAAAAGTTGATAATAATAAAATATATTTCAAAAAAATATAATTTATAATATTACGGATAATAAATTATTTTAATTTTTCATGATTAAAACATAATTATAATATGGGTCGGCATGGCCGGTCTAGTGTCCGAGCCGATTGGTCAGACGACGACTACTTCTTAGATTATTATTAGCCGCCTATCCCGAAATGGAATGGTATGGCTGGATTGTTCAGCTAGTGGGAAGGTTTTTCTGCTCTGCTGGTTGTACTCCGCTAGAGTAAGGTGCTGGATAAAAAAAGCAAAGGAAATTGACTTCTCGTGGAAGGTTGTCCCGTTATACATATGATTTTTTCAATTTATGATTTTTTCAATTATAGTGCAACATGCAAAAGTGATTATCTCTGACGCTTGTTAATGGTCATGCCATATAACGCAATCAAATGAAATTTTTAATGACAATGGAAAAAATAAATTTTTAGTCAATTTGATTTCGAACATAATATATTTTAACTTTCGATTAAGTTATTTCTTAATGTATTACTTATATTTATTTTATTCGAAGTTCAATATATATTAATTAATATTTTTTCATCATTTTTATAAATATGTCAATTGAAGAAATGATTAAATTTGTCAAAATTAAAGAAATGATTAAATTTTATTTAGATTGTGCATTGGTAAACAAATTTTGATGCAAAAAATTAACGATTATTGTAATATGCACATTGAAGAAAATACTCATTTAATTGACCTATTATGAATTTTCAATGATTTCATTTATTTATTTTCAAAATATATCAATCCAATTTTCTCATTTCTATCGTAATGCATTGATATAGAATATATTTATTTCAAATCTTACTAAAATAAATATAATTTTCCACAAAAATAATATTTTTGTTCGCATACAAAAACATAGCCGCTAAATGGATGCTTAATTTATTAAAAATAGTTAATAATAATAAAATATATTTTAGAAAAATATAATTTATAATATTAAGGTTAACAAATTATTTAATTTTTAATGATTAAAACATAATTATAATATTGATAGTTATACTTATGATTTTTTCAAATACAGTTCAACATGAGACAGTGATTGTCCCCGACTCTTGTTAATGGATATGACATATGACGTAATCAAATGATTTTTTTAATGATGGTGAAAAAAACGAATTTTTAATTAATTGATTTCGAACATAAAATATTTTAACTTTCGATTAAGGTTAATTTTAATGTATTACTAAAATATATTTTATTTGAGCTTCAATATGTATATATCAGTTATAATCTCCTAAGCAGTAAGGACGGTGCTTAACTTATTCTAAGCATCGTGCTTAGGTGGCAATTACATGGCATAAACAAATTATTGCCACCTAAGCAGGGTGCTTAGCATAACACTAAACACTAAGTACGGTGCTTAGGAGATCAAAAATATATATATATTATCTATTTTTGCCATTTTTATAAATACGTCAATTGAAGAAATGATTAAATTTGTCAAAATTGAAGAAATGATTAAATTTTACAAATAAATTTATAGAATCACATATTATAATAAATAGTTAAATAGGATTAATCAGATTTTTTAACAAATTTATAATGTAATGTTATATTTCTAAAGAATTTTATCTGTTGTTAATAATTAATATTCATTTTAAATCCCAAATTCTAATAAAAGATAGATTACATTGGAACAACAAAATCATTAACTATATTTTATCAAATCAAGCATCAACTAATTGAAAGTTTGAATGATATCATATGAATATGTACAACACAAATTCCCGAGCTTTCTTATTAAAATACTCTCCAAACACAAATAAAATTATAGAATTACTTGCATATTCCAATAAACGGTTAAACATGATTAGTCAAATATTATTTAACACATTTACAATATAATTTCATATTTCTGAAGAACTTTAATAATATTTTTCAAATTAGTTACGTAATCTTTGTACAAAAAAAAAAAAAAAAAAAAAAAAAAAAAAGACCATATATAAATGAACATTGTATTCCCAAAAACTATAAAATAATTAATGGAGTATAAAATTATTCGTTTTGAAAGAAAATTTCTGGATTAGTCGCTTAATCATTTTTTAATAATCTAAGAGGAGAACTTATAAAAATACCCAATATTATTCTTCAATTCTTTAGACTAAAATATTTTCGAGTTAGTTAAATATTTTTCAACCCATTTTATATTATACTTTTATATTTCTAAAAAAGTTTAATAATATTTTTTTCAAAACTTGTAGTGTAGAAAAAGCATATTCCTTTGCCAGCAAAAAGATATGCTTACCCTTCATTATTACACCATTAACTTCTGCTTCATTTTTCGGACATGAATTGAAAGTGAAAATTTGTAAAAATTCTCACTTTGTTAGACAGAATATCTCAATTTGGTCAAAATAAAATTTGGTGCTCAGGTTGCACTACAAGAAAATCGTTGAACATAGATGACAAAAGTTGTCTCTACAAGCCTAAAAATCATCTCTATTGAGAAAGAGACAATAAAGTCGTCTCAATGTGTCGTCTTTATAGACCCGTAGCTGTCGGTCAATAGAGACAACACTTAATCGTCTCTACTGTCTAGAGACGACAAAAGGTCGTCTATGATACTCCACTCTATAGAGACGACAAATATCGTCCTTAAAATTCGGAGACGATTTAATCGTCCCTATTAACCAACCATTAGAGACAACAATTTGTCGTCTCTATTAATTTGGGACGGTAATGTCGTCTTTGTATCAAACAATGTCATCTCTGTTTGTTTGATACAGATTGTTGTCTCAAATTAATAAAAAATAATTAACTTTTTTAAATATGACCACTATATTTCTTTAATTATTCATTTTTTAAAATTAATTATAATTAATTAATATAATTCTAAAAAATTAAAATTTTTTTATGATTCTAAATTATTTTATTGTAATAACCAAAAATAATCCTTTTCATTTATTCATTAGTATTGAAATATTGTTAATTATTAACAAATATCAAAATATTAATTAACGGATTAAAAATAAAAAACAATAGTAACACATTAAATAACAAAATTTGCATTTATACAAAAAAAGTCTTAACAAAAACCCCTAAGAGTCTAAGTCATCGTTGTCGTGGTCATCGTCATCATTCTCGTAATACTCGATATCGTCTTCCCCATCCCTATCAACCTGAGTCGAGGATCCAACACAACATGCTGTGGTCATGGCTGCCCCGATATCATTTCCAATATCTGTGCCAACACTGTATTGACTCGAGCAAGCTCAAACTTTATCTCGACCAACTCAGACTTTATCTTGACCATTCTCTGCTCAAGCTCCACCACACGCGCTGACTCTCCAGTAGCGGGTGAAGTCGCTGTCGACGATGCCGACCTGGAGACGCCGGGGACCATCCGACCAACTCCACGAACGTGGCCCCGCCTATCTCCGAGCACCTCCCGAACGACATTGTGCTCGTCGAATTGTGTCCCCGATAAGCTGACCTGCTGTGTCGGCATCTCCTTCCTCTGGAGCATTTCATACTGAATATTCAAAAAATAAAATGAGTAGGCCAAAGTGAAAATTTAAAATTGTATCAAACTTTAAAAAAAATAAATAAATAAATAAATAATTGTTCAAGATTAAATAATACTTACGTGTTGGCGCTCGGCCTGCTTGCTAACCCAGACTTCTCCTTGGTCGGTTTGTCGTGTGTGAACGGATTTCCACGTATCCAAAATGGAAGGCCATTTTTGTGTCTCAGGATCCCTCTACAAAAAAAATAAAATAAATAAATAACGATAAATAAATCTAGACGCGTTAACTATTTTTTACCTTAAATGCGAAAACAATTCATATTAATATCATTTTAAATATGAAAAGTACCATTTTTCTGTTGTAAAATTCTACACAAATTCCGACAAAACCTCCCCTGTAATTTGGATTTAGCCAATTTGAAAAAGGACATCACAACCATTTAAAACATAAATCACAATCCATTCTACATCCATCCACAGCCAAATCATTCCAACCAATCTCGAACTCCACAACAATAAGAAATTTAAATCAATAACATTCATCTAATTAAATAGGACTTAAATTAACTACTAATGAAATCTAAATGACGTGATGAAAAATTAAATTCAATCAATTTACTACTTACGTTGGCGTGGCGTGTTGCCACGATACTCTTGGACCCCTGCAAACTTTGGTAAGGGATCTTGGCTCGATTGGCTGCGTTCCTTTGCGACGCAGCCTGAAAAACACAAAGTAATAAACTAAATATGAAAATAATTATAAATTAATAAATAAAATATAAATAATTTTACCTTGAACGATGCACTCTCGAACAAGTCCGCACAGTTACCCCACTCGACCATGTCAATGTCTTCAAAGGGTTTTGTACGGCCATGAATTTTATAGTGTTTGTGAGCCTTACCCTTGTACTCTTTGTAGCGCTCAGAAGCGCTCTTGTCAATACCCTTATCAACCCAATGACATTTCTCTTGTGGAATATTGCCCTTGGTGTTAAAATAGTTCTGTGAAAAAAAAAAGGTTAGATTTCAACTTTTAATGAAACTTATATAATTTAAATATATGATGAAACTTTAAAACAATGTAAAATCTCGTACCTCAACCTCGACGCGAACACGATCCTTTAGATTTTTTGGGACCTTGCTCCATGCTGTGTACTTGGGAACTATGAATTGACGTACCATCTTTCCTAGGAAGCGGATGAACTCTGGCTCATTTGGACCAATAGGACGAATCGTCCTCTCTATATCCAAGTCAAAGTCAATTGGTAGTGGAACACTACCATTGTCCTTGAACCGCTTCTCAACATTGAGCATTCGGGACTTGCCACGTCTCTTTGACGGTGGCGCTGACACAAAATTAATAAAACTTGTTAGTATTCTATAAGTGAGATAAAAACCATTACATGTCATTAAGAAATAAATACCTGATTCGCAAGGAGGCGGCAAACGACGTCCCCCTCTATTGGGGTCCTGATTACCCCCATCCCCTCCACGGGACATAATATTGATCATATTTTGATGGATATACTGCTAATCAAAGACTTTTTATCTTAACCTAACCACTAAGAATATTTTTCAACTCAATAATCAAAGACTTTTTATCTTGGAATGGAATAATTGTAAATCAGACTGCAAAGAAACTTAATGGCTTATACACATGCATGAGACTTGCAAACACAAACAACAAAACTGTCATCTTCAAGAAATTAGAACAAATCAACACAAATTATAATGTTTTTTTTAACAAAACAAATCCAAAATTCATGTAAAGGGAATGCTAAGGGAATGCTAACTTTACAAAATGATTAGCACAGGAAAATTTCCTATGTAGATCTGCTGGATCTAAAAAATGATCGTAACAAAGGATAAAGGTTCGTAAAGAATCAGACTTATCTGAGAAAGCTAACTATTGATTCATTGATAGAAGGTATTTTCTTCTTTGCTATTAAGTTGTGCTTTCCAATATTGGTAATGTAATTCATATTCAAATGACTTTCCGGTATTTATTCATGACAGTAGGGGCAAAGTTTTTTAAACTATGGTAAAAGGAAACAAAAATAAAATGACGAAGAGAAGTAAATTTTTACTTCATCCAAACTAGAGCTTTTCCAACATATGCCTCTTTGTATGTCCCAGATGATTTGCATCATGTTCAAAAGTCAAACTATTTTATCTTATCCATTATGCCCACACCACACAAAAGAAAAACATTTGAAATCAATAAACATGGATTTTTATGCTGCTGGGGAGTAGAATCCCTTGTGTATTGAAGAATATAGAGTTCTAAACAATGACATTTATTGCTAGAGAGCATTTATTTTATGACTTTAATAAAGTTTTGATGAAATGGCTGGTTTAGCTCAAACCTTTTCATTGATATGTTAGCATAATCTCTTATATTAGTCAGTTTTCATATATGCAATGAGAAGTGCAGTAAAATTATCCCATAAAATTGTCCATAATACTTTGAATCTTCCAACTTTTCCAAACATAGGCTTAGGTATCAATTTGAATGAACAATGAAGAAGGATGAAACTGCTAAAGATCAAAGGTTGGGGACTAAGTTCATTGACATCGACTTGTTTTGAATTGAATAAGTTTTTCTTAGCCCTTGTTTGGTCCATCACAACATTTTACTTAAATTCATTTTCAACAACACATTTTTATGAGATCCACCATTTTTTACACTTTTTAACCATACATTCTCTCAAAAACTATCTACGCCAAATATACACTTAATATTGTAGATTTTTTATTATTCGATCATATCAATAAATCATTCACATCATCATCGTCGTCTTCTTCTTTTATTTTATTTTATTTTATATATTCGCACCTTTAACCGATTTTTAATTATACTAGTGAGGTAACATGCAATTTTTAGTGATGTATTTATAATCTTTAATAGTGTGAATATATGAATATTAATGGTTGCAATAGATATAAAAGATTTGTAATTCTGTTGAGCTTTTAAAGTTCCATAATTATTATATTCATTATTTAGTTGGTCTTATAGGTGATATCTCTAATAAGATTTTATGATAGGATTATTCTACTTGTACTACTCATGGATTACACACCGACTTACACCTCCCTCACATATGTTGGCCTCCATATGAAGTGTAAGTCGGTGTGTAATTCATTTTGTATATCTAGCATAATCTTTTATGATAATATAGTAAAATCAATAGAAAATCAAACTTGAGTTTAAATACTGATTCATAATTAAATATTTGATTATATTAAACCCGAAGTTTGAAGATGATTGAAGCAAAAGGAATGAAATTTAGTCCCTGCTTGATTCAAATAAATAAATGTCAGTATCAAAAATGAAAGGAAAATGCAATAAGAACCCCCAAATTAACAAGCAAGAGCAGGAAAATAGTGTTAAGAGGATGAAGATGCACATAAATTGAACAACCACTTCATAAACACCAACACTCCTCGAGGAAAAAGAAAATCAAATCAAATGACAAACAACAGTAAAGAAAGTACCATCTTGTGTCCTCAAAAATCTAAATAGAAAAACTACTCATTTGTACGCCAAAACATAAGAATGAAGCAATCACCAGCTTATGGAAAAAAATGTTCTGCATCAGCTTAAAGAAATAACGAAATGATGGATTTAACATCATCAACGAATATTGAAACCCCAGCTTCTTATCTACTCAAAATTGTAAGATCACAGTATAATGTAAAGAGATGCTAAAGTTGACTCAAATGACCTACCAAATATAATGGCCCAAACAGAATTGGACAATTACCAAGTGGGAGCTGAATTAGAACAAAAAGGTGAGCATTATTCTTGTTGCAAGACAAAACTAAAACTTTCTACTGCACTACGTTATTCTTGTTGCCTGTAATTCTTTTCCATTGAGGGAGAAAATGTCTGAAAATGTAATGATCAACATGCTTTCCTTAATTACCATGTAATAAATATGTTCAATAATCGTCTTATTTTCGTCATGGTTGAAATTTGTTAGTTACAAAATCTAAATGATGGAAGAGAAAATCCTGTAGATTTTGTATACATATTCCTTAATATTGATGTAATGAATTCGTAGATGAAATAAAATCCATCACTTTCAAATAAAAAGTAAGAAAACATTAGTAGAATAGATAATAATCAGTTAAAAATGAATTTATAAATAATCTTTAACTTAATTTTAGAGATGAAATCAGAATTTAACACAATTCAAATTCTGTCAAGCAGTAAAGTTTGTGCAGAATACATATACTAGACAAATTGATTGATGCATGAACTATGATTAACTTGCAACTCATGCAGATATAAGTTAATTTAAGGCCACATGAAGCAATTTTATTCCTCAAAATGCTAAGTTCTTGAGTTTCTCTTAAGATTAATTCCTATTTTTTTCAAAATTGTCAAGTACTGGAATCAATACTCCAAAAAAAAGTCCCTTAAGGGATAATAATTTCTTGGAATAGCATCGACAGGCTCATCAAATAAAGCCAACCGTAATTTCAAAACAAGGCAAAAATACATTACAAGTTCTTTGATGCTTTCATTATAGCATGACATACAATAATACCTGGATCTATATGAGAATGAGAAAGAGTAAAAGAGGAGATTTCTCTTATTACCATATGAAATATCTCACCAAGGCTGCTAAAGTCAAGGTCTCCTGCAAGAAATAAGAAATTGTTTCAAAATCAAATTATATAAGCAAAAAGGGAGTTCCAAGAGAATAGCAAAAACTGATGATCTGTTTACCACTCACACACAATTAGCAGCATGTATATTCTCTATTACACATTCCAAAAAACTAGTCATATTATTTCCTTACTTCAAACAGAAAATCGTATCACAAGTTTGCTCCCAAAATTAGGTATTTGAAAAGCCCACAACCATATTAAATATTAATCATCGCAGCAACAATGTTTCAGAAGGGATATAAATAATTGATTTTTATTTTTTACCCATGGTGAAGTCATACACTAGCACTCACATAACAAACACCAAATGAATGAATCTGGGAAAATAAAAAACAACCATAAAAACTTTGACAATTACAGTGTCTGGGAGTTTCTATTCAGTTGCCCCTTTCACGTTCAAAATTGATTTTACTCCTAAAATAATCAACAAATTTCAGGATTAAGTACCAAAACAAGAAACTCATAAAATAATAAACAACAAGCTGATACCATAAACATAAGCAAGAAGCAGAAACCGAAGCATTTACCGGCGAGGTGCGAGCAGAGGGCCGCGGCGGCGCGATGGAGTAGGCGAGCAGCGGCGGTAGACTGGAGAGAGCAGAGACGGGTAGCGAGACGGAGAGCGTTGAGAGAAGTGTGTGACGGGTTTGTTTTTTGGAGAATGCTTCACTTACAAACAAAATCTTACAAACAACTTTCTAACAAATGAGATCTCACTATATATCACGATATAAATACGATAAATTGAGAAACAAAAATATTTTAACATTTTCCTTTTTTAAATCAATAATTCTATTTGTACTAATAAATCCTACTAACTAGTCTACAAACATAAATTAATACCTATTTTACCCTTTAGCTACAAATATAATCAATACCTTATTTCACATATTATTTTATTAAATTTAACACAAAATAAATTCTAAAAATTTAATTACTTTAAAATTTTTATTACTTATTTCATAATTAAAAAATATTATGTCCGTTTATGATCTCCATATACTTCACGAAAAAATAAAAGATTTAATTAGAAGTTTACATAGTGAATATTTAGAATTAGAAAAAATAGGAAAAAACTTAAATACCGATCCTATTGCCATAGAAAAATATAAAGAAATTAAAAGACTAGTCTTACAACATAATGAATATTTAAGATTAAAAGAAGAAAACTTGATTAGACAAGAAGATATTAGATATATGGATGAATTTGAAGAAAGATTTTTAAGAAGAATAAGACAAAGATTATAATTTCGCAAAATAAAATTTCACAATCCGAGCCATAGTGGTATCAGGGCTAGTAGTTATATTTAGAAATATATTAAGAAAAGTGTTTAAAAAATTACCAATAATCGAACCTAGAGTATATAATTATAAATCTAAAGATTTACCAAATAATAGTCATTGACCATTAATAATTGAAACATATGAAAAATTTATACGATTTATACTATTAGGAGAAGGAGGATTTGGAGAATATAAACAATTAAATTGGACAAATTTATTTTTACTAAATAAATTAGGCTAATGATTATAAAGATATAAACAAAAATATACACACACAAATATTAGAAGTAAAGCAATATATAAATAACCTATCAAAATAATTAATAACCTTATAAAACCAAATTAAGCAAATAACTGATAAAATAAATAAAATAGAAAATATGGAAGGAGTATATGAAAACCCAATAGAAGTTACAGAGCAAAAAACTAATATAGAACAAATAAATATGATAAGAACAATTAAAGAAGAAGAAATACGGAAAAATGATTTATATAAAAGATTAGATAATATACAACAAAATATTGAAATTGTAAACCAAAATATAACAAAAATATATGAAGAAATGGAAAAAAGAAAACCTACAAGAATAATAACTGACAAAGAATTTAAAGCCATCAATAGATCAGGAATAAATATGATTACTGAACAAATAAAAAAATTTATAGAAAATCCTAAAGAAGAAGGTGGAGAAGATTACGTGACAAAAGAAGATTATTTAGAAAAATTTAAAAACCTTAAAATAGAAGAAATTAATATGAATGAACAATAAAGAGCTTTAGTACCAACAGGAAAAAAACCACCAGAATATATACAACAACCAGGAACTACTCAAGTTAAAAAAGAAAATACAAGTAATATTAATCCATAAAATACACCAGAAATTTATATGAATCAAAGACAAAATCAAAATTTTAAAATAAATAATTTTATACCACAACAAAAATATTACACCATGCCAAGTAAAAATTATCCTATAGAATATTCTGAAGGAAGATGGATAGATTTAGGATGTGTGCAAGATATAGATCATGAATTAGAATTATGAATGAAATACATGGCTAAAATGGCCTATACTAGAGAATTAATAGGAAAACAATTACAATTAATGTTAGAAAATACATTTATAGGAACCACTGCAAGACGGTGGGGAAATTTAACAGAAACTTGTATAGGACAAGTTAGAGGAAATGATCAAGATGAAATAGGAACTATTTTAAGCAGATATGAAGATGCATTAAAAAGAGAATATACATTAGTAATAGACAGAGATACCAAAATTAGCTCAAAACTAAGAAATAGATATTTGTTAGAAAATCTATCAATATGTGATATGTGTTACTTTAAACAATTTGCATGTGAAATTAGAGAATATTTTGAAAATGCAGAATATAATCAGGAAACATATGGTATTGAAAATTATGAATCAAATATTCTTTAAATTACCAAACCCATGGAATTTAGAATTATTTAAGGACTGGGAAAAATTAGAAATACCATTAAGTAATAATAGTCTAGGAGCAAGAATATGTTGACCTATGGTCAATTTGACCTTATTGTTTTGATCATAACAAACAAGAATTTATTGTGTTACTAACAAGTGTGCTTCAAGTGTTTCATGTAATGATAAATATTCAAAGCACTCAATGTTCAAATCGTCTCTCAAAGATATAAATCAAAATTATGTGATCGAGCACATGAGACGCAAAGAAGATCATGAAAGAATTGAAGATATTCAAAGATCAAAATTGAGGTTGAAAAGCATGACATGAAGATCAAGAATTCAAGCATACAAGATTAGAGTTGATTTAACATATGTAAAGGTATAATACTCTCAATCTTTAGCGATGAAATTCAACGAGCTCGAAAATGATTTTTATGCATCAAGAAACATTTTCAAAACCATTAAAATATCATTTTCAAAATCAATCTTGATCAAAAAGCCTTGCAAAAATCAAATCTCAAAAATCTGTATGACCGGTCGACCTCCAATTGAACCCGTCGACCGCACCGGTCGACCGCATGACAAGACCGGTCGACCGCACTGCCGTTTTTGAATTCAACGGCTATTTTCTTGCAACGGCTATATTGAGGTCGACCGCATGGTTGAACAGGTCGACCGCAAAAGACAGAATGTGCGAAATTTGATCTATAAATAGTCTTCTCTCTTGCATTCATCAACAACAACTTAAATAAGATTTTATACAAACTTTCTTGTGAAAATTTAGTGTTCTTACTTGGTTTTTATTCATCTTTTATTTTCATAAAACTTTGATTGATCTAAACTTTGTTTTATCAAATTCATCAAAGTTTTTGGAAGAAAGTTTTGTGAAGATTATTGGTTTTATTGTGTTTAAACTTCTTCAAACATCTTCACACTATATTGGAATTGAAGTGTAAGTCTCTCTTTGCTCTAAACTTGTTTTAATCTTTTACAAGAGAGAAATTCCAATTGAGGAACTTTGATTATTTGTGCTACAATTTTCATTATCATTTGATTCATCAAAGTTCCATTGCCTAAACACTTTGAGCTTAACTTATTGTTAATTATTCAAGTGTGGCATCTCTTGGTACTTAATTTGATTCAATATTTTAACAAGAGATCATTTGAAAAACTTTGTTTGATTGCATCGAACTTTTCATTATCATTTGCATCAAAGTTTTTCTCTAACACTCGAGCTTAATTCATTGCTATCTATTGAAGTGTTAGCCTACCTCTCTCGGTACTTAATTTGAGTATATCATTTGTCAAGAGAGTTATTTCAATTGTAAATTCAATTCATTATATCTTGTGGTTTCGAGAGCCTTGTGAAAACTCGATTGTTGGTTTCGAGAGCCTTGTCAAAACTCGATTGTTGGTTTCGAGAGCCGTGTGAAAACTCGATTGTAAAGGATAGGCGCTCCTTGTTGTAAGTCGCCTAAGGATTTGGTACTCCTTATTGTAAGTTACCAAAATAGTGGATTTGGCCTTGCTCGTGACGGAGAGCTCGGTAACGGGGGACGTAGATCACGTTGGTTGATTGAACCTCCATAAATCGCGTTTGCACTCTCTTATCCCTTTTACTTCTTACATTGCACTTACTCTATTCTATCAATTTACATTGTGCAACACTATATCTAAGTGCTATACTTGCTTTATCAATTAAGTTTACTCATATATAGCACATTACATTGATAGATTAGTTACTTGTAACACTAAGTGCTAATACTTGTACCTATTGGTTTTAAGTTTGAGATTATTTATCGAAAAAGTTTTATAAACCAATTCACCCCCCTCTTGGTTAGTTTACTCTTGGGTCAACAGAATACAATTTATAGAAATGAGACAACAAGAAAAATGTATGGAAGTAAATAATATGATAAAATTCCATAAAACAAGTAAAAAATCATTATGCTGTGATAAATTACAATATAAACCAACCCAATGGGGATGTCATCTAGAAAGAAAATATAAGAAAAATAAATATTATAGAAAAGATAAATTTAGAAACAAATTTAAAAAAATTAATAAATACAAAAAGCCATATAATAAAACATTTAAAAGGTATAGAATACCATATAAGAGATATTTAAGGCAAAAACAAAACAAAACAAAAACATACCCTAAAAATCCCAAAAGATGTAAATGCTATTCATGTGGAGAAGTAGGACATATATCTCCAGAATGTCCTAAGAAAGATAAAAAGAAAAATATGATGTATATCTCATTAATAGAAAAAGAAAATTACAACTTAATACCTATTGAACAAGAAGAAGAATGGGAAGAAATTCCTGAAGATGAAGAAATTTATGAATTAGAAAAACATGAAGTAATAAATACAATAATGAAATTGGAATCTTCAGAAGAAAGTAAATCTAATAAATCTAGTGAAGAAGAATATTTATATATAAATATGATTAAACAAATTAGTGAAAAGGGTACATCTAAAGAATATGAATACCAATTAGAAGAAAATGAAGAACAACTAAATGAAAGATTAATATTTAATCCTAAAATGTATGAAAAGATCTTAAAATCAAAATTAGATATAGAACCAAAATAAATATTTAATTTACCATTTTGGCAGAAGAACAAAGAAATAGCATATGTAGCAAGAAACCATAGTCACCCTATAGATATAAGAGATACTACAGGAAATACATTAATACCTATAATAAATGAAGAAATTATAAGATAAGAAATAAACCTATTGAATCCTGAACTAAAAGAAAAAATAAAGAACATATATTTAGGAGCTGTACAAATTATAGCAAAAGCCTATTTCAGATAATGAATAGATACACCTATAGAATTCTATATATAATTGTAAGTTCAGTACAAGATGCTCTAATAGGAATTGTAACAGGAAACTTAATGTACCAAAAAGTAAAATTTACAATAAGACCAGATTTCAGCATAAGTATGGGAGAACAAAATAAAAATAAAGCCTTAACATTATATTACAAATTAAGAGAAATAGATATGGAACCAGGAAGTAAAACTATAAGTTTAACTATTAGAACAATATATGCTTTTACTAGTAAATATGAAATCAAAATTAAGAATGCAACGAGAACACATATAATAGAACCCATATTTAAAAATTTATTGGAATACAAACCAGCTAAAGAAAATTCAAGAATGACAATACCAGAAGATATAGAAATAGATTTCAATCAAGCTAGAAAATTAGTAAATATGGATAAACCACAAATAGAATTTGGAAGAAGATCAATTAGCCTAAGAAGAAATACTAGTACAAAATCATTACCTGAAATAGAAAATAGAAATAATGCAGAAAACAAATAATGACAAAAATACATAGAAAAATATCAAGAATGAATCTATCTAAAAGAAATGAGACAAAACAATTTGAAGTTATGATAGAAATTAGAATAAATGAAGAATGGAAAGAGCAAAAAGTATTAATAGATACTGGAGCAACTGTATCTTATATAAAAGAAAACATAATAGGAGATTTAGAACTTAAAGTAACAAATAATCCAATTCAAATATAAGATTATTTTGGAAATATTCATCCCATGGATACTTATGTAGAATTAACAATAAGAATAAATAAAAGAAATGAAATAATCATAAACATGTACGTAGAACATACAGGAAAGGTAAATACGGAATTGCTATTAGGAACATACTTCTTAGAGCAAGTAAAACCATATTATATATAAATGATGATAGAATACTATTAACAATACAAAAGGAGAATCTAGTTATACCAAGGTTATTATGAATAAAATACAAGGAGGAAGAAAACATATTTATATACTAACCAAAATGAATTACAATGGATATCTCAGCAGAAATTATCATGCATTGTTTGATACAGGAGCATCATCCTGTTTGTTTAAAGAAAATGTATTACCCCCAGAAATGTGGAGTAATAAAAAAGATAATGAAGAAAGAGTAATACTTGCAGGATATGATGAAAGCACAAACCTAATAACTAAAGTAGCAAGGAATGTTAAAATACAAATAGAAAAATATGAATTACAAATACCTTATGTATATCTATTTGATGGTATGATAGGGGATATATTATTAGGAAATAACTTCATAAAACAATATTATCCAATAATTATTGATGAAAAAGTTATACTTTTATCTACCCCTTGTCACCATATAGCAATAGCAATAAGAATTAATGATCCTTACTGTAAAGAAAAAACGCCTCATATAGCAGCTCAGCGTGGTGAGGATAGACAAAAATTAACACAAACAACACAATTTATGCCTAATAAAAATAGAATAAATTTAGTACAAGAACATTTTGATCAAATGGTAATAAAAAATATTACAGAAAAATTATTAAAATTATCAGGAGATAATCCTTTGGAAAAATGGCACATAAATAAACCTATGGCAGAAATTATACTAGAAGATGACACTAAGATTATTAGTGTAAAACCAATTAAACATATACCAAAGAATTACCTGAATTTGAAATGCACATAAAATAAATGCTAGAAAAGAAATTCATTAGAGAATCTAACAGTAAACATAGTAGTCCAGCCTTCATTGTAATAAAATATTCTGAACAACAAAGAGGAAAATCTAGAATTGTAATTAATTATAAAAGGTTAAACACTTATACAAAAGAATTAAAATATCAAATACCAAACCAACAGGTATTATTTAACCAAATTAGAGGAAATAAATATTTCTCTAAATTTGATCTTAAATCAAGATTTTATCATATTATGTTAACTGAAGAATCTAGACATTTAACAGCTATTACGGTACCACAAGGATTTTTTGAATGGAATGTATTACCTTTTGGATTTAAAAATAGTTCAGGAGAATTCCAAAGGTACATGGATAAAATATTTAAAAATTATTATCATTTTATTACAGTATATATTGATGATGTTCTTATTTACTCTGAAACTAGATAAGACCACCTAAAACATCTTAATATTTTTATAGATATTGTAAGGAATAATGGAATTATATTATCAGCTACAAAAATGGAGATAGCTAAAGAAAAGGTAGAATTTTTGGGAGCTATAATAAGCCAAGAAGGAATAAAACTCCAAAAACATATTGGTACAAAAATACAAGAATTTGACAATCATATAAAAGATAAAACACAATTACAAAGCTTTTTAGGACTTGTAAACCAGACTAGGAAATATGTACCTAACTTAGCAAAACATTTAATCCCATTACAAAAAAGACTAAAAGGAAAAACTAGATGGACACCATGGTCTAAAGACGAAGAAGAAGAAGTACAAAAAATTAAAGACATTTGTAAAGATTTTCCAGAATTAGAATTATCCAAAAAAGAATGTGATTGGATTATAGAAATTGATGCATGCGAAACAGCATAGGGAGCAGTACTTAAATATATTTATCCAAATGAGGATGAGGAAATGATTGCACAATACACTAGTGGCAGTTTTACTCAAAATCAAACTAATTATCATATAAATGAAAAAGAATTATTAGTTGTAAAATTTTCTATTAAAAAGTTTGAATTATTTATTGTTACTACAAAATTCAAAATTAGAACCAATAATACACAAGTCAAATATTGGTTAACTAAAGAAATTGATCCAACTATTGCAAATAAAAGGTTAATTAGATGGCAAGTAGAACTTAGCCATTATGATTTTGAAATTATTCATATTAAGGGTACTGACAATGTTATTGCAGATTATTTATCAAGACATGGAAGACATACTTAAGAAAGTAGAAGAAATTAACTTGGCCATGGGTCAAATGAATATCAACTATTCAAATCTATTCAACAATGTGAATACTTGCATGGCCCAGATTGTAGAAATTAGCAGTGAACTAGCCTTTTACGAGTCAAGGGTTAATTCTCTTGAGGAAATGTATAAAAGAGGATCTCAATCCTCTCCAGTAAAGAATTTATCTGTAGGACTTCCTATTGAGGAAGAAGTATCTAATGTATCAATTATTGGAAATTCATCTTCCAAAGCCATTAGAAAAACTATTGAACCATCTAAAGAAACTTTTTTAGAAGCTCCGAAGAAACCAGCAGTCGTAACAAAGGAACTATCAGAAAAGGAGAAAGTTATGAAGAAACTAGAGACATTCTTGAAGTATGTGGAGTATCTAAATAAGAGGACAAAAGAAGGAGAATGGCTAAGGACAATTAGCCATCAAAACATCAATAAAGCAATTATTTTTCCAAGAGCAGAACCAAGAACAGTCAGGGGGCTGTTTGACCAAAGACTTATTCAGTGCATCTACCCTAGCAAGGATATGAAGGAAATATCATTATTACCTAATTCTATCAAGGCAGCAGTTAAAACATATTTTGGAATTACCAAAGCTGAAAAGATTTATGTCAGGATTTACTCAGCCATTCCAGAATTTATTGATGAAGAATTTCTAAGGGCAGAACATATTGTAAAACTTGGAGTAACTAGCAAAGCTATTCTTTCAGAACCAGAAATTAAACCATTTAACAAAGAAGAACAGATACAAGCTATTCCAGAAAAAAGGGCATTGGGATTTAGAGTAATGTATACCGAATTAAGGGATACCCTTACACAAACTAATGTTTGGGTATATGAATCTAATGATGACAAATTATTAATCTACAGCATTGCAAGAATTAATCAAGTTAATTGTCAATTATGGAAATTAAGAGAATATGCTGAGAATATACTTGTAAGCAATTTGGATCTTAGCAAAGGAGCCTATGAATATCTACATCAACTAATGGAGGTAGAAACGGGTCACAAGTGTAATAATTGTGGGGACCTACTCAACTACAATGAAGATGAAGCCTACCTTGTCTGCACATGAATTATTCAAGGCATGAGGGTCCAGACCCATGTGAAACTTTAGAAAAGCAGTAGAAATTATTGTAACTTTAGCTTTACTTTATCTACTTTAATTTTCAGCAAAGTATGTAAAAGATAGGGAATATTATCTTGTTCCCCAACTTTGCTTTTACCAACTATAAAAGGAGGAGTTTCTCCTCATTGTAAGCATCCGAAAATCATATTAGTTTTCAGCAATAAAAATCTATATTCTCTCTATCTATTGTCTTTCTTTTTATTCCTAGTTCAAAATTTTCTTTCATCAAACAAATTTAGAAACAATTAGCAGAAGGTATGAGTAACTAAACTTCACATAGATATATATGAATCCATAAAATAGTTAGTAATACTCTATTTATTTATAAGTCCATACGTTTATTCTTTATAAAACTTTTGTTAAAAGAGTACATCCAGAGGTAGGAAACAAAACTAGATTGTGCTGAACCTCTTTGAAGTGTTTGTTTAAGTATTAAACAGAAAGTGTTGGAGTAAGTCTTTCGAGCATCCTTTAATGCGTAAGTCTTTCGAGCATCAACGATCTCCAATGGAGTTGTGTTTAATACTTAGATAAATAACTGAAGAGTATTTGGTCAAAAATCTTTTAAAATCAGATTTACAAAGAAGCATGATGGACCCATAGATAGAAAGAAGTATTATTCACTACAACAAAACTGACCTTTTACGACATGCATTTACGACGTGCAAATTAGGCATGCCATAAAATTAGATTATTTACGAGGGACAAAAATTGCACGCCGTAAAAAATTACGATTTACGACGGACATTTTTGCACGCCGTAAAAATCACTATTAACGGCGCACACAAGGAGCATGCCGTAAAAAAATTATAAAAAAATTAAATTAACGGCATTCAATTGTATGCCATTAATTGAAGAGATAAATAGTGTTTGAATGAATCCCGCAAAGAGACATAAGTATTTACGGCGTGCTTTATTGCACGTCGTAAAATAGTCATGAGTATTTATGGTGTGCTTGGCTGTACACCGTAAAAAATTGGACAATTATTAGCGGGTGTAAAAAATTAGGACGGGGCGCTGAAAAATGACCATTACCCATCCATTTTTTCACCAAAAAAATTCATTCTCACGCCCACTTGTATCTTCTCAGTTCCCCTTCATTTCCTCACCAAACCCGTCGACAATCGGGAGTGCCGACCCAACAGCTTTAGAATCTGGACATCGGTGTTAATATCATTGGTTGAATAAGGGAGTTCCCGGTTTTGGTCGTTGTAATTTTTCGTCCGGAGTCATTTTCGGTGTTGAGAGAACTAGGAAATTTCTTCAGCGCTGCCTCTCAGAAGTCTTTTCATAAAAAATTGGTACGATTTCTATTAAATTCCAGAAACCCATATAGTCATGTTTCTTAATTTAAGTTTTTCTTTGTTTATTGTTTGTCGGCTCGGTGAGACCACCAACAATTTTAGGTTCCAGATTGAAAATCAAATCTTTTTTAAAATGTTCGAGTACTGTTTATGTTGAATGCATTTTTTTTTTGGTCGTGATATTGCACATTTTTATTTTGACGGTAGGGGGAAATGAAATTTGTCCCCAATTTTACTGTATCTGTTAATTTTTTTTACTAAATGTTAATTCCAGTGTACATGAGTTATTATATACAAAGTTTAGAGTTTAGATATATTTTGGTGCAAAAACAAATCAGTGTTCGGTGCTTTGGATATGCAGGAATGTGATTGAAAACTTTTCCATATATTTATATATTGAAGGTTTCGGGAATAATTCTTCATAACTGCTGAGTATTTCCATTGGATGGTGAGCATTGTCAGGCTCTGTGGTAATTTACTTCACTCTAATGGTGTTAGTTGGTTCAACAGATAAGCAGCCCTTCTTGAAACTCCAACCGAGGTAGATTTAGTTATCTTTGAGTTTCTTAACCATTAATATATTTTACATATTTGGTCAGATTGTGCATCGGTGCTGATGATGGTTATGTTGTTGCTGGATATGTGGATGGATTAGTACATATTTGGTCAGTAGCAAATGCAAAAAATAGTGAGTACTCTGAAAGAATACACAGCTCCTGTTCTATGCTGCTCGTGGAGTGGTATTGGGAAACCTCTAGCTACATGGGACAAGAATGGTAATATTTGCATTTGGAATGACTGATCTCCTTTTTAGCTAACGTGCATTTATTTTTGGAAAGTTGCTCATTGTCTAGATATTATGAATGGCGGTTGAAATCTTTTGAGGAATTCTTTTGTTGCCAATGTATGTGGATGAAGTAATTTGAGCGTTCAAAGAATGACATCAAACGAGGTAGACCTGCTGTCCTTGTGTATATTATTATCACTAGAGATATCAATTATAAGTTGTGATTATCATCTAGGAACACAATTTTTACTTCTTCGTTCTGAGGGACACAGATTGGTTAAATATATTCTCTATACATGCTATGTGACTTATTTTTCAAGTTTACTTCCTGAGTCTTGTACATGTAATTAGATATTATGAGGACATCTTGAACCACTTGCTGCACATTCTCGTAATCTCAGTCAAAATGTTCTTGTAATTATGATCTTTCCTCTTAGCTGAAATACTTGCTTTCATGATCTTGCAAGTGTTGACCAGCTGTATAAAAACTCTAAACATTCACTTAGCCCCTGTTTGGTTCAGTCAAAAATAATATTTTAATAGATTTTGATAAAAATCGGTGCAATCATTGAAATGTGTGATTTTGAAGTTGATAAAAGCTGTGAATTCAATAAAATATTTTATTGGAATGAATTTGAGTTAAAATTAGTTTTAAGAAATGGGGTCAAATGAGAGAATTACTGCTTATAGTTTCTCTCGTTTTGTGGAATATACTGAAAAATGATGCTCTGGTTGAAGTTTCGGAACAAAATATCGAGTTAATAATGTTTTGAAGATGTATTATTCTTGAACTTTTGGCGTTGATCCACTTTGCGTTTAATTCAGTGTAAAGTGAAATTGGAAAACCAATGCTTTTTTAGGCAAAGTGCGAATTTGTTCACTTCGAGAAAGGTATTATAAAGATGCTCTAATATATGAGACAAATTTCCCTGTACGTATGGTGAAATTTAGAAATGCCAGAAGCATACGGACTGGTGATTGATGGTGAGAGAATATACTTCTCGTTTAAATTTCCAGATCTTATCATATTCCTAGAAAATCGGCTCAAAATTTTGAAGGGTAGGTAGCATGGTCATAGGAACTAGGGATTGATGTTACATGCTTGATATCAATTATGTTGTCTTTTTACAATTTTAATACCATGCAGGGAAGTAAATGAACATACTCATAACATTTTTGTGCGTCTATATAATTTGTTGGTTCAAAATCTTTTCTAAATAATCAAATCTTCCATAATGACTAATGCCTAACCCAATTTAGTTATGAATCACCAAATCTTATAATGAAGTGTAGCGGAATAATATTGCAGCCTTTGTCTACATGATTATAGACAATGACAATACCAAATTAAGCCTTATTCCCAATAAATTTGGAGTTGGCTCCCTTAATCATTTTTGCCATCCGTTTGTTACTATTTAAATAAAAAAAATCTAATTTCATGGTTATTTTTTCTTTCAAGTTTTATGAAACTAGACAGTAGCTTGCACTTTAAGTGGTTGTTGCTTTGGAAGCATGATTTCACATCCATCTCATATGATTTGGCATGTTGACAGGAAGTCCACTATAACCAACATGGGTTATTACTTTTGGAAGGGCAGGGCTGCTTGGGGTGATAGCTGGTGAGAATTGAACTGTGTTGCACAAAAAATAGTCTGATTTCCCAATATTCCTTCGATATGGATTGAATATTTTGTAATATTTTATTCAGTTTTTTGAAGTAAAAGTATGGACTTTGGCATGTTGTTATCGAATCCATGTAAAACTTTATTATATATGTTTTAATATTTAATATTACATTTTTGTTTTGTTCTGTTTGGTTTCGAAATTGTCATAATTTTGTTTTGTTTTGTAATTATTATAGTTTTGATGGTAATTAAATAAATATATATATTTTTAAAATTAAATTCAGGTTTACGGCGTGCACATGCATGCCGTAAAATGCATAAATTACGGCGTGATGGATGCACGCCATAACTACACGTTTACGGCGTTCAAAGTTCCACGTCGTAATTTTTTTTACTGCGTGCATTTCTACATGCCATAACTGCATTTTTACGGAGGGCGAAGTTGCAAGCCGTAAGGTTTTACGGCGTGACCTTTTACGGCGTGCGGTTGCACGCCGTAAAAGGTTAACTTTGTTGTAGTGATTGATTATTTATGGTGGATTATATATTGTCTTTTTTATTGATATTATCCAAGTACTGTTATCATAATTCTAAATTTATCATTTTGCTTATGATATCTCTTACATGTTTTTACATATGTTGAAAATTTATTTTTACTATTCCAAGAATTAATTATTTGAAGAGGATTTGAATTAATAGCTTAAATTTAAATATGTAGTTTTATAATTTATGAATTCAGAACATTTAATAAAATTAAATCCTTCAGAAGTAAACGACTTTAAGTATTTAAGAGAAGAAACAATTAAACAATTAGAAATTATAAGAGAAGATTTAGGAAGATTTTATAATTTATTAGACTACGCAATAAAAGAGCCTTCATTTACAGATTTTTCACAATTTACTAGAATTATAGTAAATAAAGGAAGAATAATTAGTGATGTAGAGAAAAAAAATTGAAGAATTAAATATAATTATTGAAGAAAAGAGTTTAACATATAATAATATATATTACGCATTTTATGTAAACAATAAATTTAGAGATATAGACATAACATCAGAAAACTAAAAGAATTATAACTAGAAGGATAACATAGTAATTGAACATTCAAAATTTTTGTCTTTTAGCCGTTAGTACAACTGTTAGTACAGTTTGTTAGTACATATAGCAAGGTCCTTTGTGTAATTGCAATTCATTTTTGGGTAATTATATTCACAATGCAATTTTATATCTACATCATATTTTAATTACATAAAAAGTTTTTAATATTTGTTCACTTTTACTTTTATGTCCCCATTTTTTTTTTTCAAATCATTATTATTATTATAAGAAATATTATCTACATCATATTTTAATTACATAAAAGTTTTTAATATTTGTTCACTTTTACTTTTATGTAACCATTTTTTTTTAAATCATTATTATTATTATAAGAAATATTTGCTCACTTTTATTTTTATGTCCTCAATTTTTTCCCCAAATTATTATTATTATTATTATTATTATTATTATTATTATTATTATTATTATTATTATTATTATTATTATTATTATTATTACTACGAGAGATAAATAATTTTTTTTTTACCTCGTAAGAAATATTTTAGACAAAAATCATATTTATGGACAAGATATGAGAATTAATCGAGGATTGATAATATTTATATAAAAAACTTGGGAGCATAAGTGTAAAAATAAGAAAAACTTAGGAATATTCATTAAAAATAAAATGTGGTGTAATTAATAAATGTTGTAGCGTCAATATAACTACCCTTCATTTTTTAATAAACAATTTTTTTAGGGGTACATACACAAATACCATTATTTTTTGATCAATTACAAAAAAACCTTTTAAAAATTTTTAGGATGAAAAAATACTTTGTAAATTTTGAGTACCACTTTTTTAATGTTTTTGTCACTTTTTTAATATTTTTGTCACTTTTTAAAAATGTGACATTGTGTAACTTATTTTTAGAAAAGTGATACTTTCTCAATAATCAAACATAAATTAAAATCTTAGAATAAAAAGTGTAACTAATTTTTTTTTAAATACGTCACTTTTTATTACTTCTGTTTTAATTAAAAAGTGGCACTTTGTCACTCTAGTTGACGGTTAATTTTTCAATTTTTGCAATATATATCATTGACTAACAAATTATACAAGTATACATTACACATTCTTCATACACTAACACAATGTCACTTTTTCACTTTTTTTTTAAAAAAAAAGGAAAAAAAAAAAAAACTAAAAAGTGATATGGTGTTACTTTTTAGTAGAAAAAGTGACAATGTTACTTTTTTCGGATTTATGTCACTTTTTTATTTTTTGCAATTCCCATTTTTGACTATTTATTTTTTACTTGAATGTCACTTTTTGATTTGGAAATTTTGTTTGAGACTTTTCTTTATAGTAGTTCACATCGTATTATTTACTGTTAAACTTGAGTGACGGTTTGTGTAGCAATAGAACTTTAGCGGTATATTTAAAATTTACATTGAAACTTGAGTGGTTTTTTATGAAATTAACACCTCATACAAAAGAGTCTATTTTTGATAAACAATTAATATAAAGAAATATATGCAGTTTGTACATCATCTAATCTGAATCACTATTGTTCGGCCGACTGTCCTTCTCTGGCATCCACTGAGACCTCAACATCCTCACCGGTCATTCGACTCAGATTGATGTCATCTAGTGGGCCTAGATCCACGAACAGTGAAAACATCGTTGATGTGTCACCTTGGAATAAATCAGTCCCGGTAACAACCATCTTGGTAGCTCCCAAGCTCTTTGATGGTTTACTTCTTGGACAACTCACCAATTGGGACCCCTTATAGGATCATTGATATAAAACACCTGTCGCCCTTGCGAAGCCAATATGAATTGGTCATCCTTGAATGCCTCGGCACTAACGTTAATGCTTGTGATGCTGTTTTCGATTGCAATTTTTTTTCCTTGCCTCCTAAACCATTTACACCTGAGAAGCATGGCTGAAAAGCCACCAATATACAACAACTTAAGTACCTGTTGCAACTGACCGTAGAATGTTTCGCCTTCCGTCCCTAGTACACTCACACCACTATTTTGAGTGATCCGTCTGATGTCATGATCAATAGTAAGAAATCGAACACCGTTAACGATACATGTCGGATAAGACTGGATGTTATGTGAAGTGCGAGATGCAAGAGCCAGTACTTCCGGTGTAACAGTCGAAGGGGTCTCTCGATGCAGATTATAGACCTATCATGATGAATGAAAATGTTAATTAGGTAATTCAATAGTCATTAAAAATTAAAATACATAATCATATAATCATGAAAATGTAAACACACCTTCGTGTGAAACCAGTCAACAAAGTCTTTCCTGTGCAATTGCTTGAAGTTGTCTACACCACGCGAATGCAATTCTCTCTTATGTTCACTATCTAAATGAAACAAAGTGTTACGTGACAATGTAGTTAAAAACATTATTAAAAAATTTAACTTTAATTTATTATTAAAGTTGAATACTTACGTCAAATAGTCCTCAATTTCAGGGCAATTGTTGAGGATGTAAAACTCTTCCTGGTTCCGTGCCCGATGATCAAGTGTCACCGATGTTGTTTTGCCAACTGGACGACATTGCGACTTGAAAACTGTTAGATGCGTGTCCTGATTAATAGCATCTTCGTTCCTCCAGGGCAATTGAAACGTGTTTCAATGTCGTCAAAATACCTCGAACAAAAGGTTAAGGCTTCTTCTGCAACATACCCCTCTGCAATGGAACCCTCGGGCTTTGCTGGATTCCTAACAGTCCTTCAATTTCTTAAGATACCTCTTAAATGGATACATCTAGCACATATACACAGGACCTCCTAAGATTGCCTCCTCCAGCAAATGCACAACAAGATGGATCATAATGTCAAAAAATGCTGGAGGGAATATGCGTTCAGGCTTGCACAGTATCAAGATTAGTTGTTCCTTGGCATTCTCCATGTCACTCTTCTTTATCGACCTGGCAAAAAGCTTCTTGAAGAAAGTTGACAATTTAGCTATGGTAGATGAGATATTCTTGTTCAAGTATGCTCTCCATCCAACAGCCAACAAACATTGCATAATGATGTGACAATCATGTGACTTCATTCCAGTGATGCGATTGCAACTAAGATCGATATTCCTTTTCAAGTTAGATGCAAAACCATTAGGAAACTTTATTGATCAGATAAAATCACAAAATCTTCGACTGCCAGCATCAATGAGTGTGTATTCTGCGTGGGCTTCATTAATCGATTCCCATCGTGATACAAGTGCAACTCCGGTCATATTCCTAATTCCATCAAATCACGTCGCTCATTGTCCGTGTTCTTAAATTTGTGGGGATCACATAGGATAGTACCGAGCAAGCTGTCACACACGTTTTTCTCCACGTGCATTACGTCGAGATTGTGCTTCAACTCGATAGTGCTCTAGTAAGGTAGCTCGTAAAAAATACTCTTCTTTCCCCAGTTGAGTTTGCCCGCATCTCGTTTCCTTTTACAACCTCCAAACTATGGATGCTTCCCCAGAATTCCATTTGTCACAGCATTCAGCTGTCGCATTACATCTGTACAACTAAATTTTCGAGGAGGCTCACCAGTCTCGACTTTTCCATTGAAATCATGACTTCTGCGCCACCGGTGTGTAATTCCCAAAATACGTCGATATCCCACATAAGTTGTTTTTCCCCAATATGCATTCAGAAGGCGTATAAACATTGCAAGTTGGACATGCTCCATAAACTTGTCCACTCCACCCAGAAAGACTACTTGCCGGAAAATCATTGACGGTCCACAACAGAGCTGCATGCATTTTAAAAATTTCATTATTATTTCTTACGTCCCGTAAGTCAAGACCTGTATACCATAGTTCCTTCAGCTCATCAGCTAGTGGACGTAGGAAAACATCCATGTCTTTCCCTGGTGATCGCAAGCCAGGTATCAATAGATTGAGTATTAGATTTTCTTCCCTTATGCACAACCACGGAGGTAGGTTATAGGTACATAAAACCACTGGCCAAATGTTGTAGGACTGACTCATGTTTCCGAACGTATACGTCGTCTCTAATGCGAGAGAAATAGCGACGACAACTATTTCCCTTGGAAAGAGAGACGACAATATGTTGTCTCTGATATGAGAGGAATAGAGACGTCTTTGTCGTCTCTAATGTGAGAGAAATAGAGACGACTTTTTCGTCTATTTTGGCTATCAAAAAATGCGGGAAAATTTCCCGCTTCATCCAAAGGCAATAGAGACGACGTTGTCATCTTTATTTCAACTATATATTGTCTCTAATTGTCATCGCAAATAGTCTTCCAGTTGCAACGACAATATTTTCGTCGCAAGTCACTCATTTTTCTTTTAGTGTTGTAGGGTCCACATTGGCAACCATCATTTCAATTCTTTCTATCAAGAATTTCTAAAAATGCACCCAGACAGGCAGACACGGGCTTTCACCAGTAATCTTTGGGACGGGATTTTGGGCAGGAAATTCTTGGCAACTATTTCTCCTTTAGAGCTTGTTTGGTAAAGCTAAAAGTTTTACTACAACTTTTCAAACTCAATTTCAACCATCCATTCTTAGTTAAGCCCACAATTTTTGCCTTTTTAAACGTTTTTAAACTACATATCCATAAAAAAAAAAAAAAAAAACTACAAAAATCAAAACTTTTCACATTACCAAATAAGCTCTTAATATAGTATAAGATAAGATTTATCAAAAATTATTGCATCATGGGTGATTGTTAGGCTTTCATTTCTACTTAATAGAAGTTTTATTTATATGTAACTTGATCTATTTACAAATAACAATCGACAATTATTACACGTATCTTCCAAGTTCTAACTACTTTCTATCAGAATAATTTCATCTACCAACTAGAAAATGGACGCAACTAATGAGCTCGTTACATTGATTGATAAACTTAAGACTAAACATAAGCCCAACAATATATTGGCCCAAATCAAGCTTTTCTTTTTTCACTTTTTTCCAAATCTAGTTTATTTCACAACAAAGTTTACTTTTTATAGAAGACTTACATGCAACATAAAAGCAAATTCTGCACTACGTACACACATAACCATCATTCAACATTACTTTTACATTCTTCGACGGCAACCAGAAAAACAACAAGATTAAACCTAAATGCTGGACATGAAATCAAAGTTCCTTAATTCTATCCAAACCTGTCTTGTCCAGCATAAAAGACATGCTTAAAATGCATTATATTATTGGGTTTATCAAAATGGAAGAAATCCATTAGCAATTTTCTAGGACATTTATTTTGAAATGCAGACAATATTCTACTGCATCAGCTATATTGACAAAAAACCACCCTGCTTCAATTTTGTCTACAAATTTTGCTGTTTTCAGTTTGTTAATCAACTGCCACCTTGGATTTGCAACTGCTAACTGCAAACCAATAAATTAAAAATAAAACATATACCATTTTTATCGAATAAAAATTCAAAATTATAAAGACTTTTGAGAAAGTAAAAATAGCCTCACTTTTGTGCCTCCGAAAGTCAGTTTCTTGTGTAGTTCTTCTAGGGAATGAATTCCAGAAGTGTCAATATTCATCACATCTGTCATAATCATAAATTGTTTAGAATAAAACTGAAATGTTTCTTATGCTTAACTGAATAGGACATGAACTGAAAACTGGAAAGTTATGTGAAATTCATCTCTGATTCATATTCAGTTATTCTTGATAAAAATGTAGCAAACAAGTCCAAAATGCATTGATCTGAATCGTAAAAGAGGTTAATAAAACTTACTGGACATGTCGAGGACTAATATCCGAACTCCTCCTTTTTTATTTTCTGTAATCTCGTATTCGGCAAAGACCCTCCTCAGGATTCTGTATCAGGATATGAAATTATGAGTTGCCTACCATAAAAATTTTAATACCATTAAAAGATTGAATTGAAATAGTTTTACAAGAGCTCATTTGATACTAAACCTTTCTCTGATGAAACTAGCATTTGCAAAACAAAGTGTTCCAGAACTAATACTGACAATTAAGATTCCTGGAGTTTGAGTGGCCACGGGATATTGCAGGATGTCGCAGAATATATCTGTTCCTGGAAGTCTTCCTAGTACTTGTGTACTAGGTTTAATGGATTCTACTATTATCTTAGCAAATGAGATAGTCACCTGCAATAAATTTGAAAGACATAGCAAGCATTGTTAATTATAAGATCCCAAAACTGCAAAGGATAATATTATTCAACAATATAATTTCAACTTTTTGTAGCATCATCAAGATACTCTCTAAATACAAGAAGCTATCTACTCTAAAGATTTGATACTTTAAAATAAGTTCAATAAAATCGAAGGACATTCTATTTTTATTTTCTAATCATAATTGAACTTAGTAACTTATAGATTTCAACAAACTACTTTTAAATTATGTTGAGAATGTTACGTTCGGGGCACACAATTACAACTGAAGTAGAAATGAGAAAAATGGAGAAATAATGATTTAAAGTGGACATAAGGATTTAACGTAGAAAACCCTCAATTAATTTTGAGGTAAAAACCACGGGCAAGGATAAAAAGATTCCACTATAGTATGAAAAATTACAACATTCTCTCTAAATACAAGAAGATAACAATGTCTAATCTCTCTTGTAATAGGAGAAACATAAGAGAAAAACACTCGAGAAAAGTAATATTTTTCTCTATTTTAACCTTCTCTCTTCTCTCTACTATACCACTCCAACCTCTCCTTAAGCTAAAAGAGACATGGGATTTAAAACCATATTACAAATGATGAATGAGCTCTATATTTATAGACAAGAGTGCTTGATCCACCGCCATTCATAACCACCATTGGAGGAGAAGGGATCAACTTCAATTTGATCTTTTGTTTTGACTATTCAAAGTGTGAAGCCACCATCCCTATATACATTGCATGGGAAGAAACCAACTCCAATTTGATAATCAATTCATCAACCGACATACATGAAGCCAATTATCAAATTGAAATTTTTCTTCCATTATGTTCATTAAGCCAAAAGGCTTTATCTCTTTTTACATTCTCCCACTCAAAGTCTTTTTGGAGATTCATCCATCCTTTCTCAACCTGCCATTTTCATGTTGCTTACATCTCTGCTAGGCCAATAAAGGATCGACACCAAGTAAATTTGTCGTTGTTGATTGGATTTGTTAACATATCAGTTGGGTTATCTTTTTCTCCGCCACACTTGACAATACTCCATCGGCTACTGCTAGGTGCAGATTAGCAATTGCATTGCCATCCATATCGTTCCACTTGTCGTCGTCAGTGATCTCTTCTGGCCTTTCTCCAATTGCCGCCAAGCAGTTATCTTTTCTCAAAACTGCTTTTATTCTCATTTTCCACAATGAGAAATTATTCCCATTGAACTTCTCTATTTCGTACTTCGTCGCCATTATTGAAGATGCCTCCTTTCCACTAACTGGATCTGATCGTAGCACGAAAACTAGCTATAAACCTGAGGCTCTGATACCACTTGTTGAGAATGTTGCGTTCGGGACACACAATTACAACTGAAGTAGAAATGAGAAAAATTGAGAAATAATGATTTAAAGTGGACACAAGGATTTAACGTGGAAAACCCTCAATTAATTTTGAGTTAAAAACCACGGGCAAGGATAGAAGGATTCAATTGCCGCCAAGCAGTTTTGAGAAAAGATAACTGCTTGGCGGCAATTGAATCCTTCTATCCTTGCCCGTGATTTTTAACTCAAAATTAATTTAGGGTTTTCCACGTTAAATCCTTGTGTCCACTTTAAATCATTATTTCTCCATTTTTCTCATTTCTACTTCAGTTGTAATTGTGTGCCCCGAACGCAACATTCTCAACAAGTGGTATCAGAGCCTCAGGTTTATAGCTGGTTTTCGTGCTACGATCAGATCCAGTTAGTGGAAAGGAGGCATCTTCAATAATGTTGACGAAGTACGAATAGAGAAGTTCAATGGGAATAATTTCTCATTGTGGAAAATGAGAATAAAAGCAGTTTTAAGAAAAGATAACTGCTTGGCGGAAATTGGAGAAAGGCCAGAAGAGATCACTGACGACGACAAGTGGAACGAGATGGATGGCAATGCAATTGCTAATCTACACCTAGCAGTAGCCGATGGAGTATTGTCAAGTGTGGCGGAGAAAAAGATAGCAAAAGAGATATGGGATACGCTGACAAAATTGTACGAGGCCAAGTCACTACACAACAAAATCTTCTTGAGAAGAAAACTATACACCCTTCGGATAATGGAGTCAACCATGGTGATTGACCACATCAATACCCTCAACACGTTATTTTCACAGCTTACATCAATGTGGCATAACATAGAGACGGGTGAACGTGCTGAAATTCTACTTCAAAGTCTACCTGATTCGTATGATCAACTCATCATCAACTTAACCAACAACATTGAAGTTCTAGTCTTTGATGATATTGCAGCTGCGGTTCTTGAAGAAGAAAGTCGGCGCAAGAACAAAGAAGATAGATCGGGAGGTTCACAGCAAGCCGAAGCTTTAACAATAACGAGAGGAAGATCAATGGAACGTAGTGGGAGTCAAAATCAGAATAGATCAAAATCCAGAAGTAAGAAAAATGTCAAGTGTCATCACTGTGACAAGAAAGGGCACTACAAAAAGGAGTGTTGGGATCTCAAGAAGAAAGAAGAAGCCAAAGAAAAAGACCCAAGCCATCAAATGCTCAGGGTTGTGTAGCAAGCACCTCAGATGATGGTGAAATTTTATACAGTGAGGCAACAACCGCTACTAAAGGCAGAAGACGATTTGCTGATGTCTGGCTTATGGACTCAGGAGCAACATGGCATATGACTCCCCGGAGAGAATGATTCCATCAATATGAACCTATCTCGGGGGGATCTGTGTTCATGGGAGACGATCATGCCTTGGAGATTGCTGGTATTGGTACCATCAAATTAAAAATGTTTGATGGTATGGTTTGCACCATCCATGAGGTACGACATGTGAAAGGCTTAAAGAAAAATCTATTATCTTTAGGACAATTAGATAATAGTGGGTGCAAAATCCATGTCCAAAATGGGACTATGAAAATAGTTAAAGGCACGCTTGTGGTTATGAAAGCAGAAAAGGTAGCTGCAAATGTGTTCATGCTTAAAGGAGATACTCTACAAGAAGGAGAAGCATTTGTTGCATCGGCAAGTTCGGCGGAAGAATTGACGATGATATGGCACCGCAAACTTGGTCACATGTTTGAACGTGGTCTGAAAATTCTCTCTGAACAAAATCTTCTTCCAGGGCTCAAAAGAGTATCATTAACCGTTTGTGAGCATTGTATCACTAGTAAGCAACGCAGATTAAAGTTTGGCACTTCTACTACTAGAAGTAAAGCTATATTGGAGCTGGTTCATTCCGATGTTTGGAAAGCACCGATTTTGTCCCTAGGAGGAGCAAAATATTTTGTATCTTTTATTGATGATTACTCTAGGAGATGTTGGGTGTATCCAATCAAGAGGAAAGCCGATGTGTTCGAAGTCTTCAAAATATACAAAGCGAGGGTGGAACTTGAATCTAAAAAGAAGATCAAGTGTTTGAGGACGGACAATGGAGGAGAATATACTGGTGATGAATTTAATACCTTTTGTCAACAAGAAGGTATAAAAAGACATTTCATGACGGCATATACTCCACAACAAAAGGGAGTGGCAGAGCGGATGAACAGAATATTGTTAGAAAGAACGAGAGCAATGTTGAGAACTGCGGGGTTAGCTAAATCATTTTGGGCTGAAGCAGTCAAAACCGCCTGTTATGTGATCAATCGATCACCATCAACCGCAATTGATCTGAAGACGATGATGGAGATGTGGACAGGGAAGCCAGCTGATTATTCTCACTTACATGTCTTTGGAAGTCCTGTGTACGTTATGTACAATGCCCAAAAAACATCAAAACTGGATCCAAAATCTAGGAAATGCATTTTCTTGGGGTATGCTGATGGAATCAAGGGGTACCGCCTATGGGATCCCACTGCCCACAAGGTGATAATCAGCATAGATGTGATATTCACGGAAGGAAAGGTACAAGAAAATGATAGCACTTCAAAGGAACCAGAAACTGCTACGGTTGAAGTTGAAGTTGAAAATAGAGAAGAACAAGAAGTTTGAGATTCTTCTGAAGCAGCACCGGAGAATGAAGAAGGAGAACAAGTCGAGTTCACAACTCCTGAAGTTAGACGATCAACTCGGGAGAGGAGAGAACCAGCTTGGCACTCTGAGTATGTTATGGAGAGCAATGTTGCATATTGCCTACTGACAGAAGATGGAGAGCCATCAACTTTCCATGAGGCTTTAAATAGCCAAGAAGATTTGCAGTGGATGGCAGCAATGTAGGAAGAAATTGAAGCTCTTCATAAAAACAGGACATGGGATCGTGTTTCGCTACCACAAGGAAGAAAGGCCATTGGAAATAAATGGGTCTACAAGATCAAACGTGATGGAAATAACCAAGTGGAGCGGTATCGTGCTAGACTGGTGGTAAAGGGATATGCTCAGAAAGAAGGCATTGATTTCAATGAAATATTTTCTCCAGTTGTTCGACTCACAACAGTTCGAGTATTATTGGCGATGTGTGCTACATTAGACTTGCACCTGGAGCAGTTAGATGTGAAAACTGCATTTCTTCATGGTGAGCTTGAAGAAGAAATTTATATGCTCCAACCAGAAGGTTTTGAAGAAAAAGGAAAAGAGAACTTAGTTTGCAGGTTGAACAAATCTCTATACGGTCTCAAACAGGCGCCGAGGTGTTGCTATAAGAGATTTGATTCCTTCATCATGAGCCTTGGATACAACAGACTTAGTGCAGATCCTTGTACTTATTGCAAGAGATTTGGTGATGGTAATTTCATTATCTTGCTGTTGTATGTTGACGACATGTTGGTAGCAGGTCCCAACAAAAATAGTATCAAAGACTTGAAGGCACAGTTGGCTAGAGGATTTGAAATGAAGGACTTGGGACTGGAAAACAAGATTCTAGGGATGCAAATATACCGAGACAGAAATAATAGGAAATTTTGGCTTAGTCGGAAGAACTACTTGAAGAAAATCTTGCGACGCTTCAATATGCAAGAGTGTAAGCCAATTACTACCCCTCTTCCTATTAATTTCAAGTTATCCTCAAGTATGAGTCCTAGCAATGAAGCAGAGAATATGGAGATGTCTCGAGTACCGTATGCATCAGTAGTGGGTAGCCTAATGTTTGTTATGATCTGTACAAGACCAGACATTGCACAAGCAGTGGGAGTGGTCAGTCGATATATGGAAAATCCTGGTAGAGAGCACTGGAATACGGTGAAGAGGATCCTGAGATACGTCAAGTGTACCTCAAATGTTGCATTATCTTATGGAGGATCAGACTTTACTGTTAGAGGCTTTGTTGATTCAGATAATGCAGGTGATCTCGATAAGAGTAAGTCCACCTCAGGTTATGTGTTTTCTCTTGCTGGAGGAGCTGTAAGCTGGATTTTTAAACTGCAGTCTATCGTGGCTACTTCTACGACAGAAGCAGAATATGTTGCAGCTACACAAGCTAGCAAAGAGGCAATATGGTTGCAAATGCTACTGGAGGAGCTTGGACACAAACAAGAGAAAATTGCTCTATTTTGTGATAGTCAGAGCGCTTTGCATCTAGCAAAGAATCCAGCATTTCACTCAAGGACGAAACACATTAGAGTACAATATCATTTTGTATGAGAGAAGGTGGAAGAAGGAAGTGTGGATATACAAAAGATCCATACAAAAGATAACCCAGCTTATATGTTAACAAAGCCAATCAACAACGACAAATTTACTTGGTGTCGATCCTTTATTGTCCTAGCAGAGATGTAAGCAACATGAAAATGACAGGTTTAGAAAGGATGGATGAATCGCCAAAAAGACTTTAAGTGGGAGATTGTACAAAGAAATAAAGCCTTTTGGCTTAATGAACATAATGGAAGAAAAATTTCAATTTGATAATTGGCTTCATGTATGGCGGTTGATGAATTGATTATCAAATTGGAGTTGGTTTCTTCCCATGCAATGTATATAGGGATGGTGGCTTCACACTTTGAATAGTCAAAACAAAAGATCAAATTGAGGTTGATCTTCTCCTCCAATGGTGGTTATGAATGGTGGTGGATCAAGCACTCTTGTCTATAAATATAGAGCTCATTCATCATTTGTAATATGGTTTTAAATCCCATGTCTCTTTTAGCTTAAGGAAAGGAGAGGTTGGGGTGGTATAGTAGAGAGAAGAGAGAAGGTTAAAATAGAGAAAAAATATTATTTTTCTAGAGTGTTTTTTTCTTGTATTTCTCCTATTACAAGAGAGATTAGACATTGCTATCTCCTTGTATTTAGAGAGAATGTTGTAATTTCTCCTACTATAGTGGAATCTTTCTATCCTTGCCCGTGGTTTTTACCTCAAAATTAATTGAGGGTTTTCCACGTTAAATCCTTGTGTCCACTTTAAATCATTATTTCTCCATTTTTCTCATTTCTACTTCAGTTGTAATTGTGTGCCCCGAACGCAACATTCTCAACAAATTATTCAAATCATATTTTAATTGATTAGCAAATGGCATATGAAAGTAATGTTAAATAAAAGATGATTAGAAACCAATAAATATATTTTGAAAAAACAAAATGATAAGCCAAAATAACGAACATTGTTGGAATGTATAAAAAGAATTTACACTCTAAATTAAAAGATGCTCTCTATTATACACTATTAATGTTTAAAAATGGCTTGAAGCCTTTCATTGAAGGAGAAGTATTTATACAAGTTTACAGTAGCCTATATTAGTTTAAGTGCTAAAATAATTACAATAGAATAAGCTAGTTACAATGGCTAATTATAGCAGAATATTCACCAATAATGCTATAGAAATTACAGCAGAATTAGTGATGCTGTAAAATATTACAAACCCAATTAGTAATGTACTTTGCTCTGATATGCCCCCTCAAGATGGAGTTCTATGTGAGATTCCAATCTGGTCTTTCAATGAGTGAATTTGGTTGAATGGAAGAGGTTTTTGTGAGGACATTTGCAAGTTGATCAATAGAGGAAACATGGGAGACTCGAAGTACACCGCTCTAAACTTGATCCCTGGTGAAGTGATAGTTTATGGCACCATATTTCATATGAGAATAGAAGATTGGGTTGGAGCACAAGTGTTTCGCACCAATATTGTCATAGTAGAAAAAAAGAGACTGACGAACATGCATATCAAGTTCAATAAAGATTGAGCAAATTCATTGGAACTCAGCTTGAGTGGCAACAATTAACTGATATTCAGCTTCAGTTAAGGAACAGGAAACCGTACGTGCTTCTTGGAAGACCAAGAGATAGGGTTGTAACAAAGATAATAATATAGGCAATAGTGGATGTGAGTCATCCTTATTGACAGCCCACTTAGCATCAGAGAAGGCATGAAGTGACAATAAGGCATGACGATGAAGAAAGAGATAATGATAAATTGTACCACATAAATATCATAGAAACTGCTTGATAACATTCCAATGACATGTGGTAGAGCATCCCAATGGTGCAAAGCCCACTTGAGCAATTTTCCATTCTCCCATTGATTCCTATGAAAATAGGAAACTTGTATTTCTCATTCACAAATCCATTTTTGTTTATGCTACTAACTCTCAGTTTGGTCCTACTTTTGGTTCATTTTGTTACTAAAAAGGGAGGAGGAAACTCAGTACTAAATGCTTGGCAATCCTTGGTAGGGCTTATTTATGATTTCGTGCCGAACCTAGATAGAAGGAGGGGTCCGCCCTTAGCCCAGTACTTAATAAAGGGAGGCAAGATGAACTTCAGGACTGATAAGTGTATTTTATACACTTATTTCTATCCTAAAAGTTGGATTTTATATGCTCGTTTGAGAATACTTGCTATTGATTTCTTTATTATTTATTTATATTTTAGAAATAATTTCAAAGTTGAGAAAATAAAGGAACTTGAGCAAAATAAAGTCAATTGGATGATAAAATTACTAAAGTGTTCAAATCAAGAGTTGATGAAGTTAATCAAGGGCTTAATTGGAGGAAAAGTCGAAGAAGAAATCAAATTTGGAAAAAATCAGAAGTTTTGGTACTAAATTGATCAAATCAGAAGTTGAGAGACTTGCTTTGCAATAAATGATCAAGGACCAACTTAACCGAAATCAAAAGATGGAAATTGCATTAAATCGTTCTACCGAGTGATTGCATGGAAGTTATGCTGCGCGATTGCATGATCGCTATAGAAACAGGCAGAATGTTTTCAAGATAACCGTGCGATCACACCGATTTATACCGCGCGATCGCAAGCATTTCTGCTGGGCCGAGCAGTTGGGCTTTTGTGAGATTTTAAGCATTCTTCTCTTCCAAGTAACCTAAGCTTCGACCTAACCTACATATACAAGACTTGAGGCACATTTTGAGGGGTTTCCAACCTGTTGATTACATGCTAAAATATTGTCCAATTATTGAGGAATTCATGCAAAGTTGAAGGCACAATTGAAGACCAAGGATCAAGAGCATGAATAAGGTGACATCTCTTCATACTTCTTATGATTTATATTCAATTAAGTATCTAGGCTAGGTTTTTATTATTAAAATTGTGATGAAGCATTAATTTTCGGATTTTATGTATTACTTTATCGTTTAATTTATTTAATTCATAGGTTTGAGCAATTGATTTATGTTTTTATTATCATAAGATTATTTGGTCAATTATTATATGATTTTTGTGATTTTTTTTTACGTTTGAAAGACTAGGAATTCATTAGACAAATTTCAATTGTCACAAAGTCCTATAGGGGATAGAAATATACCTCTATACTTTGTATTATCTACAAAAATATTCACAAATCCTTTAATGCTTTTCTATACATTCACATTCAACATAAAAATATAGTCGGGTCATGTGTAGGAAAATGTGTTAATTCTTTTCCAAAAGGGAGTTTTAACAACATTAGGAATATGGATTTTTAAAATCCCGTGAATTATCGGTAAACACTTGAAGTAATGCATAATTGGTAGAATTAATGTGGATTATCAATTCTTGTATTTTTCTTTTATAGTTTTCACAAACAAAATTTTCATTTTTTTTAGTTTAATCATTAGTTTAGTTTTTCAAAAATAAATAAATAAATAAAAATCTCAAAGCAAATTCTTTAGTTCCAGTTAAGAACTATAATCTAAAATACAATTTAAACAATCATCGTGGGATCGATACTTGGACTCATTCCACTTTATTACCTGTGTTATCTGTACACTTGCGATTAGCAGACAATGAAGAATTTCGAAAAGCTTGTTAATCGTAAAGGAAATGTTTGGACGTGTGTGTGTGTGTGTGTGAGAGAGAGAGAGAGAGAGAGAGAGACTAAAGAGTCGCACGGTATTCTATAGGATCGGAGAAGGAAATACCATACTGAAGTGTAAGTGTACGGTCAGTTACGAGTGGTGTAACAACGGGTTTAAGACCTATCGCGCGCGCGTGAGAGAGAGAGAGAGAGAGAGAGAGAGAGAGAGAGAGAGAGAGAGAGAGAGAGAGAGAGAGAGAGGAGAGGAGATCACTGATGTACCATCTCTGTGATAAGAGAAGCCCATGAGGGATGGTGGTGACCTCGATATCGAGAAATTGAGAAAGATGCCCAAGGTCCTTAATGGAAAAAGTTGAGCTAGTAACGTGATGAAGCATTGTAGTGCATTATAATTTGTTACCTATAATGATAAATATCATCAGTATAAATGAGAATATAAATTAAGGCACCATCTGTGTTGAGGAGAAACATAGAAGTTCCTGCACGAGAGTTAGTAAAGCCGAATCTCATAAGAAATTGGCACAACTCATAGTACTAAGCATGTGGTGCTTACTTAAGACCATAGATGGCCTTACGAAGCTTGTACACATGAGTAGGATGATCACTATCATTGAATCCTAGTGGTTGAACCATAAATACATCCTCAGAAAGATGCCCTTGAATAAAGACATTATTGACATCTACCTGAAGTAGTGAACAACCATGACATGCAACAAGATTGAGTACAAGGTGAACAGTAGTGTGCTTGATGACTAGACTGGATGTATCATGGTAGTAAACTCCAAGACGTTGATGAAAGTCCTTTTCCACTAAGCTTACTTTGTACATGTTAAAAGAATCATTAGAAAGATGCTTAGTGCGAAAAATTCACTTACATCCCATAGGTTTCTGGTAATAATTGCAAGAACGAGCTCCCAGGTACCATTTTGAATAGGAGCATTGTACTCATCTGACGTGTCTCGATGCCATTTGGTATCTTTGAAGGCTTAGGCAGCTGTGGGTTCAGTTTAGCAGGGCATTTTGAGGGTAGTGATGTTAATTATGCGATTGAGTTTGATAATTTTTTTTTTTTTTTTTTTTTTGGCGCGAGTGGTCATAGGGTGGGTATTGATAGGTAGCAAAGTAACATGTTTAGGTGAGCGTAAAGTTATCGAAAATTTTATCTAAGAATTTAGTTCGGGGTTTTCTAGATGATCAAGCATCTTTTGGACTGGGAGGTAGTGTTTGGTAGGCCATAGAAGGGAAGAAAGGTGTGCTAATAGAGGGGTCTATACACAGGAAAACTGTCGAAGTGTTAAAGAGAGGCAAGTAGATACAAGAATGATTGACACATGAAGGAGCCAGTTGGTTATTGTATCAAGTTATGGACATTGGAGGTGACCTTTAAGTGAGGTGAACAGAAAGGTGGTTTCAACAAATTGGACATGTCAAGAAGTGCAGATTTTAGAGGTAGAGGGGTCGAGGAAAAGATAGACACTTTGAGTGAGAGAATATCCTACAAACATAAAAGGGAAAGTACGAGAGTCAAGTTTGAAAGAGGTTCATGGATGAAACCACAGATAACATAGGCAACCAAAGTGCAAAGTTTGAGTAGATAGGCAAGGACCGAAAGAGTTGTTTGTAAGGGCAGAAGAGTTATAGTATGGGTGTGGCCATGCGATTGATGAGATATACCATGGTGGGAAAAGCAAAGTTCCAGTAAGTTAGTGGAATAGATGAATGGGTGAGAAGGGAAATGCTTGTTTCAATGATGTGACAATGACGAAGTTCGAAATAGCCATTGTGTTTAGGTATGTAGGGTAGGGTAGGGTGGGGTGGAGTGGAGTGGAGTGGTGAGATGAAAGATTTCGTTTGTAGAGAGAATATAAGCAAGTGCTTGATACTCTCCTCCATCGTCGGAGTATAGAGTGGTGAAGGCATGCTTGAAATGACTTTCAACAAGAGCTTTAAATCGAACAAAGATATCATGCACGTGTTATTTTCGTTGAAAGGGATAATAGCGGATATACTTGGTAAAGTGATCAACAAAAAATAATGTAGTATTTAAAGTTATCAACAGAGGAAACGCGGGAGGTCCATACATTAGAAAAAATATTTCAAGAGGTCGCATAGAGACAATGGACGATATATTGAAAGGTAGTTTGTGACTTTTATTGTATTGGAAGGCGTTACACAATGAAATAGGTAACAACTTGTTCGATAAAGGTAATGAAAATTAGAAACGATGTGGTTAAAGACATTATATGCTGTATGTCCTAGTCAGGAGTATCATTCGAATGAAGTGGTCTTGACACTGGGAAGAGCTATTAATGGGAACCAGAGCTTGGAAGAGAATTTTGACCACTTGTACACTACCTCCTTAGTATGTCCCTACCGAATAATTGCTCCCATGTATAGGTCTTGACATGAAAAGAGTTAGGTAAGAACTCAATAGAAGCATCATTAGTACAACAAAATTGAGAAATAGAAATGATATTCTTTTTCATACTACATACACAAAGAACATTAGATAAATTAAAGGTTCAACAGGTAGATGGAAGAGTAGTGGAACCAATGTGGGAAATAGAGAGGCCCGTGCCATCTCCAATCATGATGTTGTCGGGGCCATGGTAGGGAATATGTAGAGATAGATTGCCCAAGTCGACGGTAACATGATGAGAAGTGTCACTGTCAAGTAACCATGTGGGAGTGTCAGTGGTAGAGGCTGCATTGTAGTGAGCTGTAGATTTCCAAGGATATGAAGGATGTTGTTGAGAAAGATAGGGAGACATCGAACTATATGGTTGTGTAGTGCGTGCATGAAAAGGTGAAAGGAATAGCACTACTTGATTGTGTGACATTGGATTCCTTGATTATGCGATGGTGGTATGTGTTGTGGTGGATGAATCAGAGGAAGACATGGACTGTGTAGGTTGGCAACTAAAACTCAAGTAAGGAACTTCAAGTTTTGTGATTGACGAAAAAAAAGGAAGGGATGGATGGATTAGTTCTCTGATACCATATTAATGTATAAAAAAAGCTTGAAGTCTTTCATTAAAAGAGAAGTATTTATACAAGATAGGTAAAGTGAATAACTAATTGTAGAATTATAATCCGATTACAACAACAAAATATAGTAAATATTCACCAGTAATGTAGCAAGGATTACACGAGAATATCAATCACTAATATTGCAGAATATTACAAAGCCAATCAGTAATTTATTTTTCTCTAAGGCTGTGTTTGATAGTGAGAATGAAATTTGGGTAGAAAGAAAATAAATTCTAAGGAATTGAATTTCTAGGAATTTGAAATTTAATGTATTTGATTGGTTTAATTTTTTAGGTGGAAAAAGTGAGGAATTTTTCAACTTTTGTTGTTTGATTAACATTATTTTCTATGAAAAATAAAGCAAAATTTAACTATTTTAATATATTTTTTATTTTTCTTTTTTCAAACATTTGTACTTGATAATAATAAGGTTAATTTTTGAAAAAAAAAAAATCAATTAACAACAATAAAAATGATCAAACGTAATGAAAATGATAAAAGATTTTTCATAGAAAATAAAACTTTCTATCCCTCTAGAAAACGAATTCCTCCAAATCAAGGAAAATACCGAATTTCTAGAGAAGTTGGAAAACGAATTCCATGAAAAACTTAGGCAATCAAACAGCGCAAAAGTTGGAATAGAAAATAAACGGTTATCAAATGGACCTTAAGATACCCTTTATAAATAGCGAATCTCTTGAGGGTCGGTCTGATTGGGGTGAGAAAGGAAATGGAAAACAAATTCCATAGAAAACATTTTTGTACCTCTCAGGAATTCAAATTTCACATTTTCCTAGAAAACAAGGCCAAAATGGCAGTGGATAGAAAACAAAATCTAGGAAAAGCATTGCAATCAAACACCTAAATTGGAAAACGAGGATGAAAAAACATTTTCTTCCATGTTTTCCATGTCAATCAAAACACACTTTACGTAACTTTTACCATATAAGCTTAGGTCTTTACTGTACATAAAAATTCTTTAAAAATAAAGAATTTTTTTAGAGATACTCTAATACAATGCACAAGAGGCTATTCTAGATGTAATCTGTATTACAGATGTTATTCAAATATTTAAATTCAATATTCAAAACTTCATTTTTTCCAAGCACAACTTCTAATTTCTAAGTAAAATTACATCTAAGAAGTCAAGACACCAATTTTCCATATGCAAAACTTCTTCCTCCAAAGCTATAATGATGTGATTATTCTTGAGTGCTCTTGAATATTACAAATTAACTTTTAAAATTTTTCTTATGTGTTTTGTATAAACTCATTATATTGAAATTAGATAAGTTTGGTTTTCTGAAAAATACAAAGTTGGAAGTCTTTAACAACATGACAAAATACTTCATTGAAGTCGTACCCTTTCTCTTACTATAGCCCTTTGCCTCCGATCATACGAAAGCTAGAAAAGTCACTTCAAACTAGTCTGGTTTTGTGTACATGTAGGCTTGTGGTATCCAACATTTCCTAGTTTGGATGACTCAATAGTAAAAAATGAACACACGAATTTTAAGAATGGCATGCTCAAACGAGCCTCCAAGTTTCTAGGACATATTAAGCAAAATATCACATCAAATAAGATGAAAAGGTATATCAACTTATAGAGATTTGGGCAACTCTTTTTAATAAGTTTGACCTTTTATGATAAAACTTCAAGTCTTAATATGGTATTAGAGCTCATTAATCTTAAAGATGCAACTCGATCCAATTAAGACTCAAAAATAAGCACACCGATTTCAAGATTGATCTGCTCGAACGAGCGACTATCTTACATGGGAATATTAAGGGATAAATCCTTTATTGATTAAGTATTGAAATATTGACAAACATATAAGAACTTAGGTTACTCCTCTTAACAAAGTTGACCGTTTAAGATGAAAGTCAATTCTTAATTTAACTGGCACAAATTATGCCTCAATTCGCAGCTTAATTTACGGAATGATGTTAGGAATACTAAAAAAAGTAATTTTAGGGAAACATTTTTAATTGACATTTTTAAGTGGTATTGTGGCATGACTTAATTATATTGAGTGATGAAAAAGTAAATGGTGAGATAATTATTTACACTACCAAATGTATTTGTGCACATTATGGGGTCATTGACATGATTGCACAAATCAAGAAAAATTGCAAGAAGTCTAGGCTTCCAACGGAGAATGGAGTCATTAACCAGATTGACAAGATTGCACAAATCAAGGAAATCACAAGATAAATTCCACTAATGAGTGTAAAATGATTTATTTCCTATTTTATACATGTAAAGTTCTATTTATTTATAATACAAAAGTATGTCTCTCTCATTAAGGAGAATTACAGACAGAGAATAACATGTATCTTTCTTTAATAACATGTTTGACTAAGCTTTAAAGTTCATTTATAAGTAACTATTGTTATTTAATAAAACTACTACTAAGTTATCCAAATATGCAAGGTACCAAAAGATCATTACTTTTTTAAGCTTAGCAAACATACTACTTTTGAGATATTTTCCACAATGCATTTAAAAATATAAATAAAAAACAAACACTTTCTAAATATTTAGCACAAAATAAAATCTTAAATTAACCTATGTATGTTTGACTAGGCATGACAACCTTGACTAATTATTTTCTCATCATTTCTAGTCCATACTAGATCATACCCAGATGGGAAAATTTCTATAACATTGTCCAATCACATTATGTACCCTAGTTGAATAAAAATTAAATAAATAAATGACGAACGTACGTACGTACCGCAATAAGAAGTCCAATTTCGACGGAGCCAAACAAGACCCCAAAGAAGGCACCAAGGCAAACAATAAAATCAAGTTTGTCCACCTTCCATATATTATATGCTTCATTTAAATCGATCAATCCAGGAAGAGCTGATAATATGATTGATGCTAGAATGGCAAGTGGAGTGTAATACAAGAGCCTGGTGAATAACAGCAGGGAAACAAGCACTGTTATAGCCATAACTATATTTGACACCACTGTTTCACAGCCTGCACTGAAGTTTACTGCAGTCCTTGAGAATGAACCTGCATGCATTCAATAAATTCTTCAGAATTACTAACACACCGTTCTTTTACGCAATCATTATAATTTATAAACAAAACAATTTTTCAAATAACTTTTTAACCATACGCATTTTCTCCCTCCAATTTTCAACCACACATTTTGCCTTAAAAAATCAAAAAAGTCAAAAAAATAAAAAAATAAAATAAAATTGGCCCTCGAACAGTCCGTAAACAATTTTGTTAATTCCACAAAGTTCTTCTTCTTCTTCGTCGTCGTCGCCGTGAACTAATGAAGCAAGTTATAATTGTTTATCATGAACTTAAATTAGCCTACCAGTTGCAGCATAACAGGAAGTAAGAGATCCCACAATGTTCATGAAACCCATGGCTACCATTTCTTTGTTCCCATCCAAGTGGTAGCCTTTCATGGAAGCGAAAGATCGCCCTACTGCAATGGCTTCCTGAGGCAATCAATACAGTTAGTATTTCTTTCTGGACAAAATTTCTGCTCATTGAAATGCTATAATATAGAGACTGACAGTGAGAGCAATTAAGGCACATATGGATCCAATTTTTGCTGCTTCTCCAACATGTGGACCTCCAAATTTCAGTTGATGAACTGAACTTGGATTCAGGCCTCCTTTGAAATGTTTTACAATTTTGATGCCATGCTTATCAGCTTTGGTCAAGTAAACTATTAAAGTGGATAATATCACTGAGAAAAGAGGAGCCATGGCTGGTAACCAGAAAAGTTTCCTGTTCCTTGTAGCCTGCAATTTCAAAGGGATACTTATGAACTAGTAGAAAGTGAAACTAATAGCTAGAGACACCTCTCAACTTATTTTTTCGAATTAAGTGGATCATTAATCTTTATTTTGCCATTGGGTCGCTTAATTTTATATTTTTGTCTCAATCAAGTCACGACTATCGTGTCTCCATTGTCTTTTGTCAAGATAACTGGTGAGACGGAGAGACTTAGTAGAGTCTGTTTGGTTTAGAAGAATTTGTAGAAAATTTTGAATGTGTGATTGAAAAGTTGTTAAAAGGTGTTTAGAAGAATTTGTAGAAATTTTTGAATGTGTGATTGAAAAGTTGTTAAAAGGTATGGAAAATAAAGCCATTTGTTGAATTTGGTGAGCCAACTTTGTTGAATTTGGTAAGCCACCAATAGCCCACAAATTTAGCCTACAATCTAGTCTATGTTCACACCTATTTTATTCCTTCCATTGTTGATTTTTTGTCCAAACTTTCCCTATAAATAGAGGGCAAAACCTCAATGGAAAATGCACCAAGTAGAGAGGAAAATAGAGAGTGAAAATAGTAGAGAGAAAAATTTGTGAGTAGAGAGAAAATTAGAGAGAAATAAATTGTTTTCTCCTAAGTAATTTCCTACTTTGTTTTCTCCTATTACAAGAGAGGTTAAATATTGTTATCTCCTTGTATTTAGAGAGAAGGTTGTTGTAATTCTCATACTATAGTGAAATCCTCCTATACTTGCCCGTGGACGTAGCCATTATTGGTGAACCACGTAAATACTTGTGTTCCATTTTAACCGCATTTTCTCAATTCCACTATACTTGTTGACCAACGTGATCCACGCCTTTCCTAACAAAAGGTGTGTAAGGTGGTAGGTTTCATAGAAATGTGTGGTTGAAAATGAATTTAAGTGTGGAACAAACAGGACTTTAATTTAAACTAAAATACAAATTAAGTGACAAAATGAATTTCAATTTTCAATGACTTGCTTATTCATGACACCCAGAATCTTTTACCTCACATTAATAATCTTTATACTTACGACGAATCTGGTAATTAGTATGAAGATGAGGAACGAACAGCCAAGCACAAAATTCAAAGGATGCCACTGTCACATGAAAAAAGTTAGATGTTAAAACTTTTTGAAGGTCAAACATACACAAAAGTAAAATCTTAAATTACAAAATGAATCAACCAGTCATGTGAAATATTATTTTTTTCTCTAGATCAAGTGGTTAATAGTGAAGGAGGAGCAGATTTAAATACCCAGTACTGAATAGTAGAAAGAGTGTGTTTGGCTTTTCTTAATAGTTAACTTAGTAGATTTTAAAACATATAAAACAATTAATGCTTAATTAACCAACTTTTCATCAAGACATTTCTAGGGCTTTATAAATACTATCCAGTTATCCAGCACTGAGTTTTATATATTTAAACTATTTATAAATACTTCCAAAATATGGGCTTATTATACATAAACATGTTCGTCTGACTTTCTTTCTTTCTTTCTTTTAAGCTTGAAAACAATCTTAGCCCCTATTTGGTATTGATAAAAATCACATTTTAAGTAAATTTTGATAAAAATTGATGAGATGCGTATTTGAAAAGTTGTGGATCTCATAAAATGTGTCATTAAGATTAAATGTTGAATTTGAATTAAATTAAAATCTAAATTTTTGGTGAGCTTACCATTGTTTGGTAATCTACCGTCCACTTTAGAAAACATGATTCTCTTGTTTTTATGTTACATATAGAAATAAATTTTCAACATCTTACTCTGCATGAAATTAAGTAATTAACCTATGCAAACCACATAATTATTGACAAGCAAGAAAAATCAGATGGAATCAAACATTATCATTTGAATATTAAGCTTACAGAATGATGAAGTGCTTTAAGAACAGCCTCCATCACAGAGATCACATCAGTTTTGGTTGTAAAATTACTAATTCCCAGCAATCCCTTCAATTGTTGGAGGCCTATTACAATGGCTGTACCTCCCATGAATCCAACTATTGCTGCATGTGAGAGAAAATCCACAAGAAATCCCAACCTGCAAATACATTAGAAACTTAGTTCTACATTCATCCGACCGCGATTGCCGTCGGTAATACTAAGCCTCTGTCTGGGACCCTTTATTTGGCCAAAAACATAAGTATTCTACAGTAAAACTTGGTCCACAATTGTGGGTGCTAGGGAGAGAAATGTTGTGGGCCCCGCAAGAAGTCAAAAATACTGTACCAGAAATTGGCAAATAAACGGTCTCAGACAGAGGCTAAATATTCCAGTAGTCTATAGAGATTCGATCTATGTTACTTTTTTAGTCTAAGCAAAATAAATCTTAACCGTCTATGTTTTTCTTCTCTTAATTTATCCTCAATCTGTATCGCTTCCACTTGTGAGAATCTAATTATTAAAGGCGCTAATACGCACTGTTGTATAGTGATGGACAATTTGAATGAAATATTTCAACTTCTTATTTTTTCTTTATAATAAACCATTAGATTTTTAGTTGATTTTGTTAAAAATTAATGTGATGTGAAGTTGAAAAGTTGTGGTGTGTGGTTGAAATTAATATTGATTTGGAATTAAATTTTAATCTAACTTTTTACTAGAACCAAATAGGGCAAAATAGGAAAATGCAAAAAGACGACAAGCTCCCATTCCTGGTGTCAGACAACCTGAAAATCCCAAAGACAGCTTGGAAGGCACCAGTGAAGAAAGTGACAGTGAGAACAAGGCTTCTGTAGGCAACTGGATCAACTGAAGGGTCTACAACTTTTTGTATCATTGCTGACAGAAGCAATGAAACTACAGCCACTGGACCAATGGCAATCTCTTTTGAACTCCCCATCAAAGCATATATCAAAGGTGGTACAACACTTGTGTCTGGAATACAAAAATTAATCAAACATATTAAAAAAAAAAAAAAAAAAAAAAAAAAAAACTAAGAAATGTGTTACTTACACAAGCCATATTGAGGATCAAGTTTTGCCAGATTAGCATATCCAATACTCTGCAATGGGTCCCTTCAAAATTTCAGATAAAAACGGAGACTCGTCCCTAGATACATGTTTTGTAACTGAACTGGACAAGACTAGAAAGAATAGTGGAAAAATCTTAGCTTCTATTTCTATTTTAATCGCGAGTCAAATCTAGCATACTAAACACATTATAAATTGTTTCTTTTCTAAGGCAATGAGAAGAGCTGGATACCTGAGGTATACAAAGACTTGCAAGAGTTAACCCGGCCATTAAATCTTTCTTGAACATAGCACCGTTGTAACTTCTTCCCCACTTGAGGATTGGAAATAGGCCTTGCAATAATAAAACATGGCCTTTAGTCCGAGGTTGTTTTTTCCTTCCTTGAGGTACAACAGTCTCTCTTATGGAGCTGCTGACTTCATGCCACAGGCTTGGCGGGTTGGGAGAGCTGAGCAACCACTTGGCCCTCTCGGCCTGGCCGGGGGTGGCGGCATCAAGATCGAGCTGTTGCAGCTCCATTGTGGAGTTCTCAGCAAGCAATGTGCCCATGGTTTGTTTGAAGTGTTTGGGTGAACTCGTGGGGAACCGAATTCGAGCGGCTTAAAGCTAAGCCTATCGCGAGAACGAAAATCTCTGATCGACGGCGAGGAGCATATCAAAGTATGAGGCGAAGGATCCCTTCTGAGAATGCATTATTTTGTTGCTCAGCATATAAATACACAAGGGCATGGCCTCAAAGTGTGTTGGGGTTGTCTTATTCAACCACAGTGTGTTTGGCAAAGCATTTATTTATATAAAGCAAATTTACACACACACACACACACATATATATATATATATATATTTTTTTTTTTCATCAAAATTACAGAAAACTTCCCTTTATTTTCAAAAAATTTAGAAACCTCACATGAGATTCACTTTTGGTGACAGATACCCTCCGGGATGATGCTACAATCACATTGGAGTTTACCCCCGAGATGATTTTAGCATTTTTCATCATCAATAGATAAAGGATAACTACATCACATTTTAACTTAATTGCAATGAATTCCCTCACATGCATTTACTTAGGGGCTGTTCTCTTTGTATTTCGATTTTGAATTTTGAGTTTTGGATTTTGTTTTGAGTTTTGGATTTTGTTTTGAATTTTGGATTTTGGTTGTTTGTTTTGAGATTGCTGAAAACATATTCTCTTTATAATTTTGAAAAACTGTTTTCAAAAATAGAAAACTGAAAAATGCATTTATTTTGTAATTTTTTGATATATTTATTTTGTAATATTTTATATGTAAAAAATGGTTGATTTGTTGAATTACATTAATTTTAATGTTAATAAATCAGTTAGTTCTCTATGTCAATAAATTCATCATTAATATTGTTTCAGCTAAAAAAATTTTTAATCTCATACCAACAAAATCTTAACATGGATCTATATATAATGGTAAAATAACATAAGAACTTCAAGTGAAGAAAGTGTCTCACATTTACCAAAATAATAATAATAATAATAATAATAATAATAATAATAATAATTACAAAGAAAAAATCTTAACATGGATTTATATAATGACAAAATAACATAAGAACTTCAAGTGAAGGAAATGTCTCACTTTTAAAAAAATAATAATAATAAATAAATAAATAATTACCAAAAAAATAATCTTAAAATGGATCTATATATAATGGTAAAATAACATAAGAACTTCAAGTGAATGAAATATCTCACTTTTACAAAAATAAAATAAAATAAAATAAATAAATTTAACATGGATCTCTATATAATGACAAAATAACATAAGAACTTCAAGTTAAAGGAAGTGTCTCACTTTTACAAAAAAAAAAAAAATAATAATAATAATTTACAAAAAAAAAAATCTTAACATGGATGATGGATCTATATATAATGACAAAATAATATAAGAATTTCAAGTGAAGGAAGTATCTCACATTTACAAAAAACAAAAAAAAACAAAACGCGCGTTTTGGTCGTTTTGGACTTTTTAACACAAAATATCCAAATTCAAAACGCAATAAACTCTTTTTGAGTTTCCTTTGTATTTTTTTTTTTGTGTTTTAGAAAACACGTTTCTGAAAATGAGCAAAGTGAACGCATTTTCGATATTTTCAAAAATCGAAAACTCAAAACGAGCTAAAAACATTAAAGAGAACGAGGCCTTATTTTTTATGTTATATATGAATACTTTGTGAATATTATTTATTTTTAAAGGTCACGTATTTATTTTATTTGGAGGGGGAGAGAGAATGCAATTATTCGTGATAATGGAGAGGTGAAGATTTATGATAGGTTTCTTTTCAAGTGCATGGCTCTTTCACCAATGATCCATTCTTCAACTGAAGCACTAATGTGTTCAGCTATTTTGTTTATTTTTTTATTATAATTATTCCAATTTTCAATACAACTTTTTAACCACACATCTTTTCTCTCTTCAATTTTTAACCATTTATTTACCTCGAGATTTGAAAAAGCAAATGTTTATAACTAAAAAAGAAGCCGCCGAACGAATTATAAAACATTTGGTAAGTGCAACGGGTCAGAAAGATATTTAAGTACTGAAAAGTTGGGTATTTTATACTACTAATTAAAAAGTCGATTTTATTTTATTTATATATTTTTTGTTTAAGCACAATCAAATATGCTACCAACTAAATTGTTGGAATCTTATACTAAAAAATCACTTTTACAAAAAAAAAAAAAAATTATTAAATATGAGGCTCAAACCACGGATAAGTCTTACTGTCTTAGTAACTTATTGCCTTCTTATTTTTGTGTGTTACTATGGCGGTGTTTGAATTGTCCAGATAGATATAAATTCATATTAATCGTTAATCAAAGAAAGATAATAAAAATAACTTTTATCTTGTAACTTGGAATAAATTTTTCTCTGTGTGCACCCCAATCGTTATTCATGACTCAATAATTCATAATTGAGAAATCAAAGTATAACTATTTACATTGTTTAGAACGCTTGGACATACTATCAAGAATCACTTTATACTACAATAGTTTAAGTTTTCACTTAGGATGAATGTTTTTAGACATTTTCTTTAATTGGTTAATTAGTGAAGAATTTTTTATTTCCAATTTAAATTATTGTCTAAAAGGACTTTCATAAATGTATTAACCTGACTTTTTTTTTTTTCTCTCATATTCTTTCATCATATTTTTCAATTCTGAAATGCCAAGAACACAAAATATAAGTGATCTAGACTTCAAAATAATAAGATGCGAAAAGTAAAAAAATTACAGAAATTTAAACAAGAACACAAAGACTTTTTTAGTCGAAGCTCTAGAGGTTCAGTGACTATTTCTAACACATAATCTCTATCACAACAAAATCAGAGTCAGTATATCCCTTTAAAGTTTCTCATTCTTTGTTCATTGTAAACACATGACCTAAACTAGAAGTTCGTTTCACATATTCCAGAAGCCATTTAAAGCATCCCAGTGAGCCTTTCCAAGGTTACTCATAAATCTGCTAACGTAACTAATGACATGTGGAATATCAAGTCTATTACATATCATCAAATATATTACATAACCTATAACATTTGCATAAGGAATTTTAGACATTGTATCATATTCTTCCTTATTTTTAGGATAACATTCAGAGGAAAACTTGAAATGGTTTGTAGTGGTAAAGATTCAAGTTCGATTTCAGGCTTGCCGATTTTTTTCAATTTTTTATTCAGATACTCACGTTGATTTAAAAACAGTACATATTTACCTTTATCTGCATTCTCTGAATCTTCTTGATTAGGCCAAGATTTTTCTTCTCAAATTCATATTTGAGTTTTTGTTTTGTTGTCAACAATTTAAAATTAATAAAATTTGCGCGAAACATGTCTTCCACATAGAACACAAGGTATAAAGAGTTTTTACCTTCATTTCCTTTACAATAAAGGCATATATCATAATTGCTTCTTTGAAAATCAAGCTTCAAATCAAATTAGCCAAATCTTTTATACAATGTTTTTGATCATATATGGACTTTCTTGATAAACACACAGTATTTTCAGGATCACCATTAACAAAACATTCAAGTTGTTTCATGTAAATCAGTTCATCAAATTCACAATACAAAAATGTAATTTTTACATTTAGTTGATCAAGTTCCCACCTGAAATGGGCAACAAGAGCAACAATACACCTAATAATAATGTATTTAACTATAGGAAAACAAAATATCATTATAGTCAACGCTTTTCACCTTCCCCTTCCTTTATTTTATAGATCTATTTACACTAAATTGGTCTATGATCCTTAGGCCTTTTAACCAATTCCCAAGTTTTGGTTTTTTTGTAGAGAGATCATTTCTTCTTCCATGGCATCTAACAATTTCTTAGAGTCTTTACATTTTATAGCATCATCATAGGAGTTAGACTCAATTTTAGCTTCTTCTTGATAAGTGAATAGTAAAACAAAATCATCACTTCCAAACCTGGCTGGAGGTATGATCTGCCTTTTCTGCGTTTATCTTTTAAGTTGATACTCATTAAGAGGCAAAGTTGTAGGATCAGATTGGTCATATTGATCAGTTTTTCCAAGGGGTATGTCATCAATACAACCAAGTTCCTCAACTGCAAGCTCAGAAATAGTTTTATCAAGGTGATTGAACTCCACCTCAATTTGAACATCCTTTTCAATTAAATTTTCAATCTTTCCTCTCAAACAAGCCATAACAGATTCGTTGAAAATAGTGTATCTTCTTATTATGAATCTAAAAACCCTTTCTTCTTTGACCCACAGCATGTATCTTTCTACATTTTCATCATAACCCAAGAAACACATTAATCTCTAGGTTCAAATTTTCCTATATTTGATGAGCATATACAGCACAACCAAATATTTTTAAGTGAGAATTGCCAACATGCTTTTGTGTCCACACAAATTCAGACACATTAAAATTTAAAGCACTAGTAAGACTCATGTTAACAAGACATGCACTAATGTAATATTAGACTTGATATAAAGATAAGCAAATAAAATGAGTGATAAACATAATTTTCCAAACTTTGAGCAAATTAAGGGTAAAAAATATTGGAAATGACATAATCCATGGTCTCACATGACTAATAGTTGTTGTTGTTGTTGTTTTTTTTTTTTTTTTCCATGTGCTGAAGGATACCATTGAGTCAAGGCGAATCACTTTCGAATCAAAGAAGAATATTAGTAGTGGATGAGAATCAGTATTCACAGCCAATGGATACCAATATGGTGATCCCAAGTTTTAGCAAGCTTGATCTCCCTGAATTCAAGTTGGTGGTAGATAATGGAGAGGGCAAACCACATCCTAGTGCTCTTGAACAATTGAAAGGAGAATTTGTGATAGAAGGAAAAGGAAGTTTGTGTGCTAGAAGCCAGAAGGAAGTTGGCAAAGCTACAAAAAAATTGAAAACATATAAGCAACAATTTAGCGCAGCTAACGCCCGTAATTCTAAACCATTTAGGGGCAAGTAAAGTCATATTATGGGAGACAATATGGCCCATTTTAGATAGCTAAGACATTTAGAGCACAACATTATCACCTAAATGTGTGGTACTCATTCAGTCCTAAAGAAGAGAAGGCGATCACATTCAATTAAATGACAATGACGCAGAAGAGGCATTTAGGTGAGATTCAAGTGGTGAACCAGAATGTCCTTGAGTTTAAAGAGAAATAGAGTACAGATGAATCGATGGAAGAGCTACAAACAGTGAAGTACACTGAAAATTCAAAGTTTGAGCGTAGAAAGAAGGATAAAGATGAGGATGATTCTAGGTAGTCAATTACCATCCAGGTTAGCACCCTTTCCCCAATCATGTCCAGCAATTATATATTTTCCAAATTTAAGAACCAAGAAATTGATGAAGTTTTAGTGGAAGAAACAAAGGAAATATCTTGTACATTGGAATATGAGGGAAGTACATCTAATAGAAATCAAATCACTCCAGGTAATGATGAAAAAGGTGAGGTGGTTGCACATGTAGATGAAGCCTACTAGGAAGAAGATGATGGAATGATTGATAAAGAAAAAGAAAATTTTGACTTAAATGTAGAATGCAGGAGAAAGAGTGTTCCGCCCAAAGATACTCAAATAGTTATACCAAGAAGGTAATCCTACAGTGGAATTATTAGGAAAATCATCCGGACGATCATTTTACTACTATGTTTTGTATAGAACACCTAAAAGAAAGAGAAGGGTACATCGTGTTGAGAAATCTGGATCATCTCTAGAAATAATGCTTCCACCCACATGTTGGAGAGAGCCATCAAATCCAGAAATAATGCTTCAGTCTACAAGTTGGGGAGAAAATTTAGAAGATTCCATGTGATTGGAAGAAACTAAGGAGGTTTTAGAGCGAGGAGATATTATAGGTAAATATGTCAAACATGAATGGATTGGAAAAAAATAAACAAAAAGTGGAGATAGATGCAACAAAGAAGGTCATATTCAAGAAATTTTCATTGAAGTTGACCAAACATTTAAGGCCCTTGTATGTAAAGGCCTTGGTTAATGACATTCCAGTAGCCAAAGTTCTCATTGATAATAGAAAAGCTATAAACACAATTCCCTTTAGAATGATAAGAAATTTTGCAAAGTCTGATAGTGACATAATCCCAAAGAAATTAATTTTTACTAGCTTCAATGGAGGAGCAACTTTAGTCAAAGGGGTTATGTCTTTGGATATTACAATGGGAAGTACAACAAGTACCATAGTTTTCTTCATAATAGATGGTCCTACTAGCTACAACGTATTGTTGGGAGAGAAATTGGATACATTGGAGTCAGTGTATCCCCTCATAACTCCATCAATGCTTGGTGTTTTGGAATGATAAAAGGCGAAGCTGAAGTCATATAAGCTGATCAATGGCCTTTTGTTGCAAAGGCTAATTCAATAGAGTGATTTATGTATAAAATAAATTATGAACCAGTCCAGGTGGTTTAAGAAGAGGAAGAAACAAATATAGTAGCATAGGGCGATGAGACATACTTAGTAGATGTCCTCAGTGAACTGTTCACTCAAATCAGGCCAAACATAGTGGCTATTGAGGAGCTAATAATTGGCAAAATGATTATTAAAAAGATATGATGAAAGGTCAGTCACATAAGAATTTGATCGAGATTACAGCCCTTAGAGCTAAATTAATGGCTTACAATGAAGAATTGAAGAAAAAGCAAATGGAGAAAAATTATTGGCACTATTGAGGACAAAATGACTGTGGTCACTTAATGTTCTAAATCGCAAGTGTGCGATATCACATCCAAGTAATAAAGTGGACTTTTTGAGTCCGAGTTATCATCCCACAAATATTGTAATTAAATACCGAAATTGTGTTAGTTCTCGTCTTATTTGAACGATAAAATAATGATGAATTAATTGAGCTAAAATAATAAACTAAAAAGCAAAAGAAAAGAAAAGAAAAGACACTTGAATATTCTAAATTGATGTTTATAAGTGTTAGGACATCCGATTTCAAATAGTCAATTCTTTTAATTCCAATTGTCTAGCTTTATTCCTATTATAGTGCTCGATTGAATTCACTTTTGCATATGAAATTCCCCTCTCGAATTTAAATCAATTCTACCTAATTAGTCAACCGTGTCATTGCATAGCAGGTTGTAATAACTAGGTGCATGGAACATAAGAATTCATGTAGCAATCACAATAACCACAAACATATATCTTTATTGTTCGTCTAATTACCTTATTTTATTCCTAGATCTAAGGTTAGCTTACCTCTCGATTATGAAAACACTCATGAAATCAATAAATTAGTCGTGAATTAATTCATTCATTAAACATAAAATAAAATCAACACATGCAACAAAAGAGCAAAACTATAATGATAGAATTAAAAGAGTAAAACTAAGCTACATCGAATATCTCAACTTTAAAATTAATAATTCATCAATAAAGATATAAATACGCAGTAAAAATCTAAACTACACATGTTGAGTTTATCAAATTAACAAAAGAAAGGAAGTATTGCACCAAGAATTCGCTTCACCTTGATAATCTTTAATTCTCAAGCCTTTGCCTTCAATTTCCTCCAAAGAATTTGATGTTAAGAACGTGGAGGAATGATATATTTAAGCTCTGCAAAGGTCTCCTAATTCGTGCATAAGAAGTTGTATATAAAGAAGAGGAGAAAACCCAGGCAAACAAGAAAATAAATCAGGTTAAAGTCCGCGCATGGGCTTGGCCCGGAAAGCTTCGCGGCCGCGCAATAGAAATGTTGGTACCGTGCAGTTGAATAAAAAAGGTTTTGTAAATTTTGCAATTTTCGCGCGGCCACCGGTCTAGAAGACGTGGCCGCGCGTTCAACTATTCCAACGCAATTTCATCTTTCCAGTGCGTTTGAGTAAGTCCCTGTAGTTTTATTGTATGTCAGTCCTTCAATTCTCAATTGCTCCAATTAGGTCCCCACATTTCTAAATTCTTCCAATTGACTTCCTTCATCCTCAATTGCTTTCAAGTCTTTTTCCAAAGTGTTCAATTCAGCTCCAATAATCATCCATTTAGCCTTTATTTGCTTCAATTCCTTTATTGACTAGATTTTGGGATATTTTCAGCAATGTAAACACATAACAAACAAATAAATAGAATTTATTCTAAAATGACAACATATTATCCTAATTTAGACATATAAATAAGTGTATAAAATACACTTATCAAATACCTCCAAACTAGAATTATTGCTCGTCCTCGAACAAAGTAAAACTAAACTAACAACTAAAAATAAGAATTTCAAACATTTTTGTCATGTTAACTTGTTCACCATATGCCTCAAAAATTCAGATCACATCATATTTTAGCATAGAACTTTGAACAATACAATAAAAATAGTTAATAGTTATCCTATGCTAGACTTTCGAGTGTATGTGTAAATAGTCAAAGTCAAACTCAATTTGATGCAAAAGTATACTCAACATTGTGTAGCTTATTATGCAAAAGCTAGCCCAAATCCCATGTAGTCAACCTTTAAAGTTCTAATGATTTTCCTTACATCGCTCATGGATGATCACAACTTATTATTTTTTTCTCAAATCCAGGGTTTTTCATCTATAGTGTTTTCTAAACATTTTTCATTGCATTTTTCCACAAAAGATAGTCAAAATTAGAAATATGCATGCACAATAGATCAATGGTAAGCAATTCCCAATTCTACACCTCTAATATCCACAGTTTTAGTCAAACAATGCTTATACCATGCATTCACTTGTTTATGGACGACTATTTCTTTTTATTGTCCCTGTCCTTTATCATCTCTGTGTAATACTTTTCTCATTTGCTTTCTATGTGATCCCTTTAAGGAGTTTTGGGTCGGTGACTCCCAAGACGGACGACTTTAGGGTACCAGGTTTAGAAAACGCCTCAGACTTATTTATCGGAGTCACATAGGGTACAAAGAAAAGTTAAAGATGTATGATTGTCTTATGTGTAAGTCCAGTCTCCGTACTTGCTTTCTAATTGACCAATGTAACGAGCTTTGGGCTGATAGCTCCCAACTCAGTTGAGTATATGGTACCAGGTTTCAACATCCTTACAAGCTTATTTGCTTGAGTCAAAAAGGCTTTTGAAGAGTAGAATAAGACCTTCAGCATTTTTCTATTTTTATGCTAGTTATGGTTTATATCTTTTGACCAAACTGGTTTAACTAAAGTACGAAACCAAGAACCACAGACCCTTAACCCATCAATACATTCACAAACTAACCATTCCACCTCCAAACTGCTTCTTGAGTTGTTTGGTTCTAAATTTGGGTTGGGATGTCTAAAAAATCAAAGCTTCAGAATTATAAAGTTATTCTTAAATTCAAGTTGTATAAATCCACCCCACATATGTCAAAACACACTCCTACACAAGAAATAATTCAACAATGGCCATGTGCTCGAAAAGATGAAATTCTAACATGAATAACTAGTTAAGCAAAATCATGTGTTTATGTTGTTCATTGATCAAGCTAAAGAAAAAAGTTGATCAAACTTATGTCCTAGGCAATAAACATGTCAACAAAAATTTTCAAAATTTTCATTTTTTTTAAAAATAAAATTTCCCAAATAATAGAATGTAAGTGAAGCAAATGAAGCACATGAACAAATAAATATGAAGCATTTAATATGACAAAGCATGCATTTCTACCCCAAACTAAAATTATACATTGCCCTCAATGTATGTCATGAAGATATGATTGTTGAAATTTAATTACACACAACAAGAAAGGGTTCAAGTACTTCCCGGGTTTGAGGATGCAAGTTCTTCATGTTTTGAACTTCCCTTTGAATTTACACTCGAATGATTCCAATGCGTTCCACTCTTGATGTTTATGTGTCCTGTGTGATGCGTTCCTTGCAAAAGTGAAACAAATAACTTAGTCACATCCAATTCATAAGAAAATATAAGCATTTATGTTCACAACCCCCAAACTAAAGCAAAACTGAAATCTGAATTTATTTTGAAAGTGGTCAACTACCCATGTTTAGCCCTCGACATCGCTATGAAAAATTGAAATTTTTTCAAGCCATATTCGGACATATGAAAGTATGTAATGTAGTCTACATGTCAAAAATTCAGGTCATTTAAAGTGCAGTAGGAGTGTGAAATGGTGTGGAAAAGTGGTCACCTAAATCTGAAATTTATGTACAATACTTGCAATGACCTTGATGTTGTGCCTAAGTGTGCCTATGATTCAAAATCCAAATTTTTTCACTTGTGATGATGTAAATCATGAGTGGATGGCATATAATCAATGTACATCATGAGGTGAAGAATTTTTTTCAAAATAATTTGCAAAAATTTGATGCAAGTCTCATTTAGACATTTTAACAAACACCTTGTGAGCTTTCTCAAATATGAAGACAAATCATGAAATTGGAGACAAGAAGTTATCTCAAAATTGTGACCTATGTTTCACAATCAAATCAACACAAATTTCTAGCCTAATCCACAACTCAATAGTTCATAGAATCCAAATCTCCCTAAAAGGAAGAAACTCTCAAAAAGTTGCAAAATTGTAAAGTAGAGAGGAATTTCATACCTTTTGGAGGATTAGAATGTGATGCAGTCTTGGATGATGTTCAATTCCACGTGAATGGATGCAAATTAGGTGATATGTTATGTTGGGGAGAATTTTCGGAGAGAAAATGAGGTTGAAAGTTATGAAATTGTAAAAATACCCGTTGAATTTAAAAACTGTCAATTTTGTTCCCCAGATAACTGCGCGACCGTGTAGAAGAAAATCTGGTGGCCGCGTGGTTGAAAAATGTAGGTTCTGCTTATTTTGTTGCACTGGCGCGGCCACCACATGGTTTGGACGTAGCCGCGCCATTCACTGACTGAAAACAAAATTTTATGCAATTTTGAGTTTCAAACTCAAATTTTCAACTCCAAAACACCTTGCTCTCTATGAACTCAATCACCTACACTTTGTTCTTGTTGTAAACTAACATGCATTGCTTATGTTTATGGTTCCAAACTTAAAAGTGAAGCATGCAAGTAGAATCAACATTTCAATGGAATGATTATGCTTTTGAATATCCAAATGTTCCAACTTATGCTTCCACACTTTTAAGCCAAATTTTAATGATAATTATGATGCTAAAACTTTATCAAGGAACTTGCACTTATCAACTACCAAATATGGTGCAACAAATATCATGCTAAAGTGATAACTCAATCATGAAAATATGAAACTAAATGTGCTAATAAATCCTAAAGCTAAACATAAAGTAATAAATAAAGCCAAATAAATAAAAATGAGGGAAAATTGGGTTGCCTCCCAACAAGCGCTTCGTTTATAGTCTAAAGTCCGACTCTACCGTGATTGTTCAAGGAACTCTAAATGAAGCTTTTGATGACCTTCTTTATTTGTACTACTTGAATTTACTCCAATTTGAATTTAGACACAGCAATATTACCTTGCCCGTGTCATATATGTCGACACCTTCACTTGATTCGAACTTCAATATATAGATTTCAATCATTTCTTCATTGCCAATGATGAAGACAATTTTTGCCCAATAATTAAATTTAGAGGATTGCATTGCAACATCGGCACCCTGAGTGTCTGTTTTTCTGTGATCAACTCATCTTTCTCCACTTGACCCTATTCTTTAGTTGAAGTTTCCTCAAGCTCCATTTCCATCTTTTGGATTGTTGGAAATGGAACAATAACATCTTCTTGGAAGCTACTTTCTTCTGGTTGATCCACCTCTTCAGGTTCTTCTTCTTTTACTTCAACTGTTTCAACTAATTTTTCTGACTCCTTCGATCTTTCCACCTGGATTTCTGGCAACTACAGCGGTTGTCTCTCTGATATGCTCACTGCCAACTGCTTCCTTAGATTTTTCGCTTCGTTGATTTCTTCCTGTTGACTTTTTAGCATCTCCCTTACTGTGACCAGGTTTTCATTCAAGGTGATTTGGATTTGTTCTTGTTGGTCATTTGACCACGAGAGATTTGGATGCTCGTTTCAATAAGTGTCATAAGCTTGAGAATATGAACTCCTCAGCTGCATTTGATTCATTTCCCAATAATCAACCTAATCCATAGCTGGTTGAGCTTGATACCAAAAGGACAATAATGTGTTAAGTGATTTTCAAAGCAGAAATCACACATCAGTCGAGTATGAACTCTGTGCACAGGCTGTTCAACCCAACTATCTAATTTCTCAGACAAAGCATCTAACTTTGCAGAGTGTCTTTCATATAGTGTTGTTTTCTCATCCACCTCAAGTATTGTTTGATCAGAGTACCACTGGTAATTGTTTGCTTCCATCTTATCTCTCTGCTGTGACGCTTCCAACTGTCTAAAAATTTGTTCAAATCCTTAAAATCAAACAATTCATAGCTAATAAGAGTTCTAAAAAAAACAAGAAATAAAATAAAGAAAAAATTAAAACTAAAGCAAAAACTAATTGGTATCGATATTAATTAAAAATTTTAGCAACAGCGTCAAAAACTTGATGTGTGCTAGATCGCAAGTGTACGATGTCATATCCAAGTAATAAAGTGGATTTTATGAGTCCGAATTATCATCTCACAGAGATTGTAATTAAGTATTGAAATTGTGTTAGTTCATGCCTTATTTGAACGATAAAATAATGATGACTTAATTGAACTAAAATATTAAACTAAAAAGCAAAAGAAAAGAAAAGACATTTAAATATTCTAAATTGATGTTTATAAGTGTTGGGACATCCGATTTCACATAGTCAATACTTTTAATTCCAATTGTCTAGGTTTATTCCTATTATAGTGCTCAATCGAATTCACTTATGCATATAAAATCCCCTCTCGGATTTAAATCAGCTCTACCAATTAGTCAACCGTGTTAACAAACAGAAGTTTGTAATGACTAGGTTCATGAAACACAAGAATTCATGTAGCAATAGCTATAACAACAAACGTATATCTCTATCGTTCGTCCAATTACCGAATTTTATTCTTAGATTTAAGTGTTAGTTCATCTCTCGAATTATGAAAACACTCATGAAATCAATGAATTAGTCGTGAATTAATTCATCCATTAAATACAAAATAAAATCAACACATGCAACAAAAGTGCAAAACTAGAATCATAGCATTAAAAGTGTAAAACTAAGCTACATCGAATATTCCAACTTAAAAATTAATAATTCATCAATAAAGAAATAACTACGCAATAAAAATCTAAATTACGCATGTTGAGTTTATCAAATTAACAAAAGAAATGAAGTCTTACACCAAGAATTCGCTTTCCATTGATAATCTTCAATTCCTAAGTCTTTGCCTTCAATTTTCTCCGAAGAATTTGATATTAAGAATGTCGAGGAATGATATATTTAAGCTCTGCAAAGGTCTCCTAATTCGTGCATATGAAGTTGTATATAAATAAGAGGAGAAAACCTAGGAAAACAACGAAATAAATCAGGTTAAAATCAGAACATGGTATTGGGCCAGAAAGTTACACAATAGAAATGTTGGTGGCCCCACAGTTCAACCAAAAACGGTTATGTGGATTTTGCAATTGTCGCATGGCAACCAGGTCTAGAAAATGTGGCCATGCAGTTCAACTATATCAGCACAATTTCAACTTTCCCGTGTGTTTAAGTAGGCCACTGTAATTTTAGTGCATGCTAGTCCTTCAACTCTTAATTGCTTCAATTAGGTCCCCTACACTTCTAAATTCTTCCCATTGACTTCCTCTCGTCCTCAGTTGCTTTCAAGCATTTTCCAAAGTGTACAATTCAGCTCCAATAATCATCCATTGAGCCTTTATTTGCGTCAATTCCTTTGTTAGCCTGATTTTGGGACATTTTCTGTAATGTAAACACATAACAAACAAATAAATAGAATTTATTCTAAAATGAAAACATATTATCCTAATTTAGACATATAAATAATTGTATAAAATACACTTATCAGTCATCCTGGAACAAAATTTACAAGGTGGATTGCTTGGAAGAAGGAATTTATAAATAGAACTTGGGGGTAATTTGATGAGGATTGCAAAGTGAGGTTATAATCAAGCACAAGATCCTTTGACTAGGGTGGATATTGGTGACGAAGGAGAAGATAGTTCAACATTTATCAACCAGTTGCTCAACAAAGAGGTAAGTAACAAATTAGTCTCTTTATTAAAGGAATATAAAAATAGTTTTGCTTGAGAGTATGAACAGATGCATGACTTAGATTAAATTTAGTAGAACATAAATTGTCCATCAAGCCAAGTTTTAAGCCTTATAAACAACTACATAAGCGCTTCGCGACCAATGTGTTGCCCAAAATAAAGAAAGAGATTGAGCGATTGCTAAAAGGCGATTTTATTAGGACGGCCAAATATATTAAATGGTTGCCTAATATTGTACTTGTGTTGAAAAAGAATTGTAAAAATAAAAGTATATATAGATTTTAGAAATCTAAATTTTGCAACACCTAAGGATGAGTACTCAATGCAAAAAGTAGATTCCTTAGTTGATTCCACTACACTGGACACACAATGTATTTTTTTATTGTTACCCTGGATCCAATCAAATTTACATATCTGAAGAGATGTGCATAAATTAGCTTTTTAGGTGTCCATGTGCGTTAGGGTGATATGAGTGGGTGGTTATGTGTTTCGACCTAAAAAATGCTAGGGCCAGTTATCAAATGGCAACCTGATTGGTGAGTTTATTGAAGTATATGTAAATGATATAATGGTCAAGTCATTCAAAGAAGAAGACTATTTTCACTAATTAAAACTCTCATTTGAGGGAATGAGATAGTGCAAATTATAATTGAGTCCTTTTGAAATGTGCATTTGTTTAAATATATGAAACTTTCCGAGTTTCTTTATACATGAAAGGGGAATTGAGCTGGATAAAAGTAAGACAAATGTTATACTAGAGACAAAATCCCTTAATAGTAAAAAAGAGTTGCAAAGTTTTTTTTTAAGAAAAGTCAATTTCTTAAGGTGTTTTATTTCTAATTGTGCAGGGCGAACAAAAGTTATTTTGCCTTTCTTAAAGCTCAAATGTCAAGACGAAATCGTCTGATACGAAGAACATTAAAAGACTTTTGACTGCCTAAAGGCTTACCTATCAAACTAGAGATGGCAAAAGACGTGACCCACCCTGAATCTGACGAGAACTCGACCCCAATGGAGCGGGTTCGAGTGACTCGAGTAGGTCACGGGGTGGGGCGGGTTTTGGCCTCCCCAACGCGAACCTACCCCGAATGATTAATTAAAAAAATATATCGAAAAAAATACAGAAAAAAAAAATTAAACGAGACACTAAAGGGTGCCGGGGTTGACATGCCCCCGGCCCCAAACCCGAACCCGCCCTCCCTGAAATTCGCGGGGCGGGGTCAAGGGTACCTAACTTGAACCCTCCCGTTGTCATCACTATGTCAAACTCATTTGTGTTGGTATCACCTATTTAAGGACGGTTAGTGAATATGTATATATAAGGCGAATAAGAGTCTATAGCTAGCATGGTCACTTAAGAAGATCAATTGGGCGAGGAAAGAATAATTTATTATCTTAGTAGACAATTGACTAAGTGAGTATAATTATTCAGTTATAAAAAAATTATGTTTAACTTTTTACTTTACATTTCCGAAATTGAGAGTCTATCTTCGATCTTTGATAATGTATTTGGTATTTAAAGTAAATCCAATCAATCCAACCCATCAAACCCAACCAAGCCGATTAGCTTGGTTTGGCTTTTGCCTTGGGATGGGTTATATTCATTTGATACAACAAAATAAAACACAACACGACAAAATCCAACCCAACCCCAACACATTTTTATTTTAAAAAAAAATGAAAAAATATGTTTTCCGCATTTTTTCTAAACTCACGCCATACCAAAGTCAAACAAAAATCAAGTAGTCAACCATTATTTAATGGAACCCAACAAAGTAACGCTAATTCAATGGGTCTGAAACAATTACAAAGAAAAATAATTAGAATTAAATTGAGCCGATGAGAAGAATACATTTGCCCCAAAAAAAAAAAAAAAAAAAAAAATTGGAATAAAATAGGGTAAAAACACAAATCCAACCCAACTCAACTCACGCACACTCCTATACCTATTACCAATGGCATCGTCACAAACGGACGGGTATTACCCGCCTAATTTCTGTACATGGGGCAGGTATCATTGTCTCGAGACGAGTGCGAGGAGATTATAGGGAACGTGGTCTCCTTGATTATCACAAGTTTTTTTTATCACATAAAAAAAGTTATCTGCATAATTTTTAGAGGAAATATGATTTTCTCAATAATTTGAAAAAAAAAAATAATGATTTCCATCAACTAAAAATATATTTTAAAAAAAATGGAACAGTAAACCCCCTTCCCGCTTTGCATTATTTCTGTCACATCCCTCTTAATCGGATATGGGAACGGGAAAAGAGACAAAAACGCCCTGCGAGGGGGGGGGGGACGGAAATCGTTGATCAGCCCCAATTAACATTTTAAAATGGAGAGCAAAAACAATCTCTATAATTAAATGCATTCAAATGTTTCAATTTTCAATATTAGATATATATTGGCCCAATTAAATAATATATAAAAAGAAAAAAGAATTAAGTAATTTAATGATTTGGATGAAAATCGGTGAAATAAAAAAGGAAAAAAATAATGAAAGTAATTTAACGATTTGGATGAAAATTGGTAAAAAAAAAAAAGAGGAAAAAACAATAAACACATAATAGGAGTATAAAAAATTAAGTGTTAAAAATAAAGAATTTGTCAGAGCATTTCTCTAGATTTATAAATGTTCTTTAAAAATAAAGAGTTTCTTGAAGATGTTAAAAAAGAACACTCATGAGAGATTTTGAGTTTCTGAAATTGTCTTAAGTAGCCAGGATGTCCGAGTGTGCAAAACTGTGTTCGTGTTTAGGATTCAAATCTCATTCCCCCCCTCCCCCCCCCCCCCCCCAACGTGCAATTAAAAAATAAAATAAGTCACGAGATTTCTCAAACGAAAAAACAAAAAAGGTATTCATTTTCCAGTTTTTTAGCATTCAAGAAAAATGAATTTATTTTCCAGTTTTTTAGCATTCACGTATTTTATATATTGTAGATTTCTCAGCCTACTGCAAATCTTTATACACTAGTTTCCAATAGTTCCACTTGTTTAGGGCATCTCCAATCATTTGTACAATTTTTTGCACCGTTTTGCATCAAAATTTTCTAAACTCGTCTCCAACTACATGCACCAAATTTTACACAAAATCTAAATTTCATTATTTTATTGTTTGTTTTTCAATTAGGCAAGATTTCTATGGATTTAGTCGTGGAAAAATACATATATTGGTTTAAATTGTAATTCATTAAATGAAATTGCACACTTGTACACTAAATACTTCACTTATTTAATATTAAAAAAAATCATACGCATGTCACAATCCAAACACCAGTGACACAAAAAGAGGAAACAAATTCAACCACACTGAAAACAAAAGACGTAAACGAAACAAATAAATCTAATTTTGGAGTTGGTATATTCCTCTAGCACGTTTTATTATCTTATTCGTTGTCGGTGTAACGTTCTTACTCATCCTAGTTTGAATTAGTATCTTATCTACTTTCTCTTTTAGTGTTTGGATCTTCATTTGTACTAGTTTCGTTATTTTTTATGCATAAATCACTCAATATGAAATATTCCAACTTGGGGGAGAAGCTTAAATTTATAGACCAAAAATAATTTCATAATCACTTTTCTTATTTATTGCAAAAAAAATTAAAATTAATAAAGAAGAAAAAAATAAAAAGAAAGAGAAAAAAAAATATTATAAAAATAATACAAAGTTGAATGGAACTTTTGTAAATAATTCAATGACAATTTTGTAAATAAACAGATGACATTTTGGTAATATAGCATCAAAAACATTTTCGTGTTAATGAACAGCATGTTCCTGTTGGAAGCACCATTTGTTGCAGTAAAATGATGCTCCATTGGAGAAGATTTTTACATCATTTTCATATTTTTGGTGTTTTTGGTTAATGGTTGGAGATGACCTTAGGTCCGTATCAAGAGTATATGTTATGTTCGGGAATTTTCTATTGGTTTTCATATCTTAAAGATTATCTAGGGTGGAAATATTCTGCTTGTCAAAATTTATTTAATTCAAATATGATTAAATCAATTTAGACTCGGTATTGTGATCAACTTGTTTATATGTTTATAAACAAGTTTATAACAATACATTTTTTTCAAACTAATTTTCACCACATATTTTACCTCGAAACATGTCATTATTTATTTATATTCTGTTTGGTAAAAGTATTTTATTTATACATGAAGAATATAAAGTTTTCGAGAAAATATTTGGTTAAAAAATGATTTGAAGAAATGTGTGGCAAAAAAATAATTTGAAGAAATATGTTAGTTATAAATTTATTTATAAACAATATACAAACGGAGGATTATAAACAATTTTTTTTTTCTTTTTAACCAAATTGAGGTTAAACTCAATTTATTATAAAGTAAGAATATATAGTGATTTTAAGTTTTAACACTCAAAATTCGGAGTCAAACTCATCCTCTATTTAAAAAATGTGGAAATTACAGGGAGGCCTACATTTAAAGATCACAATTCAAAAGTGAAGTTTATAGGTTTTTTATACAATAATCAGGTCTTAATTAAAATTTTAAAATTATAATAATCCAACTCAATCCACCCACCCCTCCGATTTCACATTTCACTATGTTGTTGTACACCGAAGTACTTTCCAATTCAATCTCTTCTCTCTGTAAATTGATGTCGATCGACGATGCTGGAAAGGGACGACGATTTAGGAGAGAGAAAGAAGCGGCTTCAGTGTCATCGATGGTTTCAGAGTTGTTGGCAGTTTAGGAGAGAGAAAGAAGCGGCTCTAGTGTCTTCCAACACTTCCTCATTTCAGCGAATTGAACCTGATGCTAGAATCACTTGGTGGTTTAAACGTTTCGGTGGTTTCAATCGGTGATTTCAAAAAATCTGTCGTAGCATCATAGCTCAGTGTAGAGGTTTCAGTTAATGAATAGTAGTGGTGTAACGCCCCGAATTCCGTGGAGCTCGGGACGCCACGTCGTTCTTTAAATCTGATTTTATTGCGAAAATAATTAAAAATTTCAAACATCATATTTATTATTTGAAACCTTTGAAACAATATTTTTGCGGAAGAAATGAATTTATAAAACATCACATCCATTGTTTAAAAGCTAAAGCGGAAACTAAATTTTAATCAATTTGATTAAAACAATTCATAAAAAAATTAAATCTTATTTTTTTAAAAGTAAAGTAACGATAAATAATTAAATTGAAGACATTTATGAAACTTGACTTAAAATAAAATTTAACATTATTTTTGATTTGCCACCGCTATCATTTCATTCGCCGTCAACTCCGTCATCTGCAAAATTTTGTTTTGGAAAACATGAGTATTTTATAGAAATACTCAGTAGACTTGCGCACAATAATCATTTAACATCATAAATTAAAACACATAATCGTAATATTCAAGTTTCAGGTGTCTAACGATCACCAGTATTCTCATGAACATACAAGTTCAAGTCTCATGCATTTAAGCAAGTAAATTCTTGTAACATAGTCTCATGCTTAGAAAAGCAAGTAATTCTCATGAACACAATCATACATGCTAAACTTATAATCAAAATAATTATTGATGCGCACTTTTGAAAAATGTAAATTTGTAGATTAGAATCTACCTTAAATCACGAGTTTGAAAGTTGAGCAAGAAAGTTCACGTTGTTCTTCCAACTGTCCAAGCGCCTCGTCTAGCATAACTTAGAATACTAAGTCCAATTTAATACTTTAAAACTGAAAGCACGAAATTAGACGATTTTGAAAATTGAGGGACTAATTTGATATCAAAGTTGAATTGAAAATGTTTTGGACTGAAATAAAATTTTCAGGACTTAGGGAATGGAATAAAGTGTTTCAACAATAGTAGAGATTAAAATAAATACTTTAAAATTTTGGAGACTCGATTGGACATTTTGAAAAGTAAAGAGAGTGGGTAATTTGATAAATATTTAAATCTTAGGTCCTTTTTTTTCTTTTTTTTTTTTTTTACCAAAATCAGAATGTTTGGGGCCAAGTTTATGAAATTAGAAAAGTATTTTAAATTCAATATGAAAGAAAATTAAAACTTGAGGCTAATGGGGGAGTTGAATTAAAATGGGGACTAACTTAAATCATTGGCAAAACTCGAGGATTTAAAAGCAAAATTTGACTTCTATAATGAAACTCTCTTACTAATTAAACCATTTTGGTTCGGCATCTATATAATATATAAAAGCAGCTGAGTTTTGGCGGAAAAACTCAGTTTTTATTGTCTTCACACTCCAAAATTCAATTTTTATTGTGTTCACACTATTACTTCAACTTAAGTATTTTTATGGAGAATTTTTTTCACTTATTTATATTTGGTTATTTGTGTTTAAACCTCTCTTTTCATAAAATTATTCTAATCTTTTAATGTTTTGAATTTTACAAATAAGTATTTGTGTGTACTCATACAAATTCAATGTAAAATTTTCAGTTCAAAATCATATCGAAATTGAATTACGCATCTAATGCTAAATAATTATTATCGTATAAAACTTTTTATAAATAATCTTATTTTTTTAGTTATTTAGTACTTCTAAAAATTCGAACTCCTTTGTATTGCGTTCTAATTATTATTTTTATAGAAAGTTACATTTAATGCGTAAATAATTTTTTACAATAATTGTGATGTGTTATTTGTCTCAATCTTATAAATGAATAATTTCGTTTGGTCATACAAATCTAATGTCGAATTCTCATTTACATTTATGTCGAATATTTAATCAAGCTATATTAAATTTTGTTTTAAATAGTCATACTTTTAAGTTCTTTGTTACATATACATAATAACCTTCTTTTCTATATCAGATTATTTATCAAAATAATTTTATTTACAATTACATTTAATTTTTTATTCCATAAAGTCTCATATCATATTTTTTAACATTAACGATTAATAAATTTATTTATATTGTTTTGAAATTATATAGTTATTAATGATTTTTTTGTCATAACTTTTAAGTCTAAATTTTAAAAAATAATTAATTATGACATGATATTAATTGTTATATTTTAATTCAATATTTATGATTCTTAAATTTCTACAACAATAAGTAAATTGTCTCCCAATTTACTTAACTGAAAATTAAGACGATCAATGTTATATTATAATTTTCATAAAAAACAATTACGTTATATAAATATTGTAAAAACATATAATACCATGAATTTGATGCATCTTTGTCAAGTTCAAAATTTTAGTTTTTTCTTTTCTTTTTCTATCATTATCGAATACATTTCTTATACGTGTTATCTTGGATGATGATTATGAATTGTAGGAACAAGAGTTATTTCCAAATGATTGTGAATTTGAACAAATTAATATTTGACTCTTAATTTTGATTTGTTGACAGTAAAAAGCGCGTTGCATTTTTTTTAATTGAATGTTTGTCTTTATTTTTATTTTAATTTTTTAAAATTTGGCGGGTTGGCTTTTTGAAATCGTGGTTTTGACAATTGAAACCTAAACCAAATCGTTTAATGTTGTTTGGAATTTTTCCAAACCGAACCAAACTAAACCATTTGTTGTGGTTTAATTCTATTTCACGATTTATTTGCTCACCCCTACTTTATTGTATATAAGAGAAAGTGAAGATCCTTTTTATGGAAGATCATCCTCTTATTTTGAAAGATTTGTTATATGGTAGGGATGGCAGAATTAAGAATTTCGTTGAGAACATTCTGACATATAACATAATGTTTTCGTTCACTTTTATGGGGAGATTAAATAATGGGCGAAATGATGGTGGAGGGCCTCCCGTCTTCAGATTACACAGTCAAAATTATAATAAGATTGAGAGTCTGTTGCCTGATGACAGTTCAGCTCTACAATTTGCTCGCTTTACATTGTTGACAATGTGAATAAGGTTGAAAGCAGAAAAAGGGTCGTGGGGTACATATTATGTATTTATTGCTTTTATATTTATATTGTTTACGAATAATTTTGTTGTTATAGACTGAAATTTAATTTATCTTTTAATGTCCCTTGATAGGAGTGAATCATGCGATTCAATGTTGCGTGATTGTATAGTTTTTGATTTGAAAAATATGCTAGACAAATACAACAAATTGTTAAGACAATTTAGGTTGGTTTTAGAAAATATGATTGAGGAAAACATTTCAAAAATAAGACTTATACTTATTGGTCATTGGGCAACCGATGATAGCCAATATGATTTTCCTATTGTCGATGAAATTGGTGAATTGATTGTCAGTGAATTTTGATATACGACTTGAACACAGAGATATCTTTATTGCTCTACGTGGTGGATCGTTGCATCGGATAAGTAAAGGACACAAGTTCTTTTTGAGAAATATTGATCATACACAGGGATTGTACAATGGAACAAGGTTGATAGTTGCAAAACTTGGCGACCATGTTCTAGAAGGTCAAATTCTTTCTAGCATCAATGCAGGACACAGGTTCTTTATTTCAATGATATCGTTGAGTCCTTCTGATTCTAGAAATCCTATTAGATTTCAAAGAAGACAATTTCCATTGATGGCGTCTTATGCCATGATTATCAATAAGAGTCAGGAACAATCATTTTCGCATGTGGGACTTCTTCTTAAATGACTGATATTTACATATGGACAACATTATGTTGCAATTTTTAGGATGACAAATCGTTTCAGATTAAAGATGTTGATTTGTGATAAGAATGGAAGACCAACAAAATCAACAAACAATGTTGTGTACAAAGAAGTATTCCACAATTTGTAGTCATATGAAACCAATAAATGATGATATCTCTTATTTGCGGAATTTATTTATTTTATCTAAATGATTCATCTAATTTCACATTGAATTATTTTTATCAAGACGTTTCTTCCCGTGCATCGCACGGGTGATTCACTAGTTTACAGTAAAGGAAAAAAGAGAAGCTGATGGGTGAATTTTTGAAAATGGGTCTCGCGTTTGAATGATTTCAGGCCAAGATTGAAGCCGGCGGTGGAAGGCAGACGGCTTATGGAAGTCGTGCGGTGGCAAGGAAGTAAAAGGGCTCGATTTTGGTTGTAAGAACCGAGACATAGAAATTCGGGTTTGGAAGTTTTCCTGTGAAGAACCCGGCAACGAAGGCTGGTGGTTCAAGGTAAGTATAAGGGGTTCCTTGGTTTATATTTCAGATTTGATTTTTGGGTTGATTTGGTTGGGTTCTTGCGTTGGTTGTGCGTGTGATGGAGAGGTGATGCTCGGTGGTGGTGTGGTTTGGTGGATTAAAGGCTGTAATGTGTTTAAATTCTTGGATGGATGATGTGGATTGATGTTGGTGGTGGTTTTGGGAAAATGTGGGGGTTCAATTTGGTGGTTTTGCAGTAGGTGGTCGAAGGTGGGGGATGTATCGAGTGGTGTGTGTGGTTCCTTTGCTTGCAGGTTGTAGGAGTGTGCTGTGACTTGGTTGAAATCGATTGAGGTAGTGGTTGGTTTGAGTCGATTTGGCGGTGGCTTGATGATGGAGATGGTTGGTTTGGACGATGGAGGTGTGGAATTATGCATACTGCTGTATGGAGGTCATGGCAATGTGTGGTGTTTTTTATTTGTGGCAGTGGGCAGGGGAGGTTGCGATGGGTAGAAGGCAACGATTATGGAGGTCTGACTGTGTGAGAATGAAGAGAGGGAAGGGGAAGATATACATTGGCTTGGATTCAAAATTGGAAATTGCTTGATTTGTGATTGAGGGAGCTGAAGGAGAGGTTAATTTGGTGCAGATGGCGTGTGAGGGGGGAGGAAAATTGGGATTGAATTTACAAAACTTGAGGATTGGAAAAACGAATTTCTGGGAAGGAGGTAGACAAAACGTGGAGAATTGTGGTGTATTGCAAGGGGATTGAGGTTGATTGGTGACTGTAATTATGGGATTGTGTGGAGAAAGAAAGGGATTGAAGAGTGATTAGCTTTGGAAAGTAGGGAAATGATTTTAGGATTCGATTATGGATTAAAATATGGGTAGTGAGATTGGATCTTCAATTGGGGAGAAAGTCTGGGGATTGATTGTGATTAATGTATGGTATATTATGGTAATTTGAGTTTATGGCAAAATGGCTAATTGAGAGAGATTTGGGATTAATTCAAATTGGATGAGTTGGATTAAGGAGTGATGATGGGGAAGGGGGAAAAATATGCTGAACATGCAAAAATGGAATTTGATTGAGGGAGTTGAGGGGGGAGAATTTGGGGATGCAAAAATGGTTTATGAGCTGGGGAATGATTGAAGGGATATACCAATTTGTTATGGCGTGAGAGGGGAAAGAATTATTTGGAAATTGGTAAAAATCCATGGATGGAAATTTTGAGGTTTGGAAGGTAAACTTATGGGAAAGAGGAAGAACAAAGAAACATGTGGAATTAGTTGGATTGAAATAGTTTGGATCTAAAGTAAATTTTAAAATTTGGATTTAAAAATAATTTAAAGCTTGGACTTAAGATTTTAAAAAAAATGGTGACATTGGAATATTCTTAATAAAATTTGGAATTTAACTATGATTAAAATAACTTAAATTTCACTTATTAATGGCTAGACGAAAAATGTGTTTAAAAATAAATGGGCAAAGTCGTAGCGACACATAAAAATATTTATTCAAAATTGGTCACGAAAATTCTCGGTCGCTACAACCGTGGCTCAATAAGGTGGTCTTTTGCTTCCGGCTTCTCATTGTCGTGGTGGTGGTGCTGGTGGTTGGGTGTAAAGCAACATGACTTTGCAATTGAAGCAGTGCAGAGTAAGGATTGTGGCTTGGATAAAGCTATTTTCTTCCAAAACACCTACCTGCCTACACACTGTCACCCCAAAATCCTCCCACACACTATCACCCCAAAATCAAGCAGTAGATGTCCAAATTGGAGTTGCTGTAATTTTTGGCTATTGTGGTGATGTGTTGTTCTTTGTCCTCCTTCGTGGATATGAGGTGTTTTAGCCATGAGGTTTGGGGTTTTTTTTTTGGTGGTAGCTGCGGTGGAGAAGGAGGTTTTGATTATTTGGATGTTTTATGGTAGTTTTCGAGGTGGTTTTGTGGTGGATTTTGAGGTGGTGGTAGTGCTGGCAATGGTGGTTGGTGATGCATTGATATGTAACCTGTGCACAATGGATGGTGGCGGTGATACAATGATACAGTGATATGTGAATTGATAACATGTCACATATACAAGTCACGGTCAGATGTTCAAGTCAAGTCACATGTATTAAATTCCTTGGTCACATGTAGGTCACACTTAACAGGTCACGAGTCATAAACACGGCTTGGTCACATTTCAATTTTAACATGACACAAATGAGATCCAAAAGAATTGGTCACACCAAATAGTCCAAGTCACAGTTCCTTTTAACTCATGGGTCACAGATCTTTATTTGTTTAGGTCAAGTGTCACATTTCAAATGTTCAAGTCACACTTAAAAAATGTCCAGGTCAAAACCCGTTGATACATTATGTCACAGTTCACACTTCAAATGTTCAGGTCACAACTTGTTTCATGTATTATGTCACAATTCACATTTCAAATGCTCAGGTCACATCTTATGCATTTAAGTCACATGTGTCACACCTAAAAAATATTCTGGTCACAACCTGTTTGATAAATTATGTCACATTTCAAATATTTAGGTCACATTTGATGCATTAAGTCACACGTCACACTTCAAAAATATTTCTGATCTTCTTATTCTTTTTATTCTGGATTCTCAGTTCTGAAAATAGACAACAATTTTTTTAGGGTTTAATTGGAGAAGTGACGATTATTACTGTGATGGTGGTTGTAGTGCGTTTGAAATAGTTTTGGTGGTGCTGGTGGTTGTGATGGCGGTAGTTTTTGTTGTGGTTGTGGTGGTTCAGGTGATGGTGATGAAGATGAAGATGAAGATGAAGATGGCAAAGGTGATGGCGGTGGTTATGGTGATGGTGATTGTGATTGTGCGTTAAAGATATTGGTGTGCCAGTGATGGTGGTAGTGGCATTGGCAGTGGGGGTGGGGGTGGTGGTGGTGGAGTTGGAGTTAGAGGTGGAACTGGTGACGACGATGAGGAGAAGCAAACTGTACATTTAATTTTATTTGAATTGTATTGGATGGGGTGGGGTGTGGTATTTTTTATAATATAAACTAATTTCCTTATTTTTGAAATGTGTTGTTGTAATCACATGATTTGTTTATTTTTCCCTTAAAAATTAAAATAGAAAGCCTATTCAAACTTATTTTAAGCACATCGAATTTCTAAAATAGAGAAAATATTATTTAAGCTTCTGTTTGGTAACTTGTTTATAAATAAGTTTATAAACAAATACATTCTCAAATCACTTTTTAACTGCACATACTCTAACTTTTAAGGAACGTATTTTACCTTGAAAAAATCACATTTTTTATTTATAAACTAAAACCTTTACGAAGCAGAGTCTGGATAATCTCTTAAGAGTTGTTCAATCTATGAGAACAGTGTTGCTATAGTTTCCACCTTCCTAGTAATTTAGTTCCTGAAATTTTCGTTAGATTATTATAGAAATAATAATTCTGGATGTTATAGTTAGTATATGAAATTCTGTCAAATCATAAAATTTTAATTGGTGCATTTCGGGGGGAAAAAAAGGTTATTTTTTTAACATAAAAAGATACAACTCGACTTGTGATTTATTAGGCGTAGAGGGGTAGGTTCAAATTATAGTCTATTGTCAATTGATAAGTTTGTTGTCGAGTCAACCTCCATTTTTGTTAGATCATACTACTAATATATCTTTAATTTTTATAATTTTGCAGAGTGCCTTCGATAATAAATTATTGCGACTTGTCAAAACTATACTAATCTATTTTGCCATGAAGTAAATTTGTAAATTATAACGAACATATGTGTTGTAGTCCGATTTCATACCAATTCCAAAGTTGCTCGACATGGACCCATCTCCTTTTCCTAGTGATTCTTTATTCTACATGTACGCACCCAAAAGAGAGAGAAAAAAAAACACACACACACACAAAAGTGGGGGTAGGGTGGGGTGGCGTTAGGTGGCTTGTTGAGTTGGGTAAATTTTTTGGATATGTCAAAGTTTGCACAGTAGTATCGCATTAATATGCTACAATAGGTTTACATGGCACGTTTGACACTTGTAATTGGGACAGTGAAATTGTGTTCGTTGACAAATTTAGACGATTTGACAGGTAAAGGTTCAAGTCGACATGAACCTACTAACCCCATTGTGGGGCTTGATATGACTCACTATGTTATGAATAAAAAACGATGAAATTTTGATGAGGATCAAACGGAGAAGGAGATTCAAGTTAAAAATTAAATTTCATAAAAATTGATAAATTATAATGTATTTGAAGTAATATAAATAATTTTTTTTGTCCACGATGGACAAGAGATACGAAATTCACCGTTGACGTGGCAATCTCATAATGAGTCATGTCATCGATGATCCATTTCTTTGTTCTGAAGTTGTACATTAGGCATTGTCACGTCAATAGTGGACATCAGATTTCATGCACATCGTAAATGGATAAGAAATTATTTCCGAGTAAAATAAAAAAAATAAAAGATACTTGTCCAGTAATCGTGTTTTCAATATAAACACTACACGTCAAAAGATATGCCATACTCAGTCCGTCACATGAAGATATAGACTCATTTCTATTCACACAAATTAAGGAAACATATTTAATTTATGTTGGAACTATAAATTTATTAATATGTTACCTAATATACCCTTACATTGATTAATTGATGTTCATATTTGTTTATAACAATACGTATTAAATAGGGGTATATTAAGAAATTAAGATATTAATATAATTGCAACAAGGAAAGTGACCTATAATTTGGGATAAACAAAGAAAGAAACTAGCCTATCTTTATAGGAAGGTGCGAGGACCGTTTTTAATCATGAATGAATCGGCTCAAAATTAGTAGTCATATTACGTGGTGTATACCTATACCTAGGGGTGGGTATTAACCAACTCAACCTGCTAAAATCGCTCAACCCAATCCGATTGGTTTGTATCGGTTTTTTATGAACATTGGGTTGGGTTGGGTTGAGTTCTACAAAAAAAATTTGGTCGGGTTGGGTTGGGTTGTGTTGTGGGTTGAGAGAAAAATCCAACCCAACCCAACAATTTTTTTAAAAAAATAGGACCATTTAAATTTCAAGAATTTCAAGCATATTTTATAATTTGGATGAAATTCAAATATGGTTTGAACATATTTTAGTTTTATTAGCAAGTATTCAATTAATATATTTGAGCTTATTGTATTGTATATAATTGATTTGAGTTAATAATTAATTTATAGGCTTAATTTTTTAAATTTCAAGATTTTTTAATAATTGAGCCAAAGTCCAAATCAACAAATCCAACACAACCCTACAGAAAATTGATTGGGTTGTGTTAATTTTTTATCAATCTGACTATAATGAATTGGGTTCAGATTGGACAAAAAATCGACTCAATCCAACAACGGCCATGCCCACCCCTACCTATACAAAACGAGATCCTAGCCCAAGTCTTTAAAGTGAGTGAGTTGAGTTGTTTTCTACGTGGAACTTCAACAATGGATAAAAAAATAAAAAATAAAAAATAAAATAAAAAATAAAAAAACAACTCTCACTGAATCTGGACTCTTTCCCAGGCTCATACAATCAGCTGGACTTTAAGAACAAAGTGAATTATTGCCATCATGATACCGTTTGACGGCTGCAATTATAAATGGAATGTTTTTATTTTTTAGGTAAAACATTTTACAGCACAATTAGTAATAAATTAAAAATTTTCTCCTTGACTATTGATGTATGACACACTCAATTGACTCAAATTGCATGTCCATAAACGCCAAGACGATTATTTATAAATATCGATGTGTCAATTTTTTATAATTCATTTTTTTAAAAAATAAATAAATAAATAAAAATGATGGACAAAAATTTTTTATCAATCAAAATTGGTGAGTTTTTAAAACAAATTATCTAATAAAATATTATTACATAATCATATATAAACATGATACAAATAAATCTCCGTTTGGTAACTGTAATGATTTATAAACTTGTTTATTTAGGAATTTGAAGTAAGATGTGTGGTTAAAATGCATAGAAAAAAATTAGATGTTTAAAAAGTAATTTAAAAAATGTATGATTTATAATTGATCTAAAAATCTTTTACCAAAAAGATGCAAGCTTTACCAAACAAATGGTAGTCTTTTCAATTTCTAAACTCACCCTGTCCCACGAATGCAAATTTTCCCACATTTTTTCGCCTTTTTCGTGTCAGAATCTCTCTAGGTAATCATAAAACAGACGTGGCATTCCAATTGTTTTCGCCTCTGGAAAAAATAATAAATAAATAAGGGCATGTTTGGTAATGGGATTATTTTTGCATTTTTTTCTCAAACTCATTGTCAATCATACATTTCTATTAAACTCATCACTTTTTACACTTTTCAACTATACATTTCCTAAAAATCATTTTTTCCTCATTACCAAACAAGCTCTAAATAAATAAATAAATAAAAACTATGTTCTGTAAATCCATTATAAATGGGTTTATAAATTACACAATTTCTCACATCACCTTTTAATTACAAAGAAATTTTCAAATTAATTTTTTACAACATATTTTATTTTAAAAATAACAATAATTCATTTATAAACAGTAATGGGGCCGCCGAACAGAGGCTTATAAACAAAAAATGTAATATTTTAGAGTTAAAATATGCGATTGAAAAATTATTTTAAGAAATGTACATAGTTAAAAAGTAATTTTGAAAATGTGTTGCTTATAAACAATTTTACACGTGATTGAAAAATTATTTTGATAAACGTATGTGGTTAAAAGGTAATTTTGAAAAATGTAATGTTTAGAAACAAGTTTAAAAAATGAGACTTAGAAGTCGTTTAATGAGAGTGAGTTTTGTAGATGTTTTACAGTCTATTCAACACTTGTGACTTTTATTTATAAATAGAGTGTTGTTATTTTTGAGGTAAAATATGTAGGTGAAGTTTGGAAAAAATTGTACTTTTAAAAAGCGATTTGAAAAATTGTATTGTTTACTATAAACAGGTTAAAGAATAGAACATTATGCTTTTAAGAAATTGTGTGATTGAAAATAAATTTAACAGAAAAATGAATATAAAAAACATTTGGACCAATGAATTTTCACACGAATTTGAAGTATGCACTCCAATGCTTTAGTTTCCGTTTGGCAAATCATTTATAAACAAGTATATAAACAACATATTTTCTCAAAATCACTTTTCAACTGCATATTTTACCTCAAAAATATAACTCTCTATTTACAAACAATTTTTTATTTTTATTCTAATTACAAATAAAATTATTACTGAAAAATTATTAAAATAAAATGAACAATGTTGCAATATCTATTTAGGGTCCGTTTGATTGCGATGGTGGAAATTAGGTAGAAAGAAAACGAATTTTGGGAAATTAAATTTCTGGGAACTTATTTTCCTATAAATTGAAAATTTAATGTGTTTGATTGATTTAATTTTTTAGGTGGAAAATGTATATAATTTTTCAAGTTTTGTTGTTTGATTGACATTATTTTCCATGAAAACTAAAGTAAAATTTGTTATTTTAATCAAATTATTATTCTTTTCACAATTTGAACTTGATAATAATAATTTCAATTTTTAGAAAAAAAGTTAATTAACAACAATAAAAAAAGACGAAACAAAGCGAAAATGGTTTCCACTTGAGGTGGAAAATCAATTTCCACCAAAGTGGTGGGAAAATGAATTCATCAAAAATAAGAAAAATGTGGGAAATCAAGAAAAGATGAAAAACCAATTCCATGAGGAAAAAATGCTATCAAATACATAAAAAAGTGGAAAGTAGGAAAATGTGGTGTATCAAACACACATTTATACCAAATTGGTGTTAAGTTACGTGTGTCATTGGAGGAGTTAATTATCCCAATAGTCATTGTAATCACTAGTACAATTTCAATCATTTGCGTTGCTTGTAAAAGACAATACGTGTCGGTTTGTGGAAGTGACGCATTTGGTACAGACGTATAAGGTAAAGAAAATATGGGTCGGTTGTTTTCCGACGCAAAAAATATTACTTTATGCTTCAGTTGTATAACAAACTGACGCATATAGTTAATAAAAAAATATAGAATATGCGTCGGTTGTACTGTACAATCAACGCATACTATATGTGTTCGTTGTATAGTACAAATGACGTAGATTCTATTTTTTTTATTCAAAAATCCTGTTTAATATTTTAAATTCGATTTGATCGTCAAATGTAACTATCAACAACCAACAAATAATCAATACAAATGCATAATAAAATTATATAAGTCAATTTACATTAATATTAATGATAGTTATTACACACGCAAGCGCGCGCGCGTGCACACACACACACACACACACACACACACACACACACACACACACATATATATATATATAATGAAAAATTACACACAAGATTCGTAGAAATATTTACCTCATAAATTTCTAATCTCGTCCATATCCTCCATTGAGTAATAATTTTGATAAAATCCATACAAACAATTAAGATAAATTATTAGTTATTTCTTAATAACTAATAAATCTATTATTAAAGAATTCGTAATATTCAATATTTATAATACCTTATCTAAAGAAGTCAGTTGAAAATATTGTGTAACTATCTCATACATGTTTTTCATAATATAATAGTCACATTCAGAACCTCCTGATTGCTAGGACACTGAAATTTTCCCATTAAAACTATTAGTAATATTATATATATATATATATATATATATATATATATATATATAGAGAGAGAGAGAGAGAGAGAGAGAGAGAGAGAGAGAGAGAGAGAGAGAGAGAGAGAGAGAGAGAGAGAGAGAGAGAGAGAGAGAGAGAGAGAGAGAGAGAGAGAGAGAGTAACTTTTAAATTTACATACCACAATTTGTTTCCAATTTACATTGCCTGTACTTATCTTGTCACCATATATCCAGAATGTTTTAGGAGCCCTAAAATTTCAATAAATATGAATGATTATAACATTTAAACATAAACTTTGGTAGAAGTTCCCCTATAAATTGAATATAACCAACCTGTAGAGAGGCCCCTGTATTAAAAACTATCTTAACTTATCAATAATCACAACACAAACACATCAATTTCACGTCAAACTCGATAACAATTATTCTATGGAAACTATCAAAACTTATCCACCACATACTAAACAAAAAAATATGATAAAGGAAATATATAAATACTTACGTATTCAATGCTATTCTTATTTGTATTTTACGCTTACTTGACCCCGCTGAATCCAAGAAGTACACAGTATTGAATTGAGAAAAAATCACAAGCAACATCCAATGATTCCTACGTATTATGAACGTATAAATACAACTTTAAATGCCAAATGATTCAAACTAAGTAAGAAATAATGAATATTAATAGTCTTACCCTTGAAAGTACGGTGCGAGAATGTATTGCTTGGATTGCAAGCTCTGCATGGTTTTAGACATATACGTAATGACGCTGTCAAAATTATTTTTCACCTTAATTAATGCAATTTGTGACCGATACATAAATCCAACATACTTGACACCGAATTCCTCACACAACTCATGTAGGTACTTAAAGGCATTGTAAAAAAGTCAATACCAACAGGTGTCCAAATGACCGCATTGTACAACCTTTTGCAATCATCACCAAGATGTTGTAATGTTGTATCGTCAATAAGCGGAGATCGTTGGGTAGATGACATTTCAGAACTTTGTGCCTTTTTTTTTTTGGTTATTGACTTTTTTTGCCTCTTTCGGTGACTTTTCCTGGATTTAGAAAATTGTTATCATCATAACTCGTCTCATATAAATATCAAAGTAAACAATTTTGAAAGAAAATTTTATATAACTTAAAATTATTACCTCTCCTAACAAAACCAGATGTTGAGGCCTTTGATTGAAGCTTCCAATAGCTTCCCCCACCGTGGTGTGATATTGAGATTGCACTGGACTGCTTCTGCACCACGTACAACATCATCAACCGTCACTTTAATATGATCGGTCAAGAGTGGTTGATGTTGCACTACAGTTTCAGGTCTAGATGGGAACACCGTCCCTCTCGCTACTAATTGAAGCTCGTTATCACAACTTACGGCTAGACGGCAAGGTATCGATTTCTATTGTTCAACATGATTGAAAATCATCCTTAGACCGAACAGTTGAAATCATTTTAAAATAATATTCTAAACATTCAAATAATTTAATTCACATTTGATACCTGAAGCCCATCATATGAATTTGGATCAGAAGAGTGGCAAATACTGCGAGTTGGTGGTAGGGGAGTCGAAGTTATGTCCACATTGGCATCAACATTTAAGCCCATGTGTCGAAGGATAGAATCATATTTTTGTGACATATCGTCGAACTTATTTTGCCACTTCGACCTGACTCGATTGGTCTTCTTCGTGATCATATCTTTAACAGCATCTACCTACACGACCCCACTCGATCGTCTGCTGGAAATGTCAGGCCTGCTATATACATCTCTGATCATGACATAGACATCATACCCCATCACCCGTCCAAGATGCTCCTCCTTCCCAAGGGCTTTTAATAAGATATCATGATGTCTATTTGGGACAAATGTCCCTTGAGTGGCTTCCTCCCCTTTTTCAATTCATTCCAAAAGAAAAAAAAAATGAGAATTTAATATAAGTACACTTCAGTAAATTTTAATTCACAATATGAAAAAATGGGAGGCTATTTACAATTTTTTCATACACTTCCCTCGTTTCCTCATTAGGGATTTAATAGGTTCCATTATCTTTCTTCTTGAATCTTGCTATAACCTAATCTAAATTGCAATCTTGGCTTAACATGGACGAGCTAATTGACCCACAAGAAGACACAAAAGACAGGGGTTTGTTTGAAGCCACTCTGGCCTCATCCCAACATAACCAGCTTGGCCTAAAAAGTATGGATGCTCGTTCTGCAATTGCATTTCCCTGGCCTTCTGACTTTTTTCCTTGAAAAAAAAAACCACAAACTTTGAGTCTTTCAACTCAGTATAAAAAATGAATAAGAATTGTAACATTACACAGACCTTGAAAATCTCAGTCTCACATTCTTTTTTAAATTTTTTCCATTGTTCCTCCATCAAGAAATCATACAGCTGAGTAGGTGATGTATATTTCAGGTGCTTCTTGTTGTTGAAATCACGCACCAACCTTGTTTTGGAGTCTTTCCAACACGAACTCGCAACTCTCAAAATAGTTTTTTTTCCATGTTGTCATCGGGTATTTTGAGCTCTCTAACATACAACAATAATATGCAATGTTATTTCAAAAAGATTAATTACTAATTAACTACACACACAGACACACACACATGTGATACATTTATATCTTCTCAAATCATGTTCTTAAGGCCTTGATCAACTTGGTGCTAGTCACTAATATTTATATCAACTTGAATACAGACCAAAGACCCAAGATAATACTTGAAGTTCTTCTTATATGGTCCGATCGGCCTATTGTGCTCATAAAATTCAATGACTTTCACTTCCTGCACCTTCTTCTTCATCTTTTTTGCAAGTTGTTGGCCCTCTAGTCTTTTTCTTTTCGTTAATAGATGGATCATGATCAGATGAACTTGAAGAACTATCCATGGCTTTGAAGGTTACTATTCAACGTACATGCATGTATTAAAACACAAAAATATATGTAGTATATTAATTAGTGTTACCAAAATAAAAAATAAATATTTTCAACGAATAGAGCATATATATAAAAAAAATATCATAAAGTTATAAAAATGTAAATGACCTTACACAACTAATAATCATGAACGATGATCAATCCACAATCCTTCTTCATGATTCCAACGCATGTAATTGGTTTCAAGGTTATCTTTGATATTTGAAGAGTATCCAGATGGAACCTTAACAACATTTAAGCACTCACAAAAACTTGTTTTCTTTTTTCTAGACAAAGTATAACAAGTTGGGGGCAAAAAGGTACACTTTTCCGACTCTTGAGGTACTAACTTATCTCGTATCCTCATTTCTACCATGTTTTTTTTCTTCTGAATTTGATACCATATTTCGTCTTTCCTCGAATATTCAATAATTTTCCGATGATACTATCACATACATTTTTTCCTATATGCATTACATTAAGACAATGTCTCATAAATATTCCCAGTATGGTAGATCCCAAAATATGGATCTCTTCTTTCAAAGACTCTTCTGAGGAGGATTAAAAGGTTTGCCAAAAACAATATCAATAGTTTTAACTCATTCATAAACCTCATTTCCTGTTAATGGCAAGCGGGAAATTTGAGTCTTGATTTTTTCATTGAAGGCCTTTTTTCTTCTTTCGATAAGGGTGGTCAATAGGGAGAAAAATTCGATGACTTATAAATACATTTTTCTTACTATTTTTCAACTAAAGATCAACCATGTCTTCCTCACAAATGGGACATGCTTTAACTCCTTTGTTAGTATAACTCGACAAGTTACCATAAGCTGGAAAATCATTTATGGTGCAAAATATCATAGCACGTAAGATGAAATCCATTTGGCTATGTGCATCAAACACCGACACACCTTCATTCTACAAAAGCCTTAAATCTTCAATTAATGGCGCAAGGTAAACATTTATGTCATTTTCAGGTTGTTTAGGCCTTGATATTAACAAGGACAACATGATGTACTTGCGCTTCATACATAACCAGGGGGAATATTGTAAATTACCAAAAGAACTGGCTAGGTACTATGTCGACTACTCATGTTACCATGCGGATTCATCCCATCTATGCATAGTCCAAGCCTAAGATTCCTATCTTTGGCACCAAATTCGGGAAACATCCTATTAATGTTCCTCAATTGAGGAGAATCGGCAGGGTGTCTTAGTTTTTCATCTTCTTTCCTCCCTTCAGCGTGCCACCGCATGTTCTTAGCATCCTTTGCATTAACAACCAAGCGTTTAAATCATTGTATTACGGGTAGGTACCATAACACCTTTGCCGGAGAGTCTTCCTCACAATTATCATTTCCGTGCTTTAGCTTATACCTCGATGACCCACACTTTGGACACAGATGCAAGTCTTTATACTCATTCTGATACAATACACAGCCATTTGGACATGCATGTATCCTCTCGATCTCCATACCCATCGGACACAACATTTTCTTTGCCCCGTATATTGAACTAGGAAGCTCGTTATCTTCCGGAAGCATCTCTCGTAAAAGTTCCAACAATTCCATGAAACTCCTATCACCCACCTATTCTTTGCTTTCAAGTTATACAATTTGAATACGGCAGACAATTTTGTGAATTTATTACAACCAACAAACAAAGGTTTTTAAGAATCATTGAACAGGTTATCAAATATATGGGGCTGTTCAATGAAATCTTGTTGTATATCACGCAACATCTCATCTATCAGATCATTATTCACATAATTCTCGTCATTCTCCACATTAATCTCATCATTATTGCTCAAACCCTCATTGTCACCAGTGCTCATCCTAGGAAGTATACTCTCACCATGCCATATCCACCGTGTATAACCCTCCTTAAATCCACGACGAATCAAATGGCTATTCACTTGCTCAGAGCTACGAAACTTTCTCAAATTTTTACTATCACAATAGGGACATAAAATCATTTCTTCCCCTTTCTTTATTTTGTTTTCCTCAGCACATTTTTATAAATTCTTCAACTTTTTTATGATATTCTAGTGTATTACGTCTCCCATACATCCAACTTCGATATATATCTAATGACTTATATATCAAGATATTCACAATGTATTAAAACAAATGAAATCACCCTAAATTATAAATTTCATTTTTTATTTATAAAATCCTACAAAAATTTCGACAGAATCTCCCCTATAAATTGGACTTAATCAACCTGTAGGGGGAATCAAAATGTCACAATAAAATCAAAATATTCAATCTCAACATATCCAAAACTCAACTACAACTCCAGTCAAACTCTAACATTATCAACTATTCCAAAATTAAACCGACATCAATTCCCAACTCCTCCACATCAAAAGTCTATAATCAATTGCATATTCTATAAAAAATAACATTCTAAATTTCAAGAAAACTACAACAATTCAAAAATTACAATATATCCATCTACTAACGCAAAATCAACAATCTAAAATTAACATTCAAACTAAACTAATAAAAAGTTTATTTAAACCAATTAACATATAAATTTAATCATATATATAATAAATGTACAACATATATATATAAAAAATTACTGCACTATATAAATATATACATGATATACATACAAAACATTATATATATATATATAAACATATATGTAATAAATTAACACACACACACACACACACCCACCCACCTTAAACAAAGAAGGCGGCGACGGGAGGCGAGATGGGGGAGATGGCAACGGGCGGAAACGATAAGAGAGAAAACGTGTGCGAGGAGAGAGAACGCACGGCAAGGGAGAGGGGGCGGCGAAGGGCGGTGATGAGCGACGGTGGTGGCAACGTTAATGGTGGTGGCGACGGTGGATTGAGTATTTTGAGAGAGAGAGAGAGAGAGAGAGAGAGAGAGAGAGAGAGAGAGAGAGATGTGTGTGAGCTTGAGAGAAATGACAATAGAGGCGCGCTGGTGAGAATTTTAGGTTGAACTTTATGCATCAATTCTGAGTACAGAACTGACGCATAAAGTAAATGTTTTTATATGTGTCGGCTCTTAGAATACAATTGACGCATGTACTCATATTTTATGCGTAAGTTCTGTACTAAGAACTGATGCATGTTGTTATGCTCTACCACTTGTGTTGGTTTTTAATTAAGAACTGACATATATTGTGTTACGATATTTACAAAATTGTCACCGCCATTTTTATAAGCGTCGATTTTACCAGAAAAGGCAAATTGCTTTTTTTTTTTATTTTTTGGGACAAATATGTACTATTGAGTTATGCCTATGTATTTGATTGCCCACTAAGTGTATGTTAGATATACATTATTTTGGGAAATAAAAAATTGTTTCGAATAGTGATGTAAGATTGTATGGTAAAAAATGAAAGAAAAGTTTTAAGTTTATGTGTAGAATATTGTAATATTAAAATGCGTGGTTAAAACTGAGTACTGTAGAAAAATAGTTTTTTAATGAATATCAAACAGGGGCCAAAGTTTATAGGGTCTTATTTTAGTCAATAAACTTACCAAAATTGGACGTTATTCATTGACATAAATTTTGTTTCACTTCCATAACCGAAATAATGACATGACAAATGAAATGTACATATGGTATTACGTCACCTTTGTCACGTAAGAAACTTGCAATGATGTTTTTTTATTGCACACTAAACTTAAAAACATATTCGATTACTTATTAAATTTTTAAAGACATCTTTGATTGCTCATTATATTTTAAGATAGTTGACTTTTTTGACCATTAAGCTTTTTAAAATGATAATCAAAGACATTTTCGATGGTGTACTAAATTTTTTAAAGACTTTTTCGATTGCTCACTAAATTCTAAGGTGATTAAGTTTTTGCACTAAACTTGTAAAATGAAGATGTGCTAGTATTTACCCCGTACGATGCACGAAAGTTACATATCATAATATCTATTTCGATAATTATTCGTAAAATATTAAAACTCTTAATCATCCCCAATATAAAATGCATAAAATTAATAATATTTAAATTATTAAAAACTTATTTGGATAGTAAATATCAATTTATATATTTAAATAATAAATAATCATGGATTTCAATAATTTTTATGCATTACTATTAAGTTCATTGAAAATGCAAATCTACAAAATTTCTACATTTGATTATTTTATTTAATGTGTTTTTTTTTTTAAACTTTCATTCAAAAAATCTATCACAATAATTATAAATGTGTGTTTAATCTTGACCAACAAATATTTATATTTAAACAATAAAATTATACTTCTATTTACAAAAAACATGTAGTTAAATTAATAATTACGAAAATCTCTAATTATCATGATACGATAATCGGGCAATATGAGAGATTAAAAAACTATATAGAAAATCTTATACCATATATCTTTACACAATTAGTAAATTATGAATGATTAAAAATATTAGCATCCCTTTGGTAATGTTGTCTATAAATTTATGTACAATAAAAACTATATCAAAAACCTTATATTTTATTCTTTACATAATTATTAAAACTATGAATGATTAAAAATATAAGCATACGTTCGGTAATTTTTTTTATAAATTTATTTACAAATAATACATTTTGACCAACTTTTTGACTATACATATTTTTTGAAGTCAATTTTAACCATACACATTTTACGAAATCACTTTTCAATCAAGCAACTCAAAAACGAAATAAAAATATTTTTGTTTATATGCAAAAAACGTAGCTTTCGAACGAAGATTTAAGTATTTTCTATATATATATATATATATTGACAACAAATACCATGTATCACATTCCCCAAAAATATTCATAAATCTATATTTACAGCAAACGACATGATAACTTGCAAACCAACATTATGTGATTTTTGGATGATTTTTTATGTATATTTTTTACCGCATAAAAATATTTGACTGTAAATGATCGTGTTTATTTACTGTTAGTGTAGATTTAGGATTTTTTAAAGTTTTTTTAATTAATTAATTTAATTTTATCTTATCTTATTTTGGTGAATGTGATAAATGTTTGTTTGCCTTCAATATTTTATTGCTGTTAATGTGGATTATAAATCAAATATTAAGAATTGGTTTGTGATATGTAACTGATAATTTGGAAGAGCATTTTTAAATTTTTGGTTGCCCCACTTTTACAAGTTTAATGACCAAAATTCGATTACCTTAAAGTTTATTGAACAATCGAAGATATCTTTAAAAGTTTTCTTACGTGGCAAAGTCACAAAGGTGACGTAACGCCATATGTACATTCCTTTTGCCATGTCATTAGTTCAATTAGGTATTGAAAAAGAAGTTATGCAAATAAATAACATCCATTTTGATAAGTTAGTGACAAAAACTCGACACTTTAAACCTTAATTAACAATAAAAAACACATTGAAAAACTCATACGTAAGTCCAATGACTATTGGTTAAGACACAAAATTACACCAATTTTGGCATACAATTGAAGATGCTTGAGTTTGTGTTTGGTAAATGTGTTATAACACATATTCATAAACATTACAATTTTAAATACCACTTAAATATGCTATATATTTTTCGAAATCACAATATCTACCCAGAAATTAGGAAAATTCAAAAAATAACGACGGCTCACAGCCGTCAAACAAAGTCATAGAATTTTTTCTGCTTAAAATCATCAACATGCCCAAAGTGGGTCCCAGTGAGTCACATGACCCACTAACTCAACTTTTTAAATCAAAAATAATATTTCTACGCTTCAACCACACAAAGTCAAAAATAGTATTCACGATACAATTTCTAAGTACTCACAGCTTCATTTTTGGCACCAATAAAAACAAGTAAAATGGTAAATTGTAGCAAAAACTACAACTTGCGAAAGTAGGTCATTTAAATCAAAATTTTGAGAATTCGATGACATGCTGACTTAAAAAACTCGTCGATAATGGTATGCTAGTCAAATCTGCGAATTGGCTACATCATCTCGAAGTTTGTTTCAAAAACTATATCGTAAATATATCGATTGGTCCAAACGAAAACTTAAAATATTTAAACGCGTGCCTTGAAATGGAACGTTCAACTTGTATTTTCTTTTATGATATTAATTCATTGATATTTATTAATTCCATGCAAAAAACTTCTTAATATAATTTATAATATTTTATTTTATTAGAAAATTTTACATGGATCTGCATTAAATTTTATTTTTTGGGTCAGGACATGCAAATTTAATTTTTTTAGAATCGTTATACTAAATGTCACATAATTCAAACTAGCTCAATCAGATTATTCAATTATTCAAAATGCAATTTTTCATATTTGAATAACTACGTAGATCAAGACTATATATATATATATATATATATATATATATATATATATATATATATATATATATATATCTTCTTTTGATATGATTATATCTTCGAAAATATTCTTGGCCAGAAACATTATTAAGAAAGAGTTGTCTGGAGAAAATTCTCAGATTCATTGAACCTAGACGTGTCTTGATTTGAAATTCCCAAAAGTACGAGCACCATTGGAGGTGCAAGCTAAAAGGCAAAAGTGTATTGTGGTTGTGCCTGTATGAGTATAAAAATAATTATAATTTGTTTACTAGAAAGTTTCGTTTTTTATTTTTATTTTTTGGAGAGTGGGATGTGGGGGCATGCATATGATTTTCACAGTCCACAGATGTCAATGTGTTTAGAGAATGAGGTGAGATTTTGCACTTTCTTGTTTTGATTTTTATTCTCATGGCAAAGTAATGGAATTGTATGCTTCAACTTACGGAAAAGCTGATTGGAATGTCTACTCTTCAATTTGAAGGGTCACAAAATGCCTTTTTTGTTTCCTTTTTACGGTATTTTGGGGAAGAGAGTTGTGATGAGTGTATTTGAATGCTAAAATTAGGATTTTATATTATTGTTTTAGAATAAATGCTATTGATTTCTTTATTATTTTTTATTCACTACAAGAAAAATAGCCTACGGCAACGCGCAAAAAATGTTGCGAAAGGCTTTTTGCAGCGTTCATGTGCGTGTTGCAAATTGCAGTGTTGCCGTAGAGGGAAATGATACTGCAAAGTTCTTTGCGAGTTGCAAAAGATTGAATTGCACGTTGCTGTAGACCTTTATCAACGTTCAATGCGCATTGCGGTAGACCTTTGACAGTGTAGCGATCGAGAATTTTTCAGTTGATTATAAAATAAATATTTAATTTCTAAACAGCGCATCTCTATAATCTCACTTATTTTTAAAATTAGAGCGTGTTCGTCTAACCATGTCGAATATTTCAAGCAAATAAAATATATTTTGAATCCAATTTGATTCCTATTCCAATTTCATATTTTTAAATATTGCCCAAACCCAAAATTATTATATATTTTAAACCCGAATTATTTAAATTCTAAAAATTCAAAGATCGATTTTATTATTATTAAAATTTATTTTTCATCCAAGTTTCATCTTTTAAATAATTATTTTTAGTAAGATATTTTATTCACAATAATATTCTTATATCCCAAGCCTGTATAAAATCGTACTCTAATTCAAACGTTTCCATATCAAACATTTCCATATCCAACGTTTTACAGTTATATTCCAATTACAACTTCTTTCCCAAGTATTTCCTTACACAACAAATAAACACTTTCATGATTCTCACTATTTCCATAAATCAAGATTTACCCTAATCTACAATGTTTAACTCCAAACACAATGTATTAATTCACCTCTCTCTCTCTCTCTCTCTCTCTCTCTCTCTCTCTCTCTCTCTCTCTCTCTCTCTCTCTCTCTCTCAACTTCATACATAGATTTGAATTCACTGCCCAAATCACCATCATCAATTGAACCAGAATCTACAAAACTAGAGCCTTCGTCCAACACACAAATTCCACAATTTCAAAATCCAACCACCTCCATAGCTCAACCATCGAACCTCCATTGTGATTCCCCTGCAGAACTTCAAACACCACGAGTAGGGCACAATTTCACAACCCCCATCATCACCCAACCACTTTCGACCTCAGACCAACCGCCACCAACATCGAGCAACAAGGCACCTCCACTTCCGACCGGAATTCAAACACCACAAGCCGAACACAAAATCACCATCACGAGCCAAACACAAAATCACCACCACCAACAGCCACAACCAAAATGCCCTCAAGACAACCCAAAACTCAAATCAAATGAGAAACCCATATACTTACCTCCACTCCCAACCCATTCCATTCGGGGTATCACCTGAAAAATCACCAAAGAATTGAACTTCCTAGCCTCGGTTTGGCCTCCGTCCTTCGCACCAAAATCAGCCCTAATAAACCTTCTATTTCGCAATGCCCTACCCATGTCCGTCGTCTTCAAGTAATGGCGGCACTTCCGCGGCCTGCGAGCCGGCGTAGGGACGCTGGTGGGCGTGACCGCGAAGGGCCTCGTCACCCTTTCTTCTCTCCTCTCTCTCTACCGGTTGTAGAGAGACCGGTTGTAGAGAGAGATAAGATATATTTGTATTTTATATTTTTTTTAGTTTGTAAAATTTCCCTTTAGTCCCACGGTTTTCAAAGGAGTTTAATTTAGTTCCTACAGCTTAGTTTCGATTTTCAGCCCCAAGTTTTGAAAAGTATTTATTTCAGTCCTTTTGGTTTAAAAACCTTTTAGTTCAGCCCCCTAGTTTTAAAAGTCTTATTTTAGTCCTTTGATTTTAAATTGTTTGATTTAGTGCTGCACTTTTATTTAAAATAAATTAGCCAGCCCCAATGTTTGAAAGTGATCATTTCAGTCCCTCAAGTCGTAAAATCATTTAATTCAGTCCTTACAATGTTTAAAATGTCTTATTTCAGCCCCTATTCTTAAATTAAGTTATTTCAATCCTTTAGTTTTAAAATATTTATCTTTAGTCCCAAATTTTCAATTGAGTTTATTTTACCCAAAGTTTCTGCTAAAATCTAATTTTGTCATAAACTTTTGAGTTGGTCAAATCAGTTCCTAATTTAAATTAATTTCACAAATTAGTCCCCAAATCTTCTATTGAGTATAATATGACCCTGAGTTTTGACTAAAATATAATTTGGTTAGGAACTTTTCGGGTTTATCAATTTAGTTCCTTATTTCAATTATTTGCACAAAGTCTCAAATCTTTATACTTTACCATTTTAGTTCAAGTTTTACACTTTTAAATTCTTTCAATTCAACCCTCAAGTTTACTTTCATTTACAAAACTTTAATTTCAAGTTTCTAATAGAAAATTATTTATTTTAGGGTTAGACGAGGCACGTGATTTTCAAGAAAGCAAGAATCATTTTTAAATTCAGAAATATCTTAAGTTATGTTCATTACTTCAAAAGCTCTTTTATTTTAAATGCGCAATATTAAGTAAACCCTATTGTAAATTTATGCAAGTTATTACGTAATTTATAAGAATTAATTGCCTTCGGGCCCAGATCCACATGTCTTCGGGCATGGACCAGTTGCCTTCGGGTCCAGATCCACGTGTCTTCCGGCATGGACCAGTTGCCTTCGAGCCCAGATCCACATGTCTTCGGGTATGAAAATTTATAATTTATGAGATACACTTGCTTATTGCATGAGAATGAGAATTTATGACTTAAATTGCATGATTATATGTGTTATTTACTGTATAGTTTATTTAATTTGCGCTGAACCTACTGAGTATTTCAATGAAATGCTCGTCCCTATTTTTAAATTACAAATTTTCAGATGTCGGAGTTTGCGATGGAGCGCGTAATGGTGGCTATTGAGGAAGTTTTTAATATGTTATCGAGAAAATTTATTACACACATTTAATTACAAGTTTACGAATTTCTTTATCATTAGTTAAGTTATTTTGATTATTTGAATTATATATCATTGAATTTTAAATGAAATTAAATCTTAGTTATTTTTTCGCACAAATTATTATTTGAAATCCAATTTTAAAGGACGACGTGGCGTCCCGAGTTATTAGAACTCGGGGCGTTACAGGCAGCGTTCATTGCGTGTTGCGATTGATACTTTTGGCAACGTTCAACGCACGTTGCGGTAGATCCTTAGCAACGTTCTTTGCGTATTGCGGTAAATACTTTTAGCAACATTCTTTGTGTGTTGCGGTAGATATTTTTGACAACATTCTTTGCTTGTTGCAGTAGATACTTTTGGCAACGTTCACTAACGTTCACTGCGCGTTGCGGTAGATACTTTTGGCAATGTTCACTGCGCGTTGCCGTTGCTACTTTTGACAATACTCACTGTGTGTTGCAGTTGATACTTTTAGAAACACTCATTGGGTGTTACCGTTTATCTTTTACTTCTTTTTTTTTTTTCGCAAATCAATATAGATATTTCCATTGATAATCAAAAAATTTCTTAACTATATACGTAATATGTAAAATATGAAACACCTGTACTATCAATAAATGAACTACTCAAAATAAAGTGCAAGTATTTTAAAGAAAATTAAATCACATATTTATACAAAACAAATACACCGGTACTTTATTCTCCTACATTAAAACAAAATCTGAAAAAGTAGTTTTTCATCTATTTGATTGCACATCTAAATTTTGACATTTATTATCCCTCTACATTGCAACAGTATCTCTAGCATACTACCGATCGTACAAAAAGGAACTACTATCACCGAATTTTAACACGAATCATCATAGAAGACGAGTACTTCCCTAACTTTTGAAGACTATTTTGAACTGGGTCTATGACAAACCATCTTGTGAGAGGCCTACAAAATTCACTTTTACCTGTAAAAACATTATGATAGTCTAACTATCATGACTTTAACTCCACTAAATGCAAAAATGTAGAAATAAATTATACGAAATATTAGAATTATCATTTTCTATTATAAAACTTTAAATAAATTTTGACACAGTCTCCCTATAAAATGGGCAAAAGATCCCTATAAAAATATAAAAAATATAAAAAAGAAGAAGGATGAAATTTCAAACCTTGCGAACTGTCTCCCATGCGTTTGGATCAAAGCAAATATAAGAACCTCTCTCATATGAATTCATCTTTACAAGTGGCTCCATGTTAGCATTCCTCAAGGTCAATTCCAAGTGCAAGAGAAGTCATATCAGGGTCACTCATTCTAATCACACTCAACAAACCAAGCAAACCAAAATGGTCAGAAGTGGTTTGTCCACCCTGCATGGGCTTCACTGCTTGATCCCTATATGGCTGGCCTACGGTAGACATTTGCTGCAGGTGAAATTGGGACTGGTTCTAATGCTGCTGATATTGCTGTATAAGCTGGTCATACGACCCAATACCAGAAATTGAATTAGGAGAATTTAGGGGTCGTAGTCCCATGCCTGGGGGTCCACTGGTCTGATCAAATAAATCTAACTATTCAATAAATCATGTAGTAAAATAACATGAAAAGAGTGGGCCATGAGAATCTGAAACATGCATAAAGTTAATTGTTAGTACTATGCATGTTAAGGCATGTAGTTTTTCAAGTCAAACAACTAAAAATTCAATAAATCAAAGTATAAAAAAAATACTGAAAAACAAAAGCATAATTAATTAAAAAAAATCTTAATTAAAGGAAATGTAATTTCCTAAAATATGTACCAGAACAAATAATTTCTCTATCGAACCTGAGCAATCTCATATGCATGTAATATACTTCATAATCAAAAGCATCTTTTGCCTTCTCATAATAATCTGGTTTCTATGAAGGTAAAGAACAAAACGTAATCAAAAACTCTCCTCACTTATGAGGACAACTGTGTTTTTTCATCGCATACAACAACACAAAAGAACACCCAAAAGTGAATTTCCAATAGCACTGACTTTTAAATCAGATTCTTATTATAAAAAAATTGGAAAAGAAAAATGAATATTATACTCATTAAATAACATTTCATGACCTGAGTCCCTATGCAATTTAAGTTTTGTATCTAGTATTCCTTGATCATTTCGTCCAAGAAGATGATTTGCAATTCCTCTTAGCTCTGAAAATTGTCATCTCATCTAAACTTCCTTGACGATGAAAGAATGAGAACAAGTGGAAATGCTATATGTGGCCTGCGTGGCATCACTTGGCTAACTTGGATGGAAAGGAGAATGTAAATTACTAAACTAACTTCAATTAAAATTGACGGACTAATTTTCAAAAAAAGGGGACCCTCTCTCCTTCATTTTGTTCCCCCTTTGCTTTCTTGTATTAAATAAGAAAAAGAAAATTCTAAGTTAACCTCAATTAAAAAAGACAAGAAAAAGATTCTATTGATTCTCTATTGTCTTCAATTTCTGCTCACCCTTTGCTTTCTTGTTCCAAATAAGAAAGTTAAAAGTATACTTTCCTTAGGAAAGTGGAACTTCCTGTACCCCTTCCCCTCAATGAAAAACATGTTAACTTTTCAGAAATTTTGTATCATTTGTTTCTCAAGTCAAAATTTATCAACACGAGAAGGAATTGCACTCAAAGTAGATAGGTATCCACACACGTCTAAGTAATTGACAATATTGCATGAACATATAAAATAAAGGATATAAAAAACTCTTTATTTCCTGAGGGATCCATCACGTCTCACCTTATACATTCCAAAGACTACTACACTCCAACTCGTTTGAAGTAATTTTCGCTATCTATTAGGATTAAGAAGCAGAAGCCATATGAAATCTACACCACAGATTTTTCCATGATGATTATGGTATCTAACCCACTGCACAGAAGAATGTGGAGCTAGAAAAAAGGAAATTTCATAAAATATGAAAGGTTCAAAAGATAAGAGTGTATGGATATATATAAACTACCTTTTGAGTATCTCTATCGCTATGCTGATGGCAGTATATATGATGTTATGAATCCCTGAGACCTAAGAAACTTGTACACATGACCCATCTATCTCCCATTCCAGTAACTGCAGAAGTTAGATATATGCATGACCAAGTAATATGAGTATCTTTCATATTCGTGCAAGACATCTAAAATGGTGAAAGCAATGGAATTACAAAATTACCTACGAAGTAAAATCAATAAGGGGTTGAGCTTGCTTTCTTTCTTTATGATTCCACATATTGCAATATTTTGTAAACCTATCCAGCACACCATGATAATTACAAGATCACACAAAAAATTGGTTTCACAATTGTAAATTTAAAGATTTAAATATTCACATATAAGTTGCTATACATGGTATTAATAGAAGCAAAGGAGAAAATTCAACGCGATAAATCTAAGTCCTTACGCAAAAATCCAACATGTCTTTTCCTATCTAAGAGAAAGGGAATTTAGTTACAAAATATATAAAGTAGAGTAAGCTAACATGTAATTTTCATGGATCGTATCACTGCTTCCCTGGAACAAAAAAGATAAAGTAAGAACCTTTTGACTTCATTTCATTTTCACGACCATCAAGAATCATGCATTAACATCCCTATAATTACTTATACTCTATAATTTAAACATCAATAAAAACCATCACTCCTAGGAAATTTAGCATTTTATAATACCAGACTGGTAAGACTTTACATATCATTATGGAGCCTAAATATCAATCTTATAACTATTAATCTGGATATAAATTATAAAAAGACAACTTAAAAGCACATTCATGATTTTCAAACGGTTTGCTACGAGAATTCTCACAAAGCTTTTTGTTCCTTGTTCAATAAAGATTCTATTATTTTTATTGGTCTACTAATAGTTAATTTCTGAATCCATACAAGTTGCAAAAGTACAAAAATATTGCCAACAAATAAAGAATCAAATTTTACTAAGTAGAGAAACGTAACCTACCAAATACACTGGTATGCAAAAGCAAACGCGGTTGAAAATTTTATGAAAAATGCATTTTTCCTGTAAGATTGAAACACAATCAACAATGAGAAAATTATTATAGTGCTACAGCTAGAAAAGCCACACAATGCATCCAAACAGCTCAAACACATTCAATCTCCAAAGCCAGGTCTCAAAATCTGAACAAAGCATACACATAAAACCACAAACAAACTTACCAATCAAAACCCCAAAATCTCAAAATTTATCTGCCAAACAGAGCCTCAAATTCGTATTAGTATAATTTCACACAGAGAAATCACAGACAATAATGGTTCACAAAAAATAGAGAATAAATTCTTCAAAACACCAAAGGAGAGAATTTATGACCTGAAAAGGGCAGAGGAATATTAAAATACTAAGCCTACCGCACCAAAAAAAGAAAAATAAAAATTGCTTCATATAAAATTACTTTACCATTACCTCATTTACGAGATTGTCTACAGTTTCCAAGTTGTACTCGATTGCCTTAGTCATGTCTTGGGTTTCCTTATTTACGAGATTGTCTACAGTTTCCAAGTTGTACTCGATGGCCTTAGTCATGTCTTGGGTTTCCTTATTCCCTCCATTCACATCTTGCAATAAAATCAAGAAACCAAAAATCACTTCAAATATAAATAAACCAGATAGAAGAATATCTAGATCTAAGAAATAATAATATTTTTCGAAGAATAGAATCACCAGGGTCATGACATTGAGTAGAGCTATTAAACATAGATCTTCGGTGGCAGTGTGTGTGTGGGAGGGAGAAGAGGAGGGGAATGACTTACCGCGGTGATGGTTGGCGTGCGTGGCAGTCGATTAGCCGGTTGTGCGTCGGGAGAAGGCAGAAAGTGAGGGAGATTGCAGTCGGGCGGGGGCGAAAATGTCAATCGAGAGAGAGATTGAGAGGTGTAAGAGTGTCTAGGTTTATATTTAATTTTGGTAATTTGCAATTTAGTCCCACAATTTTAGGTAATATGAAAATTTGCCCCAATCAAACCCCAAAGGCAACGTTCAATGCGCGTTGCGAAAGGGTAGCCTTTTGCAATGTGCATTGAACGTCGTGCAATGAACGTTGCTAAAGGGTACTCTTTTGCAACACTCATTGCGCGTTGCAAAATACTACCCTTTTGCAACGCTCACTGAACATTGCAAAAAAGACTTATCTTTTGCTACACACAGTGAACGTTGCAAAAGAAGAGCTCTTTTGCAACGCACAATGAACGCTGCAAAAGGCTAGCATTAGGAACATTCACTTGTTGAATATTGCTAAATGTCAAATAAATGAATCAATGGCAACATGCAACCACTGAATGTTGTGGTAGATCCCTTTTAGTAACATACAATTAATGAATGTTACCGTTTGCATGTTGCTAAAGGCATTTTTTCAGGACATGCAAATTTAATTTTTTTAGAATCGCTATACTAAATGTCACATTATTCAAACTAGCTCAATCAGATTATATATATATTATTTGCCCTTTTAGGTTTAAAATTATCGAATTTCAAACATTATTGCAAATTCCATTCCAAGAACCCTTCTTCTGATATGAGATACATGCATTTGCGGTGTGTTTCTGGCGAACAAATTTTTGGCGCCATTGCCGGGGATTGTTTCTATTTGAATTACATTTTAGTTAATATTAATTTTGACAATTAGTTACTTTTATTTCTTGTACAAATTTTCTTTTGTTGTGTGTAGGAAATCTTCTAATTTCTCTTGTTGTTCTAGGTTGTCAATAGTGCATGCATCGAACTAAAAGTGTTGATCTAGTTGAAGTAGATCTGGATATCCAAGGAACTTTTTGATGTAGACTAAGGGAACAACGGGAAGCTAGGAGACAACTTCTTATTGGAATGGAAGGAGAAAGAGTTAACAACGAGCTTAATGCTCCACCCGCAATTCCTCCAAGAGGTGGAATCCCACCTGGTTTTGATCCTCAAGCTGCTAGAGTTCAAGAACTCGTTGTTAATGAAGAAGACATGCTTTTTGGAGATTTCATGAATCCCCCTATTGTCGAGAATCAATCAAGCATTGTCTATCCCTCTTATAAACATCCAAATTTCCAACTTCGTCCAGATGTCATCAATTTGTTCTCCAACACTATCTCATTCTATGGGAGGACAGATGAGAATCCACATGCCCATGTGACACGCTTCCTCGAGATTTATAGCAACTTCAACTATGAGGGTGTGAATGTGGAAGCAATCCGGATGAGATTATTTGTGCACACCTTGAAAGACAAGGCAAGATAATGGCTTATCACTTTGCCTCTGGGGAGCATCACTATTTGGGTGGAGTTTGTCCAAAGATTTACTACAAAAAATTTCCCACCTTCTAGAGTTGCTAAACTCAAGTATGACATCACTACATTTCAACAATTCGAGATGGAGAGTTTTCGTGAAGCTTGGGAGAGATTCAAGGATATGCTTAGGAAGTGTCCAAATCATGGGATTACTTTGGGGTACCAAGTCAACCACTTCTATGCCAGGTTAACTCCTCCTAGTCGTTCAAATGTGGATTCACCTTCTAATGGGTCTATCAAAGATTCAAAACAAAGTGCATTCTAGAGGCTTATGACTTGTTTGAGGTCATGAGTGAACAAAGTGCAATGTGGCCGGATAGAGGTGCATCAAGGAGTTCTAGTGGTGCACGTGGGGGTGATGATTATGCACTTGTCTTGTAAAAAATAAATTCCTTAGCCAAGAAAGTGGAAGAGTTATCTACTTCAAACTCTCGGTCCATCAACATGGTTCAAACCCCAACGGTATGTGAGATACGTGGGGATAATCATCAAAGCTCAATGTGTCCATTGGTGGCAAGTGGTTCTTCATCTACCGAGCAAGTTGATAATGCTCAACATTTCCAATGTCAAGGTTTCAAGCCATATGCCCCGACTTACAATCCCAGTTGGAGGAGTCATCCAAATCTATCTTATGGAGACAATCAAAATGTGTTGAATCCAAAGCCACAAGACAAGAAAGAAGGATGGGAAGAGGCTATCACCAAGCTAGCAAATCATCAATTGCAATATCAAGAACGCAATGATGCCTCTTTAAAAAATTTGGAGAATCAAGTGGGCCAAATAACAAAACTTCTCTTGGTAAGGCAACAAGGAGCTTTGCCTAGCAACATCGAAACAAATCCTAGGGAGAATGTTCAAACTATTACAACAAGGAGTGGGGTACAATTTCCTGAGATCACAGCTCCACAACCAACAACTCAATCAAGCAAGGCTCCCATTGAAGAAAATGAGCCCATTCAAATACCCGAAAAATTGTTGAAGTGCCCAAGGAGAGTTAGCTTGAGTCATCAACATCAATTAATAATTATTTTAATATTTAGAAAATTGTGTCGCTACTATTTCACCTATTATTTTGAAGTTAACGCCGCGACGGATTCGTCTAGCCAAGTCAATAAATATCGAATTTGTTCGATTTTAAATTAAAATCCGAATTTCTAAAATTATGTTATTTTAATTATTTATTCTCAAATGTATTTTCAGTCCAAAAACATATCTGTTTCAAATACGCTTCTTGATCAAAGTTAGTCCAATATTCATAATCAAAATTTATATTACATAAATTTCCCCACATGTTTTCTTCTTTATCACCAAAGCATCCCCATCATATCTTTACACCAATTTTATCAAAGAATTCCCACCACCACCCGTATGCATCACATTTTACACCAAATCAACCATCATTATGTTTCAAGAATATAATGATGATGTATCCATGTTCTATTTTTTTATCACACCAAATTCTCCACTACAAATCATTCCTCTGCCTAATGCCAATTATAAATTTCCACCTCAGTCAGAAAACCATCACCACCAGCAGCTCCATTACCAGACTCCAATATCAATTCACACAATAGCTACCATCGCAGTTCACTACCCTCAATCATCATCACATGACTCTGTCACACTTCCAAGAAATCAATTCACAGCCAATTCATAAAACCACAGTTCAACCGCTACACTGCACCACCATTTCAGTCGATCAAGTTCGAGAAGAATAACCAACCATTCACAAACATATCCATGACTCCCAATCGAATCAATCAACACCAATTGAACAGCCAACCAAACTCAGCTTTCCTCATCTGTACCACCACCGAGTTTCATTGAATCACCACCAATTTGCAATCAACCCAACATCCACGAAAACCAATAAATAATAGATGTACCCCGACACTTACCTCAACCGCCACCCTATTCGCCGGAAAAGAAGCTTCGAGTTTCAGCCCAGATTTCACCTCGAATCGCACCCAATCAGTCCTAAAACCCAGCCTAGCGGAACCCTTGCCGTTGGCCACCTCCTGCGCCGGCGAACCGCCGGCTATAGCACCCTTGATTCCCAAAAATTTCCACCGTCGCAGCCTTCGTTTTCGCCTTGGGTCCGAATTTGATGAGAGAGAGCGGTCGAACGAGAGAAAGTGATTTTGAGAGAGAGAAGGTTAAGATCTGAATGATTAATTTGATTTTAATATTTAACTTTCGAAAATTTTCATTTCGGTCCCTAACTTTTGAAGTCTTTCAAATCAGTCCCCAAGTTAGTAAATGATTTAAATCAGCCCTTTTGGCTTTAAACTTTTAATTTCAGTCCCTTAAGTTTTAAATGAGTTTTAATCAGCCCTTTCATTTTCAAAATCTGATCACTTCAGTCCCTGCTGATTTACTTTTAAGCTCAAGTTTCAAAAGTATTCATTTTAGTCCCTCAACTATCAAAAGTATCTATTTTAATCCCTCAACTTTCAAAAGTATTCATTTTAGTCCCTCAACTTTCAAAACATCAATTTTAGTCCTCAAATTATAATTTATCATTTTGAACTATATATTCGATAGACTAAAGTGACTTATTGGCTAAGACAAAGCGTACGGAGAATTTATAGAAATTGAAGTCATTCCCGCTCAACTTTGCACTCGTCGGATTTGAGGTAGACTCGCACTTATTAATTGATTTAAATTATGATTTCATATGAATGTCATGTGACTTGTGAAAGTCAATTTTTAAGAAAAGCAAGTATGTTTTTATGAAAGGTAAATATACCTTATGTTTTTATGGAAAGTAAGTATGTTTTTATGAAAAGAAAATATACTTTATGTTTTTACGAAAAGTAAGTATACCCTATGCTTCACGAAAATGTTTTTTTGGATCATTGCTATGAAATCAATCTACCAAGATTGTTATGGGTCCCATATGATAAGTTATGATATGTTAAGGGGACCGGAGTTTTAGTAGCGCTACACATAAGAATTCTTGCCACGAAGTTCGGTAACATTCTTGTGTCTCCTATGTTTATGAGGATTTGCCACGAAGTTCGGTAAAATTCCTATGTTTCCATATGTTTATGAGGATTTGCCACCTAAGTTCGGTAAAATTCCTGTCGCATATGTTTATGAGGATTTCGATCCTATCTTATGTTATGATGCAATTGATCCCTATGAATTTCAAAAATTATGCTTGGTATACTTACTGCATAAGAATTCTTGCCACCGAAGTTCGGTAAAATTCTTATGTTTATGAGGATTTCGATCTTATCCTATGTTATGATGAAAAGGATCTCTATGCTTTCAAAAGAAAATTATGCTTGGCATAATTAAAATGTGTTTTGTAAGTATATGATTTTCAAAGAGCTGTTTTCAAAGAGCTGTTTTCAAAGAGCTATTTTCAAAGAGATGTTTTCAAAGAGCTGTTTTCAAAGTGCTGTTTTCAAAGAGATGTTTTCAAAGAGTTATTTTCAAAGAGCTGTTTTCAAAGAGATGTTTTCAAAGAGATGTTTTCAAAGAGTTATTTTCAAAGAGCTGTTTTCAAAGAGATGTTTTCAAAGAGCTATTTTCAAAGAGCTGTTTTCAAAGAGCTGTTTTCAAAGAACTATTTTCAAAGAGCTGTTTTCAAAGAGCTGTTTTCAAAGAACTATTTTCAAAGAGATGTTTTCAAAGAGCCTATTATTTTCAAAATATGTCTCGTGCTGTAATGCACAATATGAGTTTTATCAAGAGCCGTTTTATAAAGAAGCTCTATCAATGCCCGTTTTATAAAGAGCCGGGATTTATGTGGTTAATCATCTTATAAATTAAATTAATTTGCGATGAGTCTACTGAGTATTTCCCCCATGAAATACTCACCCTACTATTTAACAGTTTTGCAGATTTCGGAGACGGTGGCGAGCGATGAATGATGGTGGCAATAATCGTTAAACGGTTGAAAGTTTGACGTTAATGATTTCCGTATTTTCCAAACAATCGAATAATTTAGAGAAGTTCATTTATTTGAGAAATTATGACATTGTCAATTTCTTTACAAAATTAATGGTTCGATTTACTATTTCAAATGGTTTCATAAATATTTCAATTTTATCGTCCATTACAGTTTATTTAATGTTGCCAAAAATGAATTTCAATTATTTCTTCCGCAAAAATATTATTCGAAAAATTTAGACAGAAAATGACGTAGTGAATCGGGTATACGGAACTCGGGGCGCTACATGCTCACACACTTGTGTCCAAATGTGATCGTTGCTTGATGTGTGTCGCAATGCACCAAAATAATAAATAATTCCTTACTCGCTAAATATTAATTAATAATGTAGTAGTGAGAGTAAAGGTCGATCCCACGAGGAACAGAAACTAATTTTAGTTGTTTGATCAATTAGAATGGAATGGGGAGTTTTGTTGTTTGAATTGCTTGAATGAAAACTATGCATAAAATAAATAATTAAATATGACTAGAGAATTAATATGAGAAGAAATCTTGTTCTCGGGTTCGGTTGTGCCCTCAATTAATGTTATACTTTTCCTTGTAACGTGTTTTTATTCCTAATTCAATTATCAATCATAAATAATCAACAAGCTCTGATTATCTAAATTCTTCCTTATGTGTATTGATTCAAAATAAGCTCTTTGAACCAATTCTAGCCATGGACAATCCTAAACAAGCTCTTATGATTTAATGCACGACTAGTATGAAAATTTAGAAGAATAGATTGAATTGGATCGTTAATTACACAAGCTCGAATTAAACAATCCAAGTTGAATTATTACTAAACCTGCACGAGATTTATTTGCTACTAAAGTAAAGATTCAATGAGAATTACGGATCAAGAATCTAAACATAGCATATTCATGAATCCATAGATCAATAATCCAATTGGCCAAATTAAACTATTAATCAAATAAACTCAATTGAACATTCAAAACGTAATAATCCAACAATTGAAATAAAGGAATAAATTCACGCTACTAATTTGTAGGAAAAGAAAATAACACAACTTCCCCTTTGAACAAGATATGAAACTTAGCCTAGCATGGTTGTGGTAGATTCTTCAAGTTGCTTCATGAATTCCATTGTTGTTGATATTCTTGCGCTTGAAAATCTCCAAAGAATGCTCTATATTTTTCTCTCAATTTTCCTCAATGTGTAGCATCTTTCAAAAAATAATAAAAGTCTCTTTTTCTTGTCATGAAATTCCCTTTTTATAGCCTCAATTTCGTGCCCTAGCTTTGGGCTCAAGAAATCCCAAAATTATGGAAAGAATTGAAATATGGAAATTTTTGACTGAAATAGTTACGGCCGTGAATTTCCTTTTACGGCTGTAACACGGTTTCTGTATAATTCTCGCAAATTGAAGTTACGGCCGTAACATATCCACTTACGGCCGTAAAGAGGTTTCTGCTGCTTTTCTTCTTGCTTCAACAACACTTTTACGGCCGTGACTTTGTTACCTTACGGCCGTAACTGTATTTGCACCTAAGTCCCCAAACTTCAGTTTTGAGTGCATTTTGGTCCTTTTTTCTTCTTTTCTCTTCTTTTATGATCCTATACAATGTAAAACATAAAATGCATTAATAATACTTAGATAGAATCACATTATGGCATATTCGAGGATATAAGTGCATAAAATAAACGTAAACATCACACTTATCATTGCTAACGCCTAGGTAATATCTCTAATCGAAATGAAATGCCTTTAAATTCTATTTTGGATGTGGAAATATTCGATGTTTGGGGTACTGACTTCATGGGACCTTTTCCATCTTTTTCAAATCAATACATTTTGGTAGTGGTGGACTATGTGTCAAATGGGTAGAAGCGGTGACACTCCCCACTAATGATGCTCGAGTGGTGGTGAACTTTTTAAAGAAAAATATTTTTTCTCGTTTTGGCACCCCTCGAGCTATCATTAGTGATGGAGGAAAACACTTTTGTAACCTCCTCTTCAACTCACTCTTGACCAAGTATGGAGTCAAACATTGAATATCCACCCCTTATCATCCACAAACAAGTGGGTAGGTGGAGATTTCAAATAGAGAGTTGAAGAAATTTTTGAAGTGACGGTGAATGCATCGAGAAAATATTGGTCCAAGAAATTGGATGATGCATTATGGGCATACCGAACCACCTTGAAAACCCCCATTGGTATGTCTCCATTTCGCCTCTTATTTGGAAAAGTATGTAATCTTCTGGTTGAGCTCGAGCACCGAGCCTATTGGGCAACAACATTCTTGAATTTCGATATGAAATTGGCCGGTGAGAAAAGACTACTTCAACTTAATGAACTTGATGAACTTCGACTTGATTCATATGAGAATGCACGGATTTACAAAGAAAAGACAAAGAGCTGGCATGACAAGAACATCATGAAGCGGGACTTCCAAGTTGGGCAACAAGTTCTTCTTTACAACTCTAGACTTCAGTTGTTTCCCGGTAAACTCCACTCTAGATGGTCGGGACCTTTCACCATTATTCAAATCTTCCCACATGGATCGGTTGAACTTTATCATGAGAGCAAAGAGAACTTCAAAGTTAATGGGCAACGGTTGAAACCATACTTGGGGTGGTGATTTTGAAAAGGAGAAGTCATCCGTCCCTCTTGAAGATCCGGAGTGAGCGTATCCTAAAGTCGAGCTTATGACTCTAACGAAGCGCTTTTTGGAAGGCAACCCAAATTTATACTCTCTTTCTACTTACTTGTTGATATTTACTAGTTCTATCTTTATTGCTTTTACTTTGGTTAGTCATCAATTTTTGTAGGTTGAATTTTTTGAAATCCTAAGCGACCTTGTCCTCAACAAGTTTGGGGGAGATTTGCTTGCCAAGAGAATCAAAAGCTTTAGTCAATGTTGAACATCATTCATACATCAATCCGAGGAAGTTCCATCACCTATTTCTTTCTTTATATTATGCTCTTGTCAACATTGAGGACAATGTTTGATTTAAGTTTGAGGGTGTTGGGATCATGTTACTATATGAACATTTTAGATTGCCTTGCTGACTCTTGATGTTTTGATATTTGAAATTGCTTATTTTGTTTGAAATATTGACATGCTAGATAGCCTTACCAGCTTAAGAGATTTTGATGTCTGAAATTGTTGTTAATTCATGAGTTATGACCAAATTTGCTACTTGTGCTACTCACTATAACATGTTTATCAATGTAAGATCTTATGTACATTGAGCAAAATAGTCATGTTTGATTGTTGGTGAGTTTAGGAATTGTTGAAGGGTGAAGAGGTTAATGGAGTAGAAGAACTAGGTTGTGAGCTTGTATTTTAATTTTTATCAACCTATCCAATATTTCCTAAAGCTCTAAATCTCTTGATCCTAATGTAAGACAAGTTTGGGCGTGGTTGACCCGGAGAAGGAGACGGTCTAGACGTGTGGTGATTCCATGCATGTTGGAAATAAATTTTGTGTGGAGTGTATTTCACCAAGTATAAGCTAAGTAATGACCGTATGCTATATTTCTAAGCCCATTTTAACTTTTGCATTGCATTACCCAATCTCGACGGCTTTTTGACTCGAGTGATTAAGCCCATAGGAGTATATTGAAATTTGGTGCCTTAAGTTTGAAACTTGGGAGTCACTGGCCTAAAGCTCTCTACATGGGTCAATTAGAAAGCTTAATGAGTAGGGTACATACACACATACTGTAAAAATTAAAAAAAAAAAAAAAGCACATCATCATTGCATTTGCTCAATAAGTCTACCCCACTTCATAGCCTTTTTGACTCGAGTTATTAAGTCCGTAGGGGTATTTTGAAACCTGGTACCCTTTGATCTTAAAACAATCGGGGAGCTTCCGACCTAAAGCTCGCTACATTGGTCAATTAGAAAGATTAAGGGAGTGGGGAAGGCACGAGTAATCATCATACTAGTTTTTCAAAATCATGTATTTGTACTTGCATAAGGGCTTAGATTAATAGTGAGTTTGAATTGCTTAGTATAAACTTAAATGTCGAACCACTCATTTAGTGGAGAGTCACCGTATTTCTAGATTGTCGGTAAAACACACTCAAACTAGAGTGAAAAAGAAAAGAGTGATTTGAGAGTACCCTCTAGAATTGCATCCCGGGAGAGAAAAGAAAAATAATTATTGGGGGATGAATGTCAAGAGTGGGAAATGAAAGATTTGACTACTTATGGTGGGTTAGATTTGACATGAAACCTCTTTAATCATCAACATTCTCGAACTTAATTGACCATTGAAAGTGGCTATGCACACACGCACCAATCGAACATCGGATAAGCCAAACTCGTTTTTGTAGCATTATTTGGGAACATATTTGTGAATTAATTGTGCAATTTCACACTCATGGAACAAGTTATCTAGCATTGTTGATCATTATGTCATTATTTTTGTAGATGCATGTAAATATTCTTGCTCGGGACGAGCAAGAGTTCAAGTTTGGGGGTATTTGTTGAGTGTATTTTACATGCATATTTCATACATTTATGTTGGTACTTTTTGAGTAATTTGGACAAATATCTATTTAATTGTGCATATTTTGTGGTTAAATATGTTTGACATTCTACCTCATGGAGAAAATACAAGAAAGAAGCTAAATGAATGATTAATTGAAGAAATTGAGGAGAAAAGAGTCAAATCGTTCAAAGATTAGAAGTTTGGGGACCAATTTATCACTTTCGAAAAGCTGTGGACTTCCTGCGTAATTGATCGAGGGACTAAATTGCATTTTTTCAAAAGTTAAAGGACATCAAATGCAATTTTAGAAGGACCTATTTGAAAGAAATCGAAAATTTTGGGAACCAAGTTGATCGACTTTAAAAGATGGAGGATTTCAGTTGCAATTAAAAGAAGGACCAAGTTACAAGACATCCACCCAGGTGAACCATGCGAACGCATGGCTCGAACCAGAAGGCGCTCGTAACTCATGCCAAAAATCCAACTCGAGAGTGCTTCATGTCAACAACGCGATGGCGCGCGATTGCGTGGTCATTATTTTGAAAAATATTTTGGGCCGACCCGGTTTGGCCCAAATGCTGTCAAACGCGGATCTACGCGATTTTGGGGAGTTTTAAGGCATTTTTGGCTAGGGTTCGAAGGATCTTTGCCCCTTTTCTATCCCAAAAATCATTTTCTCTTATTTTCTCTTGATTTTCTCTCATTTTCTCCTGAATTTTCTCTTGTAATTTGGTTGATGAATGTTGATGAAGGGAAGAAATACCTACAACATTGTGGAAGAACATTGATGTTTCGAAGCACAAATCCTTGTTGAAGGAAAGTTTTTATTGTTAATCTTCATATTTCTTCATATATTTTAATTCATTGTTGAAATGATGTATTTAATTCTTGAGTTTTATTGTTATTTCACTATGGGCTAAGTTATCTTGTGTTGGGATGATTGATGAAGCTTGACGTAGCTTAGTTGATATTAATGCTTATATTGGGAATTTAAGCTATTTATTATCTTGTGCATTTATTGTTGTATTTATTGACTTTCATTTATTGTGACCAAATTTATGCTTGGATTTCATGTAATGTGCAATTATCGAGAAATTGTTGTGTATTCTAGATCAATACAATATTTGCTCTAGGTTCTTGTTAAGGATAGAAATATACCTTAAATCCTAGATGATCCATTGAGTTATTTTCACAAAGGTTTAATGCAATTGATTTGTTTTTAATCGACATAGAGATATAGTAGGTTAATTCCACTAATTATGGTTGATTTCACTCGAAAGAGGTAATTGACTACACTTGAAAAATCAGATCTAACATGATTAGTAAATTTTATTTCTATTTGCTTGTTGAAAATTCAATTAGGTGATGGTCAAGTGGAATCAAGAATCCCAACACTCCTTTATCATAAAGTTATCACCATTTTCTACTTATTTATTTACTATTGTGAATTTGATTTAAATATTAGAACATTTCTAACCCAAACTTTATTGTGTGTGTTTATGGTTGAAATTGATTAAATTGGAATGTAATTGAAATAGACAATCCTTGTGGGATCGATAAACCAGACTCATTTAGTCCACTATTACTTGTATGCGATACGTGCACTTGTGGTGTGTTTCTAGCGAACACTTGACTTCTTAAGTCCAAACCTTAAGTTGATAGATCGTGACCCCTAATATTAGAACCAACCTTGCTCAAGAGCAGTTTGGAGGTGGAAAGATTAGTTGGGATGCATAAACATTTGAGAGTCTAAAGTTCATGAAATATGCATTTGGTTGAAGCCTGAAGGGGCTTTTAGTCAACAAGTAAAGTCAGCACTAGCTACATAAAAAATAGTCTTATTCTTCTCTTCGTAGCCTTTTGACTCAATCAATTAAACTTTTTAAGGGTGTTAAAACCTGATACCCTAAATTCATCTGGGTTGAGAGTTATCAGTCTACAGCTCGTTACATGGGTCAATTAGAAAGTATAAGGGAGAGATGACTTACACATAAGTTACAAAAATATCTTTTACTGATCTTTGTAGTTTTGGTGCCCTACAATTATCTGATTTGGGAGCTACCGACCTAAAGTTCGCTATAGGGGTCACTTAGATAGCAAATAATTAAAGTATTGCATAAAAGATGAGAAAAAGATAGCAAAACATAAAAATAAAGTGCATGATATAAGCTTTGAGATTAGAACTTTAGAGACCAAGGGTGTGGTATAGGGAACTGATTACCATCGATAGGTTATGTAGACTTATCTGATTCTAACTGCTTTGTGAGAAAAATACATGGATAATGTTTAGAAGCCACATAAGAAGATGGAATCTCAGGATTGGAGAAAAAAACATTAGTTTGTGATCATACATGAGAGATGCGAGAAAAATAAAAATAAAAAATCATTGTTTGACATCAAGGGATTTGAGTTTTAAGGCATCATAAGCCTCACTACGTTGTGTATACTTTTATATGAGTATTCATTAGATCTTGTCTATTCACACACACATGAAAAGTCGAGTATTAGATAAGTAGAAATAGTTTTTTAAAGTGTTCTTCAACTTTCTTTTCTAAAGTGTAATTTTTTATTTGAATCGAGGCAATATGGCAAGCATATTGACAGTTGAATAAAAAAATAATGTTTTTGAATTTGTTTTGCAATTTATATTTTAGTTCTATTTTGTTTGAGAACGAACAATAATTCTATTTAAGGGTATTTGATAAGTGTATTTTATAAAGTTATTTGCATGCTAAAATTAGGATATTATGTTGTCGTTTTAGATTAATTTGTTATTATTTTAGGTTTTATCTTAAAGCTGAGAGAATGGATTAATTAAGGCGAATTTTGACCAATTGGATGACAAAAAAAAGAGTAAAATGTACAAAGTGGAAGTTGATGAAGCTAATCGATAATCAAAGTGGAGCTAAAGTGAAGGAAGAAGGAATTCAAGGTTAATTTGGAAGAATTCAGATGTTCAGGGTCTCAATTGAAACAATCAGGAGATGAAGGACTTATCATGCAAATAAAGAAAATGGACTAACTTCCAGAACATTAAAGACAGAAATTGTAAGTCAAAAGTATTACCACGCAACCGTGCCTTATGAAAGTCGGTCATGCGATTGACAATAAAAGAAGCAGAACCATTTTGGACAAAATTATGCGATCGCAGCTTCTCCTTCCATGAGATCGCGCCTATGTTTGACTGGGTCATAGCTGAGCTTTAATCAAGGATTTTTTGTTAGATTTTATCCTAATTAACCTCATTTTCATGTAAACCTATATATATTGATCATTATGGACGAGATTAGGGTTCTTCACTGTCCATATTACACAACAAAACTCTACATAGTTTTTGAGAGAACCAATAGGGGGGCGAAGGAGGATTGGAGATCTTTACAGCAAGAATATTAATCGGGTGTTGAGCTCCAATTTATCTTGTTTCTATTTATCTTTAATCATGTTTATAGGCTAGGCGTTAATGTTAGAATCGTGATTCGACTTTAAATTCCTAATTTTATGTTTTGATACTAGTTTAATTTAATGCAATTTATGGGTTTGAGCAATTAATTTCAATTTTCATGCATCTATAATTCCAATTTTCTTATTTTTTTTTACAAAACATTAATTCTTTTCTATATGTTCGGATTCATCATAGAAATAAAGTCAGATCGCATATAGAAATATGATGTAATTCTTGCCGAAATATAGTTTTAAACAAAATAAGAATGTTGACATTCAGAATCCCACGACTTGTTGTTAAGTATTTAAATCAAAGCATGAATGAAGGAAAATAAAGTATATTATCGATTCTAGTACATTTTTCTCATTAATTTTATTACTTTAATTTTGTTTATTTTTATTTGTTAGTTTAGTTCCCATTCAAAATCAAATTGATATTCTTTAGTTCTGGTTAATGTTTTTAATCTAAAATAATAAATTTACTCAAATCTTGCGGGTAGGATACTTGAGACTTAGTTTCCACTTTATTATTTATGTGACCCGTATACTTGCGGTAAGAAATAAGGCAACATATGGGTTAGGCTAGATTATTCAAGGTTCTCTTACAAATGAATGTTATGTGGATGTTTTGGTAGTTGTTGTAGCAATGAACCAAATGAAATGGCAAAAAAATATTTTTTGACAACTGAAATCTAAATTACTAAGAATCCGACTCATCTTGTTGTTAGTTTAGAGCATGCACAATGGATGTTTTAAAATGTTTGTTAGTATCATATGTTAACTAATAGTTAATTTATAAACTGTAAAAATAAGAAACATTTTTTAATTTAAAATTTAATGTAAACACGGCCCCTAGCATGCGGGCCAGATTGATCATTTTTCTTGTCACAAGTCTTATAAATGCATAATTTTCATGTATACTTAATTAGAGGTGGAAAAATTTTTATTTTAACTTTTTTCACCATACTTTATCTGGGGACGGCAAAATGAACTGGGAAAATCGAGACCCGAGGGAGCCCCGCCCCGCATAAAATGGGGCAGTGGGGCAGATCCGAGGTAAGAAAACTCTGACCCAGTCTAGGCGGGGAGGGGACAGTTTATCCGCGTCCTGTTCTCCAATTTTTTTTAAAAAAATGAGGTAAGCTTTGAGGTAAAATTGATGTATCTAGAATTTTCCATTAAACAAGTGATGTAGATGTGGCTCAATTCATGGTAAGTCTTATGTGTTTTATTGGTACAGAACTTAAAAATCTTAAGTGGGTAATTCTTCTTTCATCTTCATGCTTGTTCATATGTTCTGAAATCTGGATACCACTTTGTTAGGAGTGAGCAATATCAATTTGTCTAGATTCATACTAAAATGGGGACATTTTTTGTGTGTGTATGCGTGAAGTCACTTTGTTGAGAGTGAGCATTTTTAATTTGTCCAATTGCATACCAAAATGGGGACGGTTTTTGTGTGTGCGCGTACAAAGCTCGTGATTTTGTTTTGATGCAATAAGAAATAGTTTAATTTATGAAATCCGACCCGTCTCGCTCCGCTCCACTCTGCTCTGCTTATATAAATGGTTCAGTAAATGGGGCAATTTGTCATCCCGCAATGCCCCGACCCGAGTTTAAGCGGGGCGTATCCAGAACAAAAAATTCGAGACGGGACAGGGCATAGGTCCCGCCGACCCGACCCCGTCCCGCTGCCATCTTTAACTCTTACAAAACAATATGTACTCATAGATAGAATTTTTTTATCTCCTTTCACATTCTTAAGTCTTAACACGGATTCTTTCTATTTCTTTTGAAGAAAATGTCATATGGATTTGATATGATGCGAAAGCTTATCTTTCGTGTACGATGTGCAGAAACTTGTGCGGTATTATTATTTGAAGCACAATTTTTGTATATGTTTTCTTTGTTTCTTTTCAGTTTACTCATTTCCAGAAGTAGAGCCAATAACCTGAGTACTTAAAGTGCATGTTTGATATATATTATTAGACTCGATTTGTGTACAAGATTTTAACTTAATTTTACTTTTTAGTTATTAACGTTGAAAACTATTTAGTCCACTTAAGAAAACGTGCAAAATGAGCATTTGATAAGAATGGGTCAATAATATACAAGTTATGTGTTTTAAAGGAGACTGTTTAATGCACTATGATAAAATAAATTGGTTAACCAAGAAGTGTCTAGTTTAAACTGAATGAATGAAATTAATAAAAGAAGGAAAAACCTATCAGTTTTCTTTGGTTTAAGAGGAAGGGAAAGAGAGAGAGTGAAAGTGAAAACATTTAGCCCATGTTCTCTTTGCTGTTTTGAGGTCGTTTTTTGTTTTTATTTTCGAAAACGCTAAAAACGCGTTCTCTTTACCATTTTCGAAAACGCATTTTGGAAAAAAAAATTGTACACAAAACGGAAAACGTCCGAAACATCGTTTTGGGCGTTTTGTGTGTATTTCGACAAAAATGTCCAAAACGCGGAAAACGCATTTTGGGAAATTTTTTTTTTTTTTTTTTATAATTATATTAACTTAGAACTAAGCTTAATATAAAGTTTTTATTTTTTTATTAATTTTTTTAGAATTATCCTAACTTGGAACTAAGCCTAAATAAAGAATTTTTTTTTTTTTTTTTTGGTCCTAAATTGGAACTTAGTTTAAATAAAGTTTTATTGAATTCAATATCAACATTAAAAAAAAAAAAATTAAATGAGAATTCTTGTTGTTATATTTCAAAAAATGCAATGATAAATGTAGAGGTGTCAATCCGGGTGGTCCGGGCCGGGTCGGCCCGTCAACATATGAGCCCGCTAGCCCATACGGGTCGAGCCCATGCGGGTTGCGGTTCGTTCCGATTTGGCCAATATGAATAAAAATATAGAATTTTTCATATTTATAATATATATATTTTTTGTTAAATTTATAAATATGAGATGAACAAAATGATAAATTCATATTTATACCATAATGTTTATATAGAATTTACATTTATATTTTATGTTACATGAATTACTTCTAAATTTACAAATTTAAATAAAATATAAACAAATAACAACTAAATGCTAAATGCATTTCTAATTATTACTATCAAAGAACATTACGTTTCTTACCTATTAGGGAGAAAAATAAGATTTAACTTTAGAAATTGTACTAGTACTAGAGTTTGTAGAAGAATGAAGATTTTCAATACTATGATATTTAATAAGTTTTTTTTTTTTAATTTCACGGGCCACGGGTTAACCGCGGCCCGCGAAGATTTGGCCCGCGAAACCCGCGGTTCACACCTTCTTGACCCGTGAACCGCCCGCAAGGGTCACGGGTCGGCCCATGGTCCCGGGTCGATCCGGGCCGATTTTCACGGGTCTGGTCGGCCCGCCCGTCTTGACACCTCTAGATAAATGGACTCTGGTGATTTTGAAAGAACTTGCATTTTCTGGATTTTAATATAAGTAGAGCTTTCTCAAGTCCCGAACCTGACCAAGCTGTGTTAATATAGACTCTTAATGCTCACATTAGTGTGTTGCATGTAACCATATTTTTATTGTATTGTGAAAGGAAATTTGAGTTGGAGTTAGTAGTATTCTGCAAGCAAATTAATTAAAAATAGTTTAAATTGTGTTCTGCAAAATTTCAAACAGAACGTGTTTTCCAGCTTTTCATTTTCAAAAACAGTTTTCAGAAATGACAAACCAAACGCGTTTTCAGCAAATTTGAAAACAAAAATGAAAACACAAAACACAAAACATTTTCGAAAATGAAAATACAAAATAAAATACAAACAGAACGCCACCTTAGATTTGCTATGCTCGAAAATATTATCTTTTTTGTACAATATGAGGAAAATACCTTGTTTAGATGTCATTGGAAAGTGCTTTAACATAAATACAATAGTAAAAGTGGCAATACAAAAGTGCGTAAAGTATAAAAATGAGTCGAAGTGAATTGTCATGCACTAGAACTTTCTTACAATAATTCTACCAAATCCTCTTACATGAATATATAGCTTCAGATACACCTATTATAATTTTCATCGTCCAATAACCAATTTGGGTAAGGAATAGCCAGTTACGCCAAAAGATATGAGGAAAATTGTGCAATGATTATATGATGACACGTTCTTTGTCTCTTCTCATATTTATTCTCCTTTCTAGAGGTATATTGTCATTAATGTGTAAGTTATATAGTTTATGGAGAAATTGTTTAAACCATCATGATATAATAAATTGGTTAAGCAATAGGTATCCACTTTAAATTGAATGCAAAAAATTGAAGGAAGAATTGTCGATTCTCTTTGTTTTAAGAGGAAGGGAAGAGAACATTGCAGAGTGGAAGCATTACAGTTTTTATATTTGAATGGATACGAAAGGGAAAGATGATATGGACTAAATAATATACTTCTTCCGTCATAATTATATAGGCTGACTATCCTTTTTTTATTATCCATTTATATAGACTTATTTTTTATTGGGAAATATTTGTTTTGTTTGTTTACTAATGTACTTCTATTCATTAATTTCAATAATAATAGTTTTGATAGTTAAATAGGGATAAGTTGAGAATCTTCTTTACAAAAATTCTTTTTCAATAAAATTAAATATGTTTTCTTAATTTGTGTGGAATTAAAAAAAAGAGACTATATAATAGGGACGGAAGTAAGTATTATATTTAAGCCATGTTCGATAATGTGGACTTGACAGTACTAAAAAAAATAATATAATAATAATAATAATAATAATAATAATAATAATAACTAAATCTTATATATTGTATTTTCCAATACTTTATGCCAAACATGCTTTATGATGCGTGACCTCGATTCCGATTGGATTTCCATATAACTATATTTGGTCTTTGTTTTGTATTACCCTTTGAGAATGTATAGATGCATAAATGCGCAAAGGTTCTGCATTTACTTCTTGGTGCAGAAAGGGGGACACCTTTAAACTTTGATTTGATGATTCGGTAATAAAGGGGTGGAGTTAATAATGGAACCATTTACTTGACTAAGGAATATATAGACTATAGTACAAGTTTATTAGAGGATAATAAGTTGATTTGTTTATACATTTGGAGCTACATGAAAAGCTTTTCTGTTTCATCGTCATGGATGGCACTTTCTCCATGAGCAACAAGAGCATCACCTGCAAAGTTATGAATGCAAAAATTGGGTCGAGAAAAAAAAAAAAAAAAAAACTTGACTTGTATGAAGTTTGACATAAATGAAACGAATGGAGCATGTTAGGCTTGCTAAACATGTTTGAGCTTTGACATTTTTTAGAAGATATGTTTTTCAGATTTTAGTTAAAAACTTATAAAAAGTATTTACTTACTTTCTAAAAAAGCACTTTTTTTTTTTTTTTTTTTTAATTCAAGCTTAGTCAAACATGCTTGTAGCAGTTGAAAGAAGTTTCTCTCCCTTTGATAAGCCATAATCATTCTCCACTGATCTCGTTGCTTCTATCAGTCAATGGTTGTTAGCAAATTATGACTTAAACAATTGAAAACTTAAATCAGTTTTCAACAGAATGTTGTGGATAGAGAGAAATCTAGATTCATGTATGCTACTATAACCTTACACTTTCAGCTCGGAAAGTTTGGCCACTATTTCTTGAGGATTTATATAAGAAGGAATAATCCATGTTCCTCAGGTCTCAAGAATACTTTCAACTCGAGAATATTTGTGGGCCTCATCCTGCTTTTGCTTGCTTCCATCCATTATCTCTAAAGAGTATCGCTTAACTAGTTACCCTCATGGGGTGGCTGAGTTGATAAAGTAGGTGAGCACAGAAATATTTGGTCACGAATTTGATTTTCCTATCAACACTTTTTCGATTGAGCCTGTCGCACCGGACTTGCATAGGGCGATTTACCTGGCTAGCGATATTTGCAAGCTATTGCGATAGCGTCAAGCTCGAGGGCTTACCCAGTGCTCACCCACAGGGTTGCGACTGCGGGTTTCCTCGTAAAAAAAAAAATGTATTTTCCTCGTAAAAAAAAATGTATAAGTTAACTTGTCATTATTCTTTTGCTTTAAAAAAAATGTATAAGTTAACTTGAGTATTAGACTAGTGACACCCTATTGCTACGTTATTGACCAAATTTCCCTCCAATCTAACCAGTGTTTGTTTTCTCTCTACAGAATGATTTCCGAGTCTCATGTTCACAAGGTAGGTGAGGTGTACCTCTGAAGCTAAACCTGTCAAATGAATTCTCTGCCACGTTGAATAAAACATTTTTTGCGGATCAAATAATTAATTAATATATTAAACTAATTTAAAATCAAATAAAATATCCAATTGATTCCACAAACACAGAAACATAATTCTCTACTCCCATGAACGCTGCCTCCCCCTGAAGGCCAAAACCGCCAGTCTGACTCCGCCACCACGCAGCTACCGTCCGTGACGAGTTATAGGCTCCAAATCGCATCAGTACAAGAAGGCGCTGTGTACATTAGATGGCGATCCCCTATCCGCCCTAGCAGTAGACATCACATCGTATGTAGGGATAGATTGCAATCGTCGAAGACGGCAACTTCCAGTGGCAAGACATCCGGCGCCATTGCTAGCGGCCTCTCTTCTAGGATAAACCACTCGCACCTTCACACTCCACACCGCCAACATCTGCGCGCGCACCCACTGGAGTCATCTTGTAGATATGAGATTGCGGCATCATCATCGTGCAGATCTACGATGGCGTCGTAGCGTCATCGTTGTTGTCTCCCAGATCTCCTATGTCTGCTCCTGCTCCTGTAGTGGGTGCCATTATTGCTGCCGGTGCCGCCGGGGAGAGTGGATACCTGTGGTAATTGTGTAACACGTCATAAGTTAATTTATTTGCTGTGGATATTGGTGGAGGTGGAGTTTATAGTTGATTTATTTGTTATTTGCCTCTTTTTTATCGTCCTTCTATCAGACTGAGGTTGATATTGGTAGTGTTGTCCGATGGACAGTGGTGGTTGTGGTGGCGGTGGCATGGGTAAATGTTGGTTGCATGAGACGTGACCTCGTAATTTACATAATATGACCTGTGACCAAATAATTGATAAGTCAATTGTGACCTAATATTTTAAAAATTGCGATTTAAAAGATTTGTGATCTAATAATTTGATAACTTGTGACCTAAAATTAAGCCGAGATAGAAGAAATTGACATTTTGTTACCTAGTGATTTTATAGTTTTATGACCTTGAAATCAGTTGTAAAGTAAAAATTTTGTTATTATGACCTAAAATTAAGTCCAATTTGTGGCTTAAAAAAATTATTTTTTGTTACTTGAAATTATACAGCTTGTGACCTTAATTAAATATAATTAATAAAATATTTTTAATTATTTAATTTAATTAATTAATCTTAATTACAACCTGATTTTTGAAATTATACAAGTTTCATCTTAATTTTGAAATTTGTATTTATAATTACCTTAGTTATGTATTTCTCCCCTTGCTGATTTGGACTTAAACGTTAGTTAAATGGGCCTTGTGCATTGAATTTTAAAATGGGCCCCATGTGGAAATAAGGCGTACAGACACCTTAATGAACCGATTTTTAACGTCTGACATATTTTAAAATCATTTCAGATATATACAATACACGTTAAAAGTTTTTTACGGAATCCCACCCAAATTTTAAAAAAAATAAAGATTCAAACTAACGAAACAGAATATACTCGATTGTAACGTCACCAGATTCTCCTCCTTTCAGTTAATGATAATAGAGCATCATTTTCTCAAATTCAAATCAATGATGAACGTAAGGGAGGAGAAGCATTAAAATCAAATTTCAAAATTTCCATTTCCACATGAAAGTTTAAAATTCAATTCAATTAACGCAGGTTAACCTCAATTATGGGTATATGCTAAACTTGTAATCTCATATTCAAAGATTCATCAGGTACAATTTTTCAATTATATTTCTGTTATTCTAGACTTTGAAGTGATTCTGTTTATCCACAACAATCATCACAACAAACTCGATGGAAAAATCTGAATTTCATTCGTGGGTTCATAATTCAGCTCCTTAATTGATTTGAAAAAAATATAATTTTGAAGGAAGAATTGAGAGGATCAGTAAATCCGCTATGTGCATGTTCTGGTATTTTTACATTACTAGGTATCAATTTTGAACATCAAAATTGGGTTTATGCTGCATTTTGTACTCCAACTCTGTAACCTCATATTCAAAGAATCGTTAGGAATATTTTTTCAAATTTAATTTGATATTCAAAAGTGTAAACCGGTTTTTCTTATCCACTTCAATCATCACAACGAACTAGATGTAACTATCTGAATTTCTTTTCTGGATTCATAACTCAGCTTGGTATCTGATTTGAAAATTTTGAATTTTGAAGGAAGATTCAAAGAGGATCAGCAAGTCCGACTTGTGCAGCAAAATGTAAGTTCATATTATTCGAATCTGATATTTTTGATTCATATAGTATAAAATTATTCTTCTTAAGTTCCCTATTATGAAATTTACAAATTTAGTGTTCTATGTATAAGCATTTCACAATGTATAAGTATTCTGCATTCTGTTTTTAGTCAATCAGTCTCTAATGGTGTTGGCAGAGGAGTTCTGGATTAAGTTAAGACGAAGTATCAAATGAAATGGGGAAAAAAGTCTATAGCTGATGTAAAATCTATCCACATTCAATATCTTTAAAAGAATTCATCTGATGGACTTGATCCAAATTTTTTGAATACTTTGCCTGAATCATTTTATCACTTATGTTAATGGAATGCATAAATAATATAAATGAGTTGTACCTAGAGAGGGCAATGGATAGGGTATGGGGCAGGTTTAGAAAACCCATACCCTACCCACTAGAGATTTATAATATCCATACCCTACTCATATATCCACTTAAGAGCGACGGGTCGGGTGCGGGTAGGGTGAGGGTGAGGGTAGGGTGCAGATATACTTTTATACCCATTTAAAACCCGTTAAGTATTTTAATTTTAATATTTTAATTTTTTTTATTTTTTTTGGCATTGGTAATGAAGTAAAAATATAACAATATCCATTGTCAAAAAATAAATAGACTCCAATTGTCCAAAAACAAGCAAATATCAAAAAGTCTACTTGTCCAAAATTATATACTGTTAAAATTTAAATACAATAATTTTTTTAAAAAAATTAATGGATATATGGGTTGGGTATGGGTTTTTCTACAATACCCATACCTATGTGGGGTTTTTAAATTTATACTCATACCCTACCCACAACCTATTGGGTAGGGTAATTTCCACCCATTTGTGTCAGGTACCCAACATGTTTTAGGTTCATTTTATTATTGCCATCTCTAGTTGTATCCATAAATTTTATCATTTTATAGGATCTTTGCTGACTATTTATCAAAAATGATGTTTGCTAAATATTTATCTATCATTATTTATATATATTCTAATAGAATATGTGAATTAATTGTTATCAAATGGTGAATGGAAATGAAGAAATCTAAGAAACTTCCTACCTTATATACCAAAGCATTGATTTTAATTTTTGCATTTCTTTTTTCCTTTTCTGTTTTTTTCTCTGTTCTTCCTCTCGCCTCAGTTTTTTGCAATGGTATATCCTCAAGAGAGATGACAAGGTTGGAATGCAAGAAATTTCTTACATATATAGAGCATGAGGTCAAGAAATGTCACCAGCCTTTTTCAAACCATGTCCTGCCTATTCAGTCCCTTCATTCCTGTAAGCATATCGCTTTGGTGGAGAAATTTTCTACACATACCCCTCTATATTAGTCGAATTTGCTGCGTATGCTGGTGACCAATTTTTCTGACTAGTAAAACCTCTTTATGCAATTTTACACATCAGGCCCTTACCCGTCCAAACTACCACCAGTAATCCCATTTTCATTGAGGTCATTATTGATAAAAGTTAAAGAAACATTATAGTGTTGTTTTGACGTCATGATTTTATCAGAGACATCATGAAACAGATTTTCCTTCTCATCATCTCTTAAACTTGTGTCCATTAAATACTTTTCAGCACATCTTAGATTGTTCACAGTATGATCACAATAATATACATTTGGAGTAGAAACAATATTACTATACCAGAATATAGTAATGTTGCTCAAGATAATTAAGGGTTGGATGCTCATGCAACAGATTATTCTACAGGTCACGACTCAAAACTATAACTATGGAATAACTTTAATTAGATTTACAATATAAGACATCTGCTAAATTCAGCATTTATTACAACCAAAGTTCAGATGAGAAAAAAAAAAAACATAATGTGACAGTTACCAGATCACATTATGCATTGAGTGGAGGAGTTACCTACTTTAAGAAACAGACAACAAGGTCTAGTTACAGCAATTCAAGATACAATTTATAGAGGAAAGACCTCCAAACAGAAACCTCTAAAAACTTCACACCCTGATTCTTAGTCTTTTTGTCACATTCAATGGCAATTATCACAAGCCCAAAAGCCATTTCTTAAACCAAAATGCCTGTTGGAGTTGCAAATTCCACTAAAATGCTGTGCTCAACTTGAAATACCCTTGAAATGCAAACTACACATGCTCCCCTTCTATACCCAAAAAGTGTGCCCACAATTTTTCTCCCCAACTCGGATTAGAGATGTTTTCGATTCTCGTATATTGAAAGTGCAGACCGAATTTTGGAAATTATTTTTCTTCAGTTCTTTAACTGGACCTGTTGATAATGAACACACTGGAAAATTCAGTTCTTTATCATCTAAAGAGGAGTTGAAATTCAAGATTCTCTTCAGTATCATCATCTTCATCTTCAACCTTATTTCTGAAGTTGAAATATCTCCTAGACAAGGAGAAAGAGTTGCTTTTGGCCCACCTTTAGCAATATCTTATAGCACGCCTAGGGAAAAATCGCGTCGCTGGACTAGTGGGGACTATCAATGAAAATAGTGGGTACTACCATATATGCACATCAATCCAATTCCAATTGTTTTAGTGAGTTAGACCTTGAATCTGATGTTTTTTCAATTCACCCTGCATCCATGATTAAATGAGCTGTTATTTACGGAAGGTGACCATAGATGAGTCAACAGAAAGTCACAATGCTCACACGACATTTAGATCAAACTCATGATTTACATTTCCTTTACTGTGATATACTACGACGACATGAAATTCAGGGACATAAGAGCCTGAAATTGATGTTTTCAAGCACAGCATTGATCCATGAGTTCGAAAATTTTTTATTCTCATACTTGGTGTGTGCAAAATCCTTTTTCCAAATTTATGCAACTTATGAACTATCCCCATAGATTTTGTTGAAAAAAAAAAAAAAACAAAAGTTTCATTTTCAAGAATTGGTTTTTTTTATTCAATGTATCTGACATTTACAATCTACCATCACAATTTCACAATCGAGGGTTAATGGGAAAGTGTCGTTCCAGAAAAAAAAAAAGGGTGGGTCCAAGATCATATTCAATAAGAAAGGATCCGATTTTGGCATTCTGAGGAAACCCCAAAAACATGATAGGACGCCCCGCAGGAGGAAGGCATCGAAAGAGGTCCATCTACAAAATAAAGTCTGGCTATTTTGATTATAAAAAAAGATTTGATGCTTGTTATGTTACCTAACCATCGGTTCTCCATCACACATGATATATTTTATCTCGTTTCCAATTTTGGATTTGCAATTTTTTTCCATCATTTACAGGAATGGGAATTGAAGGTGAATCGCCGTGATTGGTTTCACGGAAAAGTAAACGTCAAGCCATCGCATCTCATTGCCGACACTTTGAATGGATGATTCACAGATGAACAGAAAAGGATGTTTAGAACAACTTGCTTTGGTCATTACCTAGTTATGCCAGAGATAACAATAAACCCATGGTTGATACATCAAATACTGTTAAGGGAAGTAATTCAGCCAAACGAAGATGAGATCTGGTTTCGTATTGGCAATGAGAATGTGAAATTTGGAAACGATGATTTCTACTTGGTAACTGGACTGCGTTGCTCGGGAGATGATAGTTGCAAAAAATATGCTTTGAAATATTGCAAGTTGAGGTGTGAATACTTCAATAATATACCCCACATCACAATCCAAGAAGTTTTTGAAGTGTTTACATTGATTTCAAACCGAAATAACCGCGACGTCGTCATAATGGAATTATTGTTTCTTCTAACGAACTTGATGTATAGGACATAGACTTCTCTCTCTATGGTGCCATATCATATGTCGAGTCTGGTAGAGTGTTAAAAGATTGAAAACTCATCACGTGACTCGGTTCTATCTAGCATCTCGAATGTTCTAATAAACATGCCTAAATCATAAATGTTAATCTACTAATAATCACCACTTCTAGTCTAGCTAGGCATTAAAGACGATTAAAACACATACAGAAATGCTAGCGAGAGTATACCTGCGTTCCCGTCAAAATCTTGATCAACGTTTTCATGTGTCATGGCGAACACTGGCATTCCCTTTCTTGTTCTGATCTACTTTCCTTTTCTGATCGAAACCCTGAGCGAGTGTGGCATGACAATCCTGTGCAAAGTGGCCCGGCTGACCACACTTATAACAAACTCCTTTGCCTAAAAGGAACTCTCCCTTATGCATCTTCTGCCATTTGGGACATGGGGGTATGTAGTTAGCCACTTGGCCTTTGGCCAGCCCTGTATTCTGCCTCTTGTTGGACGTCTGATTTATGTTTTGGTTATGATTTGAACCATGCCATTTCCTTTTTCCTTGCTCACTCTGCGAACCCTGTCCTTCATATCCGATACTAGCATACGCCACGGCCTGGGCTTTCTTCACTACCTCCCGATAGGTAGGGAGCTCGTGGGAACTAACTATTTGACTAATATCCGAGCATAAACCCCACTTGAAGTGACGAGCCTTTTTAGCCTCAGTCTCCACCAGATGTGGAGCATATCGTGATAATTCCTCGAAACTTCTCTCATAATCTGTTATGTCCATCTCTCCTTGAGTCAAACGCATAAACTCCGTCTCCTTATGGTCTCGAAGGGCTTGTGGGAAGAATTTGTCTTTGATTTCGACTTTAAATTCATCCCAAATTAGAGTTTCCTATTCTGCTTCGGTTCTAGTCCGTGATGTAGACTCCCACCAAAAACCGGCCCTCCCGACTAACATGAACTCAGGGCATAAAACCTTCTTATCCTCAGGGCAAGATATGTGCTTGAAGATTCTCTCGATAGTTTGTATCCATTCCTCAACCGCTAGCGGACCATTTCCGCCATCAAAAGTGGGCGGGCGGTATCTTCTGAATTGCTCTATCATCTGCACTATGGAAACTGCAAGAGTTTGCCTCAAACTTTGTACTGCCTGGAGTAGGTCCCTGATAGCCGTGGATTGGGCCGTGGGGCCCTGTTCTGAGTTAGCTTGCTCGGCTGCACTTCTGTTTCCACGCCTCGACATTTCCTTAAGAAGAGGAGTAAAATCTATTCAACTTCTTGATATGTATACATATGCATATATTTTTAATCATAAACCAAATATTAAAATAAAAAGAAAATGTTTTTATCAAAATAATATCTTTATTGATAATTCAATAATCCTTCAAGTGAGGATACAAAATAAGAGCGGTAAAATGCTACATAGTTCAAAATAAATAGGGCCTATTCTACTACCAATTATATTAATCTATTGGGTAATACATGACTCGGCATCCGAGAATTCCCCTAGTGCTACTTCAGCATCCTCTTCGGGTTCCTCCTCAGGTTCTTCTTCCGGATCTTCTTCAGGTTCTTCTTCTGGGTCCTCCTCGGGATCGCTCTCGAGTACTAACTCATTCTCTTGTCCTGGCTTGGGCTCTAGTTCAGCCATTGGCTCAGGTTTTGGCTCGAGTATTGGCTCGGGTTCTGGATTCCCTTCAGGTACAACCCCAAAGCGGCACTCGAAATACATGGGCCAATATGCCACAAATCTCACACAGAAGGTGTCGTACTCTATGTTCACATTAGGGGACACTAGTGCATCTACGTATATGCTACGAGCTACCTCCGCATAATCACTTCGGAAAGTCGAGAGTAAGCGATGGATTGACTGGCGGTTACTAGTCACATAACCATGTTGTATAGCCCGATCACGTACGATATTCAACTGTTCTATGTGTTGGGCAATGGTCCAATCATGTCTAGGCCTGAAGCATTCATAATCTCTAATGGCTTGTTCTGCTTCACTGAGTATATCTCTATGAATGGGGGCCATGTCCTAAACCAATTATGCAAAGTCCAATTAAGTGGGGTTTCATCCATTTCTCTTAGTAAAAAAATTACGAGTACATAAAAATTTAAAAGATATTTCAAATTATGCTCAAACTCGTTTTCTTTCTTTCTTTCTTATTTCGGATACAAAATCGTTCTCATTCTTCTTCGTCTAAATCTCAAAACTTTCATTTCTCATGCATCCGAAATTAAGATAAATAGACTTCATAATAAAAATCATTTACCTTCGGAGTTCGCGGAGCGAAAGATGGCAGTGGAAAAAGTCGTCAAAAATTATTTATTATTATTTTAGAAAAATTCTCTTTCAATTTTTTTTTGGCAAGTCTACAGAAACGTAGACCTGCTCTGATAACACGCTGTAACGCCCCGAATTCCATGGAGCTTGGGATGCCACGTCGTCCTTTAAAATTTACTTTGTTTCGAAAAATAAATTTAATTCAAAACATCACATTCATCATTTGAAACCTTCAGCGGAAATTTGATTAATTTAAATATAGAACAATTCATAAAACTTGTGTCTCGATTATTTAAATAAAATTAATGATAAATAGTTTAACGAGTAACATTCATAAAATTGTCTAATAAAATCATCATTTATTAAATTTTCCAACGCTGCCCCTTTCATTCGCCGCCATTTCCGAGATCTGCAAAAGCTGTTAAAATTGGAATGAGCATTTCGAAAGAAAATAGTCAGTAGACTCATCGCCAATAATTAATTTACAGAATAATTTAACACATACTTATGAAATCATACAGTGACATCATCATCATCATCATGGGCTCTTTTAATAAAATCAAAGGCTCTTTAAAAATCATAGGGTGTGGGTAGTCTCGTCTCATGCATTTAAAGCATGTAAGTTATGCATAACATCATTTCTCATTCTTATCTCATAAGAGATATTCTCGTCTCATTTCATGCATCAAAGCATATAAATCACGTAATTTCACATAAGACATGTAAATTATAATTTAAACTAATTAGTGGAGGTGAGTCTACCTTAATTCACGAGTTCGAAAAATAGAGCTTGAAAGTCACGTCACTCTTCTAAATCACCAAATGTATCGCCCAGCCAAAAGAAAATTAAATTAATTTAGTATCTCGAAAATTAAAATATTAAAGTGAATAACTAAAGTTTGGGGAATTAAATAGACTTTTCGAAAATTAGTGGGCTGACTAGAAACCTTTTAAAAATGCAGGGGCTGAATTAAACATTTTTAAAATTGAGGACAAAAGGGGAAATTTTATAAAATCAAAACTTTAAAATCGTTTTAACTCTCATTCCTCTCTCTTTCTTAAGCGATAGAGAGAGTGAGAGGCAACGAAGGCTCCGGCCCTTCGTCTCAATGGTCGCCGGCCATCCTTGGGCCGGCGATAATGCCGACCAAGCAATGGGGGAGGTCTAGTGAAGTTAATTTTTTATGGGTAATTTAGGTATTGGCATATTTGAGCAAGAAATGGAGGATGGTGGTTCGAATTTGGAACCGAGAATTCCCGACCAAATAGGTGGCTGAAATGGGTTTTTCGGCGAAGGAACTCCGGCCATTGTTGAGGTAAGTTATGGGTTTAGTTTATTCTTGGTTTTGGGTTTTATTTTGTGAATTTGGGGTCGGATTGGAGTTGGGCAGTAGGTGATGCAGCCAGTGCAATGGTAATAAAATTGCGAGTTGGAGGCTACGATTCGAGGTTGCAGATTGAGTGCTCGCGGAAGTCTCTATGTATGAATGTGCAGTATGGATTCGAAAATGAAGGTCGGGGCCAGTGATGTGTTGGGGTGTGGTTTTGTGGTGTTGTGAATATTTCGAATTGGTGCAGTAACGGGTGAGCGGCGATTGTGGGGGGTGGTGTTGATATCAGTTTGAGAGAGAGGCGGTGGCTTTGGAGTCGGAGCAGTGGTGGCTGGTGGTGTTTGTGGTTATGGGAATTGGTGGTTCAAGTTTTGCAGGTTGTGGAGCTGGACAATGGAGGGCGGTCATGGTGGTTGTAGTGTGAGGCTCGATGGTGCTTGGTTTGATTGAATGCAGCGGCTTTGGTTTTTGCAGTTTGTACTGGGTTGGAGGTTAGGTGTGGCTGTGGCTTGGTTGGGCAATGGTGGTGATTGAAACTCAGACGATGGAGGGTTGTGTGTGTGTTTTGTGGATAGTTGGTCGAGCGCTTAGATTGATTTGTTGATTGAATTCTTGTTGTGGCGTGAGTTTGATGAAGTGGAGATGAGAAAATATACATTGACTTGGGTTCAAAATCGGCAATTGCTTGATTGGTGACTGAGTGAGAGAGGATTAGGAAGAATAAACTGGTTGATGGAAAGTGAGTGTTGATGATTGAGGAAAAGGGGAAGGATTTTGGGGCTGAAAATGGAAGATTAGGACAGCTTTCTGATTGGGAGAAATTTCTGAGAATTATGGAAGTGATTTAGCAAATTGCTTAGGGAAAGAAACAAGGTTGGAATGGAGTAAAAGCTGTGAGGTAGGATTCGATTATAGAATATGAATGTTTTTGGGAAAAACGTGTGGAAACTAGAGAGCATAGGGTGCTGATTGCAGGAGTGAGGAATTTTTTGGAAATTGATTCAACTGATTAAGCCAAATGAATAAACATGGGGATGGGAAAAAAAAATGTACTGAATATGAAAATGGAAGTTGGGGAAGAAATTTTGGGATTCAAATTAAAATGAATGTGAATTGGGGATTTTAAAAAAAATAAATAAAATTTGAGAATGAATTTAAATTGGAGATAAAATATTTTGGATTCAAATATTTAAAGTTTGGACTAAAATTTATCATTAAAGATACCTTTGGAAACTTTTTAAAATTGAAATTGAACTTTAAAGATAAATAATGAAGATGGGACATTTTTTTTTTAAAATAAAATTTGAAAGTCGAAATAAGATAAATTTGAAATAATTTAATTTTACTTCATTGGCTAGACAATCACGTTTTTAAAATAAATGGACAAAGTCGTAGCGACACATTTTTAAAAAAAATAATACTTATTTAAATAAATCATGGAAAAATTCTCGTCACTACAATTACTATACTTCCAAAAACACTCATTTTTCTCCAAAATTCTTGTTACTTTATTATTTGATTATAAAAATTATCCAACCTAAGTTGGCAAGAAAACTGCCACGTATCAACTGCAATTTTCGACGTCAACAGTTTGATACTAGAAAGAGGGCCTCTCCCTAAGAAATGAGGTTCTCCATTACCCAGCAAAATATCACAAAAACCATATTCTTCAAAACCTCCAAAAAGCCTTGTTCACAACAATTTGCTTATAAATTAAATACCACCAAAATGAGTCAACATTCTAGTAATGCCAAAACTAGTAGCCATGATGTAGATCACATTTTGGAAAAGGAGAAAGTTCCAAAGAATTGAAAGACCCTCGTGTTGATGTAATTAGGATAGATTGGATAATTTTGCCAATATATTGGCTTTCCTAGAGCAGAATCAAAAATCCGTTCTTCCTGCAAGAACTGAATTTGAAGTACAATCTCCCTTGCGAAGTGCACAACATACAAGGAGAAACTGTGAAGGATAGTCTTCAAAAGATACACGAGGGAAAAGAAAAATCTCACCAAAAGGTCCTTAAACGAATAAAAAAATTAGGAAATGTATTTGACCACTTAGGCGAACAAAGTCAACAGCCTCCAAAAACTACTGTCATAGGAACAGAGCATTTTCAGGATGAAGAAAAAACGCTTCTCCAGAAATTGAAAGAAATGGAGGTGCTAAAACAACAGATTTTGGAGTTAGAATCCTAAAACAAGTGTTTCACACAAGGAGTAAATAATGCTTCATCCCCTTTTACGAAAGAAGTATTTGCTGAAACATTACAGGAGTAATTCAAAATGCATGTACTTACATGATATGAAGAAAATACCGACCTTGCAGGACATATTTACAAGTACACTTATTGGATGAAGCTCTAGGGGGCAAGCGATGAAATTTTATACAAAGCTTTTCCCCTAACCTTTGGCGATCGAGCTCAACGGTGGTTCAGACAGATCTTTGAAGATTTTATTAAAAATTGGGATGGCCTTGCCAAAACCTTCCTCAGTCAATTCTATGTCCTAGTTTTGTTGACCCTCTTATTCTTTGATTATAGAAGGAATAAATTGATGTTCAATCAGCTCCTTTTCAAAAATTTTATTAGGCATGATACTTCAAAATTTTCTTATACCAATTGTCCAACTAGGCGTGTCAAATTGTTTCCTATGGGTGTTATTTCACTCGTGTTAACAATTAAAAGGGGATCATACGAAAGTGTAAGGGACAAAAATCTTGAGAAAAAGTCCCAAAAAGGGGTGTTTCGCACTAGAAAAGTTTAAGTTACAAGATACCACTAAAGGGCGCAAGCAAACAAATTAAACTAAGGAAATTCTAATAAAATATAAAATGAGAAAAATACGTCTCTGTTAAAGAGTATTGATTTGTTGGTCCCTCTAAATGTCTAATTTTCTACAATATAGACAAATTCTACTAATTTCCTACTACTTTAAATATTTAATCTATCGGCCTTGGTTTCATAGCCAACTGCTATCCACTTCTTTGTATAACCATTCTTCACTTCCTTGCACTAAACAACTTTTCATGATCATCAAACTTGACTCACCCACATTCTCGTCAACTTCTAGCATTGCACAAATTGCCTATGATCTCACCAACCGTTCACGTGGTGATAATCATTCATACTGTCTTCAAAAATTTACCTTAGATCGTAGGGTGAATTTTAAAATTTTTCTCTTTGCCTCGGCTTCCTCTAATCGCCCAGATTTGCTTTATCCATCCAGTCGCCCAAACTCTCATATTTCAGACTTCCATGTTGGCCTTCAAATTGAGTATTTTTATTTGATAATAGCATGAAATATGACCATCAAATGGGAATTAAAAATAATTCTAATAAAAAACTTCTATGCAAAAAAGGAGGCGAAGTAATAGGGAAGTATTACAAAAAGGAGTCCCTACTTGTACAAACTTGAAATCTATACATAAATAATAATAATAGGAAAACCGTCACCATTTTAAGCACATAGTTTCCCGCCCATTTCACCAGCTATTTTAAATTTTTTTTTATCAATTTATTTTAATACATGAATTAAGAAAGTTTAATTAATGCATGTAGTAAATGATTTATGGATTTGTGAAAAAAATATCTATAAAAGTCAAATTATAGATAATTTTTTCTTTTGATAATTATTGCATATTTTGGAGTCGAAAAATATGCAACATGGATGTCAAATCCAAGATCTCTGTTCGATAACCGCAAGTGCACGGGTCGCGCAAGTAATAAAAAGGACGTGAATTCAAGTATCGATCCCACAGAAATTGTTGCAAATTGTATTTTAGACTACAGACCTTAACGGGAAAAAGAAAAGCTTTGAATTTGGGAATTTTGAATTAAAAAGATTTAAACTAAAAGAAAACAAGAAAATTTGATTTGTTAAAACGATGAGATGAATATGTTAGAATTATGAATCCAAATTAATCATATCACCCATGTATTTGACTTAAATATTTAATAACAAGGTATAAGTATTGAAAATCGTGTTCCTATAGTTGTTTATGTCCCCTTTCGAGCGATGCATAAACACATTTTCCTATAAGAGACGAGCCTATATTTTTATGACCAATCCAAACATGTAGAAAAACATTAACCAATTATGAACACTTTAGGATAACACGAAGCATAGGGGTATATTTCTATCTCCTGTCGGACTTCGTAGGCATTTAATCAAGGTCTAATAAGTTCCTACTCTTTCGAACATAGAATTCTATTACAAGCATCAATAATTATGGGTCCACAATCATAGATGAGAATAAAAACATAATTAATTGCATCAAACTCATAAATTGCATAATATAAATATAAAGTCAAAACATGGGATCAATAAATTAATGTTTCATCACAATTCTAACAATAAAAATCTAGCCTAAATACATGATCGAAAATAAATCACAAGAAGTATGAAAAGATGTCACCCCGTTCATATTCTTGATCCTTGTTCTTCAATCTTGAATTTGGCCTTCAATGGATCCCCCAGCAGTTGAACAACATTTTGATATGAATTGAGCAAGTTGGGAACCCCTAATTTCGTGCCACAAGTATGGTATATATAGATTCTCCCGAAATCTAGGTCAAAAATAAGAGAAATCCCTTGAAAATCACGCAAAAAGCCCAACTGCGACCCAAAATTTTAACTGTGCGACCGCGCGGTTCAAATAGTTGCTCGCATACTTCTGGTGGTCTGCTTCAATCGCCAAATTTTCAGGTCATGCGGCCTCGCGGTGTAATGACTTACGACCACGCAGTTTCCCGATTTTAAGCAATTTTCGTCTTTAATTTAGTTTAAGTTGGTCCATGATCTTTTATTACACAGCTGGTCCTCCAACTTTCGATTGTTGTAATTTAACCCCTGAATTTCTGATTTCTTCCAAATCTGATTTGTTCTTTCATTTTTTCTTCCAATTGGCCCTTTGATTAATTGCATCAACTCTTGATTTGCACACTTTGACACTTTTATCATCCAATTGCTCGATTTTGGCTTCAATTCCATTGTTTTCTCGACTTTTGGTTATTCCTAAAATGTAATCAAATAACAACTAAATCAATAGCAAATATTCTTAAAAAAATACATAAAATCCTACTTTTAGGATAGAAATAAGTGTATAAAATACACTTATCAATCTCAACGAGAAGTTTAATACATACTAAGAAATGAGAGTAAACTCTAAACATATCATTCGTAAAATCGTCTTAAATACTAAATGTAAAAGTTTTACTTATATTATTTACTTTTTCCAACATCCAATCTTTTTATTTATCTCATTTAAATCCTAAAATGATACCTATCATTTCTTACCTATATTCAATTTGATCTAAATTGTCAATTACATCTTCCGTGCATCGCATGGATGCGATTACTCGCTATTTATTAAAAAGCATATATAACACAATCACTTTGACAGAGAATAATTATTAGGTCCCATTACATAAAATCAATATATCACATCAAACCCTAGGCATGTCTTCTCAAAAAATTAGATTACACACACAAGTCTTCTTCAAAAAATCTGAGAAAGTTCTGAATTGAAGTTTTCTCGCGCCGATTCATCTCGAAATCCTAGGAAAGTCTTCCCCAAACTTACTGGAAAATCAAGCTCTTAATAATAAATAACTTTTTTGGTACTTATCTAGGCCTTGAATTTAGACAATTGTGAGTGTTTTAGGATATGATGTTAAATTAAGTGTTAATTTTGTTTGTTTTTGGAAAAACTCAAATTTTAACGTATTTAGAGGTTTAACGGAGAAAAATGACTAAAATCAGACAAAAAAACCAAAGTGGAGACCAACTTGCAAACTCTAAAAGTTGAAGGACTCGAGCTTCAAATATAAAATGGCCTAATTGAAATGAAGTGAAACTATAAGGACTTAATTGAATAACCAGAAAGGGAGAGAACTGATTGTGTAAATACACAAGGACTGAAGTTTAACTCCAAGCGATTGCTTGGAGTTCAATCATGCGATCTCCTGAAGAACCTTTCACCCAACTCAACCTAAAGTATTATAACCAAGCAATCGAGCGTTATTATACCAAGTGATAGCTTGATTTCGACCAGCGAGAAGTTAGAATTTTATTCTGATTAGGATTCCATTTGACATTTTTTGGGACTCCATTTTAGCATTTCTCTTATGCATTAGATGAGATGAAGCATATGTTTTATTAATTTTAAGTCAAGATTTATAATTTAGTATTTCTTGTGTTTCTTGATTCATCTTGCATTCTCATTGTATTATTTGTTTGCATGATCAACAATTCAATATTTAGTTGCTTGTTGTAATCTTGAAAAAGTCACAATAGGTTTAGAACGCGATAAGATAAACACACGAACACTATATGTTAGGAATAACAATATGACTTGTGCAATATATTTTGATAATCATGTGATTTAATGCACCATGAACATTTGTATTCGGACGAGGAATAATTCGGGTCATGTTTTTGGTAGACTTAATTTGTCTTGAAAAAGAGAATTAAATATGTCTGTTTTATCGATTGTCATGAGCACATGAATTATATCAAGGAAATCTTAAAAAATCAATATTGTTCTTAATAAACTCGAATATTTGACAAAATAACAAATTCGAAAATTCCATAAAACAAAATAACGAAAATGTTATGATTCTACAGAAATGGCTATTAGCAGTTGGAGAAGGAAAGGGAAGAGAATCACCCACCAAAATCAAATCAGGTGATCCACACACACAACACCGCTTTTTCTAAATTGGGACTACCCTATTTCACTCATACTTCTTTCATTAAGTTGTAATAACTTTAGAAACACAATTTTATCATTGCCGGGTAATACGTTTTAATGTAACAAAACCATATTAGCTGGTTGTTGATATGGAATCTTCACACACACACACTCTCTCTCTCTCTCTCTCTCTCTCTCTCTCTCTCTCTCTCTCTCTCTCTCTCTCTCTCTCTCTGAAATCTTGTGAATCACCTACCTATATAGTAAGTGTTATGCCCTAGGTCTAATCGTTTGACCAAAGACTTACTAATATATTTGATACATTTAATTTATGGCAGATCTGTTATTTAATGGGTTTATAATAATATTATTATTCTTGCAAATTAAATCAACAGAGTTCGCAGATTCAAATTTTGGTAACTTGTTAAATACATGGAGTTGTGATTGTGAGATATAAGTCATAATTGAATTTTAAATATCCTTGGTCTAAAGTAATATCGAGATACAGATATCTTTATTAAGGATAGACCAACACGTGTGTCGTCTCCTACTTTAGAAGTGAGTAGCTGATCTCACAAGATAAGATATGCAAACTTCTAAATGTAGACGTGGATGTTTTGTTAAGAGAACAAAATATTGGAGACCTACAACACAGATTCCACATGGATAACCATCTGAGTGTCACTAGTTATTCTCTAATGTTCGTTAGTGGAATTGATCATTTAACTTGAAGTCATCATAGTACCTTATATGAGGACAGTCATACTTTTGGCGATGTCGGTTGGCTTTGAAGGAATTGCTAATATGATATCGTTCATGTATGTCAAGAATCATATGAAGGTTGTGAATGATCAATATAGGATTCGTCACTCTTAGATAGTAAGAGATTATGATTTACGTATTAATTGGTTAAGTCGATATCAAAATCCTTGGACAAGGTGAATTCATGAAGTCGAAAATAGTTTCGACGTTTATTGACTTAAGAGTGAAATTAAAGATATGATCAATAAACGAGATTGATACATTTCCATATCTCATAATTGACCTGATCATATTGACGAAGGGATTATAGTTTCATGATAAATGAACAAGTTTGGTTTTGTCACACCACGTGACACTTTTCGTCACACATTGCTGGATGTCAATCTGGGACAACCAATGTGAATTAATTAATTTAGGAGCATTAATGATTAATTGAAAATAGAATCTTAATTAATCTTATTTTGATTAGATTAAAATAATAATTCACATCGTTCGACATCGTGGTTGGAAACCTAGGGTCACACACAGTAGGAGAACTAGAAGAATGTAATTAGAATTAATTAATTAACAAGTGTTTGACATTTGTAGAGTTAATTAATTATATTGTTTATGAATAGGCTTGAGTTAATTAATTGGATTGATTAACTAACGTCACATGTTTAATTGATTAGATTAATTAAACCATATGGATAGGGTCATGTTTAAGTTATGGTCAAGCCCACTCTGACTTATATTAATGAACAACTAGGGTTTGGAAAAAGTTAACCCTAATTCATCATTCTCTTGCTAATAGAAGAAGAGAGAAACCGTAGCCTCTCATTCTTGTTCTCTCGTGTGGATCACCTTTGGAGATTGGACAATTGGATAGCTGTGGTGTACAAGTAGATTGAAGGAATCAAGATTTTTCGATCCGTCTGGAAGAACATCAAGAGGTAATTGTTCTTGTCACGATTTCTATATAAACACAAAACAGATTCTAGTTTGGGAATTGAAAATGTTTTATTTTTCGCTGTGCATGATTAGGTAAATTCCCAACAGTGGTATCAAAGCCTACTTTGTGTTTGTTAGAAGTTGTTATATGAATCTTGTTGCAATTAATTGTTAATTGTTTTTGTTTCTGACAAATTTTTAAAGAAAATTAATTTTAGTTTTAAAAAAAATCCGATTGGAAGAATCAAGGCAGCGGCAATGACCAACAGCGACAACCACTGATTACCAGGTGGAGGCCATGCAAGATGGTTGCGCGTTACTGTTGACCAAGCAATGTGCGACTATCACGCTCTGCGTAGCGGCGTGAAGCACCGCTGCATGTTGCGGCGGTTCTTATAGCTACTGTAGCAGAGGCGCTATCGCGGTTGTAACACAGAAAGAGTGACAAGTCGACGATGTCTCCGCTATGAGATAGTGGTGACGTGCGTCCCTAAAACCAGATGAGGCGGCGCCGAAGTGCGCTGCCCCTAAATTTTTTTTAAAAGTTTTCTGTAGAGGGAAAGACGACTTAAGATGCAATTTCAAAAATTGCAGGTCCCCGCCTGCAATATGTATCATGGGTCTAAATGCAATTTTAACTCTTGGGCCATCTTGCAATTTGATTGAAAAAATAGGCCTCTGTTGTAATTATAAATGGGCCAGGTTGCAAATTCTTTAAAAAGGGTTTTAAAGGTTTATTTTAAATAGTTTTCTTTATTGATTTTAAATGGTTTGACCAAAATTTCAATTTTGACAAGATTTTCAATCTTGATACAATTAAAATTTATCATTTAAATTCATATTTTTAAATTTTCGTTAAAATATGCTTTTAACCAATTTAATTGCCTTGACCCCGAATTGAATTTCATTCTATTTAGGAGTCTTTTCCTAAATTAAAATTCTCATCAAGTTTGCCTTGTTATTATAATTAGAGTTGGACTGTAATTTAATGTTTAATTAAATTAATTTGATAATTGATTAATTATTAAATTAAAATCCAATTTCTATAAAAACCTTGATATTGGAGTTGGACTCTAATATGCATTTAATTAAAATTTGATTTTTATTAAATTTGATTATTAATTAATTTGATTGATTGATTAATTATTATTGAATTGAATTTTATTTATTTAGGAGGTTTATCCTAAATCATAGTAATTCTATTTGCCCTTAAACCTTGCAATTAGAGTTGGACTCTAATTCGATATTTAGTTATAATTTGGTTTTGATTAAATAAATTCCACTAATTAAATAAGTTGATTAATTTGATTAATTAGTTATTTAATTTTTCCGATCCCTTTTGTCTAAATTGTTTACACGACCTTTAATTGCTAGAAACTTGAAATACATGTATATATAATATTCGATATTAATATATATAGGGACGCATTTATGTAATGAATGTTCTATTAGTGGAAGATTATTGACTCGACCATGTGGATATGTTAAATGGTTAATTCTATTTCTTGTCGTTTTGGGCATGCGAGTCCATTGTAATTATTATGGACATGCGAGTCCATTGTTATTTTATTTTATTATTTGGGCCTGCGTGCTCAATTCTATTAGGCATGCGAGTCAACTAGTATATGATACATGTTGCAGATACAAGGAGGAAACCATGGAGATGGAGCATTGTGTGATCAATGCTATGTCCCCCTTGGAATTGACTAGCTAGTCTTCCTTTTGGCTTGAGAAGACTAGATAGAATAAAGTTCATAATCATTCACACTATATTTATTATGTGTATGTTTATTAGCATGCTAGATGTATGATAAATTATATATGCATAATATTGATGAGACATTTGCATGATAAAATCCCCCAATTTAATATTAAGTCAATTTTATTCGCCTCCCAATATTATAGTGAAAAATGAGACTTTCGTATTGTTGAGTACACTCAATGTAGGTTTATTAGGAATATATTTGACACTATGAAATATTAGATATTTCTGAATGATGAGTTTAACTTAACTAAAATCTATCTTTTGTTGAGTATACTCAAGGAGATAAATTTAGAGGCATATTAAGTTAACACATAAGATGTGTGCGATCAAACAGTTGTCGACTTAATGATCTAGGAGTTTTATAGAGATACAATTGATAAGAGTATCTACCCAAATATTTTATCAAGGTCGAGGTCTTGATATAACAAATGGGATCCTAGCCCACTGGGAATCAAAGTATGGATTCCATTAATTTATGTAAGAGAGTCATAAATTTATTTTAAATAGTGGGAGAATAATTAATTTAATTCAAGTCCATGTTGAATTAATTGATGCATCTTTATCTTTATTAATTCTTTATTTTTCTTCATTATTATTTGAATCTCAAGTAACTATATAATCTTGACAGGCATACTGGACGCTTATTGTAATACCGCTTTTTATTTTTAAGTGCATCTTAAAATTACATGTAATAATTATGTTAATGTTATTATAAATTATAAATTTATAATTTTTTAATGTCTATAATTTGAATTATTTTGCAGTGGAAGGACTTGGACGCTGTCTCAATCAATGTGCCAATTAGAAAGTTATAAATTGTTTATGTGCAATTTTATGTGATTAATTGTTTTATTGCCTAAGCATGCTATTTACTATTTTATTGTGTTAAATTGAAAGTTGGGGGGAAAGTTTAGTGGCAATTGGAGAGTAAATAGAACTTATGGACTTAATTAGACAGAGGAGGAGATTTGAGGGAGTAATTTGCAAATTCCCAAAATATTAACTTTTAATTCTAACCTAAACACTCAAGACTCGTCTCTCACCTCACCCCTCCTCAGTTCCTCGCTCTCGACTTCTCCCTCACCTTCGGTTTCTCTCATCTCAACCACTGGCTAGCCTGTCGACGGTCCCCACCGCCACTGTCACGGAAGGTAAAATCCCTTTCCCTCCGTCACACTGCCGCACAGGAACACAAACACGCACAAACTCACGCAGACGGATTTCACGCACTGCACACACTAAAATGCACAACCGTGTATATAGGTGCATATGTATGTATATATATGTTGAGTGTGTGTATATATGTGAAGATTTTTCATACTTTTCAGATTTAAATTTAGTAAGACTCCGAATTAGAACTGTTAAATTGGAAATTGGGTAATGTTTATAAATGTATGTATTGATGTAAATATCATCCTTAAGTATAAATTTCAGATCTCTTAAGTTGTTTGCATAAATTTTCAGATTTTTAGATTTATATGTGATTTGGATTTATAATTGTAAATTCAGATTTGGGGAAAATTATATAAATGTATATTTTTGTATATTTCCAGATTTGGATTATAGTCTAATTTCGAATTTAATAACTAGAATTTGGGTAATGTATAGATATACATGTCTGTAAATTCATATTCAGACTTGTTTAAATTTCAAGGCTAAATTGTAAATTTTCAGATTATGAATAACAAGAATTGTAATTGGGTAATTTTGTAAAGTTAGAGATAAGTTATGTAATTTTGAGTTTGAATTTAAAAGATGAGTAGACCTTCTAATGTGCATTCAGATTCTTCTTTAGTTCGAATATGGTTCTTATGTGTTTTGGTCATACCGTAAGATCACATTTGAGTTAAATTGAAATTTTAATCTCAGTTAATGTTTGATTGAGTACTAAAATGGATAACGAATTTATTTGTAAACTGAAAGTTATACTTTTGACGAATGGGAATAGTTAGGACTTGGGCACATTGACGTCACGGGTATCTAAGACTCTCCCACTTGCAAATCCAGATAACGGTAAATAATAAGGACGTCAGGTAAGTAAACTTCCTCTTTTTCCATCAAATTTGAATGCCTAATGTGGAATTAATGTGCTTAATTGACATTCATGTTAATTATCTAATTTTGATGCTTTTGGTTTAAGACATGCAAGTATATATGTGTTATTTAAGGAAATGTTCAAGCATGCATGTTATCATGTCATTGCATCATCAAGCATGCATTGACATCGAAATTGGAAAGTCAAATATTTTCAAATGAAAAATGTGGAAAGGTGAGAGTTTCCTCAAAATATAAGTATCCCAAGTTTAAGAAAGACAATGAGTGTACTTCTATGTCATGAAAGAAGTGAGTGGGAAATGGGGCACGGGGGGACCTGCGTACCCGTATTAAGTTGCATTGCGACGGAATGTTCAACCTCTTTGCGATGGACTGTTAAACCGCTTTGCGGTGGGAAAATGAATGTTAAACTGCTTCGCGGTGGAAATTTGAATGTTAACCTAGTTCCAAATAAGAATTGTCCACTGCTTTCCAATTGACTAGAAGATACACCAAGTGAGCTCACGATGGAAATGAAGTAAAAGTTTTGAAGAGTTTAAGTGAAAGTTTAGAAAGTTTGAAAGTTTTGAAAGGTCAAAGTGAATGGGGGTACATATTTCAAAGTTTAAAACATTTCACGTCATGAGCATGCATCACGTGCATAAAGTTTACTTACTGCGCTTTAGCTCACCCCAATCCATCTCCAATATTTCAGGTGATGAAATTTAGATGATATGAGGAGAGCATTTGGCAGCAGACTCAGACAATACCGAGTTTGAATTATTTTAAAATTTAATTAAGGATTTAATTTTAGTTTTCATAGACTAATTCTTTCTTTGTTTATTCCTTAATCTATTCGTTTAAATTTAGCTTTAAATAAGTTGTGGTATTTCTACTATTGTTTATATTATCCTTTATTTCACTTAATTGAAGTTTATTGATATAGAATTTTTGTGTGGAAGAGTTTGGGATTGATTTTGGAATAATGTGGTGATGTGTGGGTTTGATATTGAATTGTGGTTGAATGTTGAATATTGGATATTGAATGCGTTGAGATCTATACTTTTAAAATGGTAATGATGTCCCTCTAAAGGTTGGGTAAGTCCAATTTATAGAGGAGATTCAATCAAAATTTCTGTAAAATTTTATAATGTTTAAATGAAAATTTTGATGTTTTTAAATGATTTATTTTCACATTTAAATAAAGAAAAGTTAACACGCCTAGGTTTAAGATTTTGAACTTGGAGTGTTACACCTATTATCTTACTCAACCAAAATTTTCGAATCGCACCATAATATGAGAATTGTTCTCAAGCATGATAAATTGGATAAGTCCTTGAACATCCCTTTCCATAAGTTTCAATAGAGAACTCAACTTTGGAAGAGGTGGCTGCTTAACAAGGTATTGACAATAGTAGTGCAACAACATACATGATGCTTGCAACTATTCAAGTGTGTTACAAAAGCAACACGAGAGTATAGATGTTAACATTGTGATTATTCATATTTGTATGACAACCAGTCATTTGTAGAAATATATGATATTTCTAAGCAACTATACTGTGTAAGATGGTAGAGAAGTTTTCAGTCAATATGATATATTGAAGATGATTGGCTATATTGAGAAGTTGTCTTAATTGGATTCAGTTGTGGACCATGAACTAACTTGGTTCTACAATCTCTTTCAAAGAGATATTCGAAGTTCATTATGAATTTTAACATAAATGAGCTCGAATGCACACTCCTTGAGTTGTTGAATATGCTTATGGTTATTGAGCCCAATGTCTGTTTTGATAATAAGAAAAGTCTTGGCCAATGATTCCACTAAAATGGAAGTCTAAAGGAAGCTTTGGGGAAGCATCCAATAAGGCTAATTAAAACAAAACATCAATCAAAACAATGAAGGACAATCCTAGTTTCAATGACCCTTATTTTCATTTGGAATGAATGGTTGTTGGAAGAAGAAATTCAAGGCTTACCACACAAGCTTGAAAGTAAAGAAGTTTTCTGAAACTTATATTACAAATAATTTTGTTGAGGTTGATTTAACTATTTTTTTAGTCTCCTGGGTATTAGATACCGAACGTGGATATCATATTTGAATAAATATGCGGAAACTAGAGAAAAGTATATTACTGCAGAATGAAGAAGTTGACTTGTACGATAGAAATTAGCAAGGGTTGCTGCATTACCGATATGGAAAAACTTCTTGTCATTACCTTATAGCTTTGTACTAGATTAGAAAAATGTCATTCTCACCATTACTAAGGGCATTAATTCAATTTCATGTTTAGATATGAATTGTTTAATGTTAAGGACAATCGTCGTTCCCTTTTATCTTGAGAAGATATCATATAGTTGTGGTAAATTAAAAAATGACATTTATATTCTAGATAATTAGTTTTCTATTAAGAGTATAGAAAATTAAAAACAAAAAGGGCTTTAATCTAAAATTATATATCTCTTTGGCACCGCAAATTAATGTCACATAAATGCATTTTCAAATTAGATAAAGATGTAGATTTGAGGTCAATTGATTTTGAATCACATGACAAATGCAATTTATGCCTGCTAGGCAAGGTGACCAAATCTCCTTTTACTGAAAAGAAGAAATATCTGCATAATTAATGGACCTAATACATAGTGATGTATGTGGACCCATATTAATTAATGTTAGAGGTAGTTTCTCTTACTTCATCACATTTACAAACAACCATTTAGATATGGTTATGTATACTTGATGAAATTCAAGCATGAAGCCCTTGAAAGGTTCAAGGAATTCAAGCTAGAACTAGAGAAATAATTTGGTAAAGATATTCTCACTAAGATTTGATTAATGTGTAGAATATATGAAGACGAGTTTTAGATTAACTAAATGAGAGTAAGTTTCTCTAGCAGTGGACTCCGACTTATACACCGAATCATAACGATGTATCTGATAGGAGAAATTGTACATTATTAGTTATGGTACAATAAATGATGAGCCATGAAAGCCTCCCGAAATCATTTTAGGTTCATCCACTAAATACCACATGCTATACACTATATCATGTCCCATCTAAATTGATCAACAAAACTCCATATGAGTTATGGATAGGCAGAAAGCCCAACTTATTCCATATCAAAGTTCGAGGCTATAACGCTTACGTGAAGCGCATTGAATCTGATTAGCAAGAGTCTAAATTCGATAAATGTATATTTGTGGGATATCCAAGAAGAATAATTTGATATCAATTCTATAATCCCACTAAGAAGAAAGTCCTCGTTTCTAGACACGTTGTCTTCCAAGAGAAACAGTTCGTACTAGAATAGGACAGTGAGAGCGAAATAGAACTTGAAGAAGTTCAAGGATTACAAATTCAGTTGACCAAATAAATGAGCCTGGGATTGATCACACACTAGCTGAGGGACAAACTCATGATCAGGAAGTAGAAACTCTTGATGACATGAAAGCTCAGCGTAAATTTAGTAGGATCATTTGATCCCTTAAATGATTGAATACACAACTACTAATCGAGGAAAATGAACCTATAGGTTACAAAAAAAGTAAAGTCAAGTGTTGACTCAAAAAGATGACATGGAACCATGGAATCCAAGATGGTCTTGATGTATGTGAACAAGGTAAGGACCTTTGTCGACTTAACAATGGAATAAACCCCATAAGTTGTAAATGTGTTTACAAGAAGGTCGACATAGATGGAAATATCCAAATATACAAAGCAAGGCAAACAAAGGCATGTAGTTAACTTCGACCTTTTCACCTGCAGCTATGCTTAAATCCATTTGGATTTTACTTGTATATAGTTGCATATCATAAATATAAGATATGGTAGAAGGATAACAAAACAGCATTGCTGAGATGTAATATACAATGGGAAGTGTACGCGACACAACTCAAAAAGTTTTGAATCCAAAATGCTAACAAGGTATTCAAGATTTAATGATCCATGTTTGGATCGAAACAAACCTCTAGGAGCTGGATATTCATTTTAATGAGATAATCAAAATATTTGATTTTATCAAAAATGAATAGGAACTGTGCATTTATAAAAGGCAAGTGAGAGTGACATCGTATTCTTAATATTATATGTGGATGACATATTATTAATGAAAACGACATCCTTGTGATTCTTCAATAAAATTATGGTTGTAAAAGATTTTCTTCTTGCAAGATGTAGGAGAAGCTACTTATATTTTAGAGATAAAGATCTATGGAGATAGATCTATTGCTTCACTTATCTCAATCTAATTGCATAGGTAAAATGTTAAGAAGATTTTAAATGAAGAAAGTGAACTAAAATTTCATGAAATACTGATGCTAACTTCTGGTTTGACTAGGAAGATAGCAAATCCCAATAAAATATATGTTTACTCTTTCGATGGAGCGATTACTTGGAAATGTTTCGAAAAGAAACAATCGTTGATTTAGTAAAGGAAGCCTAATTTTTTGTTGTTTGAGAAGCAACAAAGGTTGTGGTCTAGATCAAATAAGTTCATTTATGAACTTAGAGCAGTTCCTAATATTGTTGATCATATACTCCGTATATTGATAACAATGGATCCATCACGCAAAGTGAAGGAACTAAGGTCTCATCAATGACCCAAACATGTGTTAAGGCGGTATTATCTCATTGGAGATGTAATACAAAGAAATGACAAAAGGAAAGAACAATTTCCCACAAGTGTAAGACATTGCAGATCCTCCGACAAAGAGTTGTCACAGAATAAACATGATCATCATGTGTACTCTTATGGTATTAAATACATAAGTGATTTGATCTAGAGCAAGTGGGAGTTTTTCAGTGTTATGACGTAGTTCCAATCATTTGATCAAACACTTACTATATATTTGATGCATTTAATATATATGGCAAATCTGTTATTTAATTGATTTATATCAATATTATTATTCTTGCAAATTAAATCAACAGATTTCGTAGATTCAAGTCTTGATAACTTATTAATCACATGGAGTTCTGATTGTGAGATATAAGTTACGATGAAATCTTAAATATCCTTGGTCATAAAGTAATATCGAGATACGAATATCTTTATTATGGATATACTAACACGTGTATCATCTCCCACTTTAGAAGTGAGTAGCTAATCTTACAAGCTAAGATATGGAGACATCTAAATGATCACGTGGATGTTTTGTTAAGAGAACAAAATATTGGAGACTCGCAACAAAGATTCCACATGGATAACTATATGAGAGTCAGTGGTTAATCTCTAACGTTCGTTAGTGGAATCGATCCTTTAACTTGAAGTCATCATAGTACCTTATATGAGGACGGTCATACTTAGGTGATGTCGGAAGTTGCTCTGAAGGGAGTTTCTAATATGATTCCGTTTGGGTATGTCAAGAATCATATGAAGGGTGTGAATGATCAATATATGATTCTTCACTCTTAGATAGTACGAGACTATGTTCTACGTTTTATTTGGTTAAGTCGATATCGAAATCCTTGGTCAAGGTGAATTCATAAGTCGAAAATAGTTTCGACGTTTTTTTTTACTTAAGAGCGAAATAAAAGATATGATCAATAAACGAGATTGATACATTTCCATATCTCGTAATTGATCGGATCATATTGACGAAGGGATTATATTTTCATGATAAACGAACAAGTTTGGTTTTGTCACACCACGGGACACTTCCCATCACATGTATTGCCCTGACACATTGTTAGATGTCAATATGGGACAACCAATGTGAACTATTTAATCTAGGATAATTAATGATTAATTGAAAAGAGAGTTTTAATTAAAATTATTTTGATTAGGTCAAAATAGTAAATCACGTCGTTCGACATCGTGGTTGGGAGCCTAGAGGGTCACACACAATGGGAGAACTAGAAGAATGTAATTAGAATTAATTAATTAGCAAGTGTTCGACATTTGTAGAATTAATTAATTATATTGTTTATTAATATGCTCAAGTTAATCAATTGGATTGATTAACTAATGTCTCATGTTTAATTGATTGAATGAATTAAACCACATGGACCAGGTCGTGTTTAAGTTATAAGCCAAGCCCACTCTGACTTATATCAATTAAAAAGTGTTTGAAAAAAGTTAACCCTAATTCTTCATTCTCTTGCTAGCATAAGAAGAGAGAAACCCTAGTCTCTCATTCTTATTTTCACATATGGATCACCTTTAGAAGCTGAATAATTGGGTAGCTGCGGTGTGCAAATAGATTGAAGGAATCAAGATTCTCAGAACCGTCTGCAAGAACATCAAGAGGTAATATTCCCCTGTGCATGATTAAGTAATTCCCAACATTTATTTCTTTATCTCATTCTTATTTTATTTTATTTTATCATCTTCTACTTTCTTGATCACCATCATTTACTGTGATTAAATTTACAGTGTTTAATCGAGCTTTAAGAGGGGTAGTTCTTGTTGAGTTCAGCCCCATTTTTAACTTTGGTATTGGAGCAGACTACGATGGGCACAAAACATGGAAAAAGTAGGTCGCATAACATTTCATGAAGCTGGATGATGAATTGGAATTACTGGGTAGCTCAATGGCAGCCATCTCTGGTAATTGTGATAAAACTGAAAATATAAAGATCATGATGAAATCTATGCGTACAAAATATGAATCAATAGTGTTGATTTAGTCCACATGAGCCAAACATATGCCAGAAATAAAAAAGAAATATGTGCCAGAAACAAAAAAGAAATAGATAGAAGTAAGGAAAATTGGGTCAAATTCTAATCGGGGCATCTTTGTGACTAAATCTAGAGTAACTAAAAAAGGTATTGGGCATAATAAGGAGGGAAGGGGACATACTCATTTTCCAAGATAGATTTTCCATATTTTGAAGGAGAGAATCCTAATATTTTCAGATTCACCAAGTAAATGATGAGTTTAATCTTGAGTTGGCTAGGATGTATATGAATGCAAGTGCAGATGTCTGGTTTCATAGCTTCATCAATAGTAACACTAAAGCTGATTGGGAGAACTTCAGTAAACCTGTGTGTAGAAGATTTAATGAGGTTACTGGAGGGGAGGTGCTAGAGGCCTTTTGCAAATTCAAGCAATTTGGAACAATTAGTAAATATTTAGAAAAATTTGAAAGCTTGAAGGCTCAAGTTATGTTGTCATTACCTCATATGTCTCAAGCATGTTACATTTCTTTCTTCACCAGTGGTTTGAAGGTGGAGATTAGAGCTATGGTTAAAATTTTCAGACCATTATTCCTAGCTCATGCTTTTGAAATTGATATCTTGTGAGACCATAATGACAACCTCAAACATGAACAAAAAACCATTTAGACGACCTTCAAATTTTTCAGCCACATCTCCACCACCAAACTTATCCTCGCAATTTCATAAATATATAAACAGATTAGACACCCTGCCTAATCCCAACCAGTCTAGATATAGAACAAACACTCAAGTGGACTACCAAACTAAGAGAAATCTAGGCCTGTGCTACAAGTGTGATGAAAAATACACTCGTGGTCACATATGTAATAACATGATACTGAACTACAAATTAGTGGAGGATGAAGAGATCATCGAGGAAGATACTAATGAATAGAGGATTCTAAAGGAATTGGGGGAAGAACAAATTGATGAACATATGCAGATCTCAACATCTGCATTAACTGGAGAACTAAGTGTAACGAACAAACATTTTTCAATTTGAATCATTAAATACATGTCGTAAAATGAGTCTTTTATAAATATAATTGTCCTTACATTTACAAAATGTTAAAAAAAAAATACTTAATCATAAACATTAATTCTTTATGTCGAAACTCACAATCATATTTTCTTGATTATACAACCAAAAATGTGTTCCAAACATCAACCCTTTAAACCTCATTTACTTAAAAATGGAAAAATCATAAACAGTGCGATAAAATCTCAATAAGTGAGCTGCATAAATCATTATTCATATTTAAACTTTGAAATTCATAAAGTACATAAGGGAGACACGGAAACTAAAAATCAAACTTGGTGGCCATAATCCCCATGCATAACATAAGATCGTAATGAACATAGGAAGACACGAGATTTATAAATCGTACTTGAGCGATCATAGTTCTTATGTGTAGCGCTACCAAACTCTAGTCTTCTTATCATAACATAGAGGACCCATATCATTTTCATAACTTGGATTCCATAATTCAAACATTTGAAGTACGATTCGTACGACTACGCTTACCTTGATAATTTGAAAAAGATACGGAGACAATTAAAGGAAGTTGAAAAGTCTTGAATAAAATATTTTCTTTGATACAAGGATGTGAAAAGAACTTTGTTTGTCCGGATATGTGCATGAGTGCTTGTTGTGCATGAAATGTGCTTCATTGATGATTATATTTTACATGTGGAGCATTGTGACTAATAAGGTAGCTTTCAATTAGTAGAAGATTCCATTTCCATCTTAAAACATGAGGCTTTCTATTTTAAAAGAATTGATTTCTCGATCAAATGACGTCATTTATATAGATTTAGCATATACATGGAAATTTTTAATTCCTATCACTACAATTGCAATTTATGTCTCGAAAATATAATTTCAGTGGCACTCGAATGGCTGAGAATTTGGGTTGTCACACTAAGACCCAAGTCCATTAGAGTTCCAGGGTTGCTTAAGAAGAAGAATCTACCAATTCTTATTGACAGTGGAAGTATCTATAGTTTTATAGATGAGAAACTCGTGTTTGAGCTGTAAATTGAAGTGGTACGGGTATTATTAGGGATCATGGTGGACAATGCATCATGGCATTCTCAGTATTCTATGGGGACTGTCTTATCCTTGAGGCTGAGCTACGAGCTATTCTTGATTGTATAAGTCTTGCTCACCAACTATAATTCCATACATTTGGGTCAATGATGACTCTGCAATGGCTATTCATTGCATCACTAGCGATGGTAGATCTTGGAAGATTCAGAGCTTCTTTCAGGACAATACCTCTCACATCTACCATGAAGGTAATCAGATAGTTGACTCACTCGTATCTTAAGGTTGGGATTAGCGTTGCTATCAGGAGTATAGACCGTTGGATCTACCTCGTCGGCTCAAGGCACTTGTATAGATTGATAGATATGGATCGCCTGATTTTAGGGATTTATAGTTTATTTTATATTCACTTTTCCTTTATTGTACGAGAAGTAGTACTCCCTCTTTTATTACTTTCACGACTTTGGATTTCCATTTGCTGTGTTGTCGCTTTCTTGTAGGTCAGCTTCATGTCCTCCTCCTTATAATATTTCTTGTTCATAAGATATTTTTGGTTGAGGAATCCTAACCCCCCATCGATCATTCTGATCGGAGCCTAAAAAATTCATCTGGGATGTGTGAATATCTTTGCTAAAAAAAAAGATTGAAATGGATCACTCCAGAGTTATGACAGTAAATGTAGCTAATAGGCAATCACTAGACAGCAAGGCTGGTTGTGAACCCATTAAGTGGAGTATGCAAGGGATGGAGCTTTCCCTCAAATTGAGAACATTAAGGCTGGGAGAAAGTGATCTAGTATTGGGAGTCGATTGGTTAAGTCAATTTGATCTCATTCTCTTCCAATTTAATAGAATGTATATAAAATTCCAAGTAAATGGAAATGAAGTAATATTATCCGGCCATTTCCCTCAAAATAGAATAGTAATGATAATTGGGAAAATGGATCCAATACTAGGGGTATGGTTTCATGGGTCAACTATATGCAACTGAGTAAGGAGCTATGTAACACCTCGAGTTCCATAAACTGGGAACGCCACGTCATCCTTAAAGCTAACTTTTGAACAAACATTATTGCGGAAATAAACTAAATTGTAAAAATCATATTTATTTGAAAATCAAACAACAGGAACTTAAAAATCAAACAAATGTATTTAAATCAATTCATAAAACTCTAAATTTCGATTTTTAAGTTTTGTAACGACAAAATAAATTGTCGAACTCATAAACGTGACTTTCAAAAAAAAAAAAAAAAATTGCTTCATTTATTAATTTGCCACAACTGCCCTTCATTCATCACCATCTCCGAAATCTGCAAAAGTTGTTAAAATAACGGAATGAATATTTCGAAGAAATACTTTGTAGACTCATCTCCAATAATTAATTTAAAAAATAATTGACCACATACTTATGCAATTATACAGTGACATCATAATCATAGGCTTTTTAAAAATCGTAGGGTGTGGGTAGTCTTATTTCATGCATTAAAGCATATAAGTTATGTATAATAACATCAATTTCTCATTTTATCTCATAAGAGATATTCTCGTCTCATCTCATGTATCAAAGTATATAAATCACGTAAATTCACATAATACACGCAATTATAATTTGAACTAATTAATGGGGACGAGTCTACCTCAAATCACAAGTTTGAAAATAGAGCGGGAATGTCACGTCAATCTTCTAAATCACTGAATGTTTCGTCGAGCCAGAAGTATATTAAATTAATTTAACTTCGAAAATTTAAAGTTAAAGTGACAAAATAAAGTTTAGGGACTGATTTGATTTTTTTTTTTTTTTTTTTTTTTTGGGAATCTGGAATTTAAAGTTTAGGGATTAAATTGAAATTTCAAAGGAACTGAAATTTAAGAATCTAGGGGCTGAAATAGTATTTTCGAACTTAAGGGCTGACTATAAACATTTTATAACTCAATAGGGGTTGAATGAAATATCTTAAAACTGCAGGGGCTAACTAAAACGTTTTAAAAACTAAAGGACTAAAATAAATGCTTCTCAAAACTTCTCTCTCTCTCTCTCTCTCTCTCTCTCTCTCTCTCTCTCTCTCTCTCTCTCTCTCTCTCTCTCTCTCTCTCTCTCTCTCTCTCGTCGGTATTAGATAGCAAAGAGAGTGACGGGCGATAGCCCATTCTATATAGTGCTGCTGATGGTTCAGCTAGAACCATCATCGCCGACACATGGCGGTGGTAGGAGTGGTGCAGGTGTGTGAAAAGTGAGAAGCATTCTTGGGTGGTTGTGTGAAAAACAGAGGCAAACAGGGGCTCGGTTTTGATGATTTCTAGACAATACTCCGATCGAGGCTTTAAGGTAAGTTTCTGGGTTCACATTGTATTTTTGGTTTTGGATGTTTTGGGTGTAGATTGATGCAAATTTGGAGTTGGGCAGTGGTGAGTTTTGTGTGGTGGCTATGGCATTGTGCGGTGGTTGTTCAAGGTTATGGGTGATGGAAGGGGCGGACTATGGTGATGTCGATTGTCTAACTTTTGTCGATTGTGCTGTTAATATGGAAAATTAGGGTAAATCTTGGTTTATGGAAGGATGGTAGGATTAAGGAATTCCAATAAGCTGCATGGAAAGGAAGAGGTGAATTAGTGATGTTAACGTGATTGAGCAGCCATGTCTAGCTAAGGAAATAATTTGATGGGTTGGTTCCAAGATTGGTTAAGGAAAGATTCGACTGGATTGAACTTTGATTGAATAATAATAAGAATAAAATTTAGATCTTAGACTTAAAATAAAATTCAAATGATTAAAATTTGGATTTAAAAATTAACGATGAATTTAGAAAACTCTTAAAATTGAAATTGGACTAAGATTTTAAATGAATCTAATTTTACTTAAAATGGCTAGACAAATATGTGTTTTAAAATAAATGGGTAAAGTGGTAGCAACACGTTTTTAAGAAATATTTTAGTATTTATTTAAATAAGTAACGAAAAATTCAATGCCGCTACAAGCTATCATTAATACACCTAGGGAACTATAAGGAACATTGGAGGAGTTTCATGATGTTTTTGCTGAGCCCAAAGAGTTACCTCTTGCGGGATTACATGATCATTAGATTCCTCTTAAAGAGAGAGATCAACCTTTCAGAATGAGGCCTTATAGATGCCCATATATCTAGGAGAAAGAATTGGAGAAAATGGTGAAAGACATGCTAAACAGTTGCATCATCCAACCTTGCAACAACTCTTTTGCCTCTCCTATGTTACTAGTGAAGAAGAAGGATGGTACTTGAAAATTCTGTGTGGAATACAGAAAAATTAACCAACTCGTCATTAAAGATAAGTTCCCTATGCCTATTATGTTGACCTATTACTATTCACGTGTATATTGTTTTGATTATAACAAACAAAATATCTTATATTACTAATGGTTTCGATTCTTGAGTTTTATCATAAATGTGTCATTTGAATTCTCCGAGATCAAAATCGTCATCCATTGAAATACAAAGCAATCATAAAAGAGATTTGAAATGAACAAGATCGTCGAAGACCGAAGATTAAAGCTTTAGAAGATTTATGTCGAAAAATTTCAGCTCATTTGTAAATGTATCGACTCGTCAATTTTTAGTAAGTTCATAAAGCTCAAAAATATTTTTAAAATCATTAATTGCATAAAAATGATGTTTCAAATCACAACATGAAATAGATTTTGGAAAAATGAACTTTTTGATATAAAAATAAAAATTTCAAAATTTACTATTTCGGTCGACCGAAACTCTCTTGATTGACCGAAAGTGTGATCGACCGAAATTGCTTGCTCAACCGAAAGTCTAACAGCTCAAATAGTATAATGGCTAGTTTTGAACTTTTGATTGACCGAAAGTGTAGAAATGGTTGACCGAAAGTTCCTGCAGGTCATTTTCTTGATTTATAAAAATCCATTTCTCTTGCATTCAATTTCATCAACCACAAGAGAAATTAAGAGAGCATATTTACTAGAAAATCATTGAGCTTACACATTCTATTTCATTTTTTGCAAAGAATTTCTTGACTGATTAAAACTTTTCATTTCTTTATCAAGAATTCTATTTTGAAGAAAAACTCATTACTCTTATTTCATTATTTCATTATTGATCATTGATTGGATTCTTCATCACCAAACACTTATTGAAGTGTATATCTCTCTTCATACTTAACTAAGTATTATTTGGAAAGAGAGATCATTGGTTGAAAAACTTTGATTCAAGCAAAACTATCTCATATCATTTATCAAAGTTTTCATAAACACTTGAACTTTAAATATTTCCTGTCTATTGAAGTGTTATCCTAAAACTCTCAAACATACTTGACTTGATCATATCATTTGTTAAGAGAGTTTACTCAATTGTAAAATTCTCATTTGTATTTTGTTTATGGTTTCGAGATCCTTGTGAAAACTCGATTGTAAAGGATAGGTGCTCCTTGTTGTAAAGTCACCTAAGGATAAGTGCTCCTTGTTGTAAGTCACTTAAGGATTCAATACTCCTTGTTTTAAGTTATCAATATAGTGGATTTGGCCTTGCTCATGACGGAGATCTCAATAACAGAGGACGTAGATCACGTTGGTTGATTGAACCTCCTTAAATCGCATTTGCATTCTCTTATCCCTTTTACTTACTTACATTGCACTTACTCTATTCTATCAATTTATATTGTGCAACACTATATTTAGGTGTTATACTTTCTTTATCAATTAAGTTTACACATTTATAGTCCATTACATTGATAGTTAAGTTACTTGGAATACTAAGTGCTTATACTTGTACCCATTGGTTTTTAAGTTTGAGATTATTTATCGAAAAAGTTTTATAAACCAATTCACCCCCCTCTTGGTTAGTTTATCTTGGGTTATCAATTGGTATCAAAGTTTAGGAACTCTGTCATTTAGATTTTACTATCTAGAGTTATGGCTAACCAAAACATTGAAGGTCATTCTACTAATCGTTTTCCATTGTTTGATGGTACTAATTATAATTATTGAAAAAATAGGATGATGATATTTATTCAATCCATTGATTATAATATTTGGGATGTTATTGAATCCCGTCCTCATGAGCTTACTAAGGTTATTAAGGTTGATGGAAAATCGGATGCAACTATTTCAAAACCTAAGGAAGAATATGATGAAGATGATAAAAAGAAATTGTCTTTAAATGCTAGAGCAAAAATTCTTCTCTATTGTGCACTTAGTATTAATGAATTTAATCGTATTAGCACATGTGATTCCTCACACGATATTTGGCATGCTTTAGAAGTAGCACACATGGGTACAAATAAAGTTAAAGAAACTAAATAAATCTTTTGTATAAAAATTTTGAAAATTTCTTCATGAAACAAAATGAACTCATTGCTAGCATGATCACTAGATTTACCGACATTGTTAATGGTCTTAAGGGCTTTGATCGAAAATTTTCTAATGGTGAACTTGTTAGCAAAATGCTTAGGTCTCTCTCGGAAGATTGGAGCTCACTGAGGATGTTGATAGAAAACACCTAAGATGTTAACACATATCCCTTGGAAGAGCTTTATGGAACATTGGTGACATATGAGCTAAATCATGCCGAGACAAAAGAAAAGTCTAGAAAAGCAAAAGAGGAAGAAATGAAGGACCCTCCTAGGAGACAAATTTCCTTAAAGTCATCAAATGCTGATGAAGCTTCAAACTCTAACAAGAGTGATGAGGAACTCGATGATTTTGTTCTCCTTGTCAAAATTTGGAAAGCTTTTCGCAACAACCGTAGATTTCAAAAGAAAGAAAACAAAGGCGAAGAGAAAAAGATTATTTACTATGATTGTGACAAACCCGGTCACAAAAGAACCGAATGTCCTAACAAGAGAAAATTCCTCAAAAAAAAATCTCTACAAGCTACTTGGGATGATAGTGATGATGAGCAAGAGGAAAGTGAAAGTCAAGATGAAGTTGCAAACATGTGCTTCATGGCCATTGAAGATGAGGTAAATACAAATGACATTCCCTCCTATGATGAATTATCTACCTCATAAGAAGAAATGATTGAAGCTTTTGAAAAACTTGGTTTTAAACATTCCACTCTTAAAAAGTAATACATTTTATTGAAAAATGAAACCGAAAAGAATTTGGAAAAACAAAAGGATATTGTAAAGAAGTTTCATGATCAAAATGCCTTGATTGTAGAAAACAGCCCCCTAAAAGAGAAAGTTTTAGATTTAACATACATTCTTCACAAATTCACTCAAGGCAAGAAAATTTTTGAACTAATGCTTGGTAAACAACAATATGTTTTTGATAAAGGAGGAATTGGATACAAACCATTTTTGAAACAAAAATCTACCAAAAACACTTTTGTTAAAGCCTCTACTTCTTATTCCTTACATCAAAATACTTTTGTCAAAACCTCAACTACATGTAGCTTTTGTGATAGAAGTGGACATGTAGCTTTTAATTGTTTGGTGAAAAAGAAACTACATTTTGAAGAAAGGCATAAGAGGGTTCAAGGAACTAACTATCAAGGACCCAAAATTATGTGGGTATCAAGAAGTCAAAAATTAAGTCATGTTTTGTAGGTATCAACAAAAGTAAAGAGTAATTGGTTCCTGGATAGTGGTTGCTCAAAGCACATGACCAGAGATAAATCACTCTTATCAAAATTCAAAAGAAAGGATGGAGGTCATGTCACTTTTGGAGATAATGCTAAAGGAAAAATCATTGGCATTGGAAATATTGGTAATCATCTATCTCCTTCTATTGAAAATTTTTTGTTAGTAGATAATCTCAAACATAATTTGCTAAGTATTAGTCAATTATGTGATAAAGGTTATCATATTAAATTTGATTCTTCTAGATGTCTTATAAAAGATGCTACATCGAAATAGGTATTGTTCATAGGAAGCCGAAGTAAAGATGTGTATATCATCAATATTGAATTTGAAAAAGAATTAAAATATTTGTTAAGTTTTAAAGATGACACTTGGTTATGACATAGAAGATTGGGTCATGTTAGTATGGACCTTATTTCAAAAATATCAAAAAATTGCTTTGTTAAAGGCCTACCTAGTTTGAAATTTGAAAATGATAAGATTTGTGATGCTTGTCAATTTGGAAAACAAACCAAAAGTTCTTTAAAAAATAAGCAATTTTCTTCCACCTCAAAACCATTACAACTTCTTCACATGGATCTTTTTGGACCGTCTAAAACCGCTAGTTTGAGTGGTAAACACTATGCTTTTGTCACTGTTGATGATTTCTCAAGATTTACTTGGGTTTTGTTTTTAAATTTAAAAATGAAGCTTTGAATGTATTTAAACATTTTTGCAAAAAGGTTCAAAATGAAAAAGCATATTCTATTACAACTATAAGAAGTGACCATGGTGGAAAATTTGATAACATGGCTTTTGATGAGTTTTACAAAATAAATGGGTAAGAACATAATTTCTCGGCTCCTAGAACTCCTCAACAAAATGGTATAGTAGAAAGGAAGAATCTCACATTGCAAGAAATGGCTAGGACCATGCTAAATGAAAATAACTTACAAAAATATTTTTGGGCCGAAGCCGTTGACACCGCTTGCTACATTATGAATAGAGTTTTAGTAAGTCGAAAGAAAACTAAAACTCATTATGAGCTTTGGAAAAATAGAATTCCCAATATCGGCTATTTAAAGTTTTTGGTAGTAAATGCTTTGTTCTTAACACAAAAGAAAACTTAGAAAACTTTGATTCAAAACCCGATGTTGGAATTTTTCTTGGTTATTCACCTATTAGCAAAGCTTATAAAATTTTTAACAAAAGAACTCTAGTGGTGGAAGAATCCATGCATGTTACTTTTGATGAAGCTAATTCTCTTGATCAAAAGAAAGGTGTTGATGTAGGTTTGGAAACTGCTTTTGAGGAAATGAATATTAAAGATCAAAGAAATGAAAACTCCAAAGACAATGAAGAAAAAGACTTGGAAGAACCAACTCCTTAACAAGAAAAAGGAAAATCTCCCAAAAACTCAAGTGATCAAACACTTCCTATCGAATGGAGATTTGCTACATCTCACCCAAAAGAGCTCATAATTGGTGATCCTTCAAAAGGGGTAAGTACAAGAAACTCTACTAAAGGATTCTTAAATAATTGTGTCTTTATTTCTCAAATTGAACCAAAGAATTTCAAAGAAGCCGAGTTTGATGATGAGTTTTGGATTCTTGCAATGTAAGAAGAACTAAATCAATTTGAAAGAAATCATGTTTGGGATTTAGTTGATAGACCAAATGATCAAACCGTTATTGGTATAAAATAGGTTTTTCGAAACAAAAATGATGAAAATGGTATAATTGTGCATAAAAAGGCTAGATTAGTGGCCCAATGTTACAATCAAGAAGAAGACATTGATTTTGAAGAAACTTTGTACCGGTTGCTAGACTAGAATCTATTCGCATGCTTCTTGCCTTTGCTTGTCACAAGGGCTTTACTCTTTGTCAAATAGATGTTAAAAGCGCATTTTTAAATGGTTTTATTCAAGAAGTCTATATTGAACAACCTCCTGATTTCAAAAATCATAAATTTCCTGATAATGTATTTAAACTAAGAAAGGCTCTATATGGTTTAAAACAAGCTCCTAGAGCATGGTATGAAAGATTGAGCAAATTTCTTATTTCAAATGGGAAACGCAGATACTACACTTTTTATCAAAACCAAAAATGAAGACATGATTGTTGTACAAATTTATGTTGATGATATTATTTTTGGTGCAACTAATGTTTCTCTTTATGAAGAATTTTCAAAATGTATGAGCAATAAATTTGAAATGAGCATGATGGGAGAGTTAAAATTCTTCATCGGGCTTCAAATCAAATAAACTAGTGAAGGAATATTCATTAGTTAAAGTAAGTACATTGTGGACATGCTCAAAAAGTTCGAGATGGAAAAATTGAAGCCAATGAATACTTCAATGAGTGCTTCAATCAAATTGGACAAAGATGAGCAAGGCACTTCCATTGACATTACAAAGTATCGAGGTATGATTGGATCTCTCCTTTACTTAATCGCAAGTAGACCCGATGTTATGTTTAGTTTGTGCTTATGTGCTAGATTTCAATCCAATCCTAAAGAATCTCATCTAAGTGCCTTAAAACATATTTTTAGATATTTATGTGGCACTATAAGTTTGGGACTTTGGTATCCAAAAGGCACTCATATTGATCTTATAAATTATTGGGATACCGATTGGGTGGGATGCACAATTGATAGAAAAAGCACAAGTGGAACTATACACTTTCTAGGCTTTGCACTTGTGTCATGGTTTAGCGAGAAACAAAATTCTGTTGCACTATCTACCGCCGAGGCCGAATATATCTCTGCCGCTAGTTGTTGTGCTCAAGTTTTGTGGATGAAACAAACTCTTAGTAATTATCACTTGATTTTTGAAAATGCTACTATTATGTGTGATAACATTACTGCTATTAATCTGTCAAAAAATCCCATCTTGCACTCTCGCACAAAGCGTATTGAAATTAGACATCATTTTCTTAGAGATCATGTGCAAAAAAGTGACATTTACTTGGAATTTGTTAATACCGAAAAACAATTGACCGATATTTTTACTAAACCTCTAGCTCATGATAGATTTTCATACATTAGAAGAAGTTGGGTATTATTGATGAAAATGATATTTGTGGCTACATTTACATTATATATTTGTTTTAACCGAAATATATGCAAAATTTGATTTTTGAGCATTTCGGTCGACCGAACTTTTTCGGTCAACCGAACTTTTTCGGTCGTCCGAAAGGTGACTTTCGGTTGAACACTAAAACATTTTTCGGTCAAATTCATGTATGACCGAAACTAGAGTTTCTGTCGACCATTACACGACCGAACCCTCCTACAACTACCTATTTTGAAACCTGCAGAGTTTCGGTCGACCGAAAAACTTTCGATCAATTGAAAGTTGCGCGGATTCAAATTTTTTAAACATAAAAATTCATCCCCAAATCATTTCATAAACCCTAATCCCACATTCCCCTCACCATATACATTCCTAAATCCATCATAATTCATCTTATTACCTCAAAACTTCCACAAATTCGTGTTATCCATCGTCATCTACATCAAGAATTTTGATTTTTCACTTCCAATTTCACCAAGAACACTTCAAAACCCTGATTTTGGGGCATAAATACGAAATTTCTATCTCTCTCATTCAAATTCCTTTTCATTCCACTCAAATCACCATTATTTACTTCACACCTCGATTTCTACTCTTTTTTCATTATCTTCAACCATTTTCACCATGAATTTTCAAGAAATTCTATTGTTTCCTTCAAAAATCTCAAAAATTCACAATGCCTCCCATGAAGAAATCAAAGAAAAGTGAAGCAAGCTCATCAAACATTGAGGAACATGCACCCTTGCCCGACCGCTTCTCCGATCACCCAATTCTCATCGGTAAGTCCATCGATTTCTTCGATTTTTATCTTCAAACCCCTTCGTTTCAAATTGAGCGTTATTTTGAAGATATAGGACGGAAAATGTTATGTCAATTTCCGAAAATTCCTACCCAAAATTAATTAGGGAATTCTTTCGAAACGCCACTTTCTATCCGGATGAAATTACGAGTCTTGTTAGGGGAACTCGAGTCGCCATCAAACGATCCCTCATTAGAAACCTCTTAGGATTGTAACCGTGCAATAATTATGCATATGTCACCCATTATCCTATTACGTTCGAGGGGTACAATGAATTTGATGCATGTAGTCGTGTTACTGCCCGGCCACTCACTACCACTTTGACGTTGAACCTCAACCATTTGACCATTCCATGCAAGGTCCTTCATCGTCCAATTGCTTACGCAATTGTACCCCATAGTGGTCATTATGATGAAGTAAATCATCTCGACCTCTTCATTCTTGAGTCTCTACTTGTAGGTCGTAAAGTGGATTTCCCATACATTTTCATCCAACATCTTCATCATATCCATACATCCCCTCGAGTTTTAGGGCTACCCTACGGTATGATCTTCACCAAAATTTTCAATCTCTTCAATGTACCGGTTGACAATGAGCCTATTCTTAAACCAAAATACACTGATATTATCAACATCAACACTCTCAAATGGATGAAAATTGTCAAAGGTGACAGGCAATGGGTGTGTAACACTCAAGGTTTTGATGATGCTTCGGGGCCTACCACTTTGCCATTTACCAAAGAAGTCGAAGAGGAATTGGAGATTGGTGAAGGCGCGGCTGCGAGTGAAGGCGAACATGAGGGTGCCGGTGATGAACAAGGCAGTGGGGATGAACCACCTCGACCAAGGTCACGAACTTGAGCTCCACAAGTTGCATCACCTCCTCGTCGATCCATCTCTGAAGATCAATTCAATATTTTAAACGGGCATATCGATTCTCTCACTACTGCGGTTGAAGGCATCCAACATCAACTTCAACAAATGCACACGTCTCAAGAGGCCTTCTTCGCTCATTTTTACTCCATCTACCCGCCTAATCCACCTCCACCATCGGCAGCCGATTGAAGATCACTTCTTTATATTTACATCTTTAGTAGTGCTTTTTCAAAAACCTTTTGTTCTAACTATGTAATCATGTTTCAAACTATGACTTTTTTTCTTTATGTTAATGTTTCTTTTGCCTACTTGATTTGCATATTGTGGTTAAAATGCATTATTTTGATATGATTATTGCATTGAGTTGTGATGTGATGATTTTGAGATATAGGTGGTATATCTATGATAAGATTCTATTCTTATCGGTTTGTCCAAAATACGGGAAATCCATGTCAAATTGTTTTTTAGAAATTGAAACTATGTGTGTTAGTGTTTACATAAAGTTATGATTCCGCATTCCTATTCATTACATCGACTTATATGCATTTTTACCCTTACTTCATGCTATAAGTATTCTATTAACAGGAAAATTGATTACATTTGTGATTTCTAACTTGTGATTCCTCATTTGTGCTTCCATGATTATTCACTTATGTATTGAGTCTACTTGCTTATGCTAAAAGGGGGAAGAGATATTTGATAAGATTTGATTCCTTTTATCTTGTTATATTATGATAAAAAGGGGGAATACATTGCAAAAGAAATGGAGAATATGTACTCACATATATATTACAAATCATATTGTTTGTCATAATCAAAAAGGGGAAAATTGTTGACCTATGATTATTCACGTGTATATTGTTTTGATTATAACAAACAAGATATCTTATATTACTAATGGTTTCGATTCTTGAGTTTTATCATATAAGTGTCATTTGAATTCTCCAAGAATAAAATCGTCATCCATTGAAATACAAAGCAATCATAAAAGAGATTTGAAATGAACAAGATCGTCGAAGACCGAAGATTAAAGCTTTAAAAGATTTATGTTGAAAAATTTCAACTCATTTGTAAAGGTATCGACTCATCAATTTTTAGCAAGTTCATAAAGCTCAAAAATATTTTTAAAATCATTACTTCCATAAAAATGATGTTTCAAATCACAACATGAAATAGATTTTGGAAAAATGAACTTTTTGATATAAAAATAAAAATTACAAAATTTACTATTTCGGTCGACCAAAACTCTCTTGATCGACTGAAATTGCTTGCTCAATCGAAAGTCTAATGGTTCAAATAGTATAATGGCTAGTTTTGAACTTTCGGTCGACCGGAAGTGTAGAAATGGTCGACCGAAAGTTCCTGTAGCTCATTTTCTTGATTTATAAATAGTCATTTCTCGTGCATTCAATTCCAACAACTACAAGAGCAATTAAGAGAGCATATTTACCTGAAAATCATTGAGCTTACACATTCTATTTCATTTATTGCAAAAGTATTTCTTGATTGATCAAAACTTTTCATTTCTTTATCAAGAATTTTATTTTGAAGAAAAACTCATTACTCTTATTTCATTATTGATCATTGATTGAGTTCTTCATCACCAAACACTTATTGAAGTGTATATCTCTCTTCATACTTAACTAAGTGTTATTTGGAAAGAGAGATCATTGATTGAAAATCTTTGATTCAAGCAAAACTATCTCATATCATTTATCAAAGTTTTCATAAAAACTTGAGCTTTAAATATTTGCTATCTATTGAAGTGTTAGCCCAAAACTCTCAAACATACTTGACTTGATCATATCATTTGTTAAGAGAGTTTCCTCAATTGTAAAATTCTCATTTGTATTTTGTTTATGGTTTCGAGATCCTTGTGAAAACTCGATTGTAAAGGGTATGTGCTTCTTGTTGTAAAGTCACCTAAGGATAAGTGCTCATCGTTGTAAGTCACTTAAGGGTTTGATACTCCTTGTTGTAAGTTATCAATATAGTGGATTTTGCCTTGCTCGCGTTTGCATTCTCTTATCCCTTTTACTTACTTACATTGCACTTACTCTATTCTATCAAATTATATTGTGCAACACTATATCTAAGTGATATATTTGCTTTATCAATTAAGTTTACACATTTATAGCACACTACATTGATAGTTAATTTACTTGCAACACTAAGTGCTCATACTTGTACCCATTGATTTTTAAGTTTGAGATTATTTATCGAAAAAAATTTATAAATCAATTCACCCCCCTCTTGGTTAGTTTATCTTGGGCTAACATACTATTGATGAGTTTTTGGATGAATTACACGGATCCAAATTCTTCTCCAAAATTGACTTGAGACCTGGGTACACCAAATGAAAGTTAAGGCAGAGGATGTGTTTTAACACTACTTTCAAAACGCACCAAGGCCTATATGAGTTCAAAGTGATACCTTTTTGCCTCACAAATGCCCATCAACCTTCCAATGTGTCATGAATAGAGTTTTTCAGTTTCAGTTGAGAAAGTTTTTCCTATTATTTCGCACACATTTTGTAACGACTGAGAATTTTCAAGCTAAATATTAAATAAATATTTTATTTCTCAATTTTCAAATAAAAACGTTTTGTTATAATTTCCCCATTTTCAAATTAAAGCGTATTCGTCTAGCCATATTAATTATTTCGAGCTAATAAGATATAATTCAAATCCAATTTAATTTTTAGTTTAATTTCATATTTTTTTAAAATCTAAAATTGATTTAAGCCCAATTTTTTTTTTTTTTTTTAAATCCGAATTGTTTTAAGTCTAAAATTACAAAGTCCAATTTTATTATTATCCAAATTTATTTTTCATCCAAGTTTTATCTTGTAAATAATTATTAAGGTATTCTATTTTATTCGCACTCGTACTCTTATATTTCAAGTTTTCACAATTCTACTTGAAATCAAATATTTTCCATATCCAACGTTTCACAATTCTATTCCAACTACAACACTTTCCTTACCAATCTATATATACCCAAATATTCATCTAGTTCAATTCACAAATCACAACAGCCAGTTGAGTCGAGGTCACATGCAATCACCGAACCATAATCGAGCCCATCTTCTACCTTCAAACAGTAAGCCAGTCACAAAGCATCACTGGCTGTTTCCAATGTCCAAACCCCCACCTTACCAAGATCAAATTTTAAAGCCACAACCGGATGCCATTCCACCAATCAAACCAACACCGAAATCAATGACATCAATTTGCTCAAACCAACCTTCCACAGCAACTCCAACATCACAGACTCAACCACACAACTCGAGCCTTCTGCCTCCAATGTCAACCACTGCCAACCAAACCGAATCCCGAACCCACAGCTAACAACAAATCCATCATCACCACCAATTTCCCAAAACTCCATCACCAGTATCAGTCCACCACCGAACCTCCAACTTCTCGTCACCACAGCCAGACTGTCGATCGAACTCCAATCTGACCACACACCACCTCACCGCCGACTGCCAAAATCAAACACAAGATACCCACAAATCAATCCAAGAAGTAACCCATAAACATACCTTGAAACGCCAGACGAATGCTCAGCGAAATTGCTCCAAATCCGGACTTTTATGTCTCAATTCTCACACCCAAAAATCGAGCCCTTTTATTTCTTTCACGCACCTACACCTTCCCCTCCGCCACCACTGGACGACGGCGTTACCGCCGGCTTAACCGCTTGTGACCACCGGCGTGGAGAGGCTGATCGCCATCTCCCTTCCTTCGCCTCTGTTCAGACTAAAATCGTGTGTGTGAGAGAGAGAGAGAGAGAGAGTTGAGTTGTTTAGATAATTCTATTTTAATTTTGCTAATTTGCTCCTTATCCCTAAAGTTTTAAAAGTTGATTTTATAAATTTGCTTCATTGTCCCAGCTTTTCAAAGAGTTTAAATTGAGTCCCTGCAGATTTTTAAATGTCTTAAGTTTCAGCCCAACGTTTCCAGACCCTTATTTTCAACCCCTGAATATTTAAACAGTGTTCTAATTTTCAGTCCCTAAGTCTTTGGAAATTCTATTTCAGCCCAAAACTTTTCAAATTCAACTTTGATAAATTTCGATTTCATCCCTAAACTTTTAAATTAGTTTTAAAACTTTTAATTCTGAAATTACTAATTTAAGATTTATTTTCTTTTGATTAGACGAAGTCTCAAAAATAGTTTAAAAGCACTTTAGCTTCACATTCAGTTCAATTTCAAGAAAATTTCAAGACTTTGAGGTGGGGTTTGCATTAAAGCAATTGTGGTTATTTTGTCCATGTTATTTCTTGATGTGTGATTTTAATTATGATATAATGTTTCCATGGTTTAAAAAGGTTGTCAGGGTCCGTAAATAGGTTCGAGATTGAAAGTGGGTCCTTGGGTTGCCCAAAGTACACAAAGCTACAAAAAATTATTTTTTTAGGAATATAATTACCATTACATATAGATCACAATGAATTGAGACAGTAACAACTTAAACATATAAATTTCTAATGTAATAGTTTCCCGCTATAAAACATCATCCTTGTTTTTTTTTTTTTAAATAACTTAAAATACTATTCTCTGGGAAATAAATAAAATGGAACATCTAATCCTCCACTTGATATAGTTTGTACGAAATAGCGAGGAAATCAAAGAAACTCTTGGTTTATATGTACATAAAAATGTAAAAAATAACTTAAACTGAACACAAATTTAAAAGAAATCTATACAACTAAGCACACATGAAAAAGAAATATATACAACTCAAATATAACAGTCTTCCATATATACAACTCAATTAAGCTACATTTATTCAGCAATTTGAGTAGATATCATTACGCTCCTTTAGGAATTCATGTAAATTCCATAAAAAATGTTGTTTAAACATGCACGAGGTACATGTGTCAAACACATCCCATAAAAGCATACACTTATGGTCATTTGTAGCAACATGTTTCAAGCAAGAAAGTAGAAGAATTCAAGAGCACAGTTGTATGCGACAAATTGCGAAGGAGCAAGATGCATGATTTATGTGCATAGTATTTATTGCAAAGGGGATCCATTTGTTGAGAAAAATTCAATTTCCTACATAAAGCTCTAATAACAATGTTAAGAAAAAATCATGATTCCCCACCCACATCTCTCTGATACCAATTGTTTAAACAAATAATCAATTTCCCAACCATACCACCCATCGGAAACATAAGTACAAAATAACGAGACAAAAGAAAAAGACAAGAAATTTAATGTGGCTTAGCTGGCAGTCGAAAACCACAGGAGAAAAGTACTTTCTGTTGATAATGATGATGAAAGAAATACACTCATACAATTTTCCTCTCATCCTCACAACTTCTCCCTACCCAAACAAAAATAGAAAGAACAACGTATGTAGTACTTTCACTCGTATCGTTTTCTTCCAATTCATCACATCACAATTTTTCTCCATTTGATAATGAATTCACTACGACATTCAATTCTCAATTACTGTCCGTGTGCAATTCATCTCGAGAACACTAAACATAAACACGCAACATGCACTCCAACAATCTATTTGGACTCTCTATCATGTGCAATCAACACCATGGTAGACGAATATCATTTTCTACCCAAGTATACACTCCACTAAAACATTGCCATCAACACCATGACAGACGAATCTCATTCTCTACCCACTACACTCCTCTAAAACATTTAATGCACGTTAACAATACATCACTCAACAATGCGCATGCCCGAAGGCGCATGCCTTCTATTTTCCTCCTCTCTCTTGCTCGCTGCCCCTCTAATATTTTCTCACTCTTGCCTTTATCTCTCTCATTCTCACAATTTGTGGCTACTGCCCTCTTTTCTCTCACACTCACTGACTTTTTTATTCTTTTCCCATTTATGTTGTTTTTCTTCACACAGCTACAGCCCTCGGTCACTTCACACACATACACCCTAATAAATAGATATGTGCCCTTAATTGGCTCAACTTCATCACCCAACCAACCCTAGAATATATTATTTCATATTATTTCCTTGCTGCCTGAAAAAACGTGGCTGCACTCCTTTTTATTCCAAATCTCACACTCAACATACAACCACATTAATACCCGAATAGGCCTATAATTATTCACCCACTTCAATAAAGGCTCAAGAATTATTTTGGGTCAAAAACCCAACAATCTCCACCTTGGCCCAAAATTCTCCACATCTTCAATTAATTGTAAGAAAAAAAATCAAATTCAGAGCTTCTCAACTTGACTTCGCAATTTGACTTCTTCTTACTCCAATTACTACCCACATCACATGTCTTGGTAACTTCAAAATCTTTAATGATAGCTAAAAACTCAACTGCGTGACTTGATCACCATAGCTCTACATCCACATGACTCAATCACTACAACTCCACCTCAGTTTGCTACTCGATGTGACTCGGTCACCACAACCACCCATTGTATGACTTGATCAGCATCACAGCTCCACCTCAGGGTTAGTCCATCATCACAGCTCCACCTCAAACAAGTATATATCTTCTTCAATGTCCCAATGTCTGAACCATAAGCTTTGATACCATTGTTAAGAAAAAATCATGATTCTCCACCTACACCTCTCTGATACAAATTGTTGGAACAAATAATCAATTTTCCAACCATACCACGCAGTGGAAACACAAGCACAAAATAACGAGACAAAAGAGAAAGATAATAAATTTAACATGGCTCAGCTGACCATCGACAAATTGATAATGATGGTGAAAGAAACCCACTCATACAATTTTCCTCTCATCCTCACAAATTCTCCCTACCCAAACAAAAATAGAAATAACAATGTACGCAGTACTTCCACTTGTATCATTTTCTTCCAATTCATCACACCACAATTTTTTTCGACAATCAATTCTCAATAACTGTCCATGTGCAATCCATTTTGAGAATACTAAACACAAACATGCAACATGCACTCCGACGGTCTATTTGGATTCTCTGTCATGAGCCATCAACACCATGGTAAACCAATATCATTCTCTACCCAAGTGTACACCACCAAAACACTGCCATTGACATCATGATAGACGAATCTCTTTTTCTACCCACGTGCACTCTACCAAAACACTTAACACACGCCAACAATAGATCACTCAATTGTATCTCTCTTGTTCTTTTTCTCACTTTTGCGTTGTATCTCTCTCATTCTTACAATTTGTGGTTGCACCTCTCTCTTTTTTCTCTCACGCTCGTTGCCTTTTTTTTATTCTTTTCTCATTTTTTTCGGTTTTCTTCACACTGCTTCAACCCCCGGTCACTTCACATGCATGCACCCTAAAAAGTAGATATGTTCCCTTAATGAGCTCAACTTCATTTCCCAACCTAGCCTAAAATATATTATTTCCTTACTGCCTGAAAAATGTGGTTGCACTCTGTAGCGACCAAAATTTTTTACGCATTTAATAATTATTTTAAAATTTAGAAAATCGTGTCGCTGCCATCTCACCCATTTATTTTCATTTTTACGTCAAAGTCGTGACGCGATCGTCTAAACAAGTTGAGAAATATCAAGTATATTCGATTTTTAATTAAATTTCCGAATTTCTAAAATTATATTATTCTAATTATTTATTCAAAGTATTATTTTCAAAATCATTTTTAAATTTCCAAGTTTATAAAAAATATCTCCATTTTTCCTTATTAAATTATTTTAAGTCCAAATATGAAATTCAAATTTTATCTCAAAATTTATTCTTCTCAAATATATTTTTCAATCCAAAATATATCAGTTTTAAAAACATTTGCCTAATCAAAGTTGGGCTAAATTTTAGTTAAATTATACCTAACTAATTCTACCTAATTTCCCCATGTTAGCTCCTTCTTTCTTTTTCTTTTCCACCCAATTTATCATCATTTTGTCCCAAATCAATCACCATACTTTACACCACTATCAACTCCATTCCAACCTAATTCTCTCCTATATTTCATAAGATTCTCCACTAAACATCATCAATTTTCTATCCACTCAATTAATCCACTCAATGATTTCCCCAAATTATGATGTCTCGCATTTATCACTTTCCCTTTTCTTTTCCCATCACTTCTTCAATTTAAGTCACCTTCCCCAACTTCATTGCCCACGACACACACAGACCTTCAGCGTAAGGTATTGATTTCCCCATTTTCACACAACCTGCCAGCTGACTTAATCAAACCTCCACCACCCTTCACCATCGACACCTCCACGGTGGTTCCTTTCTTACCATCTGCCTAAACTTCAAACCACCGAGCCTCATCTAATTCAACCAACCGCTGCCAACCCGCTACCAACAATCACCCAACACAGCCGTGCACAATCCTGACTTCAACCAAAACAACAACACTCACGACCAACATCACTGCCAGATCCACCGTTTTGCAGCCCCTTCACCGAACCACTCTGCCTCCTTCCAAGATCGATCACCACCACCAAAACAGTATCCACAGTTCTCAACTACAGCCAAGCAGTCACCACAACGACCATCCTTAAATCCGTTTTCCCAACTCAATGCCAATCATCTACATAAATTTGAAACCAATCTGCACCTCACCATAGCGAAGACTGCTCATCAACCTCACTGCCCATTTCATTTCTACCCGTTGTTGATCTCCAAATCAAACACCCAGCATCATCATCATCACCATCACCATCACCACCAAACATCAGCCACCATCAACTACAGCCACGCAGTCATCACCCCAACCAGCCCCCTTCACCGCCTCCATTGCCAACTCCAAATCTTCAACAATCAGCCCCAAATTCATCATCACCTCGACCGCAGCCAACCATTACACCATCACTGCACAACCAGTTCAGACCACCTCTCACCGCCACTGCCCTATTCAAATCAAACTCAAACACCAATTGAATCATCTTCATCATCACCACACCCACCGCCTGCACCCAAGCACCACAACCATAGACGGCCAACCCAGCTCAAATCCTCACCCAAACCCAAAATCAAAACCCAAAAACTGAAAAGAATCGAAGCCCAGTTACTTACCTCAACCACCGCCGGAAAAACATCGCGAAATCAGCCTCGTTTTACCTCTGACCCACATCCCAAACTCGCACCCAATCCCTCAAATATGCCCTTTTCCCTGCCCACTGCTCGCCGCTGCACTGAGTGGCGTTTCGCCGGAGAAATCGCCGGATGTCGCGGAGGGCGTTCTTCCCGGATCGCTGCGTTATCTCTCCCTCTTGCCTTCGGTCGTGAAATGAAAGAGAGAATAGGATCTGAATTGATATAATTTGATTTTTCAGAATTTGCACTTTAGTCCCTGGGTTCCAAAATTATTTTAAATATCAGTCCCTATAGTTTAAATATTTTAAATCTTACTTTAAGTTTCAAAAGTTATTATTTTAGTCCCAAGATTTATGAACCGTTTAATTCAGTTCATGCCGATTTAAGTCATTTGGTTTTAAGCCCCAAAGTTTTAAAAACGATCATTTTAGTCCTTAAATTTCAAAAGTATTCATTTTAGTCCCTCAACTTTCAAATCATCAATTTCAGTCCCTCAACTTTCAAATCATCAATTTCAGTCCCCAAATTGTAAATTATCATTTTTAAACTATAAATTTCAAAAGACTAATGTAACTTATGGGCTAGACGAGGCGTACGGAGATTTAAAGGATTTAAGTCGTTTCCCGCTCAACTTTGCACTTGTCGGATTTAAAGTAGACTCCCCCCACTAATTGATTTATATTATAATTGCATGTATTATGTGGATTTGTGTGATTTTATGCTTAATTGCATGAGAAAAGAATATCTCTTTTGAGATAAAGAATTATGTTATGCTGGGAATAACTTATCTGTTAGCCAAGAAAAGAAAAGAATGTATTCATTTGCGTTCACTATGTGATGTCTATGAATAAGAAAAGAATGTCACTACATTATTTGCATAATTACTTGTTCAATTATCTTGTAAATTAATTATTGGCGATGAGTCTACTGAGTATTTCATTTCGAAATGCTCAACCCGTTATTTTAAACAATTTTGCAGATTTTGGAGACGGTGGCGAGTGATGGGCAATGACGGCAAATTATAAATTGATATTTTTTAAAAGTCGTGAACTTTGAAATAATTATTTCATTTTATCAAGAATTTTCAATTCTTATAAATTTGTACGAATTTACTTATTCCATCTGAATTATTGAATTATCGCTAAACTTTTATTCCATAAATGCGATATTTAATATTTAGTCATTTTTCCGCAACAAAGTTTATTCAAGAATTTAGAAAAGTGACGTTCCCGCGATCCTTGGAATTCGGGGCGTTACACAATTCTTTTTATAATTCCCCATTTCACACTTAACATTAGGGGTGAGAGTCGGGTGGTTCGATTCGAGTATCTCAAGAACTAGAAGCGAACCATACTTTTCGATTCTTGTAAAATGGAACCATTCAGTTCCATTGAATCGCAAGAACCAAACCATTCGGTTTCGATTCCAATTCAGTTCTACTAAAATAATTATTTTTCTAGGGCTTACCGAGGAGTATCAAAGCCTCGGGAATTGAGCCGATAATCTGAATAAACATCTATCGAATATACCAAGATCGAGGATTCTGAAAACCCTTTCATCTTGAATAAAGCATATGATTATTCATAAAACAGAAGATATTCATAAATCAAAATAAGAAACAAATGGCCTGGAAGTTTTTTCAAGCATGACAAGAAGCTATACAAATAATTTGTATAGTAAACTTGTGAGATGAATCATGAGTTTTAAATGCATTATTATCTATTGTTTTATATTTTTATTTAAATATTTAATTAACTCTTTCGTGGTCATTTACAACTTGACTTATAAACAAGTTTGTCTCATTCTATTTTCATTTACTAAAAATTTCAGTCCAAGTGTGAAGTTAAAAGTTATATTGAGGTAGAAAGGTAACAAATTTCATAAAAAGAACTTAATCATTTACAAATTATTTTGATTTTTAGTTCTAGAACAACTAATTAAAACCATAAAAAAGGATCAAAGACATGTTCTAACTTCGATTTTTCGATTATAAAGGTGGAACCGGTTCTCGGTTCCAAAATTGATTTTTAATTTTATTTTTTTAAAACCATACGGTTCCGATTTTTTCGATTCGGTTCCGGTTCGATCATATCGATTCCAATTTTTTTGCCCACCTCTACTTAACATGCAACCACATTTATACCCTAATGGACCTTTAATTACTCACCCACTTCAATAAAGGCTCAAGAATTATTTTGGGTCAAAAATCGTCCTCTATGCTTTATTATCAATAAAAAATTCAGAACTACCCTGGATACAAAAGAATGTTAATCTCTTTCTAAATTTTGTACGTATGACGAGGGCATAAATAAAAACTTTAAATTACCAGCTATATGAATAGGGCGTCCTACGGTTAACATATTCCTCTCATGCGAGCAATGGAAGTAAATGAATTATTTTAGTCCAGCTATTTGCAATACCTGACAAATAAATCATGTTTCAACCTAGTATGATTTTAATTAAAAAATATATATATCATCATAATCAATCCAATTCGAGAAGATTTTAACAAGCCTCAAAGCAGTAAATATATCATACAATACTTGAACCAACACAATTAAACAAATCAACCAAAACCTCCTTAAACGGATAGTTCCGTCAAACTTTGATGCACCGACACTTCATTAGGGTAGCGGGTCATTGGACATGTTCTGTTATCGACACTCCTTGGACAATCTACTGTGGTTATATTTCTTTCTCTAAAAAAATATTATATATTTTTAACTCAAAGTTATTGTTAAATAATAAATAGATACTCATATATTAAAATATTTAACAAAAGAAAAATTAATTATACGTATAAAATTAAATTTTCACTATATAAATTTAAAAAAGAATTATTAACTTGTCGACGATGTGTCATGTCACTATGTTAGCACTTTTTAAAAAATTGTGTGTTGACGCACATATCCATGTTAGTGCATTATAGCTGTCAAATATGAAGTGGTAAAGGAAATTGAGATTTAAATTAAAATGGAACCATCAAAGTATTATATAGATAATCCAGCTAAAATTTATATTATTACACACTTTAAGTCCCTGTTTGGCCCCCATTTTTTATAAATCAAATTTATTTAATACTCAATCTCAACCATCTATTTTAGTCAAACATATCATTTTTTACTTTTCAAACATTTTTTAACCACACATCCTCCCAAAATACTATTCCAAACCATAATTTTTCTCAAATAATGAATCTCAAACAAGGGCAAAGTTTAATATAGAAATGAACATCACAACTATGTCAACCTCATTTCCATATTGTTGTATATTTTTCATATTTCGTAAAACTGTAACCAAATTGAGGGAGAACAAAAAAATAAATAAAAAAAAAAAAATACAAAATAGAGATCTACCAAGCATCAAAATTAACATTATAATTCCAAATTCTTATATTGATAGGCCCGAAACGCCGAAATCCAGAGTTATCAACAGGAGCAAGACACTTTGGGAAATCCATTGATCTAATCATTTATCTAAACTCCTACAATTATAACTCATTTCATTTGAGCGAAAGTCAAGATTAGTTTTTCAAAGTTGAAAGTTTGACCAGTCAAAATCAAAACCTGCTAAGGATTTAAATTGAATAAGTGATGTTTTGGGTCTATTTTATACTTAAAAATACTTAAAGGATTAATATGGATAAAATAGAAATTTCGGAGTTTAATTCTCTATTTTTTGAAATTGAGGACTAAAGGTTATATTAAACAGAAATGGGGTCTTACATTGCAAAACAGGGGGTCTTACATTGCAAGTTGAAGTTAGTGTCCACTAGTATTACAAATTAACTTCATTTTCCTCATTTGGCAAACAAAGATACTGAAAAAGTATTGAAAGCAACGAAGACTAGGTCTGTACGTAGAAAATGTTGGATTGGGGCCACGTGGACCCGTCAACTAAATGATTTTGAATCGGACTAAACAGATCAAGAATGATTTAATTTAAGTTTGAAATTTTAAATTGCGATTTGAAACCAAACTGGACCAGCGAGAAAATATATAAAAATAAGAAACAAAAAACATCGAAAATCTGGCAAATATATCAAATTCAATAATTATATGGTATTTTGTTAATCTCTATTACATTTATTACACAATTAGACAATTACCACGATTACCATACTTCAAAATTAATATAAATCCAATAATCTTCATCCAATGGAATTGTTTGAGTTCGTGACAACCAATAAGGACAAGCTTATGTAATTGTTATATTGATTATACTTTCTATCTAATCAATAAATTTTTATTTTTTTTATTGTGGAGAATTATACCTTCTATCTAATCAATAAATCTTTTTTTTTTTTTTTTTTTTTTTTAGATATGATTATCACAGAGGTCTTATTGGACATCATGTTATTTTTTTGACCTTTAAGACTTGTATTATAACGTTGTCGTAATTTTCATTTATAACATCTTAGCCAAAAAAAGCGGAAAAATAACTATATCATAATTTTACTGTGATTTTTTTTTTATTTATTTAGTTAGTATTTTAATTTATAGTAGATCTTTTTAATTTGTTTAGATTTATTGTAAATAAAATATAAGTATATATCGAAATCAATGAATTAGTAGCATAAAAGTAGCCAGACAAAAAAAATATATGGTGAAATCAACGGTTTAAAATCCTTCCAAACTATTAGGTTTAGGTTTGAATTTTTCTCAAACCGTTCTAAACCATTTTAAATTGTTTGGTTTAGGTTTGAGTTTTTCTCAAACTGATTTAAATTGTTTGATTTCAAAATTTATAAAAATTCGGTAAAATCGGACCGTATACACCCCTACAGGGGTGGACCCAGCTAGGGGCCTGCCGGGGCACGTGCCCCAGTAAAATTTCGACTTCTTCTTTGTTTTTTTTTTTTTTTTAATAAAAAAAAATCTGTTGATTCTTGAATATATTTATTACCTAATTCCCTAAAATTATATTGGACTATTTGAGATTTAAGGGCTAATATGTGTTTACAATTATTTATTTATTTGTTTGTATCAGATTTGAAAAATATTTTAAGTGTAATTCCATGTTTTCTTCTGATAAGCAAAGTAATGAAAATGAAGTTAGAATGAAAGGGTTGAGGAATTTGGTGAAGAAACTGATATTGAAATTGAAGATATGTCTCAACGTCGGGGATAATGTTGGGGATGTTAGGAGTGACACTCTTGAATTTTATGTAGCAAATATTGAGAATAATGTGTACTTAATATTGACAATGATGTAATTATGGAATGTTATCAAAGTATGAAAACGCGTAGAGAACAATTGTAATAAAATTTCAAGTACTTTTTGATTTTCGGTCTTCTTCCTAAAAAAAAAATTTCGGGGGCAAACCGTCGGCAAAAATACAAATCGTGCCCCAGTAAGACGAAAAGTCTGCGTCCGCCACTGCACCCCTACCGAAAACAGAGAAAAAATAGGGAAAAGAATAGTAATGACAATAGGGCAAATTCGAGGCAGATCGGTCAAGAACTTAGTCTGATCCATATTTGTCCTGCAAGCCATCAATTTTCCGGGTTGATCTTGATCCATGTTGGAGTGGAGCGGATCTGCAACTCGATCAATTTTTCACCCGTTTACTTTATTTTTTATTTTTAAAATATTTTAGCCAATTAAATTTAGGTTTTTTTTTAATTAAACGAGACAAATCAGACCTGGGAATTTCTCGAGCCATCGATCCGCAGTTCGAAAAATTAAAGGAACAATTTATGTTATATTATTTAAGGTTTTATTTAGTGGTACTTTCATTTTGAGGAAAATAGTATAAATTCAAGTTTAATTTCTTGATTCCTTAATTTTCAACTCGTCAAGGTAAGGAAGACCAATTATTGCAATTCGTAGAATTCTAGTGGGTTTTCTGAGAACATGACATTATTGGAAATAAATTTGTTATATGAGTTGATTACTTGAAGGATTGAGTTGATGGAACAAGAAGAAAATTATATTGGGAAAACTGTATTCTTAATTTTCATTAGAATGGAAAATGGAATGATTACCTTAATATCTAAGATGAAGGTAATTTGATAATTAATTATTCCAATTGATTAAAGGAATTTGAGAAATTGGTACTAGTGAATAGAAATTAAATTTTAGTATCTTTCAATTAAATTCGAGGCTACTCATGTGATAGTTACTTTTTTTCTTTTTTTATTTTTTTTATTTTGAGGAAAATAAAGTTATTCATTCATCATATCGTCAATGAGTACAGTAGAAATAAAAAATGGCGGAAAATAAGATCATTCCACAATATCATGTAGTGACTTAGCAGGTTTGGCTAATGTGTGGTCAACTTGGTTAGCTGATCTCTTGATCCAACTATATTTGATCCTTGGTAGATTTCTAGCAATAAGTTGACATTCATCAACGAGGGCACCAAAGTATGAATTATCCACACTATTACTCTGAAAAGCATTATAGACCAAGAGAGCATCAATTTCGACGATGCAAACCTCGGGGAGTTTATTTTTTATCCATGATAGAGCCTCGCGAACGCCAAGGTTTCATCTATAAGTGGGTCAACAATTCCTTGCACAGGGACGATTCTGGTAGCAACAAAGGATCCCATGTCATCTTGAATCACAAGGCCAATTCCGATTCTTCCTGGGTTGTCAAACACAGCAGCATCAATATTTATCTTGAAAGAACCCAAACTAGGCGGTGTCCACTTTACAATTTCCGTTCCATTTGGCCTAACCGTAGTCTGTTTTTTAGTCTGATTGGCCTCACGCCATTGTTGGAGAAGATTCTTAGCCATTGTCATCACCTTTTCAGTAGTAAATGATTTGGCTCTCTAGACAATTTCATTTCGATTCATCCATATTGCCCAACAGGTCATTGCAATCATCTCTCGCTCCTGATGATGAGTATTAAAAATATTTGTTAACCATTCTTTGAAGTCAGCCGCATGGAACAGTGAGTCATTTATTCCCATTGCCCCCCAAATTCTTTGCGCAAACTCACAAGAGGCTGGAACATGCAGTACCGTTTCTTCTTGCATTAAGCAAACTGGGCAGTCAGTGGCTATGAATATCAACTTTTTTAGTCCTCAATTGGCCGGCTGTTGGAAGAACGTTGAGCTGCCCTCTAGAGAAGGTTTCTGACTTTAGCAGGGGTTTTGCATTTCCAAAGATTGTTCCAAACACTCTCCGTATTAGTGGGGTGATGTGCAGAGGAACTCTTCATAAGTTGTTGATATCCGTTTCTGACCTAGTAGTCTCCCTTTTTGTCATGAATCCACAGCATACGGTCATCCCTCCCGATAGCTGTTAAGGGAATTTTTGTAATTTGGAAACGATCCTCCTCATTAAAAAAATCAGTAAGTAGATTATAATCCCATCTACATTCTCCTTCAATGATGAGTTGGTTTACTGCATCAACTTCTCTCTCTGGAGGTGGTTCCGAAGTTACCATACCTTGGTTTTCGTTAGAAAGCAAGGATCATGCCAGATTCTAGTTGAGAGCCCATTATTCACTTGAATTCTGTAACCTTCTTTCAATAGAGGTTTGGCTACATATATGCTACGCCAAATGTAACTCGGCCTATAGTTGCTTCCAAGAATGTCGTTGATGGATAGTATCGAGATTTCGGAATCCGGGCAACCAATGAAGTAGGTTGCGTTAGCAGCTTCCAACCAATCTTGCCGAGAAGAGCTATGTTCATTTCATGCAATTTTCTTAATCCCATTCCGCATTTAGCTTTTGGGAGACAAAGTTTATATCGTATTTCAGGCTATCGACCATCATTTTGTAACTCGTACTTGTGAGTGAAAAACTGCTTTGATAAGAAATAAGCATTATTTAATTTATTATGTCACTTCATAAAGTTTATATGAGATGTTTATTTAGAATTGTACTTATAATAAATTATATAAGTTGTTGAAGTTATTTATTTTCAAATTTATTTAGAATAACATGATTTTAAAATAAAGTGAATGTTTGAATATAATCAGTTCAACTAAACATTTCATGGACACAGTATATCATATTACATATCTCAGTATAATTAAAGTTTATTTTAAAACCATTAAAAGTACCAAGGTGATTTTAACCCAATCTAAACTGATGTGAATGTGTTTCTATAGTCTATGACCTGATATGGTTATTTTATCCGCTCTACATTATTATGAATGTTTTATAGTGTATACAAGAATATGGCCTTTGGGCAGCTCTATGCGCGTACGACCAAAGTTCAGAATTTTAGAATTATCAGATTATGAATAGTCTTGCCATATACATTCATATTAACCGATACATTAGCATGGTGATTCCAAGTATCTTTTTGATGTAATTTTCTGGTATTATTATAGTTTATCATAATACAAATTATAGAATTCAATTATTCAGTTTATAGAATAAGCCCTTGTTTGAGACCCATTATTTAGAAAAATTTGTGGTTTGGAATAGTATTTTTGGAGGATGTGTGATTAAAAAATATTTGAAAAGTAAAAAATGGTAGACTTGACTAAAATAGATGGTTGATATTGAGTGTTGAATAAATCTTATTTACAAAAAAAGGGTGTCAAACAGGGGCTAAATATTTCAGTTTATGAAATTACATTTTACTCAAATTTTCATTCATATAAGATTATTTATGTTAAAATACCATACAAATATTTATTTAGAATAAAGAATTAAGGATTTTATAATTCAATCATGTTTCGATTATTTAAGGCATATATCAAAATTTTAGAATATATTGGGGTCGTAATAGTGTAAGTAAAACTTTTCTGCAAAATTCTACAGAAGAATTATATTTATTTCAGCACAAACCACTAACTGAGTAACAATCTCACATGATTTTTCACTACTTTCCTTATCAGATAGTAGCTAAGTTGTAGCGCCCCGATTTCTAAATACCCGGTTCACCACGTCATCGTCTGATCTAACTTTAAAAATAATATTTTAGCGGAAGAAATAACTGAAATTCATTTTTGGCAACATGAAATAAACTGTAATGGTCGATAAAATCTAAAACCTTTATGAAACAATTCGAAATAATAAATCGAACCATTGATAATACAAAACAATTGGCAATGTCATAATTTCTCAAATACTTGAAATTCTCAAAATTATCCAATGTTTGGAAATACGGATCATTAAAATAAGATTTTCAACCATTTAACAACTATTGCCACAATCATCCATCACTTGCCACCCTCTCCGAAATCTGTAAATATTGTTAAAATAGACATGAGCATTTCATAGAAATACTCAGTAGACTCATCGTCAATTAATTAATCTACAATATGATTGAACACATAAATGCATGCTCTTTAGAAATCATAGGGTGTGGGTAGTCTCTTCTCGTGCATTAAAGCACATGGCTTCTCTTTAAAAAATCATAGGCTCTTTAAAATTATCGGGTGTGGGTAGTCTCTTCTTGTGCATTAAAGCACGTGGCTTCTCTTTGAAAAATCATAGACTCTTTAAAATCATCGGGTGTGGGTAGTCTCGTCCCGTGCACTTAAGGCACGTAAGTTATGCATAACATCATCATTTATCTTGCAAGATATTCTCTTCTTTTTTTCTCATGCATAAAAACATATAAGTTATGACAAGCATAACAACATAAATATTTTCGAAGAAATATATTCTTGTCTATTTTCGTAAAAATGACTTCACATAAGTCACATAACATACACATTCACATGCAATCATAATTTAAATCAATTAATAGGGGCGAGCCTACCTTAAATTCAACGAGTGCAAAGTCGAGAGGGAAATGACTTCAATCCTTTAAATCTCCGTACGTCTCGTCTAGCCAATTAGAAAACTAAGTTGAATTGGTCTTTTGAAATTTATAGTTTAAAAATGATAAATTACAATTTGGGGACTGAAATTTATGATTTGAAAGTTGAGGGACTAAAATGAGTACTTTGAAAGTTGGGGGACTAAAATGAATACTTTGAAAGCTGAGGGACTAAAATGAATACTTTGAAAGTTAATGGACTAAAATGAATACTTTGAAAGTTGAGGGACTAAAATGTAAATTTTCAAAAGCTGAGTTGAAACTCAAAACGAATATTAAACTATTGGGCTGAAATAATAGATTTTAAAAATGGTGTGGCTGATTAAAATCATTTAAAACTTAAGGGCTGAGATGATTAATTTAAAAACTATAGGAACTGGTTTAAAACACTTTAAAACCGGGGAACAAGCTGTGAATTTTCCAAAAAAGTTTCAAATATACAAATATATACATAAATACATATCTCTGTCTAGCAAAAAATGAGAGAGAGCAGCAGGGGCGGTGAGGCCCCCGTCACGACCCTGGCGCTACAGCCGCCAGTTGGCCTGTAGGCCGCCCAGGGTGGCGGCGAGAGGCGGCCAAAGAGGGGTTTCCAATTTTAGGGAGTTTGGTGCGAGATGGGTGCGAAATCGATGGCTAAACCGAGGCTGGAAATTGCACTTTCCGTTGGTGAATCGACGGTTGAGGTAAGTACTTGGCTTCGATTCTTCTCAGTTTTGGGTTTGATTGGCTCATTGGTGGGGATTTGGGTGTTGATTGGAGCTGGGATGATTTGGTTGGTGGTCGAGGTGATGATGATGAAGATGATGAAGGAGGTGGCGGTGGTGACGGTTTGGAGTTGAGTTGCTGTGAAGATGGGTTGAGAACTTGGTTTGATTTTTGGGACTGTTGTGCAGTGGGTTCGGTGTGGGCTGGCCGTGGTGGTGATGTTGGTGGTTTTGGGTTGATTTTGTCTTTGAAATTTGAGCAGTGCTGGCCGGTTACATTTGGTGGTGGCAGTGAAGTGGTTGTGCAGGTGGGTTACTGCCGGGTTGTGGTGGTGCTGCACCATGTGGTTGGATGGAAATGGGCAGGTTCGGTTGTGGTGTGGTGCCTGCGTGTGGTGGGTGCAAGGTTGTGTGAGTGGTGGTGGTGCAATGAGGTGGTTACCTAGCTTCGGGAGGTGGTTAGAAATCAATGTTAGAATGGAGTTGAAGAGATGCTGAGCCTCTAATGTCGTGAAAGGGAGCCTGAAATCAGAGTGAGGCTGGATGAAGGTGATGCTGAGAGTTGGGTTTGGAGGAGTAGGTGATATAGAGCTAGGGTATGGTATGGTATGGGATTGATGTGATAGGTGGAGGTTGGTGGTGTGAAAACCTAGACAAGCATTGCACGTAGTTCGAGGAAAATTCGCACGCGAAATCAACTGGGTCGGAAGAATGAAACTGATAAAAGGAGATTGGTGAAATTTGGAATTTAAAATGATTTTGAAAATAATAATTTAAATAAATAATTAAAATAATAAAATTTCGGAATTTCGGAATTTATTTAAAATCGAATAGACTTTACGTTTCTCGACTTGGCTAAACGAATACGTCACGTCGTTAACTTAAAAATGGGTGAGATCGCAACGGCACAGTTTTCATAATTTTAAAATAATTATTTAAGTGTGTGAAAATTCTTGGTCGCTATAACCTTGCCCCCTTAAAATAATTTCGTCCTCGAAATTAAACTTACTCGATCTATGATTTCTAGATACTTGGCTAGGATCTCCTCTTTCTTTTCCCAAGTAGCTTCATCAGTATTGTGACCCTACTGGACTTTGACTAAAGGAATCTCTTTATTTCTTAAGACATGGACTTTTCTCTCTACTATGCACATAGGTGCCTCTTCATAAGTCAAATATTTCTGAAATGCAAGAGACTGATAATTCACCACATGATTAGGATCATAAACATACTTTCTTAATAGGTAAACATGAAAACATTGTGAACAGCTGCAAGTTCTGATGGCAAAGCCAAACAATAAGCCACATTACCCACTTTCTCTACTATTGCAAATGGTCCGATGAAACGAGGCCTTAATTTCCCTTTCTTTCCAAAACGAAAGGTACCCTTCATATGAGCTACTCTCAAGAACACTTTCTCTCTAATATCAAACATTAAGTTTCTTCTTTGATCGGCATAGCTTTTCTGTCTGTCTTGGGCATCTTTAATCCGTAATCTGATCTTCTCGATAGCCTATACTGTTTTCTAAATTAATTCTAAACCCAATGATTTGCTCTCGCCAACTTCGTATGGTGACATATCAACCGTAGCCCGAAAACTGTTATTGTAGGCAAATTCCACCAATGGTAGATGAATCTCCAAACTACCACTGAAGTCTAGCACACAGGCTCTAAGCATATCCTCCAGTGTCTGAATAGTGCGTTCAGATTGCTTGTCTGTCTAGGCAGTACTAAAATTTAATTTAGTACCCATTGCCACCTGTAAACTCTTCCAAATCTCAAGGAAAAATTCTTGGATCTCTATCTGAAAAATGGACACTAGCAATCCATGAAATCGGACAACCTCTCTAACATATATCTGTACCTCATACGAAGCTAGGCGAAAAGACACTTGGTAGCTATTGTGTAGAACTCAATTAATCATCCGACATTATCCAACTTATTAACTCCTTCATTAACATTCTATTTCCGACATTTCAAGGATCTATACTGATATCGAATCCAAGATATAAATATCAATCATTTCAATGCTTAAACTCAAAATCAAGAAGATTGATCAAGAATAAAACCTTATGATCCAAAACATAGAAACGCGGTATCAATTTCAAAACATTGAGTACAAAACCCAAACTTGGCAGAATCTTTTTGAAAAGATTTACGAACGTAATCATTTCTAAACTCGACTGAAATTTCCTTTTCAAAATTGAAGGAATTCAAACTTAAATCCTTTAGTCCATACTTCTAAATCATGCATCAAGTACTTGGTATCACATACTTATTCTACCTGAAGACTAACGTACTAACCTAAAGCAGCATCATAAGGATCAGATATGATATTCTCAAACTTAAGAAACCTCACTAACTTCAAAATCTAAAATTCAAGATACAATTTCTCCTATTCTCCAAAACTTCAATTCATGCCACACTTTGAACAATACTCTGATTAAGTCTATGATCAATGAATAAAACTTCTGTGAACTATATAGGATTCCTCATAAAGTTTACTTAACCCAAAGATACAATCTCATTATAAGTAAAAGTCACACAATTGGTCATATCAGGTTTTCCATTATTGTAGCAAAATATTTTGCTCACATCTAAAGTACAACCGATAATAAGTAATCGAAACTGCATCACCAAAACTTTAAATAAACCCATATATCTTATAACTCAACATGAAGATTCTCAATCGTAGGTAATATTTCACCATAATTCAATAAACCATCAAGATAAGATCAATTAACTCAATATCCACACGATCCTTTACGGGATAACCATAACATCTATTAACTGTCTAGTCACCATATCTTGTAGTAATCATGTAACATGTCACTTATCATCGTATCATATGACCTCAAATAATCATATCAATCTCTCTCTAAGATTACAATATAATAACCATCATATCCATCACATGAACCTTATACGTCAATATGCTCATTGATATGATCTTATCATAAACTTTCCTCCGATCAAATGCATTACATCTGCAATACTTGTACAAATCTAGGACCTGATAAAAATCTCTTTCATCAATTTCATCCAACAATTTTCTCGCATGACATTCTAGTATCATCAATGAAAACTTAATGTACATCGGTGAATCATTCAAATCACGAGGAAACCCTGATTTATTTTCCATGACCGAGACTCATCTTTCTTCGAATTCTACTTAGAACCAAATATAGCATAACTTATTCATGGAAAGTCAACTTATTTCATAATCTCAACACATCATCACTTTCAGTTCTCACTATAAGAGCAATCGCGTTATTCCTTATAATTCTCTATTGTACCTTTTATATTCAAATGACCTTATGACAATCATCAGTATCTCACATAATTCCAAACATTCAATCACATGTCTCCAATTTCTCACTTTGAAAAAATGGTTACTCCTTTAAGGCATCTCACCATAAAATATTTTCAATATCTTCCATTCATGATAACTGACTCTTCCAAATAATCATATTACATGTAAATAACCAAATCTTTAACACATCATGTACCAGATCAACTTCCAAAATAAATCAACAGTATTATCGCATATCCTCATAATTTATAATATTCTCCAATAAAAGTGATCATTTCTTATTAATAATCAATTTGTTCCCAATAGTAATTAAGATTCTTCCCAATAATGTCATAATATTTGTCTTCACTCATCTTTCAAAATATAACTTGACATTTCCCAATGTATGGATCAAGTCATCACGTAACTTCGTGTATACCTTCATATATCCAAGTAGTTGTATACATCATCTTGTTTTTGAAATTGTGAAACAAGGAGAGCGTTTCAATAAAACTATATCCATTACAAAAATGATCAAACTTCGAAGAAGTCAAAAATATCTCAAGAGTCATTATCCCTTTTTATCCTTTACTAAATCTCGCTTGTGGTGTAAATGAACTTGCAAGTCTAACCTCAATTCTCTTAGTGGGTGCTTACCCTACTATGCACTTACCTCAAAATGATAAAATTCTAAGCAGAGTCTCCCTTGTAATTTGGACTTATCCAGCCCATAGGTATACTTCATAACCAACAATAACAAATAACTCCACATTTGACCACAACGATTTAAATATTGACAACAATTCCAACAAACTTCAATATCACCAAAAATATCCCAGAAAATCAATTCATAATTCCTCAACATAACAATTTCAAATCATAGTTTCCAATATCAATATTTTACTTCCTTCAATACATTAATTGGATCAAATGACCACCCATTAGTCATACTTATAAATATATGACACAAATCATAATCCCAAAATTAAATCACAAGGCCAAACTATATTATAAATCTCTCTCAAAATAGAGGAATAATTCACTTACTCAAACACAATATCAATTCTTTAATTCCCAATAATTAAGAATCAAATCTTTAAATCTCAAATTTCATCATTCCTCTCATAAAAGTCTCAATAAAATCATATTAATTATACTCTCAACATCTCATCACAACCTCATAAAACTGGCTGGCTATTTCTCGTTGATTTACTGAAAATGTTGACAACAAGTGACTAATGAATTTCGCAACAGTTGCTCTAAAACCACTAGCCGTGGCCTCATAATGCGCGGCACAGTAATCGATAATGTGGTCATATATCCTAACATGAGGTGTTGGTCCAAACGATATATATTTCAAAAATATTTTCTAATCCTTTCTGTTAATCCCTCGTAAATGGTGCCATGTCTAAAATCAATTATGGAAAGTCCAGTTAGGGTTCATCATTTCTAAGTTTGAGGAAAAAAATTATTATAAAATCATTTTTAAATCATATTATTCCCATTATGCTCAACACTCGTTCTCTTTCTTTTCTCTTCTTTCTGATTTGGATATGATTTCTCGTTATGCTCCAAAACTCATTTCTTTCTTTCTTTTTTTCTTATTCGGATACAATCTCTTTCTCTTCTCTTCATTCTTTCTCATAAATCATTAAAATAAGTATCCGAAATACTGAAATAACGTTAAACATCATAAACTTCTTTACCTCGGAGTTGGTGGGACGAGTGATGGCAGTGACAATCTTCATCAATAATAATTAAATAGTGTAAAATGTTTCTTGAAATTTCTTTTTGAAAATTTGCCAGTCTACAGAAACGCAGACTGGCTCTGATACCAAGTTGTAGTGCCCCGAGTTCTAAATACCCGGTTCACCACGTCATCGTCTGATTTAACTTTAAAAATAATATTTTTGGGGAAGAAATAACTGAAATTCATTTTTGGCAACATTAAATAAACTGTAATGGTCGATAAAATCTAAAACCTTTATGAAACAATTCGAAATAATAAATCCAGCCATTGATAATACAAAATAATTGGAAATGTCATAATTTCTCAAATAATTGAAATTCTCAAAACTATCCAATGTTTGGAAATACGGATCATTAAAATAAGATTTTCAACCATTTAACAACTATTGCTACAATCATCCATCACTTGCCACCCTCTCCGAAATCTGCAAATATTGTTAAAATAGAAATGGGCATTTCATAGAAATACTCAGTAGACTCATCGCCAATTAATTAATCTACAATATGATTGAACACATAAATCCAGACTCTTTAGAAACCATAGGGTGTGGGTAGTCTCTTCTCGTGCATTAAAGCACATGACTTCTCTTTAAAAAATCATAGGTTCTTTAAAATCATCGGGTGTGGGTAGTCTCTTCTTGTGCATTAAAGCACCTGGCTTCTCTTTGAAAAATCATAGGCTCTTTAAAATCATTAGGTGTTGGTAGTCTCGTCCCGTGCACTTAAGGCACGTAAGTTATGCATAACATCATCATTTATCTTGCAAGATATTCTCTTCTTTCTTTCTCATGCATAAAAGCATATAAGTTATGACAAGCATAACAACATAAATATTTTCGAAGAAATATATTCTCGTCATTTTCATAAAAATGACTTCACATAAGTCACATAACATACACATTCACATGCAATCATAATTTAAATCAATTAATAGGGGTGAGTCTACCTTAAATTCAACGAGTGCAAAGTCGAGCGGGAGATGACTTCAATCCTTTAAATCTCCGTACGCCTCGTCTAGCCAATTAGAAATATAAGTTGAATTGGTCTTTTGAAATTTATAGTTTAAAAATGATAAATTACAATTTGGGGACTGTAATTGATGATTTGAAAGTTGAGGGACTAAAATGAGTACTTTGAAAGTTGGGGGACTAAAATGAATACTTTGAAAGCTGAGGGACTAAAATGAATACTTTGAAAGTTAATGGACTAAAATGAATACTTTGAAATTTGAGGGACTAAAATGTAAATTTTCAAAAGTTGAGTTGAAACTCAAAATGAATATTAAACTATTGGGCTGAAATAATAGATTTTAAAAATGGAGTGGCTGATTAAAATCATTTAAAACTTAAGGGCTGAGATGATTATTTAAAAACTATAGGGACAGGTTTGAAACACTTTAAAACTGAGGAACAAGCTGTGAATTTTCCAAAAAAGTTTCAAATATACAAATATATACATATATACATATCTCTCTCTCGTAAAAAATGAGAGAGAGCAGCAGGGGCGATGAGGCCCCCGTCACGACCCGGCGCCACAGCCGGCGATTGGCTGGCGGGCTGCCCAGGGTGGCGGCGAGAGGCTGCCAAAGAGGGGTTTCCGGTTTGAGGTAGTTTGGTGCGAGATGGGTTCGAAATCGATGGCTAAACCGAGGCTGGAAATTGCACTTTTCGGTGGTGAATCGACGGTTAAGGTAAGTACTTGGCTTCGATTCTTCTCAGTTTTGGGTTTGATTGGCTCATTGGTGGGGATTTGGGTGTTGATTGGAACTCGGCTGATTTGGTTGGTGGTCGATGTGATGATGATGAAAATGATGAAGGAGATGGCGATGGTGACGGTTTGGAGTTGAGTTGTTTTGAAGATGGAACTTGGTTGGGTAGTTGGTTTGATTTTTCGGACTGTTGTGCAGTGGGTTCGGTGTGGGCTGACCGTGATAGTGATGTTGGTGGTTTTGGGTTGATTTTAGCTTTGAAATTTGAGCAGCGGAGGCCGGTTGCATTTGGTGGTGGCAGTGAAGTGGTTGTGCAGGTGGGTTACTGCCGGGTGGTGGTGGTGCTGCACCATGTGGTTGGATGGAAATGGGCAGGTTCGGTTGTGGTGTGGTGCCTGCGTGTGGTGGGTGCAAGGTTGTGTGAGTGGTGGTGGTGCAATGAGGTGGTTACCTGGCTTCGGGAGGTGGTTAGAAATCAATGTTAGAATGGAGTTGAAGAGATGCTGAGCCTCTAATGTCGTGAAAGGGAGCCTGAAATCAGAGTGAGGCTGGATGAAGGTGATGCTGAGAGTTGGGTTTGGAGGAGTAGGTGATATAGAGCTAGGGTATGGTATGGTATCGGATTGATGTGATAGGTGGAGGTTGGTGGTGTGAAAACCTAGACAAGCATTGCACGTAGTTCGAGGAAAATTCGCACGCAAAATCAATTGGGTCGGAAGAATGAAACTGATAAAATGAGATTGATGAAATTTGGAATTTAAAATGATTTTGAAAATAATAATTTAAATAAATAATTAAAATAATAAAATTTTGGAATTTCGAAATTTATTTAAAATCAAATAGACTTTACGTTTCTCGACTTGACTAGACGAATACGTCGCGGCGTTAACTTAAAAATGGGTGAGATCACAGCGGCACAATTTTCATAATTTTAAAATAATTATTTAAATGCGTAAAAATTCTTGGTCGCTACATAAGTTGAGCATCATTGGAGCCTATTGATCCACCAAGCCGAGTCACATATCATTGTTAGTTGCATGACTCATTTTATTAGTTTCGAGCCATGGGAATTTTTTTTTTGTCTCTGTCATGGTCCTATTTTTAGCATGTGGCAGGACGTTAAAGTTAGAATGTTCTAGAAAACATTAACAAGGGCCATAGAAAGACAACACCAAGTGGATGGATCTGGCAGCATGTACGCATGGAACAAGCGGGACACATGAAATGAGACTTTCTAGATTCGAATCATCATGTCGCTAACAGAAAGATCTAGACACATCTAGCCTCAATTTTTTCCAGAGGATTCTAGGGAATGCTAGGCCATTCCTTGTAAATAATGTTGTAGTATTTTATATAAAATTCTAGACATAGAGAATTCTAGATAACCAATAATAGTCGTATGATGTAATTAATCTTAGCTGTCCATTAGTTGAGGCATTGCCTATAAATAGGTAGGTATTGTAATTTGTAAAGTTTAAGAGAGTGATCTCAAACTCAAACCCTTATAAGAAAGCTTGATAATATAAAGCATTCATTATAAAACCCTTGTGTTCTAGCTTTTTCCTTCTTGCCTAAGTGTTCGTTTCTCATTTCAAGGCCGAGGATTAGGCTGACTTAGCATTAAACCGTGATTGGAAAGAGTTATGAGATGCTAAGGTCACACGATTTATTTGAAATTAACAAGCCCCTGACTATCATGTTGGATAAGCTGTTTTGAGTCTTGTATATTAATATCATGGGATAGCTGCATATTTCGTATTTTTAGTACATTTAGAGGTTTTTACTTTTGAAGAAAAATATATATCCTTTTGCATGCACTTTTTTAGCTAGTTAGTTTATAGAGAGGTAGATGTTCCCCATTTTACATCATATATATTTGTTTGAAGAATTTGTTTCTTTTAAGGTGGTTTTAGTCCATATTACAAGAGAAAATCTGACAAATTTCTTTCAAAATTTTATCATATCCAAATAATTTTAAAGTTTCCTTGGTGGTGGTCAAGCATATAGCTGGCATCTACCATCAACATACGTTATGTCTCGAATCTACTAATGTGGTTTGGAAAGGATTGTGTCACATACCATCTCAAAATGCATTCACCTGACAAAACAATAAGAGTAGAGACTCAATTGCAAAAAAATACATGTATACTAACATTTGAGAAATTCTTTAGAGCACATATCTTAATCACATGTATATCATTGAGTGTGTGACATTAGTTCATAGTTTAGTTCATCACATCACATAAAACACATGAAAACCATGTTAGGACCATTGCAGCCCTACTGCAAGGGCAATGCACCAAATTTCAGATTCTGGTCCCTACTTGGCTACATCTCTTCATGATCCTATTGAACTCCAAATGATTTTAAATTTTAGTATGTTGTAGACCATGCTTTGTATCTTCATATACCTTGAGGTTGCTTGAGAAAATTTCAGTTTATTGATGCGATGGCATGGGCTGAATGTCAGTGGTTGTTAACTTTTGAAAAATCAAAATTTTGTTTTATCCTTAGTTTGGGGATGTTGGTATTGAATATTCTTAGTTTCTTTATGGTGTTCACATCTTCTAAAGTTGTTTATCTCTTATTTGCAAGGGACACACCACCTTAAACACCTCGATTCAAGCTAGAAAAATACAAGAAAATGGTAAAGATCATCAAATTAACATCAAACAAAAGCTTCAAGGCAATGAAACACCTCCTCTACACTTGGGAAGTACTAGTACCCTCTCTATCTTTTATCTTGTTTCACATATTTACATCTATTTGACAAACATTGAGGACAATATTTATTTTTAGTTTGGGGTGGAAAATCTCATTCATTCATACTCATTCTATGCACTCATTCGATTTTATTGTGATATATAAAAAATAATAATAAAAACTTGAAAAATTAAAAAATCTTACTTGATTTGCTTGTTGCCTATGATATATTTCGTATTGAATTTCTGTTTAATTGGAATTCTAGACAACATATGTGCTTAAATGTTTTCTTCTTGCTTATCCATGTTTTACTTTTCTAAAATTGAGCACATAGCCATGGTTGAATAATTATATGTGGAGAGATTTATTCAGCATATATGGGGCAATTTTAAATTTTTCGACCTGTGTTTGACTCTATGATTCCTAACCTTAGATTTATAGACATCCCAACCTTCAAACTTAGAAAATAAAATTGCTCAAGTGCAGTTTGAGGGTGAAAAGATTGGTGAAGGTAGGCTTAAACTTTTGAGGGTCTGAAGTTCCTGAAATGTATCTTTGGTCTGCGAGGTCTTGGTCAAAGAGTATTTTTCACCTTATTTTGCAACGCAAAATATACTTGCAAGTGTATGGATCGTGAAAAGTAATGAGGTGGACAAAAGAGTCAGGATTATTGTTCCCACAAGAACTGCTATTAATTACAAAAATAGATTAGTTCCCACCTTATTTGAACAATCGAAAAGTTTTTCTAGTATTTTAAACTAAACTAAAGAAATAAATTACGAGATTATTTTATTTTTAAAATGACTGTAAAGTAGTTGGGACTCAAGGTTTCACCTAGCCAATTAAACTAATTCCAATTCCAGTTTTTTTATTTCCTAAATATGCATTAAGTTGAATTCACTTATGTATATTGAGATTCATCTTTCGAGTTTAAATCAATTCTACGTAATCAAATAAACCATGTACCTCTACAGATGGTCCGAATTATTCCTTATCTATATGCATAGAACACAAGAATTCACACAGGATTGCGATAATAACAAAAATATATCTCTATCTCCTGTCCAATTACTGAATTTTATTCCTATGTCTAGTTTGTTAGCTCATCTCTCGAATTATGAAAATAAACCACGAAATCATGAATTAGTGGCCAATTAACTCATACATTAAACTCAATAAAATCAACACATGCAACAAATCCTTAAAACAATGGAATTTGGAATTTAAATAAATAATTAGGCTACGTCGTTCATCCCAACATGAGAATTTAGTTACACATCATGATTAAATAACAAAAACAATTAAAATAAGCGTTTATTGAAAATAACTAAGAAAATGGAAAGCATGCACCACGATTCAATTCTTCATGTGATCTTTAAGTCTTGCCCCTTTGCTATGCATTGATCTCCCAAGAATCCAATGTAAAAATCTGAGTTTTAGGCTCTTCTTAGGTGAGACAAAGGTCTGAAATTTGTGCCTCATATGTTGTATATATGGGTTTTGCAAAACACTAGTGAAAGAAGAAGGAAACATGTTGAATCTGCACGTAAATAGCCTCAACACGGCCCAGACGGAGAACCAAGCGATTGCGGGGAGATGTGTTTAACTATCGGGTTGAATTTTTACAGAATCGCGCGACCGCACACCTTTGTACTAAACAATCACATGGTTGTAGCGTCCAGTGCATTTTTCAACTTTGAAGTCCGTATAAGTAAGTCCCTAGCTTTTATTTTCAACTTTAGTCCTACATTTTCAATTGAAGCATTTTGGTCCCCATACTTTAGAATCTTCTCAATTAGCTCGTTTCAACTCTCAACTTCTTCAATTGGGTCCTCCAATTCTTGATTTCTTCCATTTAACACAATGTATCTTTCCCGGTTGATGTCATTAACTTCTCAATTGTCCAATTTAGCTCCAAATGTTATCCAATTGCGCATTATTTCCATCAATTGCTTCATTCACATAATTTTGGGATATTTTCGGAACTGTAAAAAAGTAAACAAAAATTAAATAGTATTTATTCTAAATATAATATTCTAATTTTGACATATAAATAAGTGTATACAACACATTTATCAAATAGCCCCAAACTAGAATTATTGTTCATCCTTGAATGAACTAAAACTAAATTATACTTCAAAACAAAAGTCAAAATTATAAAATGAACTCAAAGTCAATTTTCCCATCATATGCTTCAATGTTCATATCAAACATACACTCCAGAATAGAAAGTCAAACAGCACAATAAAATAATTTGATACTTGTGTGATGCTCAACTTTTCATGTGTGTGTGAATTGCCACAATCAAATCATACTCATATCAAGATATGATCAAAATAGTGCAGCTCAAAATTGCATTAGTCCATATCCCAGGTGGTTAAACAATGCTTTTCTAACAATTTCTTGCATCTCTCAGGTTGGATCACTTCCTTATGATTTTCTCTCAAATCCTAGGGTTCTTTATGCTTATGTGGTTTCTAAACATTAAACATTGCATTTTTCCACATAAAGCGGTCAGAAATGGTTAAGTCTTCCCTAAAAATATGATGTGATCCAGGATAGGAGCTCAAAGAAGCGATCAAGTCACGGGTGATGCAACAATATTCTACACAGGAAAATGAGAAAATTACATGTTAGAGTCAAGCCGAGAAGACGAACGGATCAAGCCGAGTCGAAAGATCAAAGTCTCAAGGTGAGTAACATATTTACGGCCGTAAGGACATATATCGTGGCCGTAACCTCCTCTTGGGTGAAAACGCTGAATTTCAAAAATTAAATACTTACGGCCGTAAGCCTCATGTCACGGCTGTAACATTGGGACAAAATTACACTTACGGCCGGAATTTCCATCTTCACAGCCGTAACTGCTCAGCGGGATAAAATTTTGCATATTTTATTTCCTTTTTAGTTTTAAATTATTTTAGGTTACCAGAACTCTATTTTGAGTCAATTAGCCACTAGGGTTTTGTTTTGCTTATTTATTACCTTTTCATTCAATGTAATATTCCGACTTTGATTTTGATAAACAGTTTATTGAGGTTTCAATAAAATTATAGGTGGATTTCCTATATTTCTTCGAGCTTATCAAAGAGTGATTCTTTCTGGCGTTCATCCCGAACTTATCAAATATTCATGAGAGTATTTGTGGTGGTCAAATCAGGAACTTATCAAGGAAGTTGGACAGATCCTCGTGGCGTTTCAAAAGTCTTGGTTCTTTATTCTACATCGTCGATCTTCGCATCATGAATATTGTGTCAAGATTCCACATTCCATCCATAACGTGGGTTCAAAACTTCTCGACGTTAATTCTGCTCATCTCGATTCGTATCATCTGGTATTAGAGCTGGACTCTGAGTTCAGGTTCTTCTTCTATCCAGTTTGATTTTTATGTGTTTATCATAGAGTCTGCCACATAAAATCATCCATATCCTTTTTTTTGTGACCGTCATAAATTTCCAGTTTTTAATCCATATAAAAATCCTAAAATTGTTTGTATCCTTTTTTTCATTCAATTTAAGTTTCGTTTGTTTTTTTACGATAGTGTTGAATTATCGGATTTATAAAAAAAAAATTATTTATTTAAACCGAAAATTCATCCATTATTCAGAAAAAATGAAGGAATCGTTCCAAAATTCAAGAACCACATTCTTGAGTTTCCTTAAAATTCTTGGTATTCTTTCCTACCAAGTCAAAATTAGAAATCGTTCTTGCAATTTGATATCTAAATCCTCCTCGTTCTTGATTTTTTTTAAAAACATCAGATAAGGAATGCATTATGATTCGGGCTCCTTGTTCAAAACTAGATGTTATGTGGATCATAAGGGGTGCAGTGTGGCAATTGATGGAGAGTGCTTTACTAATTCTGTTAGAAGCACTGTGGGTGAAAAATTTGGAATACCCCTAGTACCACATTATAAACCTTATAGGATGACGTGAATGAGGGAGTTTGGAAAGTTCTATAACCAAACAAGTTCTAGTGCCTATCTCCCATGGAAGGTATAGTGAGGATGTATGGTGCGATGTAGTGTCATTAAAATCTTATCATATTTTATTGGGAAAACCATGAAAACGTAGGAGGGAGGCTATATATGATAAGAGTATGCACATATACAAATTCCTTAAGAAAGGGAAAATATGCGCACTATATGGGTTGGCAGTAGAGGACGCACTAGAATATTTACGGAGGATAAGGAAGGAAACTGAAAGGTGGTGTAATAGGAAGCATCATGGGGATAAGGATATTGAGAAGAATGAGGTGGATTTGAAATTAAAAACAGATGATCAAACTCCAAAATTTGGCGAGGAAAAGGAAGAGTTGGGTAGCGAGGGAATCATTGAAAATACAATTGTTGATGATGAGAAGCATGAGTTCGAAGTTGAGGTGGGTGTTCAAAATTTGAGCTTTAAAGTGGAAGATCCACATTTGAGTAGTGATGAGGTAGTGCATAAATTTTTTGATAAAAATGTGGATTTAGAAGAAGTGGTTGGGTGTGAAGAAAAAGAGAAAGAGGTGGTTGAGCGAAAAGTTGAAAAGAATGGGGAAGGTGAAGTGAAAGGCCTCATAGTCATGGAAAATGAATTGGAGATAATGAGTCGTGAGGAAAATGATCCGTATCTTGTACCATTTGAAACTAACATTCCCCACACTATTTTATTTAAATATTTTTTGCAGGATAATAGAATTTGGAAAAATTGGTCAAGCCATTCATGTAATCCCAGTTGCAAAATACTGTTGGTTGATCCTGTGGCAGGGCCAAGATCAGGAAATGTTTGACAAGAAGTCCAAAAATTTACTCGAGGTCGAATCTTTGTCAAGAGAGGGGGGATGATGTGATCCAGGATAGGAGCTCAAAGAAGAGATCAAGTCATGGGCAACACATCAACATTCTACACAGGAAAATGAACAAATTACATGTTGGAGTCGAGCTGAGAAGACGAATGGATCAAGCCGAGTGACAAGATCAAAGTTTCAGGGTGAGTAACATATTTACGGCCGTAAGGACATATATCATGGCCGTAACCTCCTCTTGGGTGAAAACGCAGAATTTCAAAAATTAAATACTTACGGCCGTAAGCCTCATGTCACGGCTGTAACATTGGGACAAAATTACACTTACGGCCGGAATTTCCATCTTCACAGCCGTAACTGCTCAGCGGGATAAAATTTTGCATATTTTATTTCCTTTTTAGTTTTAAATTATTTTAGGTTACCTAGAACTCTATTTTGAGTCAATTAGCAATTAGGGTTTTGTTTTGCTTATTTATTACCTTTTCATTCAATGTAATATTCGGACTTTGATTTTGATAAACAGTTTATTGAGGATTCAATAAAATTATAGGTGGATTTCCTATATTTCTTCGAGCTTATCTAAGAGTGATTCTTTGTGGCGTTCATCCCAAACTTATCAAATATTCGTGAGAGTATTTGTGGTGGTCAAATCAGGAACTTATCAAGGAAGTTGGACAGATCCTCGTGGCGTTTCAAAAGTCTTGGTTCTTTATTCTACATCGTCGATCTTCGCATCGTGAATATTGTGTCAAGATTCCACATTCCATCCATAACGTGGGTTCAAAACTTCTCGACGTCAATTCTGCTCATCTCGATTCGTATCATTTGGTATTAGAGCTGGACTCTGAGTTCAGGTTCTTCTTCTATCCAGTTTGATTTTTATGTGTTTATCATAGAGTCTGCCACATAAAATCATCCATATCCTTTTTTTTGTGACCGTCATAAATTTCAAGTTTTTAATCCATATAAAAATCCTAAAATTGTTTGTATCCTTTTTTTCATTCAATTTAAGTTTCGTTTGTTTTTTTACGATAGTGTTGAATTATCGGATTTATAAAAAAAAATTATTTATTTAAACCGAAAATTCATCCATTATTCAGAAAAAATGAAGGAATCGTTCCAAAATTCAAGAACCACATTCTTGAGTTTCCTTAAAATTCTTGGTATTCTTTCCTACCAAGTCAAAATTAGAAATCGTTCTTGCAATTTGATATCTAAATCCTCCTCGTTCTTGATTTTTTTTAAAAACATCAGATAACGAATGCATTATGATTCGGGCTCCTTGTTCAAAACTAGATGTTATGTGGATCATAAGGGGTGCAGTGTGGCAATTGATGGAGAGTGCTGTACTAATTCTGTTAGAAGCACTGTGGCTGAAAAATTAGGAATACCCCTAGTACCACATTATAAACCTTATAGGATGACGTGAATGAGGGAGTTTGGAAAGTTCTATAACCAAACAAGTTCTAGTGCCTATCGCCCATGGAAGGTATAGTGAGGATGTATGGTGCGATGTAGTGTCCTTAAAATCTTATCATATTTTATTGGGAAAACCATGGAAACGTAGGAGGGAGGCTATATATGATAAGAGTATGCACATATACAAATTCCTTAAGAAAGGGAAAATATGCGCACTATATGGGTTGGCAGTAGAGGACGCACTAGAATATTTACGGAGGATAAGGAAGGAAACTGAAAGGTGGTGTAATAGGAAGCATCATGGGGATAAGGATATTGAGAAGAATGAGGTGGATTTGAAATTAAAAACAGATGATCAAACTCCAAAATTTGGCGAGGAAAAGGAAGAGTTGGGTAGCGAGGGAATCATTGAAAATACAATTGTTGATGATGAGAAGCATGAGTTCGAAGTTGAGGTGGGTGTTCAAAATTTGAGCTTTAAAGTGGAAGATCCACATTTGAGTAGTGATGAGGTAGTGCATAAATTTTTTGATAAAAATGTGGATTTAGAAGAAGTGGTTGGGTGTGAAGAAAAAGAGAAAGAGGTGGTTGAGCGAAAAGTTGAAAAGAATGGGGAAGGTGAAGTGAAAGGCCTCATAGTCATGGAAAATGAATTGGAGATAATGAGTCGTGAGGAAAATGATCCGTATCTTGTACCATTTGAAACTAACATTCCCCACACTATTTTATTTAAATCTTTTTTGCAGGATAATAGCATTTGGAAAAATTGGTCAAGCCATTCATGTAATCCCAGTTGCAAAATACTGTTGGTTGATCCTGTGGCAGGGCCAAGAGCAGGAAATGTTTGACAAGAAGTCCAAAAATTTACTCGAGGTCGAATCTTTGTCAAGAGAGGGGGGATAATGTGATCCAGGATAGGAGCTCAAAGAAGAGATCAAGTCATGGGCAACACATCAACATTCTACACAGGAAAATGAACAAATTACATGTTGGAGTCGAGCTGAGAAGACGAATGGATCAAGTCGAGTGACAAGATCAAAGTTTCAGGGTGAGTAACATATTTACGGCCGTAAGGACATATATCATGGCCGTAACCTCCTCTTGGGTGAAAACGCAGAATTTCAAAAATTAAATACTTACGGCCGTAAGCCTCATGTCACGGCTGTAACATTGGGACAAAATTACACTTACGGCCGGAATTTCCATCTTCACAGCCGTAACTGCTCAGCGGGATAAAATTTTGCATATTTTATTTCCTTTTTAGTTTTAAATTATTTTAGGTTACCTAGAACTCTATTTTGAGTCAATTAGCAATTAGGGTTTTGTTTTGCTTATTTATTACCTTTTCATTCAATGTAATATTCGGACTTTGATTTTGATAAACAGTTTATTGAGGATTCAATAAAATTATAGGTGGATTTCCTATATTTCTTCGAGCTTATCTAAGAGTGATTCTTTGTGGCGTTCATCCCAAACTTATCAAATATTCGTGAGAGTATTTGTGGTGGTCAAATCAGGAACTTATCAAGGAAGTTGGACAGATCCTCGTGGCGTTTCAAAAGTCTTGGTTCTTTATTCTACATCGTCGATCTTCGCATCGTGAATATTGTGTCAAGATTCCACATTCCATCCATAACGTGGGTTCAAAACTTCTCGACGTCAATTCTGCTCATCTCGATTCGTATCATTTGGTATTAGAGCTGGACTCTGAGTTCAGGTTCTTCTTCTATCCAGTTTGATTTTTATGTGTTTATCATAGAGTCTGCCACATAAAATCATTCATATCCTTTTTTTTGTGACCGTCATAAATTTCCAGTTTTTAATCCATATAAAAATCCTAAAATTGTTTTTATCCTTTTTTTCATTCAATTTAAGTTTCGTTTGTTTTTTTACGATAGTGTTGAATTATCGGATTTATAAAAAAAAAAATTATTTATTTAAACCGAAAATTCATCCATTATTCAGAAAAAAATGAAGGAATCGTTCCAAAATTCAAGAACCACATTCTTGAGTTTCCTTAAAATTCTTGGTATTCTTTCCTACCAAGTCAAAATTAGAAATCGTTCTGGCAATTTGATATCTAAATCCTCCTCGTTCTTGATTTTTTTTTAAAAACATCAGATAAGGAATGCATTATGATTCGGGCTCCTTGTTCAAAACTAGATGTTATGTGGATCATAAGGGGTGCAGTGTGGCAATTGATGGAGAGTGCTTTACTAATTCTGTTAGAAGCACTGTGGTTGAAAAATTAGGAATACCCCTAGTACCACATTATAAACCTTATAGGATGACGTGAATGAGGGAGTTTGGAAAGTTCTATAACCAAACAAGTTCTAGTGCCTATCGCCCATGGAAGGTATAGTGAGGATGTATGGTGCGATGTAGTGTCCTTAAAATCTTATCATATTTTATTGGGAAAACCATGGAAACGTAGGAGGGAGGCTATATATGATAAGAGTATGCACATATACAAATTCCTTAAGAAAGGGAAAATATGCGCACTATATGGGTTGGCAGTAGAGGACGCACTAGAATATTTACGGAGGATAAGGAAGGAAACTGAAAGGTGGTGTAATAGGAAGCATCATGGGGATAAGGATATTGAGAAGAATGAGGTGGATTTGAAATTAAAAATAGATGATCAAACTCCAAAATTTGGCGAGGAAAAGGAAGAGTTGGGTAGCGAGGGAATCATTGAAAATACAATTGTTGATGATGAGAAGCATGAGTTCGAAGTTGAGGTGGGTGTTCAAAATTTGAGCTTTAAAGTGGAAGATCCACATTTGAGTAGTGATGAGGTAGTGCATAAATTTTTTGATAAAAATGTGGATTTAGAAGAAGTGGTTGGGTGTGAAGAAAAAGAGAAAGAGGTGGTTGAGCGAAAAGTTGAAAAGAATGGGGAAGGTGAAGTGAAAGGCCTCATAGTCATGGAAAATGAATTGGAGATAATGAGTCGTGAGGAAAATGATCCGTATCTTGTACCATTTGAAACTAACATTCCCCACACTATTTTATTTAAATCTTTTTTGCAGGATAATAGAATTTGGAAAAATTGGTCAAGCCATTCATGTAATCCCAGTTGCAAAATACTGTTGGTTGATCCTGTGGCAGGGCCAAGAGCAGGAAATGTTTGACAAGAAGTCCAAAAATTTACTCGAGGTCGAATCTTTGTCAAGAGAGGGGGGATGATGTGATCCAGGATAGGAGCTCAAAGAAGAGATCAAGTCATGGGCAACACATCAACATTCTACACAGGAAAATGAACAAATTACATGTTGGAGTCGAGCTGAGAAGACGAATGGATCAAGCCGAGTCACAAGATCAAAGTTTCAGGGTGAGTAACATATTTACGGCCGTAAGGACATATATCATGGCCGTAACCTCCTCTTGGGTGAAAACGCAGAATTTCAAAAATTAAATACTTACGGCCGTAAGCCTCATGTCACGGCTGTAACATTGGGACAAAATTACACTTACGGCCGGAATTTCCATCTTCACAGCCGTAACTGCTCAGCGGGATAAAATTTTGCATATTTTATTTCCTTTTTAGTTCTAAATTATTTTAGGTTACCTAGAACTCTATTTTGAGTCAATTAGCAATTAGGGTTTTGTTTTGCTTATTTATTACCTTTTCATTCAATGTAATATTCAGACTTTGATTTTGATAAACAGTTTATTGAGGATTCAATAAAATTATAGGTGGATTTCCTATATTTCTTCGAGCTTATCTAAGAGTGATTCTTTCTGGCGTTCATCCCCAACTTATCAAATATTCGTGAGAGTATTTGTGGTGGTCAAATCAGGAACTTATCAAGGAAGTTGGACAGATCCTCGTGGCGTTTCAAAAGTCTTGGTTCTTTATTCTACATCGTCGATCTTCGCATCATGAATATTGTGTCAAGATTCCACATTCCATCCATAACGTGGGTTCAAAACTTTTCGACGTTAATTCTGCTCATCTCGATTCGTATCATTTGGTATTAGAGCTGGACTTTGAGTTCAGGTTCTTCTTCTACCCAGTTTGATTTTTATGTGTTTATCATAGAGTCTGCCACATAAAATCATCCATATCCTTTTTTTTTGTGACAGTCATAAATTTCCAGTTTTTAATCCATATAAAAATCCTAAAATTGTTTGTATCCTTTTTTTCATTCAATTTAAGTTTTGTTTGTTTTTTTACGATCGGGTTGAATTATCGGATTTATTAAAAAAAATTATATATTTAATCCGAAAATTCATCCATTATTCAGAAAAAAAAGAAGGAATCGTTCCAAAATTCAAGAACCACATTCTTGAGTTTTCTTAAAATTCTTGGTATTCTTTCCTACCAAGTCAAAATTGGAATTCGTTCTTGCAATTTGATATCTAAATCCTCCTCGTTCTTGATTTTTTTTTTAAAACATCAGATAAGGAATGCATTATGATTCGGCCTCCTTGTTCAAAACTAGATGTTATGTGGATCATAAGGGGTGCAGTGTGGCAATTGATGGAGAGTGCTTTACTAATTTTGTTAGAAGCACTGTGGTTGAAACATTAGGAATACCCCTAGTACCACATTATAAACCTTATAGGATGACGTGAATGAGGGAGTTTGGAAAGTTCTATAACCAAACATGTTCCAGTGCCTGTCGCTCATGGAAGGTATAATTCTGCTCATCTCGATTCGTATCACAAAAGATGATAAGTTGTTCCCTTTTCCATGCTTTAGTTTCCAAAGTTCGTTTTACCTTGTCTCTTACCCATCTTTATGTAATTCTTTTCTCAGTTGCTTTCTTTGTGTCCCTTTAGCAAGTTTTAGGTCGATAACTCTCAAGCCAGATGACTTTAGGGCAACGGTTCAGAGAACCCCTCAGACTTAGTTACTTGAGTCACAAAGGCTAAAAAGAAAAGTTAAAGATGTTTTTGTGTCTTGTATGTAAGTCCTCGCTCCCTTAAGCTTTCTAGTTGTCCTATGTAGCGAGTTTTAGGCTGATAGCTCCTAATTTAGATGAATTTAGGGTATCAGGTTTTAACACCCTTAAAAGCTTAATTGCTCGAGTCGAAAGGGCTACGAAGTGAAGAGAAGAATAAGACTTATTTATTGAGTGCTAGTGCTGGTTTATACTCATTGACCAAGTCCTCTTAGACCAAAGACACATTTCGAGAAGTTCAGACCCTCAAAAGTTTAAGCATACTTTTACCAATCTTTCCATCCCCAAACTGTTTTTGAGTAAGTTTAGATTCTAAGTTTAAAGGTTGGGATGTCTATAGATCTAAGGTTAGGAAATCATAGAGTCAATCCTAGGTCGAAAAATTTAAAATTGCGAAACATATACTAAATAAATCTCTCCACAAGTAATTATTCAAACATGACTATGTGCTCAATTTTAGAAAAGTCTAACATGGATAAGCAATAAGAAAAATATTTAAGTACATATGTTGTCAAAAACTCCAACTAAAACATAAATTCAACACAAACTATATCAGGAAAAATCAACAAGATTTTTGGATTTTTCGAGTTTTTTTTTTTTTAATCCCCATAAAATCGAAGGAATATGTAAAATGAATAGACTGATTATGAAGCAAATGACATGAATGAGATTTTTCACTCCGAAACTAGAAAGAAATATTGCCCTCAATATTTGTCAAATAGAGGTAAATATGCAAAACAAGACAAAAGAGAGGGAACTAGCACTTCCCAGGTATATAGGAGGTGTTTCATTGCTTTGAAGCTTTCCTTTGATTGCTATTTGGATGAACTTGGCCCTTCCCTTGCATTTCCCAGCTTGGTTTGAGGTGTTTTGAGTGGTTTTTCCTTGAAAATAAAGATAAATAATTTTAGAAGACATAATCACCATCAAGAAACTGAGGAATTTCAAAACCACCACCCCGAAACTAAGATTTTAAGCAAGATCCTGAGTTTTCAAACATTGTCGACAACATATATTCAAACCTTGACATCACCTCAAAAAATAGAAATTTTTTCGAGCCATATTTTGTTATGTTAAAGTTCATAACATGGTCTACAACATATTAAAAATTCAGAGCACTTGCAATTCAATAGGGTCGTGAAACATTATAGAGAAGTAGGTGACATGAAGCAGTTTTCAGGTGCAGTGGCCTAGGAATGGGGCTGCAATGGTGCATAGATGGTTTTCATGATTTTTATGCAATGTAGTGAACTAACTCAAGAACTAATGACACACACTCAAAGATAAAAATGTTATGAAGATATACACTCTGACGAATTTCTCAAATTTGAACGAAAATCTCTTTGTGAATGTCATCGAACACTTGGAGTGCATTGTGAGAATCAAAGAGTATGCATAGGTTTTGAAACATGGTTTAACCAAAAATTCTCACCTAAGTAAGCATAAACTACAGACACCAATGCCTAACCTAAGCCCATACTTCAATCCTCATAAACTCAATTGTCACAAAATTTATAGAAAATTTCAAAAAAATTGAATTATCTATAAATTAAGTGAAGAATTTGTACCTTGGATTTGATTTTGAGGTGATAAGAGAAAGGTATTGGATGCAATTTAGTGTTGATAATATGCAAAAAAGATTACAAATCAAAAAAGGGGTACTTTAGGGAGAGAAAATGAGTTTGTAAAGTTAAAAATTGAAAGAAAGAAGTGAATACTTAAATCTGCTAGAATGTCCCCACAATGGCCGCACGATCGAGTGGTAGGATCACCTGTGATCGCGAAGGCTAATACTATTCCAAAATTTCTAATTTAATTCCCTCACACGATCGCGCGGTATTACTATTGCTCGACTGTGCGGTTATCCAAACAGTGAACTTAAACTTTTCCTTTTTTGAATTTAAACCTTATTTTTAACCCTTAATCACTTCATGATCTATGCTATGATCTACCAAACATCATTGTCATGATCTAAACTCATGTGTGTGTGTGTGTGTGTGTTTGGGATGACAATTATAGCCTAGTCTAACTAAAATAAGCAAAATAAAAAACATACCTATTCATGCAAAATTTTAAAACATGCAAAGTTATTTTAACATGCAAACTAAAAAGTTAAGACGAAAAAAATCTAAAACATGTAACACATCATGCATGCATCTAAAACCAAATAATTAAGTAAACTTAAAGCATAATAAATAAAAGAGGAGAAAATTGAGTTGCCTCCCCCCGTTTATAAGCTCAAGCTCGACTTTTTGCACTTCTTCATTATGGAGTCATGAATGATGTTCGTGAAGCCCTGCACAATTTGCAATTACCAGCCTTGCATTTTTCAACTCTTTTCCTTACTTTCTTGAATTCATTAGTCTCTTTTTCAACGTTGTGTTGAGAAATGTTAGGTTTTTCTTCCTTTTTGCAGCTCCATCCATTTTCTTTTACAACTATCTTCACAATGAAACAACTTTCAGTTTAAACCTTAGGAACATGTCGTGAAGTGATGCTAAATGTGACTTGCTCATTTTCCATCCTAAATATTATTTCCCCTCTTTCAATGTCGATTAGGGCACGTCTGGTAACAAGGAATGGTCTTCCAAAGATGAGGAGCATCTGGCTATTTTCTTCCATCCAAGATCACGAAGTCTATTGGGAAGTAAAACTTGTCCACTTTCACTATGATGTTTTCAACTATCCCATGTGGATATTGTATGGACCTGTTTTCCATCTTTAGCGTGATGTTTGTTGGTTTAAGTTCCTCCAAACTAAGTTTCGTATATACAGAAAGAGACATTAAATTAACATTTGCCCATGAATCACATAAAACATTATCAAAACTAAAATTACCTATAATACAAAGGATAGAGAAACTCCCTGGATCTTTCAGCTTTTGTGGCAACTTGTTTCTCAGAATAGCAATACATTCCTCACTCAAGGCTATCGTTTCAAAATCCACAAGCTTCCTTTTACTTAACAGCATCTCTTTCATGAATTTCATGTAAAGAAACATTTGAGCTAGAGCCTCTGCAAATGGTATGTTGATGTGAAGTTTTTTTGAAAATTTCCTAAATTGCTGCTCCAACTTATGCTTAATCACTCTTAGAGGGTATGGAATTGGTGGAACATAAGCTTTGACTGGAGGTCGAACTCGAACTTCTGCATTTTCTTGAACTTTTGTAGATGATTTCTGCTTTTTCTCGGTTTTCTGCTCCTTCTCCACATTTTGCCTTTATTTATTTTCATACTCCTCAACAGTTTTTTCTAGTAACCGAACACCACTCCTAGTTGTTAGTGCATTCACATGCTCACGGGGGTTAGTTTCTGTATTCCTCGGTAGCTATCCAGGCTATCTTTCTGATCTGCTTGCTGCCAACTACCCCATCTGATTTTTCAAATTCTTGATTCCAACTTGTTAACTTTATAACATATCCTGTTGACTCTTAACCAACTAAATTATCATGTCTATGTTTTCCTTCATAGTGTTTTTGGATTTTGTGCTACTGTTGGAAACCTGGTGGGTGTTGAGCATTTTGATTATTTGACCATGAGAAGTTTGGGTGGTTCTTCTACTCTAGAATGTGCGTTTATGAATAAGGACCACCTTATTACCTGTTTCCCATTAAATTTACTCCATTCAAATGTAAATGCTTAGAAACCTGGTGGGTGTTGAGCATTTTGATTATTTGACCATGAGAAGTTTGGGTGGTTCTTCTACTCTGGAATGTACATTTATGAATAAGGACCACCTTGTTACCTATTTCCCATTAAATTTACTCCACTTAAATGTAAATTCTCCAAAGGCCCAAAAGCTCACAAAATGGGGTTAATGTGCATCAAATCCCACACATCCTTCATTCAATCAACCATCAAAAGAAATCAATCACCGTGCAGTAAACAAAAATTCAACTACTCATGCAATTTCCCACTGTGCCTCAATTCATCTCAATAATTCACAATAATTCAGATCATAAATGGACAAGCATTGATATAATCTAGAATTAGGATGAGAATTTTAAAAAAAAAATCCTTGAAAAGTAGAGCAAACATGAAATATAATGGAAATTGAGATGTAACTAAAATGAACCAGCTTTCAAAAACTAAGCATGACACATCAAAACCCTCCCCCACACTTAATCCATACATTGTCCTCAATGTAACAAAATTATAAATTGTAAAAACCATAAAATAATTTTAAAAAAGTTTAGAGGACTCCCATGGAAGTGACTGGACCTCATCCGAGTTGTTCGGGTTTCTACACCGGAGGTCAACCTTACAACTTTCTTGAGCTTCCATGGCTGATTTGAGTGTCTTTATTTCTGTCCATAGTGCAAACTTGATGTTCCTTATTGCTGAATAAAAATGAATTGGGGCATGTGGTTAAGGACAGAGTTGAGGTAAAAGAAGGTAGGCAGGGATGGTTTGTTGGTAGGTGAGTGTTGGGCTGTGAGAGGCTGTTACAGTGGAATGAGGTGAGAACACAACGACGGCTATGTGTTGTGGATTGAAGTGTGTGAAGGAGGTTGAGGGTTATGGTTTTAGGAGAAGATGGAGATGAGGGGGCTGTTGAGTTGAGATGGTAGTGGTTGTCGAAAATGAGTGAGAAGGAGAGGGGCTATGGATGAAGGTAGTACCGGTGGTGGTTGAAGTTATGAGACGGGTGTTGCAACGGTGGTTTGAAGGTGGAGTTGGTGGTTGCGGTTTGAAGGTTCAGAGAAAGAGAGGAGGCACAACGGTTGTGTGAGAGGAGGCTATGGTGGTTGTGGCTAGTAAGGGAGGGAGGAGGGTGGTGATTGTTGGTGAGAGGCGGCGGTGGAAGTGATGAAGGTGAGGAGAAACTAGAAAGAGGGAGGCGGGAGCTGGTGTGTGAGGGTTTGAAATTTTTTTTATTTCTTTTTTAGAAATAGGGACCTTGTTTTAAACCCGAGAATCACTTTGAATGAGGTGTGGGCATACCTTATTACAAGATTTTCTTCAATATTTGAATCCATTACTTTCTTCATAGAGCGTGTCCATGTCTTAATGAAGATTCATATCTGTCCAAAGATTAAAATAAGGTCAATTTCACTTAAAAAATTAAAGGAATCTCAAAATAAATAATAGAGAATAAATAAAAAATAAAAAACTAAAAATAAAAATTGATTGCTAAAACTAAAGAAAAATTCGGGTTGCCTCGTGAATGCGCCTTTCTTTTGCGTCTTTGGCTAGACATTTTTTTCTTCAACCGGGATCAATTGGATTCCCTTGGCCCAATTTTATAGAAATGTTTTCCACTTGGTGACCTTCATAGAAATGTTTATATCCATGATCACCCGTTTTGTGATGCTTGCTATTGGCAACGTTCAAGCCATCTTTTCCGCTACCTTTGAAAATTTTCTACGCTAAGCAATCAACAAAATCAATAAAATAGTCAGAATTAACATTATTAGGGCAATATATGGTATCATAAGTATTAAACTTAATAATCTCACCATCAATTCCATTGTAGGTATACCATCATGCACTTCAATTTTTGTCCTAGATGTTTTTAGAAAAGGTCTTCCTAGAAGAATTGATGTAGAATTAGAAGAATCGTCTTCATCCATATTAAGTACATAAAAATCAATAGGAAAAACCAATTCATTTATTTGAACCAAAAAATTTTCAAAGAGTCCTTCAGGATACACATTAGACCTATCAGTAAGTTACAAAATCATACCTATTTATTGAAGCTCCTAGGTCTAACATGCTTTTTCAATTCTCACTTTACCTATTTTGCAAGGGATAGTCAACATACCTAGGTCTTTACATTTAGGAGACAATTTTTTTCGGGAGCACAACTGAAACATCTTACTTACCTTTTCATTGCCTTTTAATTTCCTCTTTTTGGTGCAAACCTCCTTGAGAAACTTAGCATATCTAAGCACTTATTTAATTGCATCAAGTAAGGGAATATTTACCTCTATCTTCTAAAAATTTTCCATGATTTCCTTTTCATCTTCCTCCTTTTTGGATCTTCTTAATCTTGTAGGGAACGGAGGACGCGTCACATAAACTTTCGGTGGTTCTCTATTTAGGCTTTCAGATCGGTCAGATTGAGGTTGAGGAATGACTTCCTTTTCAGTTTCTTCCCCTGGGTTTCTTTGCTTCATCTCTCTAGCTTTTTTCAATTCCTTCCCACTTCTCAAGGTAATTGAACTAACATTTTGTTTTGGATTAACAATAGTTTGTGAAGGCAGTTTACCTTGAGATTCTAATCAATTCACAGATTATATCAATTGACTCATTTAATTCTCCAAATTCTTAATGCATTTTCTCGTCTCCTGTTGAAATTGTTGTGTATTAATTGCAAGTGATTTAACAATTTCTTCTACAGACATAACTGAACTTGAAGAAGGTTGTTGTGGTTGAAGAGTAGGTTGTCTAGGCTGGAATTGTTGGAATTGCGTCCTTGTCTGATAACTGAAGGTGGGATGATCCCTCTATCCTATGTTGTAAGTATTTGAATAGGGATCATAATTCCCTTGTGGTGGGCCTGAAAATCTTCCAAGTACATTAGCCTGTTCAAAATAATCTTCTTGAAGAGTGGGATACTTGTCAGTTGGATGACCAGTAGCAGCACAAATTCCACAAGCTTTAACCTGTTGCATATTTCCTACAGCCATTTGTTGAACAAGAGAGGTTAGATTCGCTATTTGATTTTCAAGAGAGGATATATTTACCTCGTTCACTCTTTTCAAGGGGGTGTCTTATCTGAATCCAAATTGCTGAGTGTTAGCAGCCATGATGGAGATCAAATCCTTAACGGCAGTTGGGGTTTTATTCACTATAGCACCTTCGCTAGCTGCATCCATCATCTTCCTCTCCATTTGCAACAATCCTTCATAGAAGTATTGAATGAGCATTTGTTCAGAAATCCCATGTTGAGGACAGCTTGCACACAGTTGCTTGAACCTTTCTCAATATTCATGAAGTGTTTCAGTATCTCTTTGTTTGATTCCACATATTTTCTTTCTAATGCTTGCAACTCGTGAAGCAGGAAAATATTTATCAAGAAATAATCTTATCATCCCTATCCACGTAGTTATAGAACCTGGTGGTAGATAGAATAGCCAATACTTTGCCCTATTAGATAATAAGAATGGAAAAGCCCACAACATGATTTGCTCTTCAATCAATCCTTGTGGTTTCACGCTTGAACACACTATGTGAAATTCCTTTAGATGCTTGTGGGGGTCTTCATTCTCAAGACTATAGAATTTGGATAGCAAATGGATTAATCTAGATTTTAGCTCAAAACCTACTTCTAAGATTGGATACTGAATGCAAAGTGGTTGTTGATTTTCATTAGGTGCAACCAATTCCCGTAAAGTTCTTTCATCATTGGCCATTGCTTGATCTTTCCCTGTCTCAAAATCACTGAATGATGAATCAATCGAGCATAGAATTAATAAAATAAATAAAATAAAATCAATTGAACACCAATCCCCGGAAACGACATCAAGAATTTAATGGGTGTCGAATTCAAAAAATAATAATATATTGCTCTTGGAAAATAAATTGTAATAGTGGTGAGCAAGGTCGAATCCAAGGGGATTGGTTTGATTTAATTCTTTGAGAAAGCTAAAATAGTAAATTAAAAAGAGGGGGTTTTGAATTTTGAGTATCAAAGAAATAAACAATTGCAAGAAATTTAAGTGATGAAAATATCAAATTAAACAAGTATCTAGCCCAAGGCATAGTCTCAAAATTAATCATGGATTGAAAAATAAATTCCTTTACTCTTCTCTAAATTGGTTATGGTTTTTCATACGATCTAAAAACCCATCTCTTCTTACTATCTCGATTATCAATAGACGCTCGTTGATTATTTATCTAATCAATAAACAACCCTAGATACGATCTTAGGACTTAATTTACAAATAACATTAATCTTTAGAGAGACTACCAATTCTAACCAAAAAATACACACGTGTGATTCATTTGAGCTAGGTTGTATATCTTCATAACATGAGTGGAAAAAATATCTAAAATCAACTATGTTATTTGCTACTTGTATTAGAATCTCTAAGCAATTACGGATTTATATTTCTAATAGGATAAGTATCATTTTGAAAATTAAAACAATGTGCACTATGTATTAATTAATCAAAACAAGAACTTAAATACACACAAAATATATATAAATATAGAGAATAAATAAAAGAACAATAAAATTAATAAGATCTCACAATTCTTGAAGAATCAACACTTTGGTTATCATTGATCTGGAATAATAAATTGGCTATTCATTGACATTTAAAATCAAAAAATAAAAGATAATAAGCAAAGGTAAAAGAAAAAAAACTCCACGGAACAATGAAGTGGCGGCTGGGAATTTAATTCAAGCAAAGTTTTGCTGCCCCCTTTTCCAAGAAAAGTGCCCCCATCTCTAATGTAGTCTTGACCTTTTAAAAGTCTTCTTTTTTTGTGTGTTCACTAAACTCTAAGTGTATGGATCATATAAGTAATATAATTGACTTGAGTCCGAATATCGATCCCACATAGATTGAGCAAATTGTATTTTAGACTACTATTCCTTAACCGGAACTAAAGAAAGCTTTGAATTTGATGATTTGTTTTGAAAAATAGATTAAAAATTAAACTAAAGAAACAATAAAATTTTTATTTAAACTCATGAAAACAAGCGCGTTAGAATTATGAATCCATTTTGATTCTATCATCTATATTTTAACCAAATTATTTAAATACAATTCATGGGTTTTGAAAATTCATATTCCAAATATTGTTAAGATTCCCTTTCGGACGAGAATTAACACATTTTCCTATACACGATCCGACTATATTTCTATGGTAAATCCGAATGTATAGGAAAGTATTGCAAGATTTGTGAATACTATAATACATAACACAAAACATAAGGGTATATTTTTATCCTCTATCGGACTTCGTGGCAATTAACACAAGTATAATAATCTTCTACTCTTACGAACATAGAAAACTACTACCACAATCAAACAATAATTGGCCACAGAATTGCATGATAATTTAAAGCACATGTTAATTGCATCAAAACCATAAATTGCATAGAATAAATAATAGATTAAAACATGGAGTCAAGAATTCAAAATTTCATCACAATTCTAAAACAATTAACCTAGCCTAGAAACATAATTGAATGGAAATCACAAGAAAAATAAAAGGATGTCACCCCATTCATCTTCTTGTTCTTTGGTCTTCAATCTTGCTCTTGACGTGGCATGGATCCCTCGGCACTTTGACAGCGTTTTGGCATGAAAACAAGACAATTGGGAACCCTTAATTTTGTGTCCCAAGTCAAGTATTTATAGATATTCTCAGATTTTAGGTTACATGGGGAGAAAGTCTATTGAAATCGGTGCAAAAAGCCCACCAGCCCAGCGGATAACCGTGCAACCGCGCAGTACAAAGTGATGCGGTCGCGCGCTTGTGTGGGTTTAGGTTCAGTCCCGAAATTTTGCTAACATGCAACCGCACTCGTCTATTCCATGCGACGACGCGGTATTCCAATGTAATGCAATTCTCATATTTTTTTTCAGTTTAAATTGGTCCCTGATCTTTTATTGCACAGTTGGTCCCTCAACTTTCGACTGTTCCAATTTAGCCCGTGAACTTCTGATTTCTTCCAAATTTGATTTCTTCCAAATTTGATTTCTTCTTTGAATTTTCTTTCAATTGGCCCTTTGATCTGCTTCATCAACTCTTGATTTTCACACTTTGACACTTTTATCATCCAATTGTTTGATTTTGACTTCAATTCCATTGTTTTCTCAATTTTAGGTTAATCCTGAACTATAAATAAATAAAAACGAAATAAATAGCAAATATTCTTGAACAAACAGATAAAATCCTTCTTTTAGGATGGAAATAAGTGTATAAAATACACTTATTAACACCCTCAAACTACAACTATTGTTCGTCCTCAAACAAAATAAAACTAAACTATAAAAATAAAAATGAAAATAAAAAAATATTTTTGTTTTGTCGACTTATTTACCATGAGCTTCAATAATTCAGATTGACAATTCACTTTAGAACAAAAATATGAACAAGATAAAATATTTTCGTTCATCCAATGCTCAACTTCATTGTGTGTGTGTGTGAATAACCAGAAAATCAAATGCAAACTCATGTAAAAATATACTTGACACCGTGCGACTAGTCATGAAGAAATAAGCCCGAATCTCATGTGGTCAATAATGATTTTCTTTTGATTTTCCTTACACTCTCATAGATGATCACAACCTTACTACTTTTCTCTTAATTCTCAAGGTCTTCCCTATTGATGTGGTTTCTAAACATATATAAATTGCATTTTTCCACACAAGGCAATTAGGATTTGACAAGTATTCACAACAGACCAAGAATAATCCATCCCCAATCTCACACTCCAGCATTAGGAATTTCAATCAAGAAAGCTTATACCATTTTCATTCCATTTTTCTTTGATTTGGACAATTTTTTTCTTTTAATGTCCTTGTCTTTTACCATCTCTTTGTAGAACTTTTCATACTTGCTTTCTACATGACCCTTGTAGAGAGCTTTAGGTCGATGACTCCCAAACCAGACGACTTTAGGGCACCAAGTTCAAAGAACCCCTCAAACTTAATTACCCGAGTCATAAAGGGATAAACAGAAAAGTTAAAGATGTTTTTGCATCTTATGTATAAGTCCACTCTCTTTACTTGCTTTCTAGTTGACTCCTGTAGCGAGCTTTAGGTCGATAGCTCCCAACTCAGTTTAGTTTAGAGTACCAGGTTCAAAGAACCCCTCAAAACTTACTTACTCAAGTCAAAAAGACATTTGAAGAGTAGAATAAGACCTTTAGTATTTTTCTATTTTTATGCTGGTTATAGTTTATACTTATTGATTAAAACCCCTTACCCCAAAGATGTAAAATCAGGAACTTCAGACCCTCAATCCATCAATGCCTACTTATACTACCCTGTCCACCCCCAAACTGCTTGCAGTTTGGTTCTAAGTTTCAGGTCGGGATCTAAATTCTTAAGGTTTGGGATTTTTCAGTCAATTCTATGTTCAAATTGCATAAGTTTACCCCACATGTATCAAGCATCTCCTACACAAGTTATTATTCGAAAGTGGTTATGTGCTCAAATTTGATAAAAGTCTTATAGGGATAAATGTTAAGAAAAATTTAAGTTCACATGTTGTCCAAATTTCTAACTAAAACACAAAATTCAATTCAAATTCAATAAATCAACAAGATTTTTCAAAATTTTCCATTTTTTTTTATGATTTTTCAAAAAAAAATTCATGATTTTTCTACCCAAAATCAAATGAATGTTTAAATAAAAATACATGAATGAGATTCCCACCCCTAAACTAGAAATCTACATTGTCCTAGATGTATTTCAAGAAATAATAAACAATTAAGCACAAAATAACAAGAGGGGTCAAGTACTTCCCTGGTTTGGAGAGGTGGTGTTCTCATTTTGAAGCTTTTGACTTGAATGCTTGGTTGGATGAAATGATCATTTACTTCATTTTCCATGTTTGGCTTAAAGTGTCCCATGTTGATTTGTTCCTTGCAAATAAGAATTAATGATGATTAGAAGTATAAATATCACATAGGAGGTAAAGCAAATCAAAACACACCCAAACTAGGACTTAGAAAAATTTTGAAATTTTTGAAAAAGGGCTGACCACTGACTTTCAGCCATTGACATCGACGCGAAAAAGTGAAAATTTCACGAGATATGTTTTGGGCATATGAAATTACATAACGTGGTCTACATGATATCAAAAATTCATGACATTTGGAGTTTATATGGGTCATGAAAAGATGTGACAAAGTAGGTACGGTGAAGCTGGAAGTGTGGACTGTGGTGCATTGGTGCTTGCAATGGCCTTGCAATGAGGTGCTTTAGTGCAATGATGTCCAAGTTGAGTTTCATGCCTTAAGTCAATGAAAACAATGAATAGATGATGCAAAAATGATGTATAACATGTAGTGAAGGTGATCATCTAAAAAGAGTTGCAAAAACTCAACAAAACATTCATTGTGACATTTAATCAAACAACTTGTGTGCATGTGAAGAATTCAAAGAATTTCATAGAGTTGGAGACTTGAATTTAAAAAAAAAAAAATCACCTATAAAACCACAATTCAATACTCCAATTCTAGCCTAAACCCATCACCAACTATCCACAAATTCACAATTCGCAAAAATTATGAAGAACACAAAGATTATGCATAAATTTTCTAAAGTTGTGAAGAAATCCGTACCTTTGAATGATTTTGATGCAATGCAAGTCATGAATTGGAGTTAAAATGATGTGCATAGTATAGGGGAATATTTGGTTACTCAATGTTGGATGATTTGGGGGGGGGGGGGGGAGAAAATAGGTTTAAAGTGGTGTAAAATGAAGGTTTGTGCAAATTATAAAATTCTACCAAATTGTTCCAGAATCATACCGTGCGACCGCACGGTGTTAAAGATAGCGACCAGATTTTTTTTTCATTTTTTTTGAGTTTTGGACTCCGTTTTCGACCCCTAAATGTCTTCTAATGCATGCAACTAACTTATAAACTATATGTATATGTCCTAAGCTAGGTAATCAAGTTGTAAATTGTGCTGAAAAGTAACAAAACAAATCGAAATGCAAGTATCCTAAAATGATAAAAACATGCAAAAATAGGTGCAATGAAGTATTCGATGCAACTAACATGTCAAAATGTGAATTCTAAACATGTTAATGATCCTAAACTGCAATGTATAGCATCCAAACAAATAAAAATGCAATGAATACTAAAAGTGCTAAAACATTCAACCTAGAATACTAGAGTTACTTAGAACACATAACAACTAAATGCATGCATTCTAAACACCCTAGTGCTCCTAAATGTAATGTCAATCAACTAAACAACTATAAAGCAAATAAACAACTCAAAAACAATAATTAAAGCAACTAAAGAAAAATGTTTGAAAGGTTGGGTTGCCTCCCAACAAGCGCTTCATTTAAAGTCTAGAGCTAGACTTTTTGGTAAACTTTTCACAGTGGCTTTAGATTTGATGGTGAAGCCTCTTGATCTCCTCTCACCTTGTATTTATACCTCTCCTAGCATCTGATGGCCATTTCTACATCAATCCTAGGACAGTTTTTAAGCTGTGGATCTTGGGTGTTGAATTGCCTCATTGTGAAGATTACTTCCTTATTTTCAGCACGAAGTACTACATCTCCCTTCTCTACATTAATCAGTGCTCGTGTAATGGCTAGAAATGATTTCTTCCTTACGTGCCTCTTCACTTTTCTACATTCACTATGGCATCTAAAGCATCTGCTTCTTCATCAAAGTGTGTCACTACTTTCCAGGACTTCTAGAAAGTCCTTACCTCGCCAAATGTAGCATCCAACACCCTATTTACTTCACCATCAAATTCGAACATTTGTTTGCTCACTGACTTTATCAACTTAGAGGAAATCCAGACCTCAGTAGTAGCGCGGACTTTTCCCATTTCCACGAATTTACCTTTCACTGATCCTATACCGATAGGGCCATTGTTTCATGGAGGTATTCGCGCATGCCTCAAATCTTCAGACTTTTCTTTTTCGGAGTCTTCACCTTCAGAGCCTTCTATGACATTCTCAGCCTGGACCAGGATGATGTTCAAGGATGCTGTCTTCAAAGATACCTTTAAAGGGATGGCATCGTCAATCCTATTGACGCTTGCACTAGAATCCCTATCTTTGATCCGATACTTTTCTCCGTGGCATTTCACTATTAGTCTACGGAATATAATGTTTTTATTTTCCCTTTTGGCCCATTGACCATTACCCTGTGCGATATCGGTGCCCTTCTTGATTTGGCCCCCGTTGGTCATACCATCTCTCCCCTTTTTGATTCTGTTTATTCTAGCCCCCACATTCCAAAATTCTCTTTTTAGTTCATACTACTCACTTACCAAAATAAGTCCGCAGGACCTTTTAAAACCTCCTTCTACATTTGAGCGAGTTTCCTATATCCATTATTGGATATGTAAATATATCATTTGCACCCCCAATGTCAAGACTTCTAGTAGTTATCTCCCATTGGCTAGAGAAGTTGCGCAAGGAAAAACTTTGAACTGGTGTTCTTTTATCTTGGCAGCCATATAAAGGTGTATGGAAATTCTCATCCACCAGCTCAATGATAAAGGAACCCCCATAGCTTGTGGTCCCCTTTGGATTGTTCAATTATGGCTGAGAGCATATTTTCCCTTTTTTGGTGCTCCCTAAACAATACCAACTGCTCCTTGTTGTGCCCTTGCATTGGCTAAACCGTATCCTGTGAACGACAACCATCGAGATACTTTTTCATAGTTCTATATCTTTCATAACAATCCTTCCTTCTTTCTGTACCCTCCGTCTCACTGCCCTGCATATGCATTGGCTGTTTCTACCATTGTTGATAGGGTGATATGGACTAGATACTTGACTTGTCATGAATTGTTCTATGATTTCATAGGAGTTGGCATGAATGCAAAAGCTGGGGTAGAAGTCTATTCTCCTCATTTTGTTGCTCGTAAATTTGGGTTAGTGCAAACATGGCCGGTTCCCTTCTTTTCTTGTACCAATCTACAATTCCAGTCGAGATTCTTTATACTCCATCCAGATGAAGCTACTATAGTTGACTCTAATAATGCAATTTTGCTGGCTAACCTGCAGTGGAAACCCTTTCACTCCGCTCCATCTTTCCACCCTCTCTTTACTGGCCTTTGGGTGCTTGTAAGAGAAAGACTCTTTGGTGCCCTTCTTTCTCAAGTTTTTCATGTTGTCGACGATAAAATAACTTCAGCCTCTCGAAAATTGTTGGCTTCATCCTCCAACTAGAAACCCATAAGCTTTGGTTTTCCCCTTCAATCCTCAGTGAAAGTTTCGGAGTCTCGAAAGCGACCCACTACGGAAAGTCTAGAGGATGATTCGGATGATGACGATATTCCCTTGACTCGAAAGGTACCTTTACTGAAGCTCATTTGCTTCCTCTTATCTGCATCTCTCGACTTAATTTATCACTTGGTTTCTTCCTTTCACAGCTTCTCCTTAAGCCACATGTTTCTACTACCAGTCCTCCATTAAATCTTGTTGGTTCGAGTGTTGCTTCCGCGAACATCTTACCAACTTCATGTCCCCCTGAATTAATAGTTGAATCTCCTCCCTCAAACCCCGAAGATAACCAAGGGGATGGTTTTGAGGACCCTAAAAGATCTTCACCAAGTACAGGAAGGACTTTAGTTTTGAGTACTCTACCTCTTGGCCAGACCCATCCAACTATTACAGAAATACCTCATGATCATCCTTATTTTCAGTACAAATCTTTCCTTCACCCTAGTCATCCAATTATAGATGAATCCAATAGTTCTCCACCTGTTAATTCTAGAATCCCTTTTATTATTGCTCATGCTATAATAAATTTAGACCTAAATTCACCATCTGATCTTGATCCATGTTCTCTTTCAGACTCTTTTCCTCCAGAAGGCGTTCAGGCAAAATCCTCCAATGATCTTCCCCAGTGGTACATCCGGATGTCTTTGTTCTGGAACCTCTCCAGGTTGATCCACGGTCCACTCAATGTGCATCTTCTTCCTCCATTATGGTAAGCGTATCCCTCTTGCAACCATTTTCATTAACGCGACATGAATTCATTTATAATTTATTTTTCGTTGTAACAGGGCAACCTGGGAAACATGTTTCAAACTGCCACTCAAGTCTTCTCTTTGATGGAAAGCATGATAATAGCTCTATTGATCTACCTCCTTCTAAATTGAGCTCTTCTCCATCTTCTAACCTTGATGCTTGGCATGACCTTGTGTTGGAATTGGCTCACCTTACAAATGGAAATATGATTGAAATTGCATTTAACAAAACCCTCTCTCGCCTTCAAGGACTGGGCAAGAAGTTTCAGAAAATATTAGCCTGCCCATCTACACTTGTGCCTCATCATGCAAGAATTGTTTTGAAGGGCATCCAAAGTAGCTACAAGATTTGCTTGATCAATCAATTCGTCTCTGTGGGCAGAAGGAGCAATTGTCAAATATTGCATTAGGCAAGGCGAATCTAATTTAGATTTTTCAGAGACCAAGAAGACAATGGAAAGGTTGAACAATGAAGCAATGCAGGTAAATTCCTCCTTAGATGGTGCTCGTGCATGGCTCACAAAAATTCAAAAGGACATTTATCACTTGGAGTAAATGAAGGTGGCACAAGCAGAAGCTTTATATCTTGAAGTGGAACGTGTCAAGGTGCTTACCTCTAAATACGCCGAATTAGAGAAAGATGGTTCAGGAACAGAAGTGGCCGCCATCCAAAGAAGAGAAACACAAATTCGGGGAGGATGGTACGTGATAAAAGCTTCAATTCGTTCCTTGTTGAAACAACTTGAACAATCCTAAACTTTGTATGTTTCATCTTGTGTTACTTCGTGGATCACCACAATTCATCATATACATCTTTTCTGACTTTGATCAATGGATGCATCTCTTGAGCGTTTCTCCTTTCTACTGTTTGTCTAAGCAAAATATTTTCTTAATATTTATTTTGAGTAAGAAGTGTCTTTAAATACTAATTTTTATAAGGCACCATAAATAACAAACGACGCTCAAAATACAAACTTTAAATCACAAAACTTAATAGCAGGCTCACAACACACTGTTTTACAAGATAATTTTAGGCAAAATGTTGATATAACTAATGATTACATATTACCATATTGCCTTTCCTGAACTGATGAATTGATGACTTTGGGCGATCCATCCAACTTGTAGACATTTGTAAGATTACCCCCCACATCTACAGGGCCTTTCCATCCATGTGATCCGATTTGCTAGGATTGCTTTATGATTCACCTCTTAGGCCGAATACCACCTCTTTGATGTGAATATTCTCCCTTTTCTGATTCATCATTCAGATTTTCAGTATAGACCATTAATTTGTTCTTATAAGCCGTAAATTCGGCTCAAGCCTACTATATTTTGTTTCGTATTATGCCTCTCTAACCATTTTCATGTCAATTACTAGCTCTTTGAGGGCCACTGTGTTTGGCCTCATTTGGTTGAACATTTCAGTAAGTGCGTCTACTTAAAATGGCTCTTCTCTCGTGCCATGATTTGAATTTCTTCTCCATCTTTAATTATCCTGACAGGTCCATAGTTTCCTTCATACATGAACCTTTTCACTAAATTTGCTTCTGCTACAAAGGACCTATGGTCTGCCTACACTACCCTGCTTCACCTTTACTATTCCAGAAAACCAGCCATTGGCGGAGTGTAGTGACTCCCATGAATCTGGTATCTTCCTAGTATCATGTTGTAGCTGGTAGGACCATTTATCACAAAGAAGACCATAGTCCTAGTAGTTGTTCCCGCTGTTATATCCACTAGTATTACTCCCTTAGTCGAGGTTGCCCCTCTATTGAAACTTGTAAGTATAACTTCTGTGGGAATCATGTCACTCTCTGTTTTTGCGAATTTCCTTATCATCCTAGATGGGATAGTATTTATGGCTACCCCATTGTCAATGAGCACTTTTGAAACAAGTACTAAGGCCTTCACATACAATGGCCTTAAGTGCTTGGTTAACTTCACAGACGGGTTTCTAAAAATGACTTTTTCAGCTGTATCTTTTTCTATTTCCTGCTTAACTTCTACTGAACCAACTTCATGCAGTACTTCACCTTGATTTTCTTCAACCTGCTCCATTTTGCTTTCTTCTTGCAACTCTTCATCTGTTAACCAACCTGTGGGGGGAGGCAGAATATTCTAGGAGGTGACCCATATTTTTTCAGAGCAAGGCACCCTCATCCTTCTCTTAGGTGTCCCATACTGCACATAATAGTCGAAGGAATGGCCTGATGGTTTGCCTAGTAGATCCACCTCATGTATACCTTCTTGGTGTAACTGCTTCAACAAGATGCTTTTCCTTCTTTCTGGTTCTAAGTCAATTTTTTCCTCTATATCAGTCATGTCATCGTCCTCTTCATAGACTTCTTGGGGCGTTTGATCATCCTCTCCGGCATCTTTTCCATTGATTCTCCTGTGTTGGCTTCCTTACTGTCGTTGAGGATGATTCTGCTTGCCACTTTAAACAGTTTATGTGGTTTAGGACGTGTGAATCCCTGTTGTTGTCTCATCATTCTGCTGTAGTTTCTCTGGAAACACCTCTATTGCGTTCTAGTCATCTCATTAAATGGCACAAGTCTTCCTGCATTATGGGGGAATGAATTCCACACGTTTGGCTGACGAGGCTATGGTCTTAATGTTCTCCCACTGTTCATTGGCTTAAATTGCCTCTCAAAAGACATTTTTCTATGGAACGGCCTATCCCGTCCTCTGTTGGGCTGGAAATTGGGAACATCTCTTGGATGATTATAATGTCCCCATGTCTCTACCTCCTCCACGTGTTAGTTTATTTCTCCCTTGCATTTAGCACACCATATGCCTTCATCCTTCCTGGGTTCTTTTCCTTTGAGCCTTTCAAAAAAACTGTGATGTGGTCTGGGATCCTCTTCGCTATCATCTATGACTAACTTGAATTTCAACAACCTGTTTTTTAGGCCAGTTGACATTGTATTCACCCCCAGTAGCTATAGGAAAGGATTTTCATCCACTGCCATCTTCTTTTGGCCCCAAACATGATTCGCCAAACTCAATGGCATCCAGTAATACAAGACATAAAACCAAGAAATTGTTAGTCATATGAGGCCATGCATTGTGCCATTTGCAATATTTTTTACCCTTGATTTGTTCAGGGTTTGGAAACTTATGCTAATCACTCAGGTTTATTTGCTTATCCTTATATAATTTATCAAATATAAGGTTAGCTTTGGTCACATCAAAGGAGAATGTTCTAGCCTTTTTTTTTTATCTTCTACAGGCTCACTCTTGACCGTTGAGTTTGATTCGGAAGCTAAAGGACGGGCATATGTGTCTCCCTTAACCAATTCGGCCAGGAATACTTCGGTCTAGTCATAGTAAACATCATAAGCCAGGTGAATGTTAAAGTTCAGGTCTGTATGGTAAGTCCCTTTATTAGAATTTTTCATTTTCTCCTATTCTCTAATTAGTCGTTCATACTTGACTACATTCCTGCTCAACTAGAGATGGTCGGGAAACTCCCTGTCCTAGAATTTATTTTTAGATCAAAGATGAGGCAACTTTGAGCGATCTTAACGAATTACTTTTCAAGAAAGGGTACAAAACAGTTACTTCTAGCTGTTTTGAACCTCTGAAGGAAACCTTTTGCCCATTCGTTTGGCATTTGGCGAGCGTAGATTTGTTAAATCGACCAGAGTAACCTCAGATTCTGATTTGTAAAATTGGGCGTGGAACAATTGTTCTAATTGTTGCCATGTCTAAACAAAATTTACTAGTAAGTCAATGAACCACGAGAAGGCTCCCCCTATTAAAGAACTAGGGAATAGTCTTATCTTATGGTAGTCATTTACCTCGCCACATTGCAACGTGAAATGCTATATGTGTTCTAAAGTTGAGACTTCTCCAAGGCCAATGAATAGTGAGAATTCTAGTACATTGTACCCTCTTGGCCATGGATATTCTTGGTCTATCCAATCAGGATATGGCTTTGTGTAAATAGGCCTAATGCAAGGACGTGTTCCTACAGCCATTTTGTCCCGCACTATTTCAGTGATTTGATCTCTCAACAAAACGTAGGATCGTAAGGGACACCTATGGGTGATTTCCTGGTGGTATCACTTGAGGCCTAATATTTAGTAATGGGTTAGCTGCAAAGGTGCCATCGTTTAGACCATTGTTTCCATTAGCCTGAATATATCCCCCCTCATTGACATGTGGGGTGTTTTGTCCGTTATTTTGGACATTATCTCTTATAGTTGGGTTACAGCCCAAGTTTAGCATTTCATTACTATTACCTAAGTTAGCCATACCACTATCCCCCATGTTGGAAATAGACCGTCCAAAAAGTGGTTCTATCCCTTGATTTGGACTTACGATCATGGGATTATGTCCCACAATTGTTTTAGCTTGGAAGTGGTAACCAATATTTGGAAAAGTGGATAGAAAAAATTGGTCTGTTAACATATTCATATTATCATGTAAGATTCTTAGCTGTCTAGCCATGTTGTCATAGTGTTCTCTTTTACTTTGAATAAACTTTTTCATATTATGAACATTTTGTAAGTTTATTTGTTCAACCACATCTTGTGTGAGTTCGCCAAGTAGTGAACACATAGTCTAAGGACTTAGTTCCGCCATTGGTTCATAGCGCTCTAACTTTGTCCATCTGTTCTTTGAGTGCTTTGCTGCTCCTCATATCTCTCAATCACAGACTAGACACGGTGGTTTGCTGGTTCCTTATCGGAATTTTTATGAGGCATCTTTCTTCACCTTTGTATCTTCAAACACCAAATGTTGTCCAACAGGGCGTGCCACACTTCTTTCCCTTTCGAACTCCACGCGAGTAATTGCGTAGCAGGTAACAAATTAAAGAGAAATTGGACGAAGTGTAAGGAACAACAACCTCTTGAGACAAAGTACCAACGAGTAGTGTATATTCACGAAGAGTACAAAAAACCGAAAACGAAGCAAGCCCTCCAAGGGGCGCAAACACACGAACTAGACTAAGTTTTGATAAGAAAAGTAAAGATAAAAGAAAATTACATATCTCTGTTCAAGAGTTGATTGATTGGTCCTTCTAAACGCCTAAGTTTCTACTATATATACAAACTATTTACAACTGCCTCCTAGCATTTGAATTATTGATTTTCCCCCTTGACTTGTAACTTGCTTAGAATAACTGTCATCCACCATGTTCCATAACCGTCGCCCACTTCATTTTGTAACCGATGTTCACTATACTGTTTCAAATAACTTTCATGATCCTTTTCAACCGCCCAGAATGTGGAAACTGCTTGTTTAGTGACCAGATAAATCGTGAGATGATCCCCCCAAAATCACTTCTTTAACCTTATCTAGCTTTGTCGCCCAATCGCCCTTACAATCATCCTATAGCCCAAGCACCCAGCTCCCTTCACATCGCCCTTCTATTCGTAATAGGATATAATGTTTTGGGCCTTCATGATGGGCCTCCGAATTGGGTATTTTGGGTGTCAACACAAATAAGATCATTTACGATGATAAAAAATTATTTTAAGAGGGGCATATCATAACCCCGAAAGTCCCTCTATAGTCATTAGTTTTGAAATTAATACCTTATTGTAAAATGATGAAAGCTATGGGACCTAATCATTAATTTTCCATAGTTTAGGGATCAAATTGCATATCGGCCCATAGTTAGGACCAATGTGCAATTTTCGAAACTTCTTTTTAGAGATTAGTTCCTATTTTAATTAAAAATGAATTTAAGTAAATTAGCATGATTTTAGGTATAGTCATATGATTGTATTGAATCGTGTTTCATACTTTAAATTACGAAATTCAATTTATGATTATGACGTGGGTCCTATATGCATAAGTTTAAAAAAGGAGTTCGGTGGCACTACAAACGAGAATTATAACCACCTAAGTTCGATTTCTAAATTTGTGTCTCCTTGTTTATGTTAAGAATTTCCATATTTTAAATATGAAATATGATCAATGTGGCTCCCTTATTGGATACTATCATTGTTTATGGTTTTTCCTTTTAGATAATTGTGGTTTGAGGTTAGTGGTTGTAAAATAAAGAGGAGATTATTTGTAATTTCGAACAATTAATTTTATGACTAAGCCCACAAGCCTGCTCTTTTTCAAATTTTTTTTATTGAAGATAAACAAAAAAGTGTGTAATTGCATTGAAAACGCTCCACTCTTTTCGGGCTCGGAACCATTTACTTTATTTAGTTTTCTAGTAGGTAGAATTATAATTTTACATGAGCAACTTGTTACATGTATAATTTTTATTTTGAAATACAAACAGTACCTATGAAAATAAGATTATATAAAGAGATTAAAATTAAAAATCATTTAGTTTACTACTTGCAATTTTGGCATACTTATTTTGAATATGAAAATGAGCATCCTGCCAATCTTTTATACACTAATGCTTCCAAAATGTCTTTTCTGAAACTATCGTGCTAGTCAAAGGTGTTATCAAATCTTTGACAATGGCAAAAATAATTGGATATCTCCGTTCGTTCATTCGCCAAAATTCAAGTAAATTAAATTATAATGTATTTGGAAGTTCTACATTCTAAAATATTTTTTTAACTCTTCGAGTATTGTCAATAAAATAGATGGTCCTAATTCAAATGTTTGATGAAAAACAGGAAAAATACTATAAGAAGTTATGTGTATCCATAATTTCTTCCAATAGATTCAAAAATTTTACGTCGTCTTCTTTAAGTGAAGCATAACATAATAGGTTGGTATGGAGCGTGTCCGTCTAACATTAGCACTTAATCATGTTGCATATGACTAATATATGTTGATTAACATGTTTTCTAAATTAGTATAGGTGATAGGGGAATCAAAATTCAGCTTATTACTGATTTTTGAAATAATATGTTTAATACCTATTAAATTGTAAAGTGGTTCCATTACACATGCTAAAGAGAATAATATAGGTACATCTGCCCGATATTTTCTAAATTTTGTTCCATTTAAAATAATATATCAAAAAAATGAAAACTTCTTGCAATAAGAAAAGGACGTTCAAGAAGTCTTGAAATAATGGGATATTATAACCCAGTTAATATGTTGATTATATCTTAAAAAATTATTAAAAATCTTTTGACTTTAAAAGCAATTTTTCAATCATTTTATGTTAACATAGACTTATTGTCATTTCTAACAATCCTACTATTATAATATTCGGTGATTAAGTGTTCATAACCTTCACATGATTTAATTAATAAATACATAGAGTTCATTCTATGCCCTATGTCGGTTACAATTTTTTTAGCATCTTGATCAAATTGTGTACATAATTTTTCAAATGCTTGTTTCCTACTTGGTGAGATTGTTATGTAAACTAGTGCACCCTTAATTCTATCCATTTCATCTTTACTATTTTTCATTCCATCTTGAACATCTAAATTTAAAATATGATATACACATCTAACGTGAAATAAAAATTCACCAATTTCGTGATTAATAATCATACATAATTTATCAAGAGTAGGTTTATTTACACTAGTATTATACTATTATGTAGGTTTATTTACACTAGTATTATCGAATGTAAAATAAAAAATTTTACTTTCACGTCGATATTTTCAAACAATTTGTAATATAACATTAAATATAGTGTTTACATTACGACGAAATTCTATTATCTCAAAAGCAATAATTTTTTATGCATTACACAAAGTGGATCCATATAGTGTGCAGTTGCAGATATTTAACATTTTTTTATTAATTACTTCTCACTATAGCTGAATTAAAGGAAATAACACCACCATATTCGTGTAAATCAGCTGTTAATTTTTTATTAGTCATAACAGATATTCTACATCTTCAAAATGAAGAGTGTTTCTACTAATTCCAGTTTACCTCTTTGAAGATATTCTTTAACGTAAGCTGTGAAGTGTTGGTTGTCAACTCTACTTAGCGGAAAATCAGTCTCGACAATGAATTTCACCATTCCAACCTGAGCTTATTCCTCAAAATATATATGTGCTTAGAGGTGGGTATTAACCAACCAAACCCGTCGAAACCGACCCTACCCAGTCGATTTGGGTCGATTTTTCATGAAAATCGGGTTGGGTTCAAGTTTGTTTAAATTTTTTTAGTCAGGTTGCGGGTTGGATGAAAAACCCAACAAAACACAACCCGAATAAAAAATCTTTTTTTTTTTTATCTTGATGAAACTTAACTTATTTAAATATTGACTGAACATATTTTAATTGTATTAACAAGTGTTCAATTTATTGTACTTTGGGTTATTGTATTGTACATAATTAATTTGATTTAATGATTGATTCATGGACTTTTTTTTCCAAGATTTTTTACCAATTGGACTAAAGCCCAAACCATCCAACCCGAACCAACACCAAAACTTGGTTGGGTTGGGTTTAAACTCGTAGATAGGTTGGGTTGATTTTTTATCAACCCGCTCATAGTGGGTTGGGTTCGGGTTGGGCATAAAACCAACCCACACCCACCTCTATATGTGCTTAGTGTAGATATAGAACCAATATACCAAATTGCATTTGGATTTGGTTTCTTGCAACATGACCATGTTTGGTCACGTATTTACGATAGTAACGGTTGAGGTGGGTAGTACTTATACCCTTTTGTCATGCCAAATGTTGTACACAATATTTCAACATTGCTTTATACTCTTGTTTTCATTAGTTGTACTACCCTTTGGAACTAATTTGAAATACTCCCAACACTTTGCAGCTTTTTTACCCTTTCGCTTCCCTATTACATCGAGCAGGTACATCTTTGAGAAATTCAACATATTCTTCAATGTAATCTAAATAAATTGTATGACTACCTTCATGTTTTGGAATGAAACTTCATTGAGACCGGAAAATTCATTGTAAAAGTGAATTGTGGAGTTATTGGTGATTATCCATCAAACAAATTCTCAATTAACTAAAGAAAATCCATTTTTTATATGTTGATACTTGAAGAAGAAGAAAAGAAGAAGTATAATTGCAGTATGAGAAAATAAAAAATGAAATACGTAACTCTAATATGTAATGACGAAATTTGTATTGTGTGGTAATTGAGAACTGAATTGAAATATATAAATTAAGAATTGAATTAGATTAGATTATAATAAAAGAGATTAAAGAGTAGATAATTGTAGAGATTTGTGTGAAATTGAAATAAAAATGTTGTATTTATTGAAAAAAAAGTTGTCTTTGGTCAGTTGGGGGCCCTAACACTCACTTTTAAAGTGTTGTAACCATTGGCTCGTCGGCTCGTAAATTCTCATGGTAATGATCTGCCAGCCAACTCGTGGCAATGAGCCATTTTTACAAGGTCGAGATTTGGCAAGCCTAGTCGATGAGTCGCTTGGCCCATTTTCCATCCCTAGTACCAAGATTAAATTCAAGTCTCTCATAAAACAGAGATCTTGAGTTCAAATTATGGGGTATGCAACAAAAAAGTCATGAGGAGTAAGAGGGCAGACATCAGCCTAAAAGCAGAAAACACAAGGCTTTGGTGGTTACTGTCTCGAACACATCGTCTCAAGTAATGTTCAACAATGTTGATAAAAATGTGATTTGAAACTATGTGGGCACGCTACACTATTGGAATCAATGCTTACAATTGTTTCTCGACTCTAAAATATTTGCTTGCTAAGAAGAATGTCAAACCAATATTGACTAAATGGGTTATCCTCTTACAAGAATTTAATTTTGAAATTCCTAACAAGAAGGGGATGAATAATGTCGTAGCCAATCATTTTTCTAGACTTGACAACCTATGGAGTTGGGAGTAGAAGAGATTAATGAAGCTTTCTCGGATGAGTAAATTTTACAAACTAAAAAATCTAACCAAATCTCTGAGGCACCATGGCATGCAGACTATATATTCTCTGGCTCGTGGTATCCTTCCCCTGGAATCTTCTTAGCAACAAAAGAAGAAGTTCTTTGCCGACATGAAACACTACTTTTGGGAGGAACCATTTTTGTTCAAAAGGGTGGCTAGACCAAATTATTAGAAGATGTGTTTTTGAAGAGGAAATGGAAGCAATTCTTTATCATTTTCATTCATCCCCCTATGGGAGTAACTTTGGAGCTTCCAAATCTACTACCAAAGTTCTTCAATCGAGGTTTTGTTGACCAACATTTTTCAAGGATGCTTACACCCTAGTGTCCAAGTGTGATCGATATCAAAGGAGTGAAAATATATCTCATCGGAATGACATGCCATTGAATTCAATCTTAAAAGTTGAGATATTTGATGTATGGGAATCAACTTTATGGGATCATTCTCAACTTCATTCTCAAATCAACATTTTTCTTACGGTGTATTACATCTCAAAATGAGTGGTAGCTTTGCCAACTAATGATGCTCAAGTGGTAATCAAATTTCTTCAAAAAAAAACATTTTTACACCTTTTGGTACCCCCCCCCCAAACCCACAACCCGGTTCAAACGTGTACTTTCGATAAAGAGCCCCAAGTCTAAGGGATTCCACATTTTGTTTAATTGATTATGATTATTTAATTCAATTGTAAATTGAGTTACCCCCATTTTGGAATTTCTTAATTTCTTAATTAAAGTTGACTACACTATAATATCATATATATATTTTTTTTAATAATCCCCTCCATTTTGAAAATTATTTTTTCTTTTTATTCTCTTTTATTTATTCAATCCTCCAACTATTTGGATTTAATTATTATTGTAATAATTTTAGAATAATTTTAAATGGGTTAAAATATTTTTAATAATTAAAATTTTGAAATAAATTATAGTAATAAATATATTTAACAACAACGAATCTGTATTTTCTTTGAATTAGTAATTCTAAAATTTTTTAAAAAAAAATTGCTATAATGTTTTATATCTTGTGTGTATTTAATTTTTATGTAAAAAGTTAGTTCTACATAAAAAACTATTTAATGTCTTAAAATTAATTAAAATAATATTAAAAAATCTAAAATCAAAAAATACAATTGTTCTGAAATCTTATTCCCTGATTTTTTTTATTTCTTTTTTAATTTTTTGAGAATTTTATTTAATGCATGGGGTCAACCCACAGACCTTAACCATTTCCTTTTTTTAGGACGATGTCCGGGTCGGGTTTTAAAACATTGGTAATTAGTCCATGAATAACTTTCTCAAAAAGAACAATTTTACACGTTTTGGTACCCTCGACTCATCATTAGTGATGGAGGAAAAGATTTTTGTAATCGTCTCCTTGAGTCACTTTTGTCAAATTTTGTTGGTGTTGGTAAACTTTTTTAAATCCTAAGCGCCCATGTCCTCAAAAAGTTTGGGGTGAATTACTTTCAAAGAACATCAAAAACTTAGGTCAATCTTGAACCTCACAACCAAACATCAAACCGGGGGAAGTTTCGTTAAATCTTGTCTACTTTATAATTTTTTCCTGTTCCACATTGAAGACAATATATAATTCATGTTTTTGGGTGATGGTTTCATTTTGTATTGAATATTAACAAGTTATATAGCCTTGCCAGCTTAAGATAACTTGATGTTTAAATTTTTTATTGATTCAAGAGTTGTGACCAAATATGCAACTTGTGTCTATTTCTAATTTTCTATAAATTGCTATCCATGTAAGATCCTAAGTAATCTTGAGCACAATGGTCATGATTAATTGTTTGTTAGGTTTGGAAATTATTGAAAGGTGGAGAGATTTACGAAGTAGAAGGATTAGGTTTGAATTTTATGTTAAATTTCTATCAACCTTTCCATTTTTTATAATGCTCTCAATCCCTTCATCCTATTTTGAGATAAATTCGGGGATGGTTGGTTCGATAAAGGAGATAGTCTAATATATTTTTTGTGGAGTGTCTTTGATTAAAAAGAATAAGATATGTAATGACAATATGTTAGAGATCTAAGCTCATTTTAATTCTGACATTGCCTTGTCTCGTAGCCTTTTTGAATCAAGTGATTAAGCCTGCTGTAGTATCTAAAATATTGATGCCTTAAGTTTTAAAATTGGGATTCACGGACCTAAAACTCGCTATAAGGGTTAAATAGAAAGCTTAATTACTAGGGTACCAAAATAAATTTTATTTTCATACTAGTTTTGCCTCACTTCATAGCCTTTTTTTACTTGAGTTATTAGGTTTGTTGATGTATTTCAAAAATTGGTACCCTTTGATGTTGAAAAATCGGAGAGTTATCGACCAAAATCTCACTACATTGATCAAATAGAAAACTTAAGGGAGTAGGGAAGTTATGGGCAATTACCACATATATCAATAGAAATCATGCATTTTCACTCGACATGAGGGTTTAGATATCTAGTGGGTTTTAATTTCTTAGTGGTTGCTTGATTATTGGAGTGCTTGAATTTTGAGAGAATCGTTGCATGTCTACATTGTTAAGATTGCCGGTAAAGCCCAACTAAATTAGAGTGGAAAAAGAAACGAGTGGCTTGAGGACCTTTAGATTTGCATCTCGGAAAGAAATGAAATAATTGTTGGGGGTGAATGTCACAAGGGAGAAAGAAAAGAATTGATCACAAAAGATAGGTTAGTACCAACTTGAAATCTGTCCTCTCTACAATGCCTTCGAACCTAAGTGATGATTGAAAGTGGCTATACATGCATGCCGATCGAACATAGGATAAGCTCAACTTCTTTTTGGTAGTATTATTTGGAAGTATAGTTGTGAATTAACTATACAATTTTACAATCATGGAAAAATTTTCAAGTTAATTAACATTGTTGATATTTATGTCAGTTTCCTTGTTCATGCTATTAGATATTCTTGTTTGAGATGAAAAATAGTTTAAGTTTGAGAGTATTTGATAAGTACGTTTTATATACACATTTCATATCTTTAAAATAGTCTTTTCAGAGTAAGTTGGGAAAATGTCTACTCATCTGTACATGTTTTTTATCTAGATAGGTTAATACTCAACTTTGAGGTGTAAAACACAAAAGAGGGCCAAACCCTGAAAAAAAATTGGAAGGACCTGTAGGGACCAAATTGATCATCTCAGAAAGATGGAAAACCTGATTACAATACAAAAAGGTTTGGTCGCATGTTAACCAATGTTATTTCATGAGAAAATGACCCTACGATCACAATGGTTCTAAGCAGTCGTTGCGATCGCAAGCCTTATCAGGTCGACCTTATTCGACCCAGTTAGGCCTAAAATACTGTTTATTGACAATTTTGTAGTTTTCTTCGAAATTTTGAAGTTTTTTTAGGTAAAAGTCACTTTAGTATAAATACCCCTTTAGTCTTTTGTTAGGGTTGGTTATTTTATTGTTGTTTTTAGTATTGTAATTATTTTTCTCTCAACCCTCTATTTATTTTCTCTTTACCAACCTTTAGTATTGAGTAGCTTTTATTGTATCTTGTGGTGGTTGTTTAAGCTATTGATTGAAGAGAGAGAAATTCAAAACAAGGTGAAGAAACATTGAAGCATTAAACTCAAATATGTACTTTGAGGGAATTTTTATTTATTCATTTCTTGTTTGTAATCCCTTGGATTTAACCTATTATTGAAATGACTTCATTAAATTTTAAGTCTTGTTGTTATTTTATTATGAGGTAAGTTCTATTGTGTTGGAATTATTGATTCTAGCTTAACTTCATTTAATTAATTTAGATGTTTGTTTATTGATTTCAGATTGGTTATCATTGTGTATTTGAATCGGTGTTTGTTTAGACACCAAATGTTTGTTAGTGAATTGTGGTGTGATTAAGAAACACTATACATGTTAGATCAAAATTCAAATATCTCTAGGTTTCATTTAGGAGGTTTAACTGACATTTGAGAGAAGCTGTTTGTTTAGGTTAAATAATTAATTAGGACTAGTTGACATTCAAGATAAACAATTGCCTATATCTGGACTGGAGAACCTTACAATTAATTGATTTTAATTAATATAGAAATATAGTGGATTAATCAATTAATTAGGGATATTTGACATCCGAGAGAAGCAATTAGCTACTTTTGGATAATCCAACCTAACATATATTTTTAGTGGTTCTTTCATTTACAAAGTGCAAATTCTATTAAGTGATAGATAAGTGAAAATCAAGTATCCCAATATTTTCCAAAATAAACATCATCTAAAATCATCTATGTTTTCTAGCTTTAATTGTTATTCCTTTCACTTAGATTAACTAGTTAAGGAATCTAATATCAAACCAGACTCTATTCATTACTTGACTTTTCAACCAAAATTGGAATCAACAAGCTTATTTACAAATTAAACAATAATCGTCGGTACGACAACCCATCATCTCTTTACTACTTCAATGCGAACTGTGCACTTACAGTAGTTAGTTTTAGCAAACACAGTTCATTGCCCACATCAATGATTGCTACTCCAATCTGCAAAAATGGTCTTCCCAAGATTAATAGAATGTTTTTCCCCCCTCTTCAATGCCCAGAATCATAAAATCAACTGTCAGCAGCGAAGATGAATTTCTCCACTTTTATCAAGTATTTTCAATTATTCTCGTTGTTTAATTTATTGATCAGTGAGCAACAAGGTCACAAATGTTTGTTTTGGCTCTCCCAAACATAATTTCATATGAATAAAAAAGAGCATTAGATTTATACTTACACCTAAATCACATAAAGCTTGGCGAAACTATCTAAGTCTTTTAGTTTTGGTGGAAGTTCCATTGGAGTATAACATTGCGATCCTGTAAAAGCATTACAATCTCATTCTCCTCCAACTTCCTCTTGCGTGTCAGAATTTTCTTTACGAATTTTGCATAATGGGTATTTCAGCTAGTGAACTTGCAAACAATATATTAAGTTGATCTTCTTGAAGATATTCTAGAATTTTTCAAACTGATTGTCCAATTTGTTGTTCTATAGCCTCCATGAAAAAGGGATTGGAGGATCATATGGCTTGATTGGTGATTTTTCCATACTCGCCTCATCTGTTGTCCCTAATTCCTTTTTTTAGATGTCCACTTGTTCTTCTTCATTGTCGGCTTCTTCTTCTTTTTTTCCCCCACACTCCTAGTTGTTCAGCTTTTTACATGTGCCTTACCAATTTTTTTTTTTTGGCATGTCTAGGTAAAGAACCATGCGGTCTCCGGAAATAAAGAATCTTATACCTATGATTCTAGATTTTTAATTGATGCTTTCTGATTTTGAAGAGTATTTTCTATTTTCCTCATGAACTGGCTTGTCATGTCCCCATATATTTGTTTAATGAAACTACCAATGATATCTTCAAGTGAAGGTTTTTTCTGGTAGTTGATACAATGGTCCATGTGGCCTTGTAGTGTTCTGATTATCCCTACATGAGAAATAATGATGATTACGCCAACCTTGATTATTTCCCAAACAAAAAAAAAAGATTGTTTTACTGATGTTGTTTTCCTTGATGGAATTTGCTTGCTCTGACTGTTGTGCAAAGATAGGACAATCTAAATTATTATGATTGACTCCACATTCATCGCAACTAAATCTCTGATTTTTCACTGCATTGGTGGATTGGGACTTTCTTTTCCACCTTATTCTGATTTTTCACTGCATTGGTGGATTGGGACTTTCTTTTCCACCTTATTAACCAAAGAATCATTTTTTTGCTGATAATGCAGTAAAGTGTCTATCTCATAGACTCCTAGATATTTCTTATGAGTAACTCTGTCAGATGCCTACATAGTTGTAACAATAGTCATCCTCTCAAATAGTTCCAAAGCTCCAGCAATGGTTTTGGTAAATGATCAACAATTAGATGCTGTACTTTTGCATAACGTGATTAGACCATCATAGAAGTTTTACACTTGAAGTCCCTTGCTGATGGATTGATCATGACATTTTATGAGCATATTCTTGAACACGTTCTATACTTCATCAAATGATTCAGATTCATATTGCTGGAATACAGAGATATTATGCTCCAACTTTACAATTTTGACCGGTGAAAAGAATTCGGTGCAAAATTTTTGTGTTGGATCATTCCAAGTTGTGATACTTGCATTTGACTGTGAATCAAGCCACAACAATGCCATATCACAGAGAGTATGTAGAGACAAATAGTGTGTGATGACATCATCCGACACTCCTTGATATTTGAAGTGTCTGTATATCCCCAAAAATCAAGAGAGATTTGAATGAGGATTTTCATGAGCTCTGCCACAGGATTGATGTCATTTTTAAAAGAGATGAATGACACTTGTCTTCAGTTGGAAGTTATGTTGGCCAAATAGTGAATAGACAATGCTAGATTGAATAATAATGATATGTAGTGTAATGAACTAGAATGCAAGCATGTTCCATTTGTCATCATCAACTGGTTCATTTGCTTTTACCACTGGATTATTCTTTGTGTTGGTGATGTCTTGTTGCTGCTTTGATTTTTTTTAGTTTTATACTTCTTTTTCTTCTCTTTGCCTATGAAAAATGTGCGTTAAATTTTAGAATTACCTACTATTAGATCGACGTATCTTGAACTTCACATACGATAACCTATGGAGAAACATTAGAAACTATGAATGAAATTGAAAGAAGTATTGCTTACTTCGTAATTTGACTAATTTTTAGGATAAATTGAGTTCAATATTGAGATTGTTTAAATCAACACTTTGAATATTTTTTTACGTAAAACATGCAGGAAAATTTGGACAATTTTTATTCAATTTCAAAAACATATAAACTTGAATAAAAATATCATAATATACGCGTTATATACTAGTGATAAATAAACACTGTTAGATCAGTCAAATGTATGCCATATGGATCAAAATTGGGTAGCCATATTAGAGATAGATTGTGCAGCAAAATCAATCCATCAACACAAATTTCTCTCTCAACATTACATAAAACAACCGCATATGCTCTCTGCAACACACCTGGGAAAATAAGAAAATATAGAAATTCTTAGCAATCAACTTTTGTTGTTTGATTGACATTATTTTTCATGAAAAATAAAGTAAAATTTATCTATTTTAATAAAATAAAAAAATTATTTTTTCACACATTTGTACTTGATAATAATAATGTTAAATTTTAGAAAAAAATAAAATCAAGTAACAGTAAAAAAAGGATCAAACATAACAAAAATTGTATAAAATTTTCCATGAAAAATAAAACATTCTCCCCATTCGAAAAACAATTCATTCAAAATAAGGAAAATACCGAATTTCGAAACAAGTGAAAAAATGAATTTCATGGAAAACTCAGGCAACCAAACAGTACAAAGTTGAAAAATCATATTTTCCATGGAAACTCACGCGTATCAAACTCGCCCTTAACTTAAAGCTAGAAACAGGAAACAATATTGCTACTTTGAAACATTGCCTATCCATCTCAAGATTCTCAACATAATGCGCAACACAATTAACCAAAGTTAAGCCTCAGAAACGATCCTGCTCTACAAGACAACGATAATTATCGCTTCGAGGTGAAAAAGATCCAGCTGAGATGCAAAGGGGAAAAAAACGTAAATGTCACAAAGTACAGGTATACATCTATGTATGTATTTAAAGAGAGCGTGCTTGATCAGAAGATCAGCTCAAGAGCAACTCAAAAAGCACTTCAGTGCAGAGATTGACGAGGTGACCGTGGTCGAACAGGGGTCTTTGACGGGCTTACCCTACAATAATATTAGGCACTTTATGGTAAGAGCATGTCTGAAAGACGAGATGCTCTTTATTTGAAGGATTCAAACCTTGAAATTAGGCTCTCAGAGAATTTATTTTAACTTCTCAAAATAGTCAACTGTCCATTACTTAAATAATTCATATTATATTGAATATTTTAACATATAATAATATTTATTAATTAAAAAATGACTGAAAAACAATAATTGATTGTTGGACCAAGTAAAATTGTCTTTATTTTTTAGGAGTGTATAAAAACTTTATTAGAAGCATATAGTGAACAGATCCAGGGATAACCAGAGGAAATCAACCTTATGGGCAGTGATCCTAAGACTGCACCGCTACAATTAAGAGCTGCAATGGCACTCTCAGCCTGCAAATGAATATATATAAAATTATCACTGAATTGATTTGAATCATATGTCCAAAAAAAATAAAGGGACTCCCACCACACACCCCCGACAAAAAAAAAAAAAAAAAACCTCCTCAAGAAGAAGTTAAAAGGTCATTGAAGTTTAGACACCTCAAACAAGATTTAGACATAATGGTGATTCATAATACTAGTTTGATTATCACCCAAAGAGAGAAGGGCTGTGTAGTGTAGATGGCATAAAGCAAAGACGCAAACTTGCTTTACGTAGATAAAATCTGAAGTTTAGGTGGAAACTTAGAAAATTAACCAAGCAATGTCACGAAAGCCACTTGATGTGGGCTGTAATTGGAAGTGCTTCAGAAACTTACTATTGGCTGATGACGAAGAAGTGGGCTCAAGAAAGGTAGAAGTTGTGCAGCATGTAGAGCCGGGATTTCTATTCCTTTCATATCAGTTCAAGACAGTCAATTGTATTCCCTCCTAGTTCATTTCGAAACTAAATAGCATAGAACTTATAAAAGTATTGACATTGGTAAAAAATAATAATTATGGTGTTAGGGGAAAGGTTTTGCAAACCAAAAATGATACATATATAAATGTGGAAGCAAAATCCCAACTGATTATGGGTCCTATTTGTATGCCACAAACTAAAAAGAAAAACAATTTTTTTCATAAAATGCAATAAGCACATGAACAAGTATCTCACTTCTGCATGTAAAATATAAATATGTTGCTTGACTATCAATTTTGTTGACATCAAACTAATGATTGATAATGATTAAATCCGTATTGTATCATGTTATAGTCATGCAAAAAAGAGAATAAACTATCATGCATTGCAACTAAGGCAAGAGAGATGCAATGAATCAAAAGGGAATGTGGAAACAATATTCTAACTGATGATTGGTCCAATTTGAAATTTTGCATGCCACGAACTAAAAACAATTTATATATATATATAGTTTTCATAAAATGCAATGAGCACATGAACATGTATCTAATTTCTGCATGTAAAATATAAAATGTTTCTTGACTATAAATTTTGTTGACATCAAACTAATGATTGACGATGATTTACTTAATATGTTAAATGTCTTGTTCAAGCACACATGTCATTTATATTAATGATATTACAACTATTTGTAATATGATCAAAATCGTTGTAATGCATCACCAAAAGCTCATGGGCATTGCCAATCTAACCCCTAGAACCTAGCATGCCCATACATCCAAATCAAATATGTATGTGTTATAGTTAAACCCTGATGTAAACATTAATATTTGGTAGCTCTTCATTAAACGCCACCACAAGCAGCAAAGACATTGGTTTATATGTCCTTTCTTTTATCAGGAATAGAAAAGGACTTTTAAAAGAGAAGCTAGAATTAAAATGGGCACGTTAGAACATCTGCAAAACTCCATACTAAACCAGAGTTGTCCATTAAATGCTCTTGCAGCCTTCTCCAAACAGAGACAAAAAGTATTATGCCCTATAGTGAATGCTTTAAGGTGTTTGTTTGCACCCTTCAGCATCAATGACTTAATGACACAAATTACACACTTCCAAAGAGTAAAAAGCAGAATAATCCAAGTTAAAACTTCACAACATAAGTTACAAAAATTAAGTGATGAAATAATGGTGCCGCGATAGTCAAAAGGTTAGAATGCCAAGCAATTTATGTTTCAAATGTCCAATAGCATTATCAAAAAGTGAAACTTTACTTCTCCACCACTTTTCATTGGCTAGAATGGTTAACATCAAATGAGCAATTTTTATTTGCACATATAAGATATAGACCGGAAGATAAAAATATTTGAAGAATATGTAAGAACAAAAATGATTAAAACAAAAATGATTAAATTCTTAAACGGAGACAAGGTAATCAGCTGAAGCAAGACACTAACGACTATGTTTCATATAATTACGGACGTGGAAAAATTAGAAGTTTTTCAGTGGATTTGGATTATTAAACATTATACCAGAGGCAAGACATGAAGGACAGATAAATGAAATTGTGCCTAAAATATAGTGTATAGATTTGTTAGACATGGGGTCTGAAGACATTCAACAGTGATTAAAGACATCCAAATAGGTTCTTTACGCCAACAAATAAATAGTACATTATGTGATATCAAAATGACCTCCCAAAACCTGTGTGTATAGATGTATTAAAAGTAGCGGTAATACATTAAACCTGTGTGTATAGATGTATTAAAAGTAGCGGTAATACATTAAAAAGTTCTGAAGGAATGTTAACTTTTTACACTCAGGAAGTGATTGCATAAAATCAACTGGACTGCTAGTATCAGTACAAAGACAATATGTATTAACCTTTAGTTAGAAAGACAAGTTACTGAATCAAATTTCATTTGCCAAAAGTAGATTTTTGAGAAGTGGCTTGAAACTAGTACAAATCACTAACTTTGAGGTGACTTCATTTTTAATCTAGCATAAATGAGCGAGAGAAGGACGTGATTCTTACCACTACAAACTCTACAAAAGCTATACGAGCCGAATGCTGATAGTCACCAAGCAATCTCAAGCGGTGAACCTAGGTCAGAGAATGCATTTGATCAAAAGCAAATGTTAAATTATGATTATTATTATTATTATTATTATTATTATTATTATTATTATTATTATTATTATTAAGACTTATAATACAAGCAGCTACAAACCTCTCCACATATAGATTCAAAGAAGATTTTGATGTCTGCTTGCGTAACCTGCATCAAGCAAGCAATCATGCAAGTGTAATCATGCAAGTGTGACACAATTGACAACATGCCAAAAGGCTTGTGCTATGTGAATTCCAGAGCTACCATCTTATCAATGTTTGTACAGTAAATAGTTCTTGCACACATCTCTCTTTCATCCTCAGACTGTGTCATAGAAACGAAAGACGGGCATTAGTTCTCTATTTCTTCAACTTATTCAAGTTATAACAAATGTCCAAAGTAATTAAAAATTTCCACAAGTTTCTCACCCTTGGCAAGAATGTTGGATTAACAGGTGCAATTGCAGTTTTCAAAGGCAGCACTCTCACTGGATAATATCCCAACATAGTTCCCGCCAAACTCAAAGCATTTTTTGCCCCTTCTATAAGCCATTTTACATTTTATATGCAATGCAATATAATATGATCCCATGTTTTCACCAAAATGCATAAACCAAACAAACAGATTGTTGACATACCTTCATCAGTGAATTCAACGAAGGCGAAACGAAGTATAGAATTAGGATCCCCACAAACGCGACAATCCACAACCTTCGGCGTAATTGGTGTGGAATATAAATTTAGAACAGATGACAAAATTTTAAATAAAGAGTCTATTCTGTCGCTTAGATGGAATAGTGACACATTTTTACCTGCCCACAATTAATGAATAATGCTGCAAGTTGCTCCTCAGTAACCTATATTCATAAGAAGAAAGATAAACAGTGTTTGGTATCATTTGACTCAACGAATCTAAGTATTTAAAATAACACAAACCTATATACTCTAAACTCTCTTTACCTGATGATCAATGTCAGAAACATAAACTGTCCTCCTAATTACATCTACTCGCTGTGCCATGCTTGTTCTGCCATTAATCCTCCGCTTCCCATGGCCACAGCCATTTTTCTTCTGTATATCAAATGTCATATAAACGCAATCAACAAAACCAAATACTGTAATTAATTCCTGTTACTAATGTTAATAAACATGAAAAAAGAATGTAAATGGGAATATAGCTGCTTTAAAAGCAAAAGAAAAAACCCGAAGTACTGATCTTCGTGATATCCAAACAAAATGAACATCAACAAATCCAAGCAGTATTAAATTACTGCTTACCATAATCTTCTGTAAAATATTCATCATTCCATTCTTTATATTTCCGCATATTCTTTAACTAAATAGACAATAATCCATAAATAATAATACTCAGCAAAAGAAGATGTTACTTTGAAAAATGGTAAAACTAAAATCCGATAAAATACCAATCCTTCCAAAAGAATTCCCGCTTAGAACTCCTGAGCTAACAGGCTGCTGCGTTATAAAACCGTTAGCGTTATACCCGAAGAACGCAGCGGCCGCGTCATGTGGTGAGGCTATCATCAGTCTCTGGTGGCCACCGACGCCGTTCACAGCCAGTGATGGCGGCACAAATTCCTCCGCCAAGGGATTCAATTTTGATAGGATTTCCGCTAAATCCCTCATCTCCCTTTTAAACCCCTCTTCTCCATCATCTCGACTATTCATTTTCTTCCCTACCGGATTACAGCTAAGAAGAGCTTCCGGCACTTCATCGCCGTTTGTTCTATGCTGCTGATGCTGATGACCGTTGGACTGTATCAGGTGATAACCAATATAGGTGGTTTTAGCTGACTTCAAATTAGCAGCAGCTTTTGTAAATTGCGGGTGGTTATGATCCACGGAGGTAATCTCCGGCGGGGGATTCGAATCGGTCTGATGTGATGATGTCACCACGCTAATCCCAGCGTTCTCCACAATTGCCATGATCGAGACCTCGTCTGGCACATTTCCCCCCAACAATTTTTTTTTCCCTCTTATTTTTTTTCTTTTAGGGTAATTAGTATGCCGCTTTATCGCGAAAGATCGGACCGTAAGGTATGATTTTGTATAAAAGAATTGAAAAAATCGATAAATTTTGGAGATTTTTTGATGAATTTTGAAAGAATTTTGACGTGAACCCATCTTTTAAGACAAACGTCCATGTCCCATTTTTTATCCGTAGGGAAAAAAGACCTCCCTACCGTTGGTGATTATATTCACAAAACACTTTTTATATCTAAACCACTATTTAATTGCAAAAAAAAAAAAAAATAGTATTTGTTTAATTTTATTTTTATGTCCCTAACTTTTTTTAATTGCATTACTATTCATAACATTCAATTATTTAACGTATTTTGTTTCTAACCACGATTTCTATTTAACTATTCTGTTAATTTTTATTGAAATAAAGTGCAAATATTTATTTTGTTTAACTTTTGTGTTAATTATTTATTTTGATTATTTAAAAATACAAGAAATAAATAAATATTTTTCGTCTTCGTAATAAATATTTTGAATGAAAAAACGTCTCTAAAGACAATATATGAAAATTAATAAAGAGTTGATAATAAAATATAAAAAAGAAAAAAAAGCTTGATGGAGTAAATGTAAAAATAAGGAAAAATTAGAATAGCTTATAGGTGTTATAAATATAATATTAAAATATGTGAATGATCAATTACCATTATATCCCTTTAAACTTTATATATTACAATTGTACCATTATTCCCTCATATAAATAGGAGCTATTTCATTTCATTAGAAATATACCTAAAGAGAAGTTTTCTCTCATTCTCTCATATCTCTCTATATTCTCTATTGTTTTTATCAGTGTTCGAAAACGCGCAAAAAACGCGCGCTTTTGCGCGAGTTGTGCGTGATGCGCGCTGTCCACGCGAAATTTTGGCCGGAAGCGCGAAAAACGCGGTCAACGCGTTTCGTTGACCGAGAACGCGCGCTTTCGCGCGAGAACAGCGCGCTAGGCGCGCTTCACAGCGCAAAGGCGCGCTTGGAAATTTTTAACCCTTTTTTAATCTTTCCATTAAAACAAAATTTCACAGCAAACTCTCTCACACTCACACATCAGAAACGTTCGAAACACAGAGAGAAGAGAAGCCGGACTGGGGAGACGAAGTCGAACACAAGATTGAGCCCAGAAGAAGAAGTGAAATCGAACCCATTTTCTGATTTCTTCCATTATTCCTGTGTTGTTCTTCAATCTTCAACCAGCGAGCGGAGCTAGGGCAGCAAGAAGGAACTCGGCGTGAAGAACTCGGCGTGAAATCGAACATATTTTCTCCTTTTTTATCAAGGTATTATTCCTATTTCAGTATTTCTTCACTGCTACTACGGTTCTACCTTGGTCACTTGGTGGTGTACACAGCACAGTCCAGAGTCAGACTCACAGACACGGTTTCTAGCTTGAGCGACCATGTTTTCTTTACTTTGCAATTTGGTTGATGCTAAGTGTTTGATTAAAAGTCTGAAAGAGATAGTGTGAAAGAGATTAGCAATCTTCTTGGTGAATCACATAGACACGGTCACTGGCACTGGCACTGCATCTTCATGTTCTTGAGTTCTTCGGTTCTTCCATATTTTTTTTTTTTAACTAAATTCGTTGATGCTCAGTAAATGTGATTGATAAAATTAAAAAGTGTGAAAGAGATAGAGTGAAAGAGATTAGCAATCTTCTTGGTGAATCACATAAGCACGGTCACTGGCACTGGCACTGCATCTTCATGTTCTTCCATATTTTTTTTTTAACTAAATTCGTTGATGCTCACTGGTCAGTAAATGTGATTGATAAAATTAAAAAGTGTGAAAGAGATTATCAATGTTTGCTAACTTTGGTGTAGTCACTGCCATTGAAAGTTCTTTAATGTTGAGTTCTTCAATTTTTTATATTGTTTGAGCGATTTGTAGGACCAATGGAACCAGAAGAAGAATCATCTAATTCCAACGTTAATCACCCGAAAAGAGATTCTGGAGATGTCGGATGGGAAACTGTTGTGCTGGTAAATGATTCTAAACTTACTATAGTGAAATGCATTTTATGTGAAAAGGTTACTACGGGGGGGATTCATAGACATAAAATTCATATTGCTGGGATTAAAGGAAAAGGAGTTGCACCATGTCCTAAAGCAAATGAGGAACAAAAATCCAAGTGTATTGAGGCGATTGAAGGGATTAAGGCCAAAAGGGTAGAGAAGCTAGTGCGTGATGTTAGGTTGAGGGATGATGTGGTTATATCTTTGCGTACTATTGATGATGAACTACGTGAGGAAGAAGAAGATGAAATTTCTATCATTGAAAGGGGGTCTAGGAAAAAGCCTAATAATGTAGGACCTATAGATCAATTTTCACGGTTTATCAAGGTCAATGATGCTTCTAAGAATGCACATAAGAAATTGAGACAACAAAATATCATCGATGCAATTTCTAAGAAAAGGTTATTAGAAGTTCATCAATACTTGGCTAGATGGGTTTATGAAACCGGAATTCCTTTTCATGCTATTGATAATGATAGTTTTAAACAATTTGTTGAAGCTCTTGGTCAATATGGCCCCGGTTACCCTCCACCGTCTCAATACCAACTAAGGGAGCCACTTTTAAAGGGAGAGGTGGATAGAACAAAAGAAACTCTAAAAAAGCAAGAAGAAGAGTGGAAAAATAATGGGTGTTCAATCATGACCGATGCTTGGAGTGATAGGAAAAGAAGAAGCATTATGAATTTGTGTGTAAATTGTAAATTGGGGACCACATTTATTTCATCAAAGGAAGCTTCAAATGATGCTCACACCGGTCAATACATATTTGACTACGTCAACGAATGTATTGAAAATGTTGGGGTTAAAAATGTGGTTCAAATTGTAACCGACAATGCTTCCAATAATATGGCCGCCGCAAATTTGTTGTCATTAGAAAGACCTAACATCTTTTGGACATCATGTGCAACTCATACCATAAACCTTATGCTTGAAGGAATATCTAAACTTCCTAACTTCAAAGGGGTGATTAACAAGGCAAAAGCTTTCACTATTTTCATCTATGCCCATCACAAGACTTTGGCATTGATGAGAAAGTTCACAAAAAGAGAGATAGTTAGGCCGGGAGTCACTAGATTTGCAACCTCTTTCCTAACATTGCAAAGTTTGCTTGATAAAAAACAAGAGTTGAGAAATATGATGACTAGCAATGAATGGGACAACACAAAATGGTCTAGGAGCAAAAAAGGGAAAGAGGCATTTAATATTGTTGTTCCAAATGATTTTTGGAATTTGATGGAGTTGTGTATAAGGGTGTTTACTCCACTAGTGAAAGTACTTAGACTTGTTGATGGAGAAGAGAAGCCTTCAATGGGCTTTGTTTTTGGTGAGCTACAAAAGGCAAAGGATGATATCAAAAATACATTGAAGAAAGAGGGTGACTACAAGCCAATCTTGGACATTATTGATGTAAAAAGCAAGAATCGCCTTAATAGTCCACTTCATACAACGGCTTATTTTTTGAATCCATTTTATTTCTTCAAGAATCCAAGTATCAAGGATGATCATTTGATAACGAATAATGTGATTGTTTGTGTTGAGAAATTCTTTCCCGATGAAGAAATTCAACATCATGTGATAAATGTCGAGTTGCCAAAGTATGTTCAAAAAGAAGGTTCATTTGGAAGAAAGCTAGCAATAAGTGGATGTGAGTACAACAATGAAAATTACAATCCGGGTATGTTAAAAATTAAAATTATTCTCTCATTTTTCTTTCATGACATTGCTTGAATGAGTGATTACTTGAATGTTGAAACTTTTAATGGCATTTTACTCTCTTTCATTTATATTTAATAATTTATTTCTTATTATTAGTGAATTGGTGGGACTTCTATGGCAATGAAACACCAGATCTAAAGATAATGGCAAAAAGGATCCTCGGTTTGACAACTAGTTCATCGGGTTGTGAAAGAAATTGGAGTACGTTTGAAGGGGTGAGTACTAATGTAATTAGTAATTATATTGTTAAATATTTGATATTAAATATGAGTTATTACTTAGGTAATTTGGTAGTAGTTTAATAACTTATTAAGTATACTAAAGTTATCTAACTTATCACTTTTCACTCTTTTTTTTTTCTTTCTTTTTTTAGATACACACCAAGAAAAGGAATAGACTTGATACCACAAGAATGAACAATCTTGTTTATGTCCAATTCAATGCAAGATTGAGAAACAAGAAGAAGAGAAAGGGGAAAATGGAGACTTTATTAGCAAGTGATGCTAGCAATGCACAACATTGGATTGTAGAGGGTTGTGATGAGGAAGGTGAGGAAGAGGAGAATGATGGGGTGAATTATGATATACGTGTTAGAAATGCGCAATTTGAAATAAGGGAGCCCGAAGAAAATGATTTTGTATCGGATGACACGGAAGATGAATTAGAAGAAGAAGAAGAAGATATTGAATTGGAGTCCGATAAAGAGCTAGACAAGATTTAGCGATTGTGCTATCTTAAATCTTAATTTTTGTGATTATGATATGATTTTGATTTTTGAGACTAACTTTTTGTTGGCAATTTCGAAAGTATGTGTAAAGTCAATCTAGTATACAGGAATTGTCTAGTTTTTGCCTTTTGAAAACATTTCCTATTGTATAGTACTAGTAGACTAGTTACTACTAACTTACTAAGTACTAAGTACTAAGTAATTACTAATTACTAATTATTTATCTTGATGATTTAGATTTGTTTAGTATGCCTTTAGATTGTCTAGTTTTTACTTTTTTGCCTTTTTGAAAACATTTCTTAAGGAATTGTCTAGTTTTTGCCTTTAGATTTGTTTAGTATGCATTATTTCAAATATTTAATGATTTAGATTGATTAAAAATTAAAAAAAAAAAAAAAATTTGAAAAACGCTTTTTAACGCTTTTTAACGCCTAAGCGCGCTTAAGCTTGTAAAGCTTGACACTCGGGGTCCACGCTTCGTCACGCTTCACGCATTTTAGAACACTGGTTTTTATAATAGTTTTACAACACGTTATCAGCACGAGTCTCTAGCCAATTGAGTAATATAACGGGAGTATGCTCTACAATTGCATCTAAATGATGAACATCTGTATCAGAAACCTGATTATTACTAATCAATGTTTCCTTCTCTCAAACTGAAAAAGAATGATTCCGGTCGATCCAGATATCCGATCGACGATCGGCCCCTCCATCAAAACGGGCTTGTCGAGGAGAAGACTCGCCTAAAATTTGGGGATGATCCAACGGCTGAAACAGAAGATATTGACCGGAGAAGAAAGGCTGAAAAATTGTGCAAAAAACAAAATTTGACCAGAAATTGAAACGCCGATCCCGGACGATCCTAAACTCCGATCGACGATCGGCCAGCGGCGTAACAACGGGCTTTTCTAGGAGAAGACTCGACTGAAATTTTGTGCCGATCCGACAGTTAAAACGGAAGTTATTGGCCGGAGAAGAAGATGCGACGGACTGAAAATGCTGATTCCGGCCAAATGGTTGGTCTTTTGGAGAAACGGAGACCATGGGCATGTTCAGGACGTCGAGGCATACATTATGATGATGGGTTGATTTTTCCAACCACCGGCACGTGGCGGTCGGCGGTGGCGCGTGGCTGATTCCGACGATGACGCCAAAAGGCAGTTTGTTCGTCTTAATAATTTGGATTTTTCTCTGATATTACTTTTTTGTTTTGTGCAGTTTTAAAATTTTCCGGCGGTCGAACGTGGCGGCTTCGTAAAAACTATTTTTGAAGCAATTCCGTCGAGATTTTGAACTTCAAACCAAAATTAAGTTTGTTTTAAATTAAATTTCAAACATATTGACGGTTTCGATTTATCCATATGATCAATATATTAAAATATGGATGATTTTGTCCTTGATGATACGTTAAAGTATATTAATCGTGATTTAACGAATTTGATTAATCATTATTAATGATATGATAATAAGTGTTAATAGAATATATATTCTAAATTATTTAACACTATTATGTGATCAATACGATAAATTAAAAGATTTAAAAGTGACATAATAGTTACAATGTCGTGATGTATTGAGTATAACTCATTATCGAACGACTTGAACTGTTTCATTTATCTTCTTTCTAATAATTCTATAAATAAATTGTCAACCGTTCAATACACGACACTTTCTCAATTAATTATTGCCTATTGACAATTTATTAATTATTTCTTAATTGATTAACAATTTCTAGAATATTTGTTTATACGTTAATGCTCCCCACATATCACAAATCTAATTAATTAATATAATCAATCTTCTTGCACTAAATATGAATTGTATGATAAGATTAGATTAGATTAATTAAATTAAATTAAAGTGGGTAAATGGGAAATCCTTGTTTAAAAAAAAAAAACTGCCTAGTGGAAATCGAAACAAGTTGGCTGGGATGGATCCCGTCCATGGCTAGCACTGGTGGTTGCTTGTGTAGGATCCATCGATAATATTTTTTTTTATTAAAGTATATATTGTTAATATATATACAATATTATTATTATTTGATACTTCATTAAATAATACCAGAAATTATCAATACTGAAGTTAGAAAATATTTTATCAAATGATACCAGAAGTTATCATTACCAAAAAGTTGGTAAATGTTGATAACAATATTTTATCCAATGGTACCAGAAGTTACCAATATCTGTATTTGAAAGGGTGGATGAAAATTATTCAACAAAAGAAATGTTGATGTATGATAAGATAATATCACATGATAGCACGGATATGACTAATATGAAAATAATCTCATCAGTATTATGAGATAAACATTATATGATTATGATAAGCAGTTTTGATCAAAGTTCTTGCACAAGAACTTATGTACTCCAGAAGAAGTACATATTTACTCCATAAGAAGTAAAAATTATCATCTAAACATACTGAAATGATATTATTATTATTATTGCTCCTGAAGAAGTATAAACGAGTCATACATGCAAAATAAAAAAGGGGAAACATTTATGATCCTCAAAATTAGAGATGTGTTTCGGGAGTAGCCGTATCCTACCACCTCTGATCTTTTGAGGAAATAAAGAAAAATGTGTGTTTCAAGAGTAATAATACTCCGTACTCTACCACCTTAAATCTTTGAGGTACACAAGATTAAACATTGATAAAATTCTAAAAATTTATGGTGTGTCTCAAGAGTGAGAATACTCCGTACTCTACCACCACTTATTCTAGGGTTCACAAAGATAAATTTACATTAACAGGACTCCGTTTTCGCTTGATTCCCCTTCCTTGCGACCAATCTATCTTAACTCCTGCTGGATCTTGGATGAGGATGTATGATTGCAACTTATCCAGCAGTTCCTCGATAGTAGGAGCAGAAATGAGGATTCTCCTAGAAAATGGAGAGATGAATCCCTGTTCCACAGCATAATCAAGAAATGTTAGCAAACCATCAAAGAAATTGTTAACATTTAAAAGCCCAATAGACTTGGTATGGAGATCTAATTGAGCCCGTGAGGTAATATTAAAGATTTCCTCTAAAGTACCAAAACCTCCAGGCAGGGCTATGAAGGCATCAGAACCATATAACATGCAAGTTATGCGTTCATGGATAGATAAGGTTTGTACTTTATGCCCTCGTGTTTTTCCTGCGATATCAACTAAAGGAACGGGTATAACACCTATCACTCTTGCTTTCTCTGCTTGAGCGGATTGTGAAACACAACCCATCAATCCACTGCTACCTCCTCCATACACGAGAATGATACCTTTCTCTTCCAATTTCTTTCCAAGATCCACTGCTGCTTCTAGATACCCAAAACCTTTCCCTACTTTTGATCCACAAAATACACAGATAGTTTTGATCTTTCGAAGTTTTGGTCTTTCCATCTTTGAGAGAATAAGGAAGGAAAAACTTATGAGAAAATGATATTTTGGGATGCATGAAACTGTGAAAATCATTGAGTTTTTAAACTGGAAAAACTTCACTATTTACTGCTCGTCTTTTGAAAAAGTGAAGATTTACTTTTGACAAAATCACCCTACTCACCTTTCGGTGATTTAATATTTTTAACCAGCCTTTATTAAAACTCGTGAAAGGAAACAGAAAAATATTTTATATGTGCATATTTATCAAATGATTTACCTTGTATCAATGTTGAATAGCCAAAACATCATTGTTTATAACATCCTGGAAAACAGGATTTTTTGTTATTATATTTTTGAGACTATAACGCTCTTTATCACTGATGAATTTAGCCCATAAAGATAGTAGCTCACGTTGCACATACCCACTAGGGTGCGTCTCAAGAGTCAATCGGATATCATCCAATGACTCTTTACTCAATCCACCCTTAATGAAGTCTATCTTATCATCTCGATTTGTGGATGAATATCCTATTGATTTACAACGGGTATCACATGTCCATCGAGCACATTTGTAGCAACTATTTAATCTTTTTGCTCTTCGCTTCTTTGCAAAAGTACTCTTACGGTCTTACCTAAGCCAGGCTTGTGCTTAGAAAATGAATCTGGTAATTCACCAGCTAATCGAACTTTTGCTTCGATCAACCAGCGAACATCTTCTGGGATGCCCAGATCCATCAGCAACCTCAATCTTTCGAGCCTAATTCGATATATTTTTCTCAAATCATTTACTGGAAGATTGAAATAATATTTGTGAATATTTGAAAGTATGATATCCATTTTTGATGGATCTAGCCTTCTTCACAAATCATCTATTTAAATGCATTATTCAACGCGTAAAAGAGCGATGGCTCCGCGTGTCAGTGATATCGATTCCATCAAGAAATAATGGAATAAATTATTGAAAAGGTGGGAACAATGAGATAATGTGTCATTACCTTTTTCGATATAAGGGAAGATTTGGCGACAAGATTGAGATCATGAGATATTTTCTTGGATATTGTACCTGATTTTTTCGGTATACTAAAAGTACTAAAGGTATACTGATTTGAAATGTACAGAAATACGTACTGATGAAATGAATATTGTATTGAACCAAAAGTTCATACATATGTACAAGTGAAATATCTTGCTAAACCAGAAGTTCATACGTACAAGTGAAATATCTTGCTGAACCAGAAGTTCATACATACAAGTGAAATATGTATATGAACCAGAAGCTCATAAATGAAATATACATTGTATTAAACCAGAAGTTTAGCGATATTGTATTGAATCAAATATTCATACATAGAAATGAAATAAAACGGTATTGAACCAGAAGTTCTATAATAAACGGTTAGATTATCAAAAGTTTCAAATTATTTTCTATGAGAATAACTTATTCAAAAATTGTTTATCATACAACAATATTCTATGTCAAACAGGGATTAGCTCAAGAAGCTTTATGATTTGTAAAAGTGCGATATGTATATAATCCACCAAAGCGCACTTAGATATATGATTGAGATTATATCTCTAAAAGAATGACATGTGTTATGGCATTTTAGTCAATTGATAATATTTGAGAACATTATGAGGAAAACACGCCTGAAGCGTAATTATGCCTGAAGCATAATGAGAATCGATTCCAAAAATAAATATCTCTTGAATGATTGAAATGATCCATTTGAGGCTAAATACTCATGGTGAGTAAAAGGGACATAATTAAATGTAAGAGATTCAGGTACCTGATGAAAGAACATATAAAGAGATCTCTCTATGTTATATTGAGTTGAAATGGAATCGATGAACAAGTCAACTGCATACATAAACAACCCTCTTATGAAAATGAGGTTGATGAAATTATAATATTTTGGCCAAGTATATAACCCCAGTGTAGGGATTATTGTTCAAGGACCTGAAGTCCAAATGCTTAAATGTATAAACCTAGTAATTATATGTACAAATGAAAAATATTTCACAGTCGTAAAAGACGACTCGTTGCGCGCAAGATTTTTCATAGAACTGGCATGACATATGGTAGATAGACTATAGTCTAAATCACTAGCTTGAGCTCTTTGATATACCAATTAGTGAGATCAAAATGTATGATTCTCATCTCGGTACTTTGAGAGTATTCTTTGATGTACCAGTTGATCGCGGTACGTTGGGATTTCAAGTAAAATGATTGTAGATTATATGTCGAAAATGATATATATTTCAATGATTGATTATACGAATCAAAAATTGTGGTTTATGAGATGCAAGAACATACATGTATAATCAATGAAAGATTCAATACACCCAGATTAGTATCATTATAGGATGATACAAATGAATCCATGATATAATATGTTGAAAGTGAAATTGGAGTGTACTATTTATGACATCTGGGAAATTGATTATTCACTAGAAGTGAATATGAAAATGAATATATTTAATTATTCACCAGAAGTGAATTCTAGATTTGATTATTCACCAGAAGTGAATTCTAAATTTGATTATTCACCAGAAGTGAAAGATGCAATCGATAAATTAGTACAACATTGCTTAATATAGCATGTTATGACATCATGAGCTATGAACAATTTATATAAAGCTCATCGTAAACTATATGATTGCACCAATATACTTGTGATATTCCATGAAAGGAATAAATACGCGTTGCACTCTTTTTCCCTTAGCTGAGGTTTTGTCCTACAGGGTTTTCCTAGCAAGGATTTTAATGAGGCAACAGTTGAGGCGTATTGATGAAAATTAATGAGAATAATGTACTCTTTTTCCCTTCGCTGAGGTTTTGTCCCACAGGGTTTTCCTAGCAAGGTTTTTGAGGCATCATCATAGCTATCAACAAGCTATAATTTAGAAACACATTGTTATACTAGAATGATATCAACAAATGAAGAAAATCATAGACATCTTATGAAGAATGCTATACAAGGAGATTTTTATATTCCAGAAGAAAGATGATATCAATGTTCAAGAGGTTCATGAATACTTGATTACACACTTCAGGGGGAGAATCATGCTGTACTCTTTTTCCTTCGTCCAAGTTTTGTCCTACTAGGTTTTCCTGACAAGGTTTTAACGAGGCAGGGGCTGTACTCTTTTTCCTTGGTTCAGATTTTATCCCACTGGGTTTTACTGACAATGTTTTAATGAGGCAGCACTTCAGAACTTCAAGATTCAGTACATGATTTGTTCTACTCGAACGTTAGACTCAATGATTCACCATGGCCAACATCAAAGGGAGCTTATGTACTCTTTTTCCTTCGCTCAAGTCTTATCCCACTGGGTTTTCTTAGTAAGGTTTTAACAAGGCAGACAATTGCAGAATAGGTCATTCAATGGGGAGTGTTATAAATATAATAATAAATTATGTGAATGACCAATTACCATTATACCCCTGTAAACTTTATATATTACAATTGTACCATTGTTCCCTCCTATAAATAGGAGCTATTTCATTTCATTAGAAACATACCTAATGAAAAGTTTTCTCTCATTCTCTCCTATCTCTCTATATTCTCTATTATTTTTATAATAGTTTTACAACAATAGGCGGGTAAATTGGTTGTCATACCCATGTCTTTTCTCATTCTTACTTTCAAGTTGGTGAGTCACTCGATAAGGATATCAATTATGATTAAAATGTGGTTTAGTTAACAAAAAGTGTGGTGTCAATATATTTATCATTTCTTTAAGTTTTTTATATGTGATCTATCGAAAAAAAGAAAGAAAAAAGATTACTGATCGAAGCAGAGAATATATCTTAATATTTTTCAAGGGAAAAAAAAAAACTCGAGGTTTACCTTATAAATATAGTGTTAGATAATGTCCATCGGTCAAAGAATTCGAAGATCAAGAGAGGTGAAGAAAATAGAGCTTCGAATAAAAAGGGTAAATAGAGCAAAATGTTCCTATCGTTTGCACTCATTATGCAAATCATTCATATCGTTTCAAATTTGGCATTTACGCCCTCATTTCAACATTTTCTTGTTGAGTTCGTCCTTGCTATCTTATTTCATAAAGTTTTTTCGTCAAATATGTATAATTTGTGTAAAACATCCCTATCGTTTGCATTCATTGCACAAATAGTCCCTATCATTTCAATATTAACATTTGGACCCTCAATGACCTTTATTTGCTTTAAAGATCCTTACATTTTAATTTTTTCATTAAAACATTGTAAAATAGATAATTTATCATTCTAGTCAAATAAAATGAATAGAAAAGAAAGGAGGAGGAGGAGGAGGAGGAGGAATAATAATAATAATCAATGTTTTAAATAGTGCAAAAGAAATTTGAACAAAATCAAAGCAAAATTCAAAAGTTAATGCAATTGATATATATGTACATATATGCTTATGAAATCAGCAAAAAGTTTATAGAAACAAGAGTTTTTAAAAATAGTTAAATCCCTAAATATTCTTGTAATTTCGCTTAAAACTAAAAGATATTACAATATAAAACTCGATTACAAAAAATATATATTGTTTTTGGGAATGACAAAATATTTTTTTGTGGTAATTACTTTTTAAATTATGTTAAATTGGACTCTTTGCACTATTTAAAAAAAAAAGGTTTTGACTATAATTATTTCTTACATCATCATCATCATCACCACCACCACCACGACCACCACCACTATTACTACTACTACAACTACTAGTCCTCATTTCTTTTCTATTTATTTTATTTTATTTGATTAGAATGATAAATTATCTATTTTATAATGTTTTAATGAAAAAATAAAATGTAAGGACCTTTAACTCAAAAAAAGGTCATTGAGGGTCCAAATACTAATATTGAAACGATAGGGACTATTTGTGAAATGAAGACAAACGATAAGGATGTTTTGCAAAAAAACAAAAACGATAAGAATTTAGGCTGCGCTTGATAGAGATGGTGGAATTTGGGTGGAAAGAAAATGAATTTCAGGGAATTGAATTCTAGGAAATTAAATTCTTGAGAATTGAAAGTTTAATGTATTTTATTGGTTTAATTTTCTAGGTAGAAAAAGTGAAGAATTTTCCAACTTTTGTTGTTTGATTGACATTATTTTTCATGAAAAATAAAGTAAAATTTAGCTATTATAATATTTTTTATTTTATTTTTTAACAAGTTTGTACTTAGTAATAATAATGTTAATTTTTGGGAAAAAAATAAATTAATTAACAACAACAAAAATGATCAAACGTAACAAAAATGGTATAATATTTTCCATAAAAAATAAAACATCCTCCCCCCCCCCCTGGAAAACGAATTCATCCAAAACAAGAAAAATACCGGATTTCGAGGCAAGTGGAAAAATGAATTACATGGAAAACTTAGGCAACCAAACAGCGCAAAGTTGAAAAATCACGTGAAAAATCATATTTTTCATGGAAAATATGACGAATCAAACGCAGCCTTAGAGCCATTTTTCTTTGTTGGACTTTGTTCATGTAGTCCAAAAACAAAGAAAGCAGTCGTGACGAGCGTGTATGCATTTATACGACCATAAAAAAAGACAAGAGTTTTTTTTTTTCAGTTTGATAAAAAAAATCTTTACAAAAAAAAAAAAAAAATTATTATTTTTCGAGATAAAATACGTGATCGAATAGTAATTTTAATAAACGTGTGTAACCAAAAGGTGGTTTTAAGAAAAATATGTTTTTTCATAAACTTATTTATTAACATTTTTTTTAGTTCTACATGCATTGTTTAAAATTTGATGTCATCTTGGGAAAAAAAAAAAAAAAAAAAGGTTGAACCCCAACCCTAAGGGCCCCCACCTGCCCTGCCTTGGGCCTTGGTGGAGGATGTAAATCGTATGTTATGCCTCCCAAAGTGCAAAGTGAATGCTTACCTTTGGACTTGATAAGGGCCGGATTCGAACCCCTGACCAAGCGATGCTGGTCTTTAAACCACCCTCCCTTTAACCGCTGAGAGATGTGCCCTGGGGGCAAATTTGATGTCATCTTGCATTTTACTAAACGATGTTGGTTGCTACGTCTCTGTTCGATGTTTACAATTTGACTTGATACAGCGTAAGATTTCATCTTATCTTATTATCTTATTATTATTATTATAAAGGAGCTTAGAAGCCCAACTTTTCCCTCGAAGTGATTCCCTCCATATGTAATGGTTTTCCCCCTAGCCGATTTTGCAGAACCAACCACGACGTATGTAAGATTGCGTGTTTTATCTTTTGGAAAACGCACATTACCTAATGGTCTAATTCAAACACTTTCCCAGTTGACATCAGAAATAATTTTAGAGCACATAGATCCTTTAGTTGTACTGCAAAATAATTTCAACTCGTGCGAAGGTAAATTTTTTTTTTTTTTTTGGCTTTAGGTATATATTTTAAAATATTTTACATATTTTTATATTTGGCATAATATTTACTATTTATCATACATGTCACACAACCTTTAATTTTTTTTGACTTTTTGTTATCATTCTAGGAGAGGATATAGAGACTCCCAATGCACATGATATAGGTAATTACATTTAAATTAAGACACCCGAAAAAAATAATATATTATATGGAATCAAAGTCTTATGATTTTCAAAAAAGAGTAGATTATCTTAAATTTTCTAGGATTTTCCATGCAGATGAGGAATAGGAATCTGATGCCCAGTCCAATAGAGGTATTTTTTTATTGATTTTAAGAACCTATGCAGTCTTACTGAGAAGGGGTGAGGATATCACTTAAAGAATATGAATGAAGATATGCTATGTTATACGGTACATTTCAACATAATAATATTAACCGTGAAGATTTTTATACATGCATAGTAAGCTAATATCATAAAGTACTATTCATTCACTGCTCACATTTAACACTATTAAACTACATATATCGCAATAGATTATGAAGCAAACAAATTATTTTTTTTTTTTGTCTTAGGTATATATTTTAAAATATTTTAAAATTGCTTTAACATTTAGTATAATATTCAATATTTATCATACATGTCACACACCCTTTAAATTTTGTTAACTTTTTGCTATCATTCTAGGAGAGGATACGGAGACTCACAATGCACATGATATAGGTACTTACATTTAAATTAAGAAACTAGAAAAAAATAATTTATTACATGAAATCAAAGTCTTATGATTTTCAAAAAAGAGTAGATTATCTTAAATTTTCTATGATTTTCCATGCAGATGAGGACGAGGAATTTGATGTCCAGTCCAAAAGAGGTATTTTTTTATGATTTTAAGAACCTATGCATTCTTACTGGGGAGGGGTGAGGATATCACTTAAAGAATATGAATGAAGATATGCTATGTTATATGGTACATTTCAACACTACTATTAACCATGAAGATTTTTATACATGGATAGTAAGCTAAAATCATAAAGTACAATCCGGTCACTTCTCACATTTAACACTATTAAACTACATATCTCGCAATAGATTATGAAGCAAACAAATTGTTTTGAAGAAATATTAACACATAAGTAGAATTTTATTTAATATGTGGAAATAATTTATGCACAGGATAACGAGGATATACCTGAAGATTTAACCATTTTATTGGCCATGAGCACAATACAAATATAATTTTACTCATATGTTTATCTTTGGTATTGGCTTCATCTTCATGTTGTTATTCATATTTGGACAAACAAAAGGGAAAAAATTAGTTACATTTGTGTAATTTAGCATATACAATTAAAAATTGAACACAGTTATTGTTCGCTAAGAAATAAGCAGTCACCTCACCTATGTGTCTCAATATCCTCACTATTCCAGATTTGATCATTTGTAATTGATTCTTGGCAAGTTTGAATTGGTTGAACACCCCTCATTAAATATTAATGTTGGGGTGCAACAATACGTTGTTATCACTTGCTGTGGTCAGGTATGCCAATTTTGTCCTGTCCATAATCATGTTTGTTTGTTCCTACGATCATTGCCCTTCTATTTTCCTGCATAGATAGATTTTTAGTGTGTTGCATAGTATCTGTTTGATGGATGAACTGACTGAATTTAGCCAGTTGAAAATTGGAATTTCATCCTTAACACTCATCCAAATCCTGTTGAAATGACCCACACAAATTACACACACACACACACACATTTCAGTAATTGAAAATCCAAAAGGAGGAAAAGAAGAAAATCTTGGTGGTCTTACCTAAAAGCGTATAATGAAATCTTCTTATAAAAGATTATGCACGTTGGAGAACTCAAGATATAAAAAAACTAGTAACTAAAATGAGTGGAAGAGGAGATTGAGAGAGTGATAAATATTTTTTATTTGAAGATTTGGCCTCTGCTTGGTAAACTTGTTATGAACAAATTTATAAACACCACATTTTCCCAAACTACCTTACCTCAAAAACATCACGTACTTGTTTATAAACAAGTTTTTTTTACCAAACGGAGAATGTTCTTCCTCTTTGGTTGAAGTAGGTCAGTTTGCCAAACAACAGAAATTTTTTGTTCTCTCTTTAGTATTTTCTTTCGGTTATTGCTAATTTTTTTCTGACAATCCTATATACCACACTTGATAATTACTCATGATCAACTATTTCATGTATGCATGATTTTCTTCGTTTTATAGATTCAAGAATTTTATGCTGCATATATATGTAGAAGAGGTACTTGTTTGTAAGTACAGTGAAAAACATTTTACTGCTAATATGATTCAAAATACTATGGGTTTTCTTCTTTCCACGCTTTGAAATGTGTGAAATATGTTGATTTCAAAATTATTTGAAATTGGTTTTCTTTTTCATTTTGTCTCCCTGCATGGAAGTTGAGGTTCAAAGTCCGAGAAAAGAGGCAACCTCTATATGACATTGTTATAATAGTCACTCATTTTTTCCTCCCACGTGCCTTAATTGGTGATGATGCTAAAAATTCGCAACTGAAATATTCCGAGCTAGAGCAGCGAACAAGCACGATCTGAATCTCCGAATACCTGAAACAAAGGGGATGAGGTGTGACCTCGTCGCCTTTTCGATGCTTAAGTCAGTAAAGAGGAAGGAGAAAATTTATGCAAGAGGCTATAAATTGGAAGAATAATAATTGTGTGTACCTGAATTGTGATTAATATTTGAGTATTTATAGAAATACAAGGTTGAGTTCTAGTAGGATTAGAGCACTTAAAATTTAGGCACAACTCCTACTAGATGTCTTTCTCTTTTTTAGGGATAATGTTATTAGATGTTGGTTTAGGATACAATTCCTTCTATTTTTAGGAGACAAAATATTCCTTGTCGGACAAGAGGACCCCCGACCACGACTGAGGATTACCCCGAGTAGCTGTTACCCCGAATAGGTTGTGGAGTCGAACGTGTCATTTACTACTCGGGGATGAGGCATTGTGTTCGGGCTTATTGTCTTCCTCGGGGATGAAACATGGGCGAATGAGTGGCGGTAATGATCAGGGTTATTTACTAATGGTGCTCGGGGAACAAATTAAATTATTGCTCATCACTGGTCCCCGCGCATCCATGTGCGAGGTCAGGGAGGACATGATGCGTTATGAATGATGGGTCGAGATGGTCAGTGTGATCTGATGGTTCTTCCAAAAGCCATGTTATTATGAGAGAAGCGATGTTTGTCAGGCCACGTGGGCGACGGATGGGTGTCGTTTGGCGGTTTAGATCTCGCGACCATTGGTATTGAGGCGGTCTTGCACTATAAATAGGGTTTTCCTCTTTTTCCCATTCGCAAATTCTCATGAGAGTGATTCCAAGTTGGTCGTGCTTGAGCTTAGGAGAGTGTATTGGTGTGTTTCAGCATTCGAGGTAAGAGCTTGAACCCTTAAGTTAAACCCAATTTCTAGTTTGTAGGTGATATGTCTAGTAGTGATAGTTCCTCGAGTAGTAGTAATAGCACAAGTTCGAGCAGCGAGCGTAGTAATCCCGAAACTATAGGGAATTCTCTTATCCCCATTAGGGCTGGGCGTTTACCGGTTTGGTTCGTTATTAAAGGAACCAAAACTTTTGGTTTGGTTCGGTTCCTTGAAAGACAAGAACCGAATGGTTTCGGTTTCGGTTTGGTTTTCGGTTCCAATTAAAAAAATTAAATTTGATGCAAATACAAAAAAAAAAAAAAAAAAAAAAATTCTAATTGTTTGTAAAAATTAAAGGTAAATACAACCAAATAAAGCTTCAAAATTGAAGTCTAAATTCATGTATAATATATACCACGAATGTGAGTCTCAAAATTTTGATAGTTTAAAACTTTTTTCTACTCTAAAACCATTCTTAACATTTGAATCTCATTAAAAGTAAATTTCACAAAATAATAATACTATAATAGTGTATGAAATTGAAATGACTTAAAAGTAAATTACTAAATTCCATAATAATAGTGTATCAAACAGACAACATTTCATGCGCTGTCTAAGTGTCTATACATTAAAGTGTGGTTCTACTTGAAAAAGATTGTGAGTCATAAATTTCTAATTAAAATACTACCAATCTAGATAATATTTCTCAAATGGAAAAATTGTGAGTAAATTTATACTCCTCTGACCCACTGTCTACACATTAAAGTGTGAACATAAATATATTTTGCTGTATAATTCAATGAAAAATTAAAAAAAAAAAATATTTTTATCTGTTTTGATTTCGGTTTTGATTTTAAGAAGCGATTGGTTTTGGTTTTTTTTAAAAAAAATCGGTTTCGATTTTGAATTTTTTTTTTTTAAGAATCGAAATATTTCAATTTTTTCGGTTCGGTTTCGATTCGGTTCGGTTTACTCGGTTTCCCTTTTTTTGTCCACCCCTAATCCCCATGGTTGATCCTGTAGATGTAGGGCCTCGGACTCATAGCGAGGACGAAGTCCCATTAACTTACCCCGAGCTTAGGTGTACATACAAGGAACATAAGATTATAGAAATAGCTCGGGAGTTCGGCCTTATGCCTGTATGCGATGTCCGGGCTCCAACCCTCGAGGATAGGATAGTGATTGCTCGTGAGAGGGAGTCTTTTTAGTTTATAGGGATGCATTGAAGGCTGGGCTTAGGTGGCCACTACATCCCTTCTTCATTGGGTTCCTTGTAGAACACTCCATGTGCCCGGGGCAGTTAGTGCTAAACGGTTGGAGGATGTTGGTCTATTTTTTTATTGCATGTAGATTCTTGTCAATAGAACCCCGATTAGACCTTTGCAGGATGGTCTTCGAGCTAAAGCAGTTACCCCATTTTACCCGTTTCGCTTATCTGTCTAGTCGGGGTAGGTTCAGGATACCTAGGATGCCGAGCTCTCTCCGGGGTTGGAAGGAGAGGTTCTTTTATGTTATTCCTCAGGAGCTCGGGCACTCTTTTTGGTCAGAGTGGGTGGTCCTGGATACTGTAAAGTTCAACGAGGGGCAGGCCTATTTTGAGGTATTAGAGCGTGATAGGCAGATGCTGGAGAGCTTCGAGCCTTTAGTCAATAATTTGGATGAACTCCTCGAGGATGAAGTCCTTGATCTTGCTGGAGCAAGGATCTTTGGGGGTAGGAGACTGGTCACTCTTTTTACTTTGAATCTTCCTAGTGTTTTGTTCTCGCTAATGCCTCTGTTTTTACTCTTGTAGATAACATGACGTTTGATCCTTCCAGCCTAAATAACTTTATGAAGGGCAAGGCTGTAGCTGGTGGTAGGCCCCCGGTTACAAAGAAGGGTAAAAAGAGGCGCCTGCCTAGTGGAACTAGGGCAGGGTCGAACACATTACTTAGGAATGTGGACCTTGTGAACGATCCCCCTCCTCCTCCTCGTGACTTCCAGACCAATGTGACCCTTGATGTTGTGAACCTTGAGGATTAATCTTCGAAGGAAGCTTCCCAGTCGCCTGATATTGTGGAAAAGTATAGGAGGGAAGTAAACCCGAACCAAGGCCTGAGACATCTGGAGGCTGTGTTGAACAGGGTAAGAAGCTGAATTTTATCCAAAACTTGTCTCCTTTCCTCGACCTTATGTTCTATATATTCTACAGGCTTTGAATATTGCCCAGGGCCTGGCTCTTCGGGCCACTGACGATTCCGAAAAGGTTGAAGGGTTGGAAAACTTGGTCACCATTCGCAAGCTAAAGATCCAACAACTCGGGGATGAGAATAAAGAGCTGAAGAAAGAAAGAAAGAAAGCGAGGTTTTGAAAAAGAACCTCGGGGAGTCAATGAATAGGGAGGAAGAATTAAGGCTTGAGCTCGAGCGTACACAGAAGGACTTTGAAGAGAAACTGTCCGCTACTGAAACAGCTCGAGTCATAGCCATAGAAAATTTCAAGAAGTCGGAGGAGTTCGGGCTATGCAAGGGGAGTATGCCTCGGGGTCTTACCTATATGCTTTTAAGCAGGCGCGAGCGATGCTCCGAAAGAAGGGGATTCAGATTGACAATGTTCGGGGTGACCCCGACCAAACGGAAGGCCTTGTTCTGTCAGAATCCAACGAAGGCCCTACTAATGGAGATGATGGCTTGGGAGATGAGGTCTAGGTCAATGATCATTAGGCTTGTCATACCTAACAGTTATGTTCCCAAAACCCTGACCCCGAATGTAATTTTTCTTATCAATGAATGAAATGTTTTCCAAGTTTTTTGATCGACCTATGTTATTGTACAAACACGGGTACAATCACGATAATCGACGAAATAATCCCAAAGAGACGTGCAAGAGTGTTAAAGCCCGAATAATGTTGTGCAACTGCGCAAGTGTTAACCCCGAACATGGCTAGCATATGAGCGTGTAAGCTTTAGTCTTAGGAAACGAGCATGTATTAACCTCGAGCTAAGCTAATGCATGAGCAGTAATTAACCTTGAATGATGTTAATTAGATGAGCAGTTATTAACCTCAAACATGGTTAATGTAATTGTGCAATTATTAACCCCGATCAAGCTTAATGCAAGCTGTTTCCTCGGGCATTAATGAGCCCCGATCAGTACGGGCTGTAGCTATGATGAAAGAGTTATTGATGATGCTCGGCGAAAGTTTTCGAGGAATGGTTATTGGTAAGCCCTTGAGGTGCTTGCACGTGGGCAAGGCTTTGAGTGCTTCCTCGTGGGGAAGGCTTTCGAGTGCTTGCTCATGGGCAAGGCTTTAAGTGCTTCCTCGTGGGGAAGGCTTTTGAGTGCTTGTTCGTGGGCAAGGTTTGAGTGCTTCTTCGTGGGGAAGGCTTTCGAGTGCTTGCTCGTGGACAAGGCTTTAAGTGCTCCCTCGTGGGGAAGGCTTTCGAGTGCTCGTTCGTGGGCAAGACTTTCAAGTGCTTGCTCGTGGGTAAGGCTTTCGAGTGCTCGCTCGTGGGGAAGGCTTTCGAGTGCTCGCTCGTGGGTAAGGCTTTCGAGTGCTTCCTCGTGGGGAAGGCTTTCGAGTTCTCGCTCGTGGGCAAGGCTTTGAGTGCTTCCTCGTGGGGAAGGCTTTCGAGTCCTTGGTCGTGGGCAAGGTCTTTCTGTGCTTCTTCGTGGAGAAGGATTTTATTTAAATAAAATCATTGGAGAACTTTTTCTTTTATTTACAGTAACGTCTTTGGAAAAATAAAAGTTGGCGCGTAGGCCAGAAATGAAATTGAACTGAAAATAAAGTGCAAGGAAAATTAAAAGGGACGAACTACAAAGCTCGGTCTTGCTAATTATAGTAGATTTTCTGGTTGTCTGCATCCAAGGTCTTGGAAGTGGTGTTCCTGTAAGATCCCGAAGACTGTATGATCCTCCTCGGGTCTGTCGTATGACTTCACAAGGTCCTTCCCAAGCAGGCCCAAGTTTCCCCGGGGGATGACCAACTGCTTCCGCTTTTCTCAACACAAGGTTTCCTACTCTAAACATTCTCTGGGTGACCCTGCTGTTGAAGTACTTAGCTGTTTTACTTTAATAAAATGCTATCTTTGTGTTAGCCTGTTCATGAACTTCTTCTAGTAGGTCAAGGTGTTCACCTGTACCTTCTACCTCAGCATTTTGGAAAAGACGCCTGTAACTTGGTATGCCCACTTCAATGGGGATTGTCGCCTCTATCCCGAAGGCAAGCATGAATGGAGTTTCCCCAATAGCTGTGCGATGTGAGGTCCTGTATGACCAAAGTATGGCTGGCAGTTCATCGGGCCAAGACCCTCATGCTTCTCCTATCCTCGTGCAAAGGTCTTGGAGTATTATCATGTTCGTTACTTCTGCAAGCCCATTACTCTGGGGATGTGCAACTGATGTCAAACGATGGTCAATATGAAGATTTGCACAGATATTCTTAAACTGCTTGTTGTTGAACTTTCTACCATTGTCTGTTATCAATACTCTTGGGAGGCCAAACCTGCATATGATGGATTTCCAAACGAAAGATCTTAGTTTGGACTCCGAAATTGTTGCTAGGAGCTCTGCTTCCACCCACTTAGTGAAATATTCCACTGTTACTGCTATGAACTTCAACTGTCCTCGTGCTAGGGGAAAAGGACCAAGGATGTTGATTCCCCACTGTTCAAATGGGCCAAGGCACTGGACATGAATTTGTTCCTTAGTTGGTTTGTGTATAATATTCCCATGCCTCTGACACTTGTCACACTTCTTCACATAATCCATTGCATCTGTCCTCATGGTTGGCCTATAGTACCCTTATCTGAGGAGTTTGTAGGCCAATGACCTAGCACCCCGATGGTTCCCATACATGCCTTAATGTACTTCTACAAGAGCTTGAGCAACTTCTGAGGCTTTAAGGCATCTGAGGTAGGGCAGTGTAAAACTCCTCCGAAAAAGAACTCCACTTATCATGCAATATTTGGCTGCTCTTCGTTTGATGGTTCTGGCCTCCCTTTGATCAACTGGGAGACTTCCATCAGTTATAAGCTTGATTATAGGGTCTATCCAAGATGACTCGTGATCAATGTCGATGACAGGAGGCTTCGGGGCAATACTGGGCTGTGCCACATATTTCATCTGAACTGTTCTTTCAAGATTGTCAATGCTTATGAACAGAGGTCTAGAAAGTGAATTTCCCTTGATATTTTCTAATCGAGGGATTTTCAAAATCTCACAACTCCCGAACATCCTCTGGAGGTTATGAACACGCAAGCAGTATAAACTCATTTTCTCCTCTTTCCTCTCGAATGTGCCATTGATTTGTCCTACTACTAGCTGGGAGTCACTGAATACCTTTATATGATCAAGTTCAAGGCCATGAGCAACCTCAAGCCCGATGATGACAGCTTCATACTCTGCTTCATTGTTTATTTTTTCAAATTCAAACCTCAAAGCGCATTGTATTTCAACCTGTCTGTCCGGGCTTATAATTATGACTCCTACACCCGAGCCTGAGGAGTTGGATGCTCCATCCACAAAAACTTCCTAGCAGCAATCGGGGATGTTTAGGCTATCCACTGACCCCCGAGGCCTTGTGTGAGCTCTGCAATAAAGTCCGCCAAGGCCTGTGCTTTTATCGAGGGTCGGGGCTTGAACTCAATATCAAATCTTTCAAGTTCAATGGCCCATTTGAGCAGTATTCCTGATACATCGGGCTTCTGAAGTATACGTTTGAGGGGCTGATTAGTAAGTACCATTATTAAATGTGATTGGAAGTACTGTCTCAACTTCCTGGCAGCTACAACTAGTGCCAATGCCAGCTGTTCTGCAAGTGTGTAACGGGTTTCGGTGTCAAGAACTTTGCTGACATAATATATTGGTTGCTGGGCTCAACCTACCTCTTTAACAAGAACTGCGCTTACTGCATTTTGAGAAAATGTCAAGTAGAAGGATAGCACATCTCCTGGGCTTGGTTTTGTAAGCACATGAGGCATTGGTAGGGATGTTTTCAGATGTTGCAATGCATGCTCACACTCCTCATTCCATTCAAAACTTTTATTTCCCCTAAGGATTTTAAATAAAGGAAAACACTTGTCAGCTATTCTTGACATGAATCTGTTAAGTGCTGCTACTCGACCTGTCAACTTTTGAACGTCCTTTCTGCTGTTGAAATGTTGGATTAATATTGTAAGGACCGAGATAGTTGTTTAGAATAGTGTAGGGACTAGTAGGCAATTATGTGTTTTAGGTTTCTATTTATACCTTACTTTGTAACACTTTCATTATCAAGAAATACAATTATACTTTCATCTTAATATTTCAACATGGTATCAGAGCAATAAATTGATCTTAGTTAGGGTTCATGAGTTCGCCTCCGGCGAGCGGCTGTGCCGCCGCTCGCCGGCCAAGTTCTGTCTGGTTTTTTTGTAGGGTCGCAGGAAGGGTGTTGTGTTGCAGCGACCAGGTAGTGCGGCGGATCTGCATAGGTAGTGGAGTGTTGGTTTTCTGGTCGGTTTTGAAGTAAAGTGATTTGGTGGTGATTGGTGGAGCCGGTGGACTGGGCTGTGTGTACTGCGAAGAAGGGGGAGAGAAGAAGAAGATGGTGGCGGTTTCGGAATGGCCGGGAAAGTATGGCAGCAGACTGGAATCGCGCCGAAATGAACTGGGTTGTCTTCAGAATGAACTGGGTTGTCGTCGGAATGGTCAGGTCGGTAGCTATGTGAAGCCCCGGTGGTAAGAGATGAGGGCTGACTGGCGGCGGCTGCGGGAGAGAAAGAGAGGGAAGCCGGCGGCGGCGGCGTTGACATCCGGCAATAACGACGTCGGTGGTGGTTGCCGGCGATGGCGGCACCTCCGACGTAGGCATGTAGGTTTGGGATTTGTGACTCTTGAGTTTAGGGTTAGGGTTTGGAGATAAATGAGGGTTATTTGGTTTTATTTGTTGATTGGGCCTAAAGAGTGGGGAGTGTTGAGTTATTTTATTAGGCTTGTATTGTTGTTGGACATAGTATTAGGTTGTTGTCTTGTTGGGCTGTTTATTTCCAAATTCTGCCCTCAAAGTCTTTGACTTGACAAGTTGGACCCTCAACTTTCCAAAAGTTACATTTCAGCCCCCAACTTCCAAAATTCACAATTCAGCCTATTATTTTTTTATCAATTTTTAGTCCCTCAACTTTCTGAAAGTTCATTTTTAGTCCTGAACTTTCATTATTTGCATTTTGGTCCCTTGATTTCCAGAATTTGCATTTCAGTCCCTGATCTTTCATTTTGTGCAATTCAGCCCCAAGCTTTCCAATTTCACTATCTTTCTTGGTGTCTTTTTATTAGCCTTTTATTCGTAAGATCGGTTCCTTTATTAGTTCGACCTGGTGATCGCCTCTTGACTGATTTACATCTCTTTATGTTGGCTTTCCTTTGTGTCCGGAGTAAGGATTTTCCGTTGTTTACGGGTTGTGGATTTTAATGTATCCTAGTTGATCCTTCGTTATAGCATCGTCCAAGAAGACTATTGAAATTGGAAGATGGGGGGAGCACTTTGTTATTTACTTGAAGTTGTTGTTCAAGTTTGTTGTTTACATTATTTTCAAGTTGATGTTTATCTTTGCATCAACTTGAGGGGGAGTGTTGAAATGTTGGATTAATATTGTAAGGATCAAGATAATTGTTTAGAATAGTGTAGGGACTAGTAGGCAATTATGTGTTTTAGGTTTCTATTTATACCTTGCTTTGTAACACTTTCATTATCAAGAAATACAATTATACTTTCATCCTAATACTTCAACACTGTTCTTGGGAGAGTCCATGGAAATCAGAGCCTGTATTTTATCGGGGTTGGCCTCTATACCCCGATGAATGATCATGAAACCCAAAAGCTTTTTAGACGACACCCCCAAACACACACTTAGCTGGATTCAGCTTCATCTTGTATTTTCTGAGTGTGGAGAACACCTTCTCAAGGTCATGAATGTGTGCATCAGTTTCTGTGCTTTTCACAACCATGTCATCAACGTGTACCTCAATGTTTTTCCCAATCAAACCTGCAAACACTTTATTTATCAACCTTTGGTAAGTTGCTCCTGCATTCTTCAAGCCAAAGGGTATGACTTTATAACAATATATCGCAGTATCAGCCATGAACGATGTTTTTTCCTGGTCATCCTCTGCCATTGGGATCTGGTGGTAACCTGAAAAGGCGTCAAGGAAGCTATACAGCCTATGACCCGAAATACTGCCCATCCAGGTTGCCAATTCGTGGTAATGGATAGCTGTCATTGGGGCATGCCTTGTTCAAATCTGTATAGTCCACGCAGACTCGCCACTTTCCATTGCTTTTCTTTACCAAGCAACATTTTGCGAGCCAGTCTGGGTATTGAACTTCCCTGATGAACCCTTCCTTTGAGAGCTTTCCAGTCTCTTGAATCACAATTCGACGATCAGGAGCAAATTGTCTCTTCCTTTGTTTTACCGGTCGTGCATCTGGGTTTACATTCAACCTATGCGCGGCGACCTCTAGGTCAATCCTAGGCACATCCTCAACACTCCAAGCAAACACATCGGTGTTTTCCCTCAAACACTACGTGAGTGCTGATTTTAGACCATCATCGAGATCCCAACCAATGATGACATTCTTCCCCGACTCGACCTTGACCTCGACCTCCAATAACTCCTCAACTGGTTAGAGCCTGCCACGGTGCTTGAGGTGGGGCTCCATTGTTTGGACCTGAGCAACTTCACCTGGGAGATTTTTAACACTAGTAACATAACACTACCTTGCTACTGTTTGATCTCCTCGAACAACCCCTATGCCTTTTGCTGTTGGAAATTTCATGGCGAGATGGAATGTTGACACTATTGCTCTGATCTTGTTTAGCAGTCGTTTGCCTAGGATTACGTTGTATGTCATTGGAGCTCGCACAACATGGAACATTGTAATTTCGGTCACCTGCTTGGGATCTGTTCCCAACGTCAAAGGAAGCTCGGTGGTGCCTTCAGGCATGATAACACTTCCCCCGAATCCTTGTAGGGGAGTTCTGATAGGCCTCAAGCTGCTTGCTGATATCCCCATTTTAATGAAAGCATCATGCGATAACACATTGGTTGCGCTTCCGTTGTCGACCAAAATTCTCTTCACCTCGTAGTTAGCTATGATTGCTGTGACTACCATAACATCGTCATGAGGAGTGATTACACCTTCCATATCGTCTAACCCAAATGTAATATCTGGATGATATACAAGCTCGACCCCCGAGGACTGCCGGCATAAATTTTGCGTCCATTTTGCGAGTCCCCACCTGAAGCCATCCCACCAATGATAACATTGATTGTTCCAGCTATAGGTCTGTTATTCCTTGATGGCTGATCCTGCTCATGATCACGCTTCTGTCGATTCTCATTCCCCACGTATGTTTTCAGAAAACCCCTCTTGATCAAGGCTTCTATTTTTCGCTGTAATGCATAGAAAATTTCTGTTGTATGCCCATGATCACGATGAAAATCACAGTACTTGCTCTTGTCACGTGTATCTGGTGGTGACTGGCTGGCCTTTCAGCTCCTTCATATCCTTGATCTCCATAATGATGTCGGCCCGAGGTGTGTTCAACAGAATGAAAGACGACGGTTGTTCTGTCCTTGCATTCCCACGATCACGCCCCTGTTTTGAGCTGTCATCACGTTGTCTCTTCCGGTCGTTTCTGTTGTCCTTACGTTCAGATTTTTAGGGGGTCGTATCGCTCTTTCTCGGATACATAGCTTCCTCCATATTTATATAATTATCACCCCGAGTAAGAAGTTCAGTCACAAATCTAGGAGGTGTTTTTGAGAGGGACATCTTGAAGGACTCACACTTTACAGCATGAGTAAGAGCGGATACTGTAGCAGAAATATGGAGGTCGGGGATCTGTAGTCTTTCTGAGTTGAAAATTCGCACTTGAAATATTCCGAGCTTGAGCAGTGAACAAGCACGATTTGGATCTCCGAATATCTGAAACAAAGGCAATGAGGTGTAATCTCGTCGCCTTTCCGATGTTTAAGTCAGTAAAGAGGAAGGAGAAAATTTATGCAAGAGGCTATAAACTGGAAGAATAATAATTGTGTGTACCTGAATTGTGATTAATATGTGAGTTTATAGAAATACAAGGTTGAGTTCTAGTAGGATTAGAGCACTTAAATTTAGGCACAACTCCTACTAGATGTCTTCCTCTTTTTTAGGGATAATGTTATTAGATGTTGGTTTAGGATACAATTCCTGCTGTCTTTAGGAGACAGAATATTCCCCGTCGGACGAAAGGACCCCCCGACCATGACTGAGGATTACCCCGAGTAGCTATTACCCCAAATAGGTTGTGGAGTCGAACGTTTCATTTACTCCTCGGGGATGAGGCATTGTGTTCGGACTTATTGTCTTCCTCGGGGATGAAACATGGGCTAATGAGTCGTGGTAATGATCGAGGTTATTTACTAATGGTGCTCGGGGAACAAATTAAATTATTGCTCATCAATTGGATTTAATAACCTTTCCACATTTCTCTCTTTTTGAAGAACAGTATTTTTCAACTTGTTATAATCGGGAGGCAAATACTCTAAAATTCAGTTATTGGAAGCAAGAGTATAAGAACTAATGTAATAAAGATTTGTTGCAAGATTAAAAAGCAAACCAATTGAGTAGAACATTCTGACAATTTCGTAATCCAATTGGTTATATAATATCATATTAAAAGCATTATCTATTGCATTATTCTTTCATTTCTTTTCCTCCAATACATAGCAATTCTTGGAAGTCAACAGTACCATTTTTCCTGCATTAGTCTGCATTCTCAACTTAACCTTATCTTCTCTTTTGCATTTTACATGCATCTTTCATAGTTACTTTTCAACAAGCCCCAATTCCATGACATTGTAATGTTAACAAATGTGCATCACTCTTGTATATATGAACTTGTCTTAGTTGCCAAAGAATGTTACAACCCTTTTCACTAAATTTATCAAGTTTTGTAACATATTTCAAAGAGGTTTTAGATAAATCATCATCCATAGCATTACCACTTATATTTCAAAAAAAAAAAAATCGAAATAGTTAGATAATATAGGAGTGATATTACTCGGAACTTGAAAAATAGCTTCTTCTTGGTCTTACAAATAATTCTTGAACCATGGGTCGATGAAATTGTTGAGAATGATGAAGAAAAAAGAAAAAATTTGAAGTGAAGTTTTTGATTTTTTTCATGCAATTTCGGGTATTACAATGACAAAGAAAGGGGATTTGACTTTTTTTCTTAAGTTTTATTTTTTTATTGGGGCTAAATGGTAAGAAATTGGACCCACATAAATATTTATGTTTTGATTTGTTAGTTAAAATTGAAACGAAAGTACGTAAATATGGAAAAGTAAATTCTACAACTAATGTCCGCTTTTTTAGTACACAGTGGACATCAAAGAGGAAGGGAGGGAATATAGGGGAGGGGAATAGAATTTGAACCCAAAACGGGTAGGGAACACACGAGCAACAATGTCAATTAGGCATATCCCCGAATCCTTGCAACTAATGTCTTGGGCCCAACACATTTTTGTATTAAAGTCCAAAAGTCTTTTCAAGACCTTCTTTATTTCAAAACTCTATACAGACACGCCTTTCTTCATTTCTTCTTCCTACTCAACCATTGCAGCATTTTCTTCCAGTCTTCTGCATTTCCTCTTCATCAGGCAGCACCTTAGCCATCTCTAAGTTAAACAAAAGATACTCTCATGATCGTTTGAGTGTATCTTATATTGTACCTTGACTAATGTTCTAAAAGGCACAATTATACCTTGACCAATTGATGCGTGTCGCAATGCACCAAAATAATAAATAATTCCTTACTCGTCAAATATTAATTAATAATGTAGTAGCGAGAGTAAGGGTCGATCCCACGAGGAACGGAAACTAATTTTAGTTATTCGATCAATTAAAATGGAATGTGGGGTTTTGTTGTGTGAAATTGCTTGAATAAAAAATATGCATAAAAATAAACAATTAAATATGACTAGAGAAATAATATGAGAAGAAATCTTGTTCTCGGGTTCGGTTGTGCCCTCAATTAATGTTATACCTTTCCTTGTAACGTGTTTCTATTCCTAATTCAATTATCAATCATAAATAATCAAAAAGTTCTGATTATCTAAATTCTTCCTTATGTGTATTGATTCAAAATAAGCTCTTTGAACCAATTCTAGCCATGGACAATCCTAAACAAGCTCTTAGGATTTAATGCACGACTCGTATGAAAATTTAGAAGAATAGATTGAATTGGATCGTTAATTACACAAGCTCGAATTAAACAATCCAAGTCGAATTATTACTAAACCTGCACGAGATTTATTTGCTACTAAAGTAAAGATTCAATGACAATTACGGATCAAGAATCTAAACATAGCATATTCATGAATCCAAAGATCAATAATCCAATTGGCCAAATTAAACTATTAATCAAATAAACTCAATTGAACATTCAAAACATAATAATCCAACAATTGAAATAAAGGAATAAATTCAACCTCTTTCAAAATAATAAAAAGTATCTTTTTCTTGTCATGAAATTCCCTTTTTATAGCCTCAATTTCGTGCCCTAGCTTTGGGATCAAGAAATCCCAAAATTATGGAAAGAATTAAATATGGAAATTTTTGACTTGAATAGTTACGGCCGTAACATTTCCTTTACGTCCGTAAAGAGGTTTCTGCTGATTTTCTTCTTTTGAAGGTTACGGCCGTAACTTATCCTTTACGGCCGTAATCGTGTCTCTGCATATTTTCACCCTTTATTTGTTACGGTCGTGAATTCTGGTTTATGGCCGTGAATGTGTTTCTGCTGATTTCTCTAAACACTGTTACCAACCTTACGGCCGTGACATGGTTTCCTTAAGGCCGTAACTTTATTTGCGCCTAAGTCCCCAAACTTCAGTTTTTAGTGCATTTTGGTCCTTTTTTCTCCTCTTTTATGATCCTATACAATATAAAATATAAAATGCATTAATAATACTTAGATAGAATCATATTATTGCTTATTCAAGGATATAAGTGCACAAAATAAACGTTAATATAGCATTTATCAAATTTCCCCACACTTGAACCATTGTTCGTCCTCGAACAAAGATTTAAAAAAGAAAAGAATAGGATTCAAACAATAGATTACAATTTAGAGACTTGAGGTTGCAACCCACTTTTCTTTAAAAAAAATGTTCCATTGCATGATCGGATTGTGTTCGTGTATGCTAGAGATACAACGCCCTTTATTTCCCATCCCAATCATGGCTCGATATGGTTTATTTCCTTGCACCTCTTGTGTTTGCTCACATCCCAACCATTTATGAGTGACTACAAGGAGAATAATTTCGCCCAACTCCAGTGGAAATCAGTTGCGTAAACCGAGTTGTTCATGACGTGAATTCAGTCAACACAGTACCCCCGACCACATTCATAGCTCCAACCCTAGACCAAGCAATTCAAACCACTCATAAGCATATGTAATGGGTTTTAACACCCTCACAAGATATTTCTCTCATCGCACAAAGTGTATAAGGGGTTGAGTTTTCGCTCAGCTCTCTGCATGGATAAGTCAGTACCACAGATTACCTAACTGTCATAACCGGAGCCAACAATAACACAAGTGCAAAGCGAAGGTCTTTATTTGGTTGTAGCGGGGCTTCTGGTCAGGTAGGATAAAAGGATATATTTAGGCTGAGTCGAGAAGGAATTTCGCAAACTAAGTCAATTCAAAATAACATTACTTCCTTCTCCCTTAATATGATCTTTATTGTTTCCCGCTACCCAACTCTATTCACACTTGAATCTCTTCTTTTCTTTTCTCTTTTTTTTTCACAAGTTGAGTGCTTGACATCCTCAACTACTAATTCTCATGACTAACTTCCTTTTCATTGCTTTTTCTCTTTTGACTTTTTTTCGATTATAGACTGCAACTTTTTTTTTTTCAAATCATTACGCAGTCATCAATTGGCACAAGATAGAATTACAATCTCATGAATTCAGTCCATTACACAACCATTGCCCAACACAAGATAATCATCTCAACTTCTTAGACTTAGACTATAGCACAATCCTCAATCAAGAAAAGCTTGCGAATCCCTTCTCTTATGGGTTCAAAATAGAGACAATGCGAAAGAAAGGGTATTCGTGGCTTGTAGCGTGGCATAAAAATTCAAAGAAAAGCTAAGGCTCAAACGGGCTTCTAATGGTCCATGTAGCAAGGTAGGCTCTTTTAGCAAGTCAAATTTGGTTCAACCTATTGCCTTTTCTATAATTTGCACTTGAATCAAGAAGCTACAACGGTATGCACAAGAAAGCACATCCAAGCATAACCCAACCATGCAGGACACACATCAAAGAATTACGAGTTCATAAGTATTAAAAAAAAAACAGCTCTTAGGCTCAAAAGCTCACAAATTAGGGTTTTCATGTGTTTTTCCCATCCAATTATGAGTTATAGGTCATTGCTTGATCTTCATTCCAAATCTAAGTCCATTGGTCGAGGATAACGGTTAAAAGTATTCAAACCATCACTACTCACAAAAGTATAATAATTGGGACGTTCAGGGTTATATATGAAGGAATAATCTGTCTATTGTGAGTTGGGTTGACTAGGTTGTAGATATTTGACAATTTCACTTTTCATTTTCAACCTATTTGTGATGTTTTGGACGAGATGATCTCTATGTGCTCAATTTATATCCAATTATGCAATGATTTTTCAAAAAAGACTGCACCAAAAGTGGGCTGCTTCCTAACAAAGTGCCTAAGTGTATAGATATGTGACAAAAGTAGAGAACAAAAGTCAAAATGAATTTTAACGATTCGATTACAGACAGAAAATAAAGGCATTAAGCTTACAATCAATTCAATTCCCCCCCACACCTAGACAACACAATGTCCTCATTGAAAAGTAAAACAATAAAGGGGGAAAAGAAAAGAAACTCCCTCGGTCTAATCTGGCGGTTGATCGGTACGGGGTCTCTGCAACTGTCGAATCTCCTCTCGAAGGGCTCTCTGCTCTTCCAGCATAAGTTGCTGATCTTCTTGCATGGCATTCAGCTAAGTTTGGAAGGCTCGCATCAATTCCAGCACTTGCAGCTCAAAAGGGGTAGGAGCAGGGGTACGTGAGTGAAGCAGTTTTTTTTTTTTTTTTTGAAATTTCTGGAATTACGGCCGTGAATGTCTCACTGACAGCCGTAAGTCCTAATCTGGAAAAAATTGCAAGCACCCACTACGGCCGTAAAGTCAAGTCTCACGGCCGTAAGCTGGCCTCTGATTAAATTTACTGGAATTGTGTTACGACCGTACTTGAGTACCTTACGGTCGTAAGTTAGCCACTGATTTTTTTTTTTTTTTTTTTTATGTGTGAATGAAATGACTAAATAAAATAAAATTAACCAAAAATGAAAATATGAAAATAAAGAGTCGAGGAGGTAAAGAAACTCCCCTCTCGGGTTGCCTCCCGATCAGCGCCGCTATTTACAGTCGTTGGCTCGACTGAGTCCTTTCTCATTCAACCGGGATTAGGTGGATTCCCAAAGCTTAATTTCTTCTTCATGCTCTTCATCAGTGCCTGCAAAATAGGGGGTAGAGATTTTTCATCAGAGACTGGTAATGAGATGGATGAGATTTTACCTGAATTCGGTAACTTTGGACAGTCCTTTCCACCAATATCGAGAACTTCCTGTACTAAAGAGCCATTCACATTAACAGAATAAACAGGATCATCATCAAAAATTTTCACGAAATCATAAATATTGAATTGAACAATTTCATTATCAAATTCCATGGAAAGTGTGCCACTACTAACATCTATCTTAGTCTTAGATGTTTTCAAAAATGGTCTGCCTAGCAAAATAGGAGTGGAGCTGGGTGAATGATCATCATTCATATCTAACACATAAAAGTCAGCCGGAAACACCAACCCCCCTACTTGCACTAAAACGTCCTCAACTACCCCGTCTGGATATGCATTGGAACGGTCAGCTAGTTGGATGATAACATCTGTTTTAGTCATTTTGGTAAGATTTAATGCAATGCAAGTGGATATAGACATTACGTTAATGGATGCTCCTAAATCTATTAGTGCATGATTTACCTTGGTGTTACCTATTTGACACGGAACAGTGAACATACCTGGATCCTTGCACTTGGGAGGTAATTTTATTTGAAGAAGTGTAGATACAGACTCACCCATTCTTACCATCTCATTTTCCTTTAGCTTTCTCTTATTGGTGCACAGATCCTTCAAAAATTTTGCATATCGGGGCACTTGCTTGATTACATCCAATAGGGGAATGTTGACTTCCACCTTCCTGAACATCTCCAGGGTTTCTTTTTCCTTGCCCTCCTTGTTCGCTTTTGCTAACCTATTGGGAAAGGGAGGTGGAGTTAGTTTAACATTTAAAGTGGAATCTGTTTTTACCTACGAGCTTTTTGAGGTGCTGTCGTTCTTCCTGACTTCCCTTCCCTCAACTTCCTTCTCTTTGATTGCGGTAGGTTTCAGTTGCAGTTCTTCAAGCTCTTTTCCACCTCGGAGAGTAATTGCACTCACATTCTTTAGACTTACTTCAGGTTGAGATGGTAGCTTTCCTCCGGTTTGTGCCTCAAGTCTGTTGATGGCAGTAGCCATTTGACCCATTTGGTTTTCCAGATTTTGAATGCTAGACTTGGTGTCTTGTTGAAACTGAAGTGTGTTAGATGCCAAGGCTTTAACCATGTCTTCAAGGGATATACCTGAGCCTTGAGGTTTTTGCTGATACTGCCCCTGTTGTTGGAAGGTTCCTTGTTGTTGAAATTGCCCTCGAGGTTTGTTTGAAATGAAACCTGGGGGATTGTTAATTTTGTAGCTTAGGTTGGGGTGATCCCTCCATCCTGGATTGTAGGTATTAGAGTACGGATTGTACTGTTGTCTTTGGAACGGAAAACTCTCTGCAGCACTTACCTGTTCACCATTTCCCTCTTGCAACAACGGACAAGTATCTGTTGGATGTCCGAAGTTTGAACATATCCCACAAGCTTTGACCTGTTGTTCCTTCCCTACAGCAAGTTGTTTAATGAGGTTTTTTAGTTCAAACAATTGACTTTCAATATTGGAACTACTTACCTCATTCACGCGCCGAACTTGCATATCCCTGTTGGAGTTGAACTGCTGAGTGTTCTCAGCCAAATTGGAGATTAAAGCTCGTGCTTGTTCCGGTGTCTTGTCCATCAATGCACCTACGCTTGCGGCATCTATCATGCTTCTATCCATCGGTGCCAGACCTTCATAAAAATATTGCACCAAGAGTTGCTCACTGATCTGATGATGGGGGCAGCTCGAGATGAGCTTTTTGAAGCGCTCCCAATACGCGTACAAGGTTTCGTTGTTGTTCTGGCGTACCCCACATATCTCCTTTCTGATTGTACTAACTCTCGATGCAGGGAAGTATTTTTCCAAGAAAAGTCTTTTCATGTCGTTCCAAGTAGTAACTGTTCCTGATGGTAGACAATAAAGCAAGTCGGTGGCGGCATCCTTTAATGAGAATGGAAAAGCTCTCATTTTTCTTTGTTCCTCAGTAATACCCGTGGGTCTCATGCTATCACAAATGACATGGAACTCCTTCAGATGTCTATATGGGTCCTCACCGGGATGTCCTCTGAAAGTTGGCAAAAGATGGATCAGTCCGGATTTTAGCTCAAAAGTTCTGCCTTCTTCCACTGCCGGAAAAGTGATGCATAGCGGTTGTTGAGCAACATCCCGGGTAGCTAGTTGCTTGAGAGTCAGATTATTGTTAGCTACTGCCATTGGTTGTGCAGCTCTTCTTTACTGTTGAAAGATTCTCTCGATTTCTGGGTCAAAATCAAAAAATCCAAAATTAGTTTATCGAGTTTTACACAAATAAGCAAAGAAGTAGACAAGCAAGATTTTTTTTTTTTTGAAAAATTATAGAAATAAAGTGAAAATAAAAAAAAATGCAGAAAAAATAAAATTCTAATTGATTAAACACAAAATTGGTTAACCGTTCCCTGTCAACGGCGCCAAAAATTTGACGCGTGTCGCAATGCACCAAAATAATAAATAATTCCTTACTCGTCAAATATTAATTAATAATGTAGTAGCGAGAGTAAGGGTCGATCCCACGAGGAACAGAAACTAATTTTAGTTATTCGATCAATTAGAATGGAATGTGGGGTTTTGTTGTGTGAAATTGCTTGAATAAAAAATATGCATAAAAATAAATAATTAAATATGACTAGAGAAATAATATGAGAAGAAATCTTGTTCTCGGGTTCGGTTGTGCCCTCAATTAATGTTATAGCTTTCCTTGTAACGTGTTTCTATTCCTAATTCAATTATCAATCATAAATAATCAACAAGCTCTGATTATCTAAATTCTTCCTTATGTGTATTGATTCAAAATAAGCTCTTTGAACCAATTCTAGCCATGGACAATCCTAAACAAGCTCTTAGGATTTAATGCACGACTAGTATGAAAATTTAGAAGAATAGATTGAATTGGATCTTTAATTACACAAGCTCGAATTAAACAATCCAAGTCGAATTATTACTAAACCTGCACGAGATTTATTTGCTACTAAAGTAAAGATTCAATGACAATTACGGATCAAGAATCTAAACATAACATATTTATGAATCCAAAGATCAATAATCCAATTGGCCAAATTAAACTATTAATCAAATAAACTCAATTGAACATTCAAAACATAATAATCCAACAATTGAAATAAAGGAATAAATTCACGCTACTAATTTGTAGGAAAAGAAAATAACATAATTAAATTGACACAACTTCCCCTTTGAACAAGATATGGAATTTAGCCTAGCATGATTGTGGTAGATTCTTCAAGTTGCTTCATGAATTCCATTGTTGTTGATATTCTTGCGCTTGAAAATCTCCAAAGAATGCTCTATATTTTTCTCTCAATTTTCCTCAATGTGTAGCCTCTTTCAAAATAATAAAAGTCTCTTTTTCTTGTCATGAAATTCCCTTTTTATAGCCTCAATTTCGTGCCCTAACTTTGGGATCAAGAAATCCCAAAATTATGGAAAGAATTAAATATGGAAATTTTTGACTTGAATAGTTACGGCCGTAACATTTCCTTTACGGCCGTAAAGAGGTTTCTACTGATTTTCTTCTTTTGAAGGTTACGGCCGTAACTTATCCTTTATGGCCGTAATCGTGTCTCTGCATATTTTCACCATTTATTTGTTACGGCCGTGAATTCTGGTTTACGGCCGTGAATGTGTTTCTGCTGATTTCTCTAAACACTGTTACCAACCTTACGGCCGTGACATGGTTTCCTTACGGCCGTAACTTTATTTGCGCCTAAGTCCCCAAACTTCAGTTTTTAGTGCATTTTGGTCCTTTTTTCTCCTCTTTTATGATCCTATACAATATAAAATATAAAATGCATTAATAATACTTAGATAGAATCATATTATTGCTTATTCAAGGATATAAGTGCACAAAATAAACGTTAATATAGCACTTATCACCAATGTTCTAAAAAGCGTAATGCATTGTTATGCGTCGAGGTCGAGAATCAAGAATCACAAGCTTAAGCATGTCAATGCGGAGAATAGGCGTCATAATGCGTTTCGTACTTTTAATATTATTTCAAGCATAATAAATAGATATTTATAATAAAAAAACAATTTTTTTACATAAAAATAAACATACACATTTACTATTATACTATTAATGGATTGGACGCTAAGTAGAGGAATTTCTTGAGGTCTTGTACACTTAAATTCATTAAGATACCACTTATTTTGTAAAAATGCTTTTCACACAGACACAAATAGCATAAATAATTAAATTCATCGACGAACACAAGCCCCATACTTCAATCAAAAGCCTTGTACTTCGAAGCTTCACACAGACACAAATAGTACAAATAATTAAATATAACTCTACTAATGACTCCACAACAAAGATTCAAAGCTGAAGCTAGAAATTCCAAGCAAACTTTGATAATATCATATCATAATAGTGAAATGCCTTAATGATAACATTGATAAGTTGATAACTAACAAAATAGGATAAAAGTTATCAAGTTATCAGCATACAAATATACAATATGCTAACTAACAAAACATGATAAAAGTTAGAACACTTCAACATTAAGTCCCATAGCCTAACTTTTGTCTAAATCTTTGTCGGATTATAACTCGATCTCTTCTTCATCTAACTCATCTTCCATGCCATCTGATACAAAATCATTTTCGTCGGGCTCCCTTATTTCATCTTCATCATTTCAAAAACCTCTTGTAGATTGTAAGATATCATTCTCTACCTTCACTACCACCACCTCCTCCTCCTCATCACAACCCTCTACAATCCAAGATTGTGCATTATTAGCATCACTTGGTAGTAGAGTTTCTAATTTATCTTTCCTCTTCTTTTTGTTCATCAATCTTGTATTGAATTGGACATAAACTAAATTGTTCATCCTTGTAGCATCTAGGCGGTTCCTCTTCTTAGTGTGCACCTTACATGGAAGAAGTTGAAAATTTTTAGTAAACTTTAAATCATCAAATCACTACCAAAATAATAACTAAAATATAGCAACATAGTTAAGTATTTATGACTTTCACTTTCAAAGTCACTCCAATCTCTCTCACAACCCTATGAACTCATAGTCAAACCAAGGATCCTCTTTGTCATGAATTTCAAATTTGGTGTTTGATTATCATAAAAGTCCCACCAACTTACTAGTATTATACAAAAAAGAGAGATATAATATATTATATATCCATGTGGTATACTAATTTAACTATTAACAAGAAATGAAAAGAAAATAATTTAAACATACTCGGATTGTAATTTGAAGTATTGTTCTCACATCCAGTTATAGCTAGAGTTTTTCCAAATGCACCTTCTTTTTTAGTGTATCTTTGCAACTCGACATTTATCACATGATGTTGCATTTGAACATCGAGAAAGAACTTCTCAACTCGACATTTATCACATGTGATTATTTTTTATCAATTCATCATCTTTGATACTTGGATTCTTGAAGTAATAAAATGGATTTAAAAGATAAGTCGTTGTATGAAGTGGACTATCAAGTTGATCCTTGGATTTTGCATCAATTATGTTCAAGATTGGCTTATAATTACTTTTCTTCTTCAATGTCTTTCTAATGTCATCTTCTGTCTTTTGTAGCTATCCATAAACAAAACCCATTGAAGGCTTCTCCTCCCCATCAATTAGTATAAGATATTTCACTAATGGAGTGAACACCCTCAAACACAACTCTATAAAGTTCCAGAAATGGTTGGGAACAACAACATCAAATGCCTCTTTTCCCTTTTTGTTCTTAGACCATTTAGTATTATCACAGTCATTACTAGTCATCATATTTCTCAACTCTTGTTTTTATCAAGCAAACTTTTTAATATCAAGAAAGAGGATGCAAATCTAGTAATTCCCAGCCGAACTATCTCCTTTTTTGTAAACTTCCTCATCAATGTCAAAGTTTTGTGATGTGCATAGATGAAAATAGTAAATGATTTTGTCTTGTTAATCACTCCCTTGAAGCTAGGAAGTTTAGAGATGCCTTCAAGCATAAGATTCAAAGTGTGAGTTGCACATGATGTCCAAAAGATGGTAGGACGGTGTAATTTAACAAATTTCCAATGTGATGCAAACCACGTAGAAATTGTAGCTACGCAACCCACAAAATATTGAAATCGACCCAAGAACGCCAAAGAACCACGATTTATGGATCCAATTAAAATTAATTGAACCAAGCAACCAATACAATCATAGGGATATATTGACCTCTTGATCACAAGCAATATTAATTCTCACCGAGATTTGAACAAACAAGAATAACTCGCAAGTTCGAATTGTGTTCAATGAAGAACGAAGTTGAAAGCAATTTGCCTCACAATAATATCAATAATTGTCTTTCTAATAATGAAAATTACATCCCTATAAATAGGGTCAAAATCTGAATTAAGAGCCCTAATTAAACAAGGAATGAAATTGCTAAAAATATGGAAAGAAGTAAAATATCAAAATTTACGCATATTAGCGGTTACGTCCGTGACCTTATTCTTTACAGCCGTAAGAAGTTTTTTGTTTAACAGTTACAGCTGTGAAACTTAATTTACGGCCGTAAGTCATATTTTCTGAAAAACTTGTTTTCAACCCGAGGCTGCATTACGGCTGTGACACATGTGAGTTACGGCCGTAAGTCCAACTTTTCAAAATTTCAGTTTTCAACAGTGGACTCGTTACGGCCGTAAGGAATATAGGTTACGGCTGTAAATATGAAACTTCACAATTTTCTTCGACTGCTTGAATGAGGTTGGTCCACTCGTCGTTTTGGCTCGGTCCCAACATGGAACTTGCTTCTTTTGATGACATGAACATTGTTTTGACCATTGTTTCTTGTACTAGCTTGTTCATTGCTTCTTGGTCCTTTTCGTTTCCAATCGGGTCATCGATCATCCTTTGATCATCAACGGATCTTTACGGGGGCTTGTATTCATGGTCTGGATCACATCATCCCCTCCCTTCTCGAAAGGATTCGACCTCGAATCTGTACCTGCATCAAACGGAGATAGATCAGAAACATTAAACGTAGCAGAAACATTATACTCACAAAGAAGATCTAGTTTATAGGCATTGTTGTTGATCCTTTCAATCACTTGGAATGGACCATCTCCTCACGGTTGTAACTTTGATTTACGTTGTTCCGGAAACCGCTCCTTCCTTAAATGTACCCAAACCCAATCATCGGGTTCAAAGATGACGCATTTTCTTCCTTTGTTAGCCTGCGATGCATAATGTTCATTTTTCTTTTCAATTGCCAACCTCACCTTGTCGTGGAGTGATTTACCATCTCAGCCTTTTTCTTTCCATCTAAGCTACTGCGTTCATTCACAGGTAAAGGAATTAAATCCAATGGTGTTAGCGGATTAAAACCATAAACAATTTCAAATGGTGAACAAGAAGTAGTAGAATGTATAGCCCTATTATATGCAAATTCAATAAATGGTAAACACTCTTCCCAATTTTTCAGATTTTTATTGATTATGGTGTGCAACAATTGAATCATGGTCCTATTTACTACCTTGGTTTGTCCATCGGTCTGTGGGTGACAAGTTGTAGAGAAAAGTAGTTTCGTTCCCAGTTTGTTCCACAAGATTCTTCAAAAATGACTAAGGAACTTAACATCCCTATCCGAGAAGATACTTTTAGGAACCCCATATAAGCGCACGACTTCCCTAAAGAAAATATCAGCTATGTTGGTAGCATCATCAGTTTTGTGGCATGGTATGAAATGTGTCATTTTACTAAAGCGATCTACTACCACAAAAATCGAATCTCTTCTCTTCTTAGTCCTAGGTAATCCCAAAATAAAATCCATAGAGATATCGACCCAAGGTTCACTAGGGACGGGTAAAGGCATATATATAATCCATGAGGTTTAATCATAGATTTTGCCTTCTTGCAAGTAATGCATCTACTACAAACCCGAACCACATCAATCTTCATCTTAGACCAATAGAAATGTTCACTTAAGATTTCGCAGGTCTTTTTAACCCCAAAATGACCCATTAAACCTCCACTATGGGCCTCTCTCACAAGTAATTCTCTCATTGAACACCTAGGGACACACAATTTATTTTCCCAAAATAAGTAGTCATCATGTTTAAAGAATCTATCCACAGTCCACTTACCACATGAATCATAAATACTAGAAAAGTCCGAATCATTAGCATACACGTCCTTAACGTATTCAAATCCAAGCAATTTAGCATTCAAAGAAGTTAAAAGGACATACCTTCGAGACAATGCATCTGCCACCACGTTTTCCTTACCTTGTTTGTACCGGATGACATAGGGAAATGTTTTGATGAACTCTAGCCACCTTGCATGTCTCTTACTCAGCTTAGCTTGACCCCTCAAATGCTTCAAGGATTCATGATCAGTGTGTATCACGAACTCCCGTGGCCACAAGTAATGTTGCCATGTTTCCAAAGCGTGCACAAGTGAGTACAAATCCTTGTCATATGTGGGGTAATTAAGAGCAGCCCCCTTTAGCTTTTCACTAAAATAGGCTACTGGCCTTCGATCCTGCATTAAAACAGCTCCAATGCGTAGCCCTGATGCATCATATTCAATCTCAAAAGCCTTGTCAAAGTTAGGAAGTGATAAAACCGGTGCTTTACACAACATATTTTTGATATTCTCAAATGCATGCTCCCGTTCTACTCCCCATTTAAACCCTACACTTTTTTTGACAATTTCTGTGAGTGGTGCGGCAATTGTGCTAAAATCTTTAATAAAACGCTTATAAAAACTAGCCAAGCCATGAGAACTTCTAACCTCAGTTATGCTTTTAGGTGTTGGTCATTCTTTAATAGCTTTGACTTTCTCTTCATCTACTTCTATCCCCTTAGCACTAACCACATAGCCAAGAAACACAACTTTTTCCATGCAAAACTACACTTTTTAAAATTAGCAAAAAGTTGCTATTGCCTCAAAACCACAAGCACACACCTAACATGATCCACATGCTCATTCAAAGTTTTACTATATATCAAGATATCATCGAAGTAAACTACAACGAACTTACCTATAAATGCATGTAAAACATGATTCATTAAACGTATAAATGTGCTAGGTGCATTAGTAAGTCCAAAAGGCATAACTAACCATTCATACAAGCTATATTTAGTTTTAAAAGTAGTTTTCCACTCATCTCCTTCCTTCATTCGAATATGATGATAACCACTCTTAAGATCAATTTTACTAAATATGCTAGAGCCATGCAATTCATCCAACATATCATCTAACCTAGGAATAGGATGACGATACTTTATCGTTATGTTGTTGATGGCCCTACAATCAACACGCATTCTCCAAGTCCCGTCCTTCTTTGGTACGAGTAACACGGGTACGGCACATGGACTCATGCTCTTCCTTATGTACCCCTTGCTCATCAATTCCTCCACATGCCTTTGAAGTTCCTTCGTCTCCTCGGGATTACTCCTATAAGCGGGACGGTTTGGAATGACTGCTCCAGGTAAAAAATCAATCTGATGCTCAATACCTCGAATGGGTGGCAACCCACTAGGTATATCCTCCGAAAATACATCGTCAAATTCCTGCAAGAGAGAAATAGCCAAACTAGGGAGGGATGTGTTAGTTTCCTCAAGGGCAAGGAATGACTCCTTGTACAATAAAAGGACAATTGGTCGATTCTCCATGAAAGCCTTCTTGATTTCACTACTTTTGGCATAGAAACTCACTCTTGGTTTTTCTTTTCTGGCACTCTTCGCTCCCTCTCGTTTTTCTGAGGTATGTACCTCAACACTCATTTTTTCTCTCGCCTCTCCTTTTTCTGGAGTCGTGGCTCCAACCCTCTTTTCTTCTCATTTTTCTGAGGTCGTGGCCTCAACTCTCTTTTTCTCAAGATTCCTCACCTTTTGTTCTTCATCACTTTCAATTTAACTTGATCTGTATAAACTTGTGATGGTGTCAATGGTGTAAGTGTAATATTTCTCCCATCCTTGGTAAAACTATATATTTTTTTTAATACCTGTCATGTGTCACCTTCCTATCATATTGCCAAGGCCTACCCAACAAAATGTGCCGGCTTGCATAGGAACCACATCACACATCACTTCATCCATATAGCTACCAATCGAAAAATTCACTAACACCCTCCTATTCACCTTAATTCCACCACTATCATTTAACCACTGAAGTCTATAAGGTGATTGATGCTTCAACAATGGTAATCCTAATTTCTCAATTAGTGTGGTGCTAGCAACATTTGTACAACTACCACCATCAATAATCATACTACATACCTTGTCTTGGACGAGACACCGTGTATGAAATATGTTCTCCCTCTGTTGCTCTACGTCATCCACGTTGACTTGAGCACTAAGGGCTCGCCTTGCTACTAATAACGGCCCATGCTCCCGAGATAACAATTCCTCATTATCACTAGCTTCCTCCAAAGCGGGCATGTCGTTATAGTCCTCTTCTTCGCTGCCACTTTCCCAAGCTCCTTCCGCTCGCATGGTAATGACATGCCTATTAGGGCATTGAGAAGACACATGTCCTCTTCCCAAGCATTTGAAGCATTGGATATCTCTACACATAGATGGTTGAGACTCCCCTTTGGGTGGAAATTTGTTAACGGAGTCCTCCTTTCCCTTGGGTACCTCAATCTTCCCCTTCGAAACAGCCCCAGCTCCTTTATTTTCCCACCTCGGCTTCCAAGACGGATTAGAACCCGAAGAACCCGACTGATACTTAGCTAATCCTTTTCTCTTCAATTGCTTCTCCACTTTCATGGTCATATGTAGCATATCTTCTAACTCCACATAGTGTTGCAATTCGACCACATTTGCTATTTCTTTATTCATCCCATTCAAGAAACGGGCCATAGTGGCCCCCTCATCCTCCTCCACATTGGCTCTAGGCATCAACATCTCCATCTCCTTATGATAATCCTCGACACTCTTAGAACCTTGGTAAAGACTTTACAGTTTTTGATGAAGTTCCCTATGGCATTACTAGGGACAAATCTCTTCCTCATGACCGCCTTTAATTCAACTCATGTACTAATAGGTCTCTCACGATTTCGCCTCCTAGAAGTTGCTAATTGATCCCACCAAGTAAGTGCATAACTAGTGAATTCAAGAACCGCAACCTTAACCTTTTTCTCCTCCGTATAGCTGTAGCAATCGAATATCAACTCAATCCTTTTCTCCCACTCTAAATATTGTTCTGGGTCACTCCGACCCTTAAAGGAAGGAATAGTTGTTTTGATATTACTCATGCCACAATCCGGTTGATCCCCAACAACCTCTCTACCTCGTCGTTCATGCCTAACCTCTCTATCCATAAGTGCCCCATCATCATACCCATCAAATTCATCTTCTTCCTCCGTATCTATCCTATGACCACGCCCCACTTGTCTTCGCAGGTTGGGCGCTTCCCTAGGCCGCTCTAACCTTTCAATCCTGCCCGACATATCCCCAAGCATTTTCTCAAAGCGTTGTGCCAACTCTTCCACCATGTTGACTTGATCACCGTTCTTTGCTGTAGTAGAATTTTTCGATATCCTAAAACTAAGTAATATATGCCTCACATGTATTTCGCTCGTGTATCACTCAATTTTTGGCTTTTACCCTCTATTGATCTCACCTCTTTGCCTTTTTCCACTCAATGGCTTTCACCTCAATTGCTTCAAAGAACGAATCCAAACTCAAACAAGTTTATACTCGAATGACTCAAACCGAGTATAAGTGATAATTTATGAACTTGTTGGAAAAACTCGAAGAAGACCTTGAGAGAATGGAATCTGACTCTATAAGGGACTTGACACTTTTATGGAAACTAAGATTAATTCAAGAAGATAATTCTTGAAATCAAACAACCACTCTTTTTCTTGGACTTGATGAAATTTTCGTTTTTTTTTTATCTTCTCGAAAATTCAACTACGAGAATAAGGAAACAAACGAAATTTTATTTGAATACCAAACGAAGGAAATAACGAGTTTTGAATTTTTTTTTGACACTTTTTGGATTAAAGACTTAAGAACTTGAAGAACACGAAGAACTAAAATCAAGAAAACTCAAGAAACAAAATAAAGATATAACCTTGATTTTTAGAGCCTAAGCTCTGATACCAAATGATGCATACCACGTAGCAATTGTAGCTACGCAACCCACAAAATATTGAAATTGACCCAAGAACGCCAAAGAACCACGATTTATGGATCCAATTAAAATTAATTGAACCAAGCAACCAATACAATCACAGGGATATATTGATCTCTTGATCACAAGCAATATTAATTCTCACCGAGATTTGAACAAACAAGAATAACTCGCAAGTTCGAATTGTGTTCAATGAAGAACGAAGTTGAAAGCAATTTGCCTCACAATAATATCAATAATTGTCTTTCTAATAATGAAAATTAAATCCCTATAAATATGGTCAAAATTTGGCTTAAGAGCCCTAATTAAACAAGGAATGAAATTGCTAAAAATATAGAAAGAAATAAAATATCAAAATTTACGCGTATTAGCGGTTACGACCGTGACTTTATTCTTTACAGCCGTAAGAAGCTTTCTATTTAACAGTTACGGCCGTGAAACTTAATTTACGTCCGTAAGTTATATTTTCTGAAAAACTTGTTTTCAACCCGAGGCTGCATTACGGTCGTGACACATGTGAGTTACGGCTGTAAGTCCAACTTTTCAAAATTTCAATTTTCAACAGTGGACTTGTTACGGCCATAAGGAATATAGGTTACGGCTGTAAATATGAAACTTCACAATTTCCTTCGACTGCTTGAATGAGGTTGATCCACTCGTCGTTTTGGCTCGGTCCCAACATGGAACTTGCTTCTTTTGATGACACGAACATTGTTTTGGCCATTGTTTCTTGTACTGGCTTGTCCATTGCTTCGTTGGCCCTTTTCGTTTGCAATCGGGTCATCGGTCCTCCTTTGATCATCGACGGATCTTTGCGCGTGCTTGTATTCATGGTCTGGATCACATCACAACGGCCATGTTATTGAAAGCATTATCGGTTACAACTTGAACCACGTTTTCCTCTCTATCCTCTTTAATACATTCATTGACATAGTCAAATATGTATTGAACAGTGTGAGCGTTATCATTAGTTTCCTTTGAAGAAAGAAATTTGGTCCCCAATTTACAATTCACACAAATTCATGATGATGCTTCTTTTCCTATCACTCTAAGTATCGGTCATTATAGAACATCCATTACTCTTCCACTCCTCTTCTTGCTTCTTAAGAGTTTCTTTTTTTCTCTCCACCTCTCATTTCAAAAGTGGCTATCTTAGTTGGTATTGTGAAGGAGGGGTGTAACCTGAGCTATATTGATTAAGAGCTTCAACAAAGCATTTAAAGCTATCATTATCAATGGAATTAAAAGGAATTCCAACTTCATATACCCATCTTGTCAAATATTGATGAACTTCTAATAACCTTTTTTTAGCAATTGAATCATAGATATTTTGTTGTTTCGTTATCTTACTTGTACTAACACCATCTACCTTGATTGGCCTTGAGAAATTATCCATGGGACCAACACGAATAGTCTTCCTAGAACCTCCTTCAATCATAGAAATTTCATCCTCTTCTTCCTCACGTGTAGAAAAAGACATAACTACATCATCCCTCAATTTAGCCTCATTCAATGCCTTCTCTAACTTTTTAGACTGATTCTCTTCAATTGCTTCAAGGCACTTGGCCTTTTGCTCTTTGCTAGCTTTAGGACATGGTCTCACACCCTTTCCTTTAATTCCCACTATGTGAATTTTATGCCTATTAATTCCTGCCTTTGTAACTATACCACACAATGTGCATTTCACATCATTAAGTTTAGTAGGATCTTCAAGAATTCCAGTTTCCCATCCCATGTCCTCAGAACCCTTTTTCAAATCACTATGTTCAAAACAAGAATTAGAGGCCATTGAAGAATCATTTTGCTCCATTAGTTCCTATAAAATTGAAGCAAGAATAAAAATTGGAATATACACGTATAGAAAATAAATACAATAAAGAACAAACGCTACCAGTCCAATACGTTTAATACCAGTCCACTAGTTATCTCATATTTGCACTTACAAAATTACAATTCAACAAATACGCTGAAACTTCAACATAATAAAAAAAAATTATTTTGGGACTTCCGTAGTCTTTAGAAATGGTGGACTCTTGTACAAGTTTAAACTTTAAACCAAAATCGAAAACCCAACCCTTTGGACACCAAAATGTGAAAAGACTCAAAAGAATCAAAGAATGAAAAATGTTCTACCCAACCTTGAAACAAAGGTGGAACTATCTGCGAAAGAATCAAAGAATGGAAAAATCGGAAACTTACCTTTTGGACTGCGAACCAGCAGGAGAAAATGGCAGATAGTGTAAACCTTATGTGGAATGAGAAGATGAGAGAATCACATTACGCAAGAACTTGGTTGGGCAGCCATGGATTGGTGTCGCCCAAAACGGAGGAGAGCGAGGCCGAGAGTAGCGTACTGAAGAAGTGTTCTTCTGGGAAACCACGATTCATGAATGGGAAAGGGGAAAATGAAAGAATTGAACATGTTTTGAATTTTGTAGGTGGGCCGGGTCTTCTAATTGTGGTTAGAAGTTGGGCTTTGAGTTAGAAATTATTTTTAGGTTTGATATGGAGATCCATTTTTAATGCGGGTTTAAACCAGATTACACGAGATTATACGCGCCTAATCACGCACTGCTCCACCTAGGCACGCCTAGGTGGTCAACAAAAATGTTTGACAGCATTTTTACACGCATAGCACTTATTCGAGGCATTTTGGAAGCGCACCGCGCCTCTGTGTGCCTAGGTGGTGCATTTTAGCGCACTGACCTTGACTAATTTTCAAGTGAATTTTTTTCAAAAATCCATTGTCGAAATTTTTTTAAAATGATTTATGCATCTCATCTGTAATGGTTAATTTTTGAACACCTTTTAGATGGGAAGTTATTTTTTTGATTATGAAATATAAGAAGATTTGGTGTTTGTCTGTATAAATATTATTTTAAATTTTAATCTAATTCATTGAATACATTTAAATAAATTAATACAGTTACTTATTTAATTATGTAATTATGATTAACTTAATTAATTTTTTAATGTATATTTAATGGATTAATTCATATTCAATTGATTAGATAGGTAAAATACAATGAATTTTTAATTGATTATATATATGTTTGTTGAAGTGTAAATATACTCTACAAATTAATTATTATTATACTAATAACTCTTTTAATTAACAGAATTTATATGGTCCCAGTGTTATTAATTTATAGAGGTTACACTGCATTATGGAGGTCATATTCACAACAAATCTATACCTCTGTTTGACAAACATGTTTTTAAACATATTTTTTATAACACAATTTTCCAAATCATTTTTTAACCACACAGATTTTCTCTTTCCACTTTTAAACCCACATTTTACCTAGAAAACATAAAAAAGTATGTTTTTAAACAATTTTATTTTTAATAAACAGAGCTTTATATTTCTATGTTGCCAGGAAAAAAAAACACATGTTTGTCAGAGTACAAATGAAAGCTTTCCTAGTTCCACGTCACTTTTAGTTAAAGAGTTACTATATCCCCTCTTGCTACATGATTGGAAAAGAAATTAAATCTTTGTTTCAAAACATTCTCATTTGAATTCCTTGATTAAATATACTAATATTGCTTCCATACAACGATACAAGTCTCTTCCTAGAAGACAATAACAGTATTTCCTGCATCATCATAGGCAATATTCTGTCATTGCAATATTCGGATGCAATAGGAGTTCTCACATTTTTTTTACCGTATCTACAAGAATCTTATTTAGATTTGTATGCATGATTTGAATAAGATTCATTTGTATAGATTTTTAATATGGATCCAATTACAATGACATTTAATTTTCATCGAGAACAATCATATGCACTTTCATGAAGGCGTGATTAGTATATTCTCTTTTCCAATAAATTGCTAAAAGTCAATGTACTTCACTACTAGCCCAAACAGTTTGCTTGAAATTTCACTTCCTCTTGCTCCAATTCCCCAAACTCCAACTTCATTAATGAATGCAAGCAATATAGGAACTGAATCAGTCTGTAGCAGGATGCAGTAAACATAAATATAAAAGGACGAGGACATGGCATTTTTGTTTCTCTCAATTGGCATGTAGAGAACACTTATGTTTTCAGCATCATTTAAGCTATCCATATAATATGCGATAATCTTTTATGATATTTTTGTGCAAAATGACTTCACACGGATTCTCTTGTCCCCTCCTTTATTGTTGCCTTACAGTTACTAGAATTGCCTTATCCACTCTGTTTGCAATCTAGCTGCCAGTTAAGTTTTCCTTTGGGTCCTTAGAAATAACTTCAAATTTTGTCACAAGACATTCTCGTTTGAATTCCTTGTTTATGAATTCTGGATTTGTTTCTGTAAAATAGTAGAATTCTCTTTTGTAAAGGGATAATGTTTTGCTTCCAGCATAATCTTGGGTAATACACACAATAGTTTGAATCACATTCTTGATTTATATTGATACGTACTCTTTGATACAGCAATGCTAAAATTTACCTTTGTCCCATAACATTGTAATCTTTTAAGATCATTGTTGAAATGGTTATTAAGCTGATACATGTGTTGATTGGTTTGTTCATGCAAACTCCTTGTGAGAAATGATATCTTGCTCTGTGGTTCAGCCCATGTTTTGTACAATTTTAGATTTTAATCTAAGTCAAAGTCGACATTTAATCTTAACCACACCTTTTATGGTTCCTACAACTTTTCAACCATACAAAAAAACCTGCTAAAAATCTGACTTTTATCTATACCAAACAGTGGCTGAGTCTCTTCGATTGAAGCAATTCAGGTTTTGATGTTTAATGCACCCTCTAATAGATGTTGTACTTATTTATTACTGAAGAAAGTGAAGACTCGTGTTGTGAAAGACAATTGCAACCCTTCGTGGGATGAGGAGTTGACCGTCTCCATTAAGGACCCAAATGAACCAATAGTTCTAGTAAGTTTCATTTTCAAAATTAATTCCCTTTATTTTGCCAATTAGCTTCTCTATAGGTGGAAACCATATGTTTCTCACAGTTTAATGTGAATGTGAAACCCTATATATATATATATATATATATATAAATGTGTATTAAAATAGAAGCAATAACAGAATTCAGTATGTTCTACTTTTTCTGTACGTATTCGTATTATGTCCTTCCACACCCTTACCAGGGACGATATATGACATACAATTGGGTAATACTTTCCAAGCCGTGTACGACAAAGACACATTTACTGCGGATGACAGCATGGGAAAAGCAGAAATAGACATCAAACCTTATATAGAATGTCTGAGAATGGGATTGCAAGGCCTACCAGATGGCACTAAGGTCGAGAGAGTTCAGCCGAGCAGGAACAATTACCTAGCTGAAGAGAGCTGTGTTATTTGGAACAAAGGAAAAATGACTCAAGACATGGTTCTCAGATTGAGAAATGTGGAAACTGGTGAAGTTGAGGTTCAAATCGAATGGATTGATCTTCCAGGTTGCAAAGGTATCAAAGGTTGAGGTATGCTTTAGTTCATATATGCCTTGTGTAACTTGTATCTAGCATGATGGTTTGAACATCCTTATATGTTGCTCAGTACAATTGAAGTTTGATAATATGAGCATCATCTTTCTGTTAATTATCACAAATAAATGGCAGATTCTCATTGAGATTTCTGCTTATCTATTGGTACAAGGCTATTGTAATATATTTGTCACTGGTTTGCATTAGATTCAGCATTTGGTGATCTCTTATTTACCGTCCGCCAAAAAATAAAATAGGAGAAAATGAAGATTTGGAGAGTAATGAAAACGTAAGAATCGAAATAGACTTTAAAGATCCCTATTGGATCACTCTCTACCTCCAACTTTCTTTTCACCTTCCACGGAGTCATAGAAGAAGAGTATTGGAACACTTTTTAAGTCTGGCTAGAAGTGCAAAGGTTGGATCAGATTGAGCAGCCCCTGCACGTTTCGTTTGAAGAGGGAGAGAGGTCGACGTCGTGTGGGCATGGCCGCCCTCCATCCCCTCTCATTGCTCAGTGTTTCACATAATATGGGGATTAATTTACCCTCCCGACAATTGTGTCAAGCTACAAATACTCAGAATGATGATGAATTATGTTCTCTTCCTTTTGTAATGTAAGCTTGACGAGTCTGCGGTCTCTCACCTAAAGCACCACTGCGACGATCGAGTTAGTGGAATGATGATGAATTATATATGTTCTCTACTTCCTATATTTTAGTAATAAGAAATTCTAAATGGACATTTTTTATTTTTTATTTTTTGACATGTCCGATGTGTCATCTCAGTACTGGCTTATGCAAAGGTGGGCCACGTGACCCACCTCGGCATCAACCAATGCCGAGGTGGCACCTCCACATGTCACCCAAAAATGGCAAAAAAAAAAAAAAAAAGTTTGTGTAGAATTAATCTTCAAGAATATGGTACATGTTAACTCAACCAAATATTCATTTGACCATTCTCTTTCTCAATGACATGTTTCTGTCCTTCCATTTCTCTCTTTCTTTCATGGCTAAAGAGATAGTAATGAACATGTTTCTCTTTTAATATACTCGATCCCTGTTTGCAACATTTTTATCTTATATTCTTAGCTATAGTCTCCTACCCGAATGCGGGTGCTTGCAGAACAATGAGAACCATTCCTAATAAGGGTAGGCGAACTTAAAGCATGCCCAAATCAAATGTCCCAAGAAAGCACGTTTTCCAAGTATGTTGAGATCTGATGTAGCACGTTTAGCAACCAGTTCTGTTTGTAGACTCATCCATAAGAATTTAAATTTACCCTCCAACAAAAATGGCATGGCAACTAGTTAGGTGGGTCGAAAGCAACAAAATTTACTCACAAAAGGTGAGAGAAGAATTTTTTTCGTTTATTTGGACTATTGGTTGCAATCTCCACTGCATATATGCATTAATTCAAAGGTAGAATTGCAATTGGGTCTCAAATCTTTCATATTTGAATGCCAATCTGAACCTTTCATCTCGATTGCAACGTAAGTTCATTAAACCAAAAAAATTAATCTGGCCAAATTTGAAGGGGTAAAGTTTTTATTTCCCAATAAAATATTTAAAAATTTTTAAAAAAAAGAGGGAATTATTTTTCATCTTTTTTCCTCACACCACCCACTCCAAACCCAAACCAAATCCACCTTGTTTCCGTCGCCGCCTCGATGTTCTCCCACTCTTTCCCAAAAAACGACAACAAAAATACCAATGACAACACTCATAACTTATGCAAATCTCAAAATTTTCCCTTGCAGCGTGGGAAACAAGAAGCTAGTAATTTGGATAGTTTGGAATATTGGTTTATGTTTGTGGAGTTTGTGAATATAGGACAGTAGGGGAAGTTGGGAGCGTGCAGTCAATGATGTGTGGTGGCAGGGGCATGGCTAACGTCTCACTTGGCAGACAACACGTGAGTTATCTTCAGCTGCACTTGTCAGGATCGCTAACAGTTTTATTGTAATTGAGACAGGTCACCCTTTAAATGTTCATAAAAATTGAAATGAAAAAATGTATTTTTTTCTACGGTAAGTGGTGCGGCTTCTACTTCTAGTGTAAATATGGTGTTTCATTTTTCTTCAGCATATAATCTATTCTTGAATCTTTCCAGATATCTCAATCTATGAATATCTTTCTAGAATTGTTCTCTTTTTTGGTTAATGATTTCAATTACAGTTTTTAGTCCAATTGCACAATTCTGAATTATTGATATTTTGATTGACATCCTTTTTGTCTGCAAGTTTTGGGATCCCGATTATGGAAAAACGAGTTTAGAAAATATTGTGATTAAGAGCCTCTTTGTTACCGGAAAAATGTAAATTCCGTGCCATTTTTTCATCCCAGTGGGTCCCACCAAAAAAGAATATTCTACCTAACAGAAAACAAAGTGCAATAAACAACTCAGCAGGTTTCACAATGGTTACTTACCCATCATATTTCATATTTCTTTTTTAGATACTAGTAGTAAGTACGTGCGTAAACAATACATGATATGAGTATTAAATCTGAAATTATACTATGTTTTAAGGCATTTGAGCTAATTAAAGAATGCGAACTAAAACATGCTATAAATATATATTTTTTTTTTTAAATCATCAAAGATTTTGATTTGTTTAACTTATATAGAACAAGTATAGATGAAGGCAACAATTACAGATAGTCGTTCTACTTCTCCAAAAATCTATTTTTATTCCGTTAAAAAAAAAATTTAACGTATAGGTAGAGATGACAATGAGTAGGGTATGAATCGGGTTTGAAAAATCCATATCCTACCCACTAAAGATTTATAATACCCATCTTCTACCCATATACCCACTTAAGAGTGGTGGATTAGGTCGGGTCGGGTGTGAGTAGGGTACGGGTAGGTGGGGGTACACTTTTATATCCATTTAAAACTTGTTATGTATTTTAATTTTAATAATTTTCTAATTTTATTTTTGTGGCATTGGTAGTGTGTGTGTGTGTGTGTGTAATACTTGTTCAACAATAATATAAGTATCTAATTGTAATTTTTTCATGAACTACATGTAATATACTAATTAACAATCTCTGCGCAACATAAAAATATCAAAATGAAATAAAAGTATAACAACGTCCATCGTCAAAAAATAAATAGACCCCAATTGTCCAAAAATAAGTAAATATCAAAGAGTCTACTTGTCCAAAATTATATACTGTTAAAATTTAAATATAATAATTTTTTTTAAAAAAAAATTAATGGGTTTATGGGACAAGTATGAGTTTTTTTTTACAATATCCATACATTATCCATACTCATGTCGGGTTTCAAAATCTACACCGATACCCTACTCAAAAACTTATTGGGTCGGGTAATTTTTACCCATTTGTGTCTGGTACCCAATGGATTTCGGGCTCATGAGTATTATTGTCATCCCTAGAGGTTTTTTCCCTACGGAGGTAAAAAACACTTGAATGTTTATCTGCAAAAACCAAACTCCACACCAAAAAATGCATATTCAACAGAGTCCTTACAAGCAAGGTTTTTCATTTAAATCAAAACATTGTAATCTTCAACAAAAACAAATTGGGTAATACTTTTTCCCAGTACCAATGCGAGTTTCAAAAAATTCAAATGCCACAATTGAATAGAAATAAGAACTCAGTTCTGCTTCATGTATCCATTCTCATCAAACAAGCTACTTAGTAAAGTGTAAAGACTAAATGCCTCATTGATCTACGATCCATTGATGTAATTAAGATACAGTCCAACAAATTTTGATTCACTAGATGATTCAAATTTAATTATCATATATAAATGTCTAAACATGAATCTTTTTAATAAATAAATAAATTTACTAAGTACTAAACATTGAGAAATTGAATAAGAATCAATTAATTGCCATTTATTTCAAATTCAAACTTTTTTTTAACTATTTAATAGTACCTTGGATGTTTGAAGGCTTGATAATGCTAGGAAGTACTCATCTGATCTACGCATCTTGATTATATTGCAAATCAGCTAAAAAAATTGAAAATACCAATTCACATATTAAAGATAGTCAATAAACCCATCGTAAGAAAAAAAAAAAACAAAGAGCTCCAATAAAAAGGAGACAAAAATTAAAATCAAGCAATCAGTCGAGATTCAATTCAAGGCTAGTGAACAAAAAACGTAGATTGTAAAATCGAAAATGAAAAAGAAAAAATTAACCACCTTCAAAATAAAAAATAAAAAGTTCTATTCTTTAATTTCAACAACAAAAATTAGATTATTGAAAATCTCTCTCTCTCCCTCCCTCCCTCCCTCTCTCTGTACACAAGGATGAAAAATTACAGGTAGTGGTATGCCCCCATGAAGGAGACAAAATTTCAACCTGGTTCGTAAAAAAGGAAAAGGGCCAAACCTCACCTTCTCCTTGGCCGTTGGTGGATCTAAGCTGTGATAGTTCAACACTTGATTGAAAGAAAAACGACTTTTAAACACATTCAATTATTCTCTTAGCCCACATTCAAATTTGAAATGTTTCGAATCACGAAGAAATATAGGTATCAATGACACTTGCAAAAACATGTAGTCAAGTCTTATGTTATATAAAATATTTAGAAGAATGATGCAAACCTTTTGAGAGAATGAACACTCTGATCACTGGTCAACATTGCTGCTACAACAAAAATTGCTTTGGAAACTTTTGCTGGAAACAACTCCATTGCATATGAATAACAAGCTCCACCAAAATCAGGTTCAACCAAAATCACCTTAAATACAAGTTTTTAGCATAATATTGAAATTGCTAGAAGTGCAATGTTGAATAAATCGAAGAAATAGAAATACTATATGATCCATTTTGAGTAGTTTTAGGTTGAGTTATTAAAGCATTCGGAAAAATGATGTATATAAAGAAGTAACTTACCTTGTTGTCATCTTCAAGCTTTGCCAAAATAAGTCAGTAAGAGGTATGGCATATTCTGCTGGAGTTGTGATGCTATTTATGTCACATGAATTCATTCAAGAACCAATGAGGTCTTTGGCTTCAACTTCACATTTGCTTTCGTTCAAGAGGGCTATGATTTTATACCAACACCATGGCCTATGTATTTCAACTGAGAGTGTTTAGAACTCTGAAGGCTAAAAAGCACACGAATTATAGTGCAACTATAGCTAGGAACACATTTCACTAATGACATGTGCACCAGTAATGAAATGAAGCTGGTAAAAAGAAGAAATAGTTAATCATGGTAAGATAATGTTAATCTAAGGACTATAATAAGTTTTAAAAATGTACTCCTTTTTGTGGGATTTGATAATTGCACACAAAATTATGACAGAGAGATTTTTAAAAGCTTTACAAATCTCACTCCCTTATAGCTAATAGCATCTGTTTTTAACAAAAATATTTCTACACATAGATACATAATTTTTTGTGGATACATGAATACATTATTGCTGATCATTAAAAGTAGTAAGTAACAAAGGGAAAAAAAGTCCTAACCTCAAATCAGAAGCATCGAACTGCATGGTATTTTCTACCTCATCAACATTTGAATCGGCAGCAGGAAACTGATCCCTACGGGGCCACTATTGTGAATGACTATTAAAAATCTATCAAGGAAGAGGTAATTAAGTACCTGATGCATCCAATGCTAATCAGCTACCCATGGCTACGAGATAGGCTGAGGAAACTGGTGTTGAGGTTTCTGCTTCTCTCCCTAGGTGGAATATGATTGGTTCTAACATATTTTGCATCTAACTATTTGATGGACAACTTTCTTTATCACAAACTCTTTGGATAACTGTTTCAAAATACTGCACCACTTGGATTTTCTTTCTACTTCTTTCATAATCTTGTCTTTGGCTTTACTTGAATACAAAAGAAGGAAGTAGTAGGATTTTTTTGGATAGTTTGTCTAGTTTCTACCGTCGGTGATGATATGTGAATGGCCTATGTGTTCTTAATTGATAATCTATCATTGGCTGCATTAACAAGGGAGAGTTGGTCATTTGTTTGTCATGCAAAGCTAATTAATTATGTCTTGTCTATGCTTACTGAGAGTCAGTAGTTCTCACTGAGAGGAAGCAGACTACTTAACCATATCCACTTGCACTTCACTACTTTAAAAAATATGTAGAACATGTTTGTGATCAAACATCGCCAAAGGGGAGATTTTTGGAAAAACATTTATGCAATATTTTTGCCATGTTTAAATATTGACTTTCTTAATTCATTATTTGATTTTAATGGTCGAAATATTGAAGTGAAAGTAAAGTTACAGATACTATCTGTGTAAGGTAAGCATCGTGTATGGAAATTCTTTGTAGAACTCAGAATGTAATTTTGTGGAGAACAGGGAATGGTAAGTTAACGTGTGAAATCTGGGAGATACCATATCAAATCGCATTACATATATTAATGCGATATACCTTCTTACAATATTTATTACAACTCGTGTTTATTTGTATTCATACAATTCTAAATTTTTTTAGATTAGTTAAATAGGTAAAAATAATCTATATATAATACTAATGCTAACTAGGATTCTAGACAATTAATTTTGACCAGAATCTCAATCGTTGAAGATTCCTATTTTACAACACAGTGAAACATTATTTTACCATTTATTCTTCAGTTTCCGATTTATAGTTGAGTTTTGAATGTGGGCACTAGAACGGTGTCCGACAGTTAATATCAAACATTAGTTTCAGCAGTTTTTCTTGCCAGTTAATTAAATTTTAAGTAATCCAAGAATAACACTTCAATCTATAACACTTCAATCTAAACGTGGGTACTGGAAGTAATATTTGACAGTTAATATCAAGTTTGTCTTTAGGTTTATGATTGTCACTCAGATCTTGGCTTTTAGGGTTGATGTGATCAAGTTTGTCTTTAGATTTATGATTGTTTTGTTTACCATTGTGGTAAAGGTGGGAAGTACTGTTGGAATGAACAGTGAGGCTACTAATTCTATGGTGCAAAACTTTTGGGATTTTGCGATGGCTACCACTCTATATGATGAGGAAGAGACACGGAGGTTGTAGACTTCTATGGTTCTATCATCAATACTTTACGTAACTCTCGAATGCTCAGTCTTCTCTTACATTTATTTATGATTAATATTTAGTGAGAATTCCTTGAAGTTGGCTTATAAAGGAGCGGAAACCGATTAATCTGTTTCCCATCGTTCATCTAGCATGCTAAATACTTTTGCTTTCAAGAGTTTCGAAAATGGTAAATTTGCCACTTTTAAGAAATTCTCATGTTATTCTCCTGTCATCTTAGCTAATTTGAATTGTGAGTTGTGAGATATTTTCAGATGTCTTTTAGTTTATTGGAACCAAAATTTTCTTAATCCACTATCTTGAAGCTTAATAAACTTTTAATTTCATCAACACACATAAAAAATCATATTTATTTTTACAATTTTTTTCAATAATGGATTTCATAATTGTGATTTATACATTTTATTTCCAAACAATATATGTTTCTTATTTGAACCAACATAATACATGGATTTAGGCGATCCTTACAGCAAGTGCGAGTTTTGCAATGCTATTTTGATTTGTAATTAAGATTTTGCAAATGTTAGAAAATCAAGGTTTAATAACAAAAAAAGGAATAAGAAATGATTGACCAGAAAGATTCAATTCAACAAGCTTCGCCTATTAGACACTTGACTTCACTAAACTATAAAGACTATCTTCGGGAATACCATAGCACTTGGTGGTGGAGCTCTCAAGCGTGTGAACAAAGGGTATGACCAGTTGATCTCAACTTTCTACCAAAGAGCTGCTAATGATGAAAGTAAAGATACGGTCGATGATAATTGAAATTCAAAAAATGTGACGACTAGTGCTGTATATAAGGAGGTTTTCCAAAATTTGTAATAACCATTGTAACATAATAATAATAATAATAATAATAATAATAATAATAATAATAATAATAATAATAATAATAATATAGCTGCTAATGATGAAAGTAAAGATACGGTCGATGATAATTGAAATTCAAAAAATGTGACGACTAGTGTTGTATATAAGGAGGTTTTTCAAAATTTGTAATAACCATTGTAAAATAATAATAATAATAATAATAATAATAATAATAATAATAATAATAATAATATTATTATTATTATTATTATTATTATTATTATTGGATTTTGTTCGTTTTTGCTAAGTTTTTATTTTTATTTTCCATCAACTTTATCTTGTCATTTGAATACGTCTGTGCATCACACGAGAGTTTTAGATTAATTACATATTGCTTTTTCTTATTTTAACTTTAACAAATTTAGGAAATATTTGTTTTATGACCTTAATTTGTCTTACCGTGCTTAATGCAATATTTTGGTAAGAAAATAATTCCTTACGTGTAATTAACTTGATGTATAAGTCAGAGTAATAATTCACAAACAAAATGACGCTTTACAAAATATTTTTCTCTCGTCCTGACTGTAGAGGTTCACTACTGAGTGTTGATCTATAATTCTCAGCCATCATATTCAATTGACTAATTATGGTAAAGTAGATCGTGGCGTTTCATTTAAAATTTTCGAAGCCAATGTTTTCTTCAACTTGTTGAAGAATACAAAAAAACTACGCAATAAGTGTACAATCCATAAGTTGATCGAACTTCATGACATGAGATTAAGAGCGGGATTCTTAATCCAAGTAATGTTTGCGATTGAGAACAATAGAAAAGTTGAGATAAATTCAGGATCCGTGGTTTGATTCTACTTTATCAACAAGTCAAAAGTCGAAAAATTTCAAGGAGTGTTCTGAGATCTTTTGATTGAACCAAAATATCAAACTTCAATTTATTAAACCCACATCTAAATAAACTGATTTCTTACTCCAAAATTTCCCTGTTTTACCCTATGCGTGACAAAAATAAAAGTGAAATACATAAAAGTAACAATTTCGTTAACAATTATATATTTTTGGGGGAAATTACATAGAACCTTGTATTTCAAAGATGCAATTCAAAAATTATGTGAGAGAATTTTTTTTTTTTAAATTTCAGGTGCTAATTCATATAATTAGATGTTTAATAATTAAAAATAAATATAATAATATATATAAGACAAACATAATTATCTATTATATATTCTATTAAAATTAATATAATATTAAATAAAAACTCAAAATTTGACGTTACAACCTCCCTCACCCTCGCCCACCACCCCACCCCAACTCACCCCACCCACCCACCTCACACCAAAAATAATTTTTATTTTTTTCCTTTCGATATTTTCCTATCATTCCCCATCCCACCCCACCCCAACCCAACCCCACTCGACCCTACCTCACATCATCGCAAAGTGACAAATTGATCTCACCCTAGTCATATCCTCCGACCCACCCTCCCCACCGACTCATATCCTACCCCACCCTAAAAATAAGTTTATTTTTATTTTCTCTCAATGTTTCCTACACTTCCCCATCCCACCCCACCTCATCGCGAAGTGACAAATTGATCTCACCCTAACTACATCCCCCGACTCCACCCACCCATATTATACCTAACCCCAAAACGAAGTTTATTTTTATTTTCTCTCTATGTTTTCCTACACTTTCCCATCCCACCCCCACCCAACCCCACTCGACCCTACCCCCACCCTATCGCAAAGTGACAAATTAATTTCACCCTAACCACATCCCCCGACCCCACCCCACCTCACCACCAATATCCTACCCCACCCCACCCCACCCCACAGCAAAAATTATTTTTCTTCTTCTACTTTTCCACCTACCCCCACCCAACCCGACACCACCTTACCAATCCCACCGCACCCCAAAATAATTTTTTTCCTTCTACTTTTCAACGCCCCCACTAACCCCACCCAAACACCACCCTGCCCACCCCACCCGACAAAATGATATTTTTTATCTCTCCATGTTTTCCCACCCTACCCCATCACCCACCCCATCTAGACCGTACCCTCACCACCCGCCACCCAAAAATGATTTTTTTTTCTAATTTTTCCCACCCACCCCGCCCCGAACCCTACCTGCTACCCACCCACCCAACCAATCCACCCCACCCCCACCCAAAAATGATTTTTTTCTTCTACTTTTTCACGCCCCACCTAGACCCTACCCTTGCACCCACCCCACCCTACCTAACCACCCATCCCATTCCTACCCACCCTCCAAAAATGATTTTTTTCTTCAATTTTTCACACCCCATCCACCTCACTCCCGACCCTACCTCGCCACGTACTCAACCAACTGACCCCACTCAAAAATAATTTTTTTTCTACTTTTCCACGCCCCATCCCAACCCTGCGCCCGTCACCTAGCAACCCCACCACTACCCACCCCACCCACCCTACCCCACGCCACATGCAAAGTCACAACAGGTCACACAATGTCACAATTACAAACTTAGTTGAAAAACCCCACTCACCTACCCACTCATTCCTAAAGTCACGGTTGGTCATAAAAGATCATAGTTTGATCACACAAAGTCGCAGTTAGATCACACGAGGTCACGGGTAGATCACAATTGGTTTAGTTGCAAAATTCGATCACATAAAGTCACGGTTCGATCACACAAGGTCACAGTTAGATCACACGAGGTCACAGGTAGATCACAATTGGTTTAGTTGCAAAATTCGATCACATAAAGTCACGGTTCGATCACACAAGGTCACAGTTTGGTAACACATGTGACCAAACTATGACATCGTGTGATTGAACTGAGACTTTGTGTGACCGAACTGAGACTTTGTGTGACCGAACTGTGACATTGTGTGTTCAAATCGTGACTTTGTGTGATCAAGTACGGGATGTGACCAATTATTAGGTAAATGTGACCAAAATATTTACTAATTGTGACTTGTGAGAAATGGGGGATGTGACCAAGAAAACTAAGAATACAGAATATGACCAAATATTAGGTAATTGTGACAAAAATATTAACTAATTGTGATTGAGGAAACGAGTAGATTATGACCAATAAATAAATAATATGTACCCATTATATGATAATTTTGATCAATTATAGGTAAATGTGATCAAAATATTGACTAATTGTGAGTTGTGCGACTTATGAAAAGTGCGGAATGTGATCAAATAAACAAGTAAGTTGTGATCAATCAATAAATAAATTGTGATCAATTATTGATGACTATGACCAATTATTAGGTAATTATGACCAATAAATAAATAATGTGATCAATTATGGATGATTGTGACCAATTATATAGATTGTGACCAACTATGACTTGGTGTGACCATTGGACGAGGACGTGATGTGACCTATAATTATGTCAAATATGACTATGTGTGACCAAACTGTGACCTTGTAAGAACGAAGTGTGACTTTATGTGATCGACCGTGACCTCGTGTGATCTAACTGTGACCTCGTTTTACCTAAATGTGACCTCCTGTGACCTAACTGGGACTTTGTGTGACGGAATTTTGACCTTATGTGATCGACTGTGACTTTGAAGTGGTGGGGTTTTACAACTAAAGTTGTAATCGTGAGTCTGTGTGACCTTGTGACTTAACTGTGATCTCGTGTCACCTTTTGTGACAGATTGTGACTTTGGCGGCGGGGTGGGTGGGGTGGAGGTCGGGTGGGGCTAAAAAAAGTAGAAGAAATCATTTTTTTGGTGGGGTCGGGGTGGGTGGGGTGCGGGTTGGAAAAGTAGAAGAAAAAAATCATTTTTTGGGTGGGTGGGAATAAGGTAGGGTGGGGTGGGGTGGAAAAAAGTAGAAGAAAAAAATCATTTTTTGGAGTGGGTGGGTGAGTGGGTAGGGTAGGGTCGGGTCGAGGTTGGGTTGGGGTTGAAAAAAGTAGAAGAAAAAGAATTATTTTTTGGGTGGGTGGGGTAGGATAGGCTAGGGTTGAGATGTGGTGGTTGGGGGTGAAGTGTGAAAAAAAATAAAAGAAAAATCATTTTTGGATGGTGTATGGTGGGTGGCGGGGTGCGGTGGGATGGGGTGGGCAGTTCGGGGGAAGTGTGAAAAAAAAAAAGAAGAGAAATTAGTTTTGGGTGGTTTGGGGTGTAAAAAATAGAAGAAAAGTCATTTTTGGATGTGGGTGGGGTGGGATGCGGTGCGGTACGATGGGATGGGATTGGATGGAGCGGTTGAGGTGAAGTGTGAAAAAATAGAAGAAAAATCATTTTTGAGTGGGGTGAGTTGTGGTGGGTGGGGTGGGTGGCAAGGTAGGGTCGAGGCGGGGTGGGTAGGGGTGTGAAAAATTAGAAAAAAAAATTAATTTTGGATGGGGTGGGGTTGGAGATGGGTGGCGGAGTAGGGTCTGGGCGAGTTGTGGAAAAGTATTAGAAAAAATCATTTTGGATGATGTGGGGTAGGGTAGGATCTGAGGCGAGGTTGGTGGAGGAGTGGAAAATTATAAGAAAAAAATTAATTTTGGTTGGGGTGGGTGGCGAGGTAGGGTAGGGTAGGGTTTGGGCGAGTTGTAGAAAAGTAGTAGAAAAAAATTATTTTGGGTGATGTGGGGGTGGGGAATGGTGGGAAAACATCTAAAAAAAACTTATTTTCGGGGTGGGATGGGGTGGGGTGGGGTTGGGTGAGGGTGAGTTTGGGTGGGGTGGGATGGGACGGGTGGGTGAGATCGGAAAAAAATAGAAGAAAAATCATTCTTGTGGTGGAGTGAGGTGAGGTTGGTGGGTGGCTGGGGTTAGGGGTGGGGGCGGGTGGGGTTTGGATTGGGATTGGGGCTGGGGCTGGGGAGGAGTGGAGTGGGGTGGGATGGGGTAAGGTGTTGTCGAGGGTGGGGGTGAGTGTGGAAAAATAGAAGCTAAAAAGTCATTTAGCTGAAGATCATATTATTTAGCATTTGTTTGGTGTAGAGTTTTGTGGAGTTGCTATAGTTTTTTTTTTTTTGGTTGAAAGTTGGAGTTGCTGTAGTTTATTGAAAAAGTGTGGTTTAAAATTTTTGAAAAGTTAAATATTATAAACTTAATTGAAAATGGATGGTTGAGATTGAGTTAAAAAAAAAAAAATATTGGATTTTAAAAATCAGGCTCAATGAGGGACTTGGTTGATTTTGATAAAAGTTAATAAAATATTAGTTTTTTTTTGTGAATATTATTAATCTATATCTATATATCTATATATATTAATATATTTATAACAACAATTGAGATTCTGGTCAATTAATCTCAGTTATTTTTTAAGATATGCAATTTTTTCTCGGATTTTGATTTCCTAGAAACTGCCAATTGGTTCTTTTGCTTGCATCAAAACTTCTCATTTTCTTTAACTACTCCATTACACGCTATTTCAACGGAGCCACTTGAAAAATCCTCAACTGCCACAACTTTATTTTCAATATCAAAATCTCTGGCGGAACTTCACACTCACTGCAAACTTCCATCTTTCGCGGCTAAATCAAAACACAGAGGTATGAATGTCGATTTATATGTTGTTTGATTTTTCCTTTTCTTCTAATTGATCAAATTATGAAGAAGAATTCGCATTTTAATTTGTGCAGTTTCGATGATGAAACACTTCAAATCCTTGAATCGTTTTGGTTTCCAAAGACCTGAAATCGTTGGTGGATGTGAAACGTTGACAGAGTGATGAGAATCGAGAAAGTCAAACCCCGATGCATGTGCACGTGGGGCCCATGACGAGATTCGAAGTCGAAGAGGTTCAAGATTCGAGGCTAAACAATGTGAATAAGTCAAGAAAAGCAAGCCGAGAATCAAGTTGGAGCCAAAAAGAAGAAGAAATTGGAATCAGCCAATTTCGGTCGACCGAAAATCATTCCGGTCGACCGAAAGTCTGCAGAGATTTTTGAAGCCAGCCTCAGTCGCGTTCGGCTGAGGCTTGGTCGACCGAAAGTCCCATTTCGGTCGACCATGTGATCGATCGAAAATGGTTCGGTCGATCGAAACACTCCGTTTCACAAAAACGGGGTTTTTGTTGCAATTTCCACAAAAATGGGGTTTTGTTGCAATTTCCGAAATTTACACCTTTTGCCCAATTTTGTACCTTTTATACACATTTTCTTGTCATTTGTAAGATAACTTGGTTGTTCATTGAGCTTGGTCTTGGAGAGACTCCTTAAGGTAAGGTTAACCTCCTTTGTTCTTGTATTATCCTTGGAATTTCTTCAACTAAATCTAGAGTATTATTATTCTTGTGTTTGTTGTTGATTTCTGCCACCTTGGAATTTGTTTAGTTGCTACCCATTGGGCTAGGGTTTGTTTAATCCTTGAATTTTGGGCTAGATTTAAACTTGGGTTAAGGTGTTTATCCTTTATTTTACCACTTTAGCTTTCTTGGGTTTTGTATTAAAATTGTTGTGGGAATTTTCGATCAACACACCGAAGGGGTTCGCATCATTTGGAATCAAAGCTTGGCTCTAATTTGGTAACCATATCCTTTACATTATTGTTGTTGTTGTTGTTAAAAAAAAAATCTGAAAATTGGGAAAAATTGGAGAAAATTTATATGCCCATGTGTATTGTTGATTTCATGTATTGGGTATATTGATTGTGAATTTGTTGGGGGTTTCTATTAGCCAAACACTTACTTTCCTACATTATCTAAAGTGTTTGATAAATTGTCCCAAAGAAAAATATCTCATTCATGCCTTATTATTCAATGCCCATAACTTGTTAATTACTTGGGGCTATCCAATTCTCATCATTGAGATTGTGTTATCAACATTTTATTCCATATATCACTTGCTTAATCCATTGGATAATTGTTGATCGTTCACTTCTTGCCACAATTGTATTGATGGGGGTTTTCATATATCCACATTATCCACATTCAAGGTCATTCAAAGATTGAGTACAAGTTATTTGATAAATTGTCTCATTGAAAATTTACACTCTTGTGCTTATTGTTTTACATCTATGCCTTGTCTATTAATTTTGGTTTGTCAATCCCATTGTTAAATTGTGTTCCTAGCATCCTATCCCACATAAATATTGTTCCTTTTGAGTTTAGCAAGCACATAAATTCTACTTGCTATTTGTATCTACTTGTTATAAATTCATTCTTCCTTTATTTGTGATTTCCTTGACTTCACAAGAATTATACTTTGTGGTTTAGTTGATTACCTTCCTTGGAGAACTTGGAAAAGGAGAATTGAGTGGAAAAAGGCAAGAGTGGTGACCTCAATAGAGAGTAAAAGCCAAATTTGAGTGAAACACGAGAGAAATATTTTCTTGTGAGAACACTTTCACACTTGCACACCATGTCCATTTTCAATTCTCAAACTCAAGATTTGAAGTACTTGTTGGAAAATCTTTCAACCACCATGGCTAGACAAATGGAGAATATTGGGGGTGAGTTGGAAAACTTAGGAACAAGAGGGGAGAGTACATCAACTGGTATGGGTGAAGAAAATAGGGATGGTAGGAGAAGGTTGAGGGATAAATTTGGGAACATTGCGTATAGGGATGGAAGTAGAAAACAAAGTGGGAGTTTGAATAGAAAAGAAGTTAGGGGTGAATATGGGGATGTTTTGAGAAATAATGGGGATGGTGAACAAAATGGGAGTTTGAATAGGAAAAGAAGAGATGGGTTAGAAGGTAGGAGAAATGGAGTTGATGAAAATATTGATAGTGCGAGAATGCAAAATTCATCACTCCATGGAATGGGTAGAAGACGAAGATAATTGGTAGATAGGAGTGGAGATGGGATGGATGAGAATGTTAATATTGAGCAAATGAAGGCTTCATCATTCCATAGGAGGGACGGTAGTAGAAGTAGAGAAGTAGTGAAGGAGATGAATACTAGGCTACCAAAATTTTTGGACCATGATAATGAGAGGGAAATACATGGAGAATATAATTTCTACACTAGGTGCCTAGTGAGTAATAAACCATGTAGTCTCATAATAGACGAGGAGATTGACACTAATTTGGTGAGCGCTAGTAGGGTGGAGAAATTGGGGTTACCGGTTATGAAGCATCCTAATCCTTACATATTGCAAAGGTTGAATGACTATGGGGAGGTGAGGGTAAGTGAACAAGTTCTTCTTACTTTTCACATTGGTACTTATAGTGATCAAATATTATATGATGTGGTTCCCTTACACACTACTCACATAATCTTGGGGAGACCTTGGCAATGTGAGCGAAATGTGAATCTTGATAGGAGAAGGAACCGGTGTAACTTCAAAATGAATGAAAAAAAAGTTGTGATCCTATCTTTGAGCGCGGAAGAAGTATGCAAAGACCAAATGAAGCTCAAGAATGAATTCGAGGAAGAAAAAGAGAAGGAGAAAGAAAAATAAGAAGAAGAAAGGGAGAATAGGAAAATAACAGAGAATTCAATTGAGCAAATTGAAGAAAGCAAAAATAAGAGCATGAGAGTTGGGGCCTCGACCCTAGAAAAAGGTGAGGAATTGAGAGTTGGAGTCACGACTCCAGAAAAAGGAGAGGCGAGAGAAGAACTGAGAGTTGAGGTTCCTACCTCAGAAAAAGGTGAGGGAGTGATGAGTGCCACCAAGAAGATTAAGAGAAAAGATCACCCCAAAATGTTATTTACTCTTGAATATTCTAACACTTCCCTCCCTAGTTTGGTTATTTCTTTGTTGCAGGAAATTGTGAGGCCAATTTATCAAGGCAACAAAGAACTCCAAAAGCATGCCTTATGGAAGAAATTCATGAAAACATTTTCCTACAACAATGAGTACAACCGAGGTAAAGAAAATGACATAACCGATGCAACATCTAGGAGGTATGCTCCTAACATTTCTTTGAATGCAAGGTTATTGTGTTTTGAATACGTTAGAGGGTTGTATGATCTTGATGTAGATTTGACAAGTGTGTTGTTGGCTTGTGAAAATGTAACATGTGGTAAGAATCATTGTCATGATGAGTGCTTAATTTGTAAATGCAACCTTTTGCATGTGCCCAATTGCATAAGTACCAAATCTTTTTGTGAAAATATTGCATATAGTACATATCATTGGCATGATAAATTCTTATTTTGTGAAAATATGCTTGTCATGCATATTGACTCACTAAAGGAATTGCTAGTTAGGGGAGTCCATGGGAGAGATTTATTGAGATGTCTTGATGATAAAAGGACTTCGCTTCTAACATTTCTAGATGCTCCCTCATTCCGTGTTGAACATAGTAAGAGCATGCATGTTAAATATTCGAATTTGTTAAACATTTATGAATCATGTTGTGAGCAATATTTTGATGGATTCTATGGGCGTGATGATTATTTGTTTTGGAAAATTGGATTGTTTCCTTGTAAAAGTGACATGCGTAAATTGCTAGTGGGAGGAGCACATGATAGTTGGTTGATGGGGCGATTTAAAATTAACGGGGTCTTAGGGGTATTATGTGATCAATCTTATTGGCCTACTTTGAAGCTTGGTGTTGAACATGTTTGCACTTGTAGTAAATGCCGAACTTGCAAACTGGCTAAACTCAAGTTTTTGCCCCAAGAATTCCAAGCATATTTGCCCATCCTGAGTAAACCTTGGACTGCTATTTCTATGAATTTTATAGTGGGTTTACTTGGAATAAAGAAAGAAAATGATGTTATTTTTGTGATTGTTGGTAGGAGTATTAAAACGTCGCATTTGATTGCATATAACGAAACCAACAAGGTCATCAACATAGCTAATATTTTCTTTCAGGAAGTTGTGCAATTGCACGAAATTGGTGCTAATTTTGTGGTTGTTAAAATTGCTTGTAATTTAATTGTTCATCATATTAGCAAGTTTTCTCCACTTAAAGATACTTGTGACTTTATCCTATTAACTCTGTTGAACTTTATGCACATGTTTATCAAAGAAAGAGTTGGTTTATGTGGGCACGAGAATGCACCTTTGGTTAAGCCCCTTTGCAGGAGGCTCGAGCTTCCATTTAGGGGAATTGGAATGCAATGTGCTTCCAATGCCAACCATGGTGGGAAACATATTCCGTTTGATCCAGGCGGCCGGATGTGTTCCCATTCGTGGAAAGAGCGACCCCACGATCAAATAAAATTCAAACTACTACTCTGTGGTGTTGGCGCATCTCAAACTCTTGGCAGGGCCTACAAATTGATTTTGCACGGTGAGTATGAAATTTCAGTTACATTTATTATGTCTGGATTTTTTATTTTTATTGTAGGTGCCGATTCTTGGTCGAATATCTTTCGAGATGGAGGAGATGATGAGAATCGCGAAGGTCCAACTTCATTGCATGAACCTGTGGTACACAATATTGCAAGATCAAAGTTCAAGGAGTTTCACGACAGTGCATGCAAGCAAGATTCGAGGTCGAATCCTTTTCAAGAGGAAGGGGATGATGAGAATCGAGAAAGTAAAACTCCGATGCACGTGCCCGTGGGGCCCATGACGAAATCCGAAGTCGAAGAGGTTCAAGATTCGAGGCTAAACAATGTGAATAATTCAAGAAAAGCAAGCCGAGAATCAAGTTGGAGCCAAAAAGAAGAAGAAATTGGAATCAGCAAATTTCGGTCGACCGAAAATCATTCCGGTCGACCGAAAGTCTGCAGAGATTTTTTGCCCAATTTTGTACATTTTATACACATTTTCTTGTCATTTGTAAGATAACTTGGTTGTTCATTGAGCTTGGTCTTGGAGAGACTCCTTGAGGTAAGGTTAACCTACTTTGTTCTTGTATTATCCTTGGAATTTCAACTAAATCTAGAGTATTATTATTCTTGTGTTTGTTGTTGATTTCCGCCACCTTGGAATTTGTTTAGTTGCTACACATTGGGCTAGGGTTTGTTTAATCCTTGAATTTTGGGCTAGATTTAAACTTGGGTTAAGGTGTTTATCCTTTATTTTACCACTTTAGCTTTCTTGGATTTTGTATTAAAATTGTTGTGGGAATTTTCGGTCAACACACCGAAGGGGTTCGCATCACAGAGTTTATGAGAGATGAATCGCTCCAAATCATTTCAGAAATTTCAGGAAAATCTGAAGAGTATAAGCTTCTATGTACTGATTTTCTGATTCGTGTTCTCGAGCTTATTGATGATGTTAAGGTATTATTATGTTCCATTCTCTAAAAATTTTCTGACATATATCAGGTGGTAGCAACTAACAACAGTGCTCTGTGTTCCAATTTATGGGCTTTTGATATGTTATGCAGGGTGAAAGGGTTATGGGTGTATTGGGTGAAATTTGAATACAAAGGTATCTTTTAGTTGCAACTTGCAACTGAGTGTTTGGTGGAAGTGGTAGGTAGGTTAAGGTTCACTCAAGGTATGGCTGATATTCGGCAATAGTTGCAACATAAACCTGAGAGGAGATGATCACCACAATCGAAATGAGGAATCATGAGTAGAGTTGATGGCACTTGCAGGCTTGCACATGGTCTCCATTTGCATAAATCAAAGGTTGCTCTAAATTCATTCGTGAGTGCTCTTTTTTTTTGTTGGGTCTTCATTTCTTGAATTCGAAATGGAAAATTATGGAATTTGAATCGTTGCATTTTGATTTTTAAATTTTTTTTTTTTAAAAAAAATAGGTTATGGACCTATGGTGGTTGGGATAGGGGCAGAGCCCTTGAATGTAATGATATCAGGAGCTCCCACTTTTGGTAAAGGAACCCATTACCCAATACGAGCTCATCTCTAAGAAGGTGAGAATTTTTTTTTTTTAATAATTATTTTTAATTTATATCTATGCTATTGATATAGGATTTTGTCCGTGTTTGATTTGATTAATATAATGCATCAAAAGTATGATGCATTTTCTGGACTCTAATGAGGGATTGTGTTCGTTGTTAAAGTTAATGTCATTTTGAATTGCATCATTTAAACAAATGGTTATTTCTCTTCGTAGAATCACAACCATTCGATGAGACACGTCTAAAAGACACAACTTTTTTTTATTTTTGAATTATTGGACTGTCAAAAAGCACATGGAGAATTGCAAGTTTGTTATCATATCTCCAATTCTACAATGGCTAACAATCCGATTTTTCCTTCGACTTCTAGCCCCCTTCCAGTTCTTATTTTTCTTTCTACTGGTGTTGGCCTTGGGAGTAAGAAGGGAATACACATTGGTTTAGGTGGAGCAACCATTGGTTCAGGTGATTTGGTAAAGATCAAGCAAAGATTTTACAGGTGGTGGAGCATTTGGAATCCCAGGCTATGCTGGTATTATTGTATCTGGCCTTGGTTGGGGGATTAAAGAAGATTTTGATGAGTTTATGGATCCACTTGCCACTATGGACAATGTCAGGACAACGGAATTTTCTACTCACCTTTCTTCATGGTTGGATCTATCAATACACGTATACCTGTGGGAGGTATTTGACTTGTATAGAAATCATTAGCATCATTTTTTCTATTGTTGTGCCTGTCATCATAATTTTCATTATTCTTTGATTTGGTTTAGTTTCCCTTTTGCACGATATTATACTTTTAACATATGAACCTTATATTGGTTATCTTTTCTTCCCCTGGAGAGGAAAGTGCTCTAACAGAAATCATCAACATAATTCTTGCTGTTGTTGTCATCATAATTTTCATTATTCTTCTATCTGTTATGCTTTGGTATGGAATTTATGCATGTTTACTATGCTGTATTGACCCAGGCTATACACTATAATGAAAAGATCTATATGAAATTTTCAATATAGATTCTGATAAGAGTCATCATTTCTCCTATTTACACTCCATGGAATTTTTTATATTCTATGTTAAAATATTTTATGGTTTTTAATATCGATGAACCATAAAATATTTTCATTAAATTACTCATCTTCACAAGAACCTGAAATCAAGGGGCTTGAAATTTGTTAAAAAAGAAAAGAAAAAGAAACAACAAATATTATGTATAGGGTTCGTGCATAATTAATTGAAGGTGACTGAATTCGATTGTAAATTTCGAAGGGATATCCGAACATTCAACAGTATTATTTTGGTCCAGAATGTGTCTATCAAAAGCTATGATGATAAGATGTTCATGAGTGGCATTTTGTAAATCACTTCTATATAACCAGAAGTGATTTCCTATTTGATTTCATAAAGAAAAGGACTATTGCAAGAGAAATTCGAATAGATTTAGAAATTGCGATCGATGAAAAGGGTATGTTATCCATGTTTCCTTTGAGCAAGAGGGTTCAGTTGATCCTGGATTTTGATCAATTTATCGTTGGACAACATAGGGGAAAAAAATAGGAGAAAACCTCCCTCACAATTGAAACGTTGGGCACAAATAATGTTCACAAGTTTTGACTAGATGCGCTATGTTGTAAAGGATTATCAGATGGCAAGTATCTAACCTAAAGATATTTTTGACTAGATGTGCTACCAATTAAATGCCTTTTTACCAACTTATACTTGTCCATTTGAATTTGTAAGATGTGTGTATAACATATACTTCTTTCATTAAACAACCAGAACCGGTGATGCTTTTCAAAGTCCGTCCTTAAATCAATTAAATCTAACGTTCAAAATTTGTGTTAAACAATAGCCTGAAATTTTTTTGCTCTAATTATTTATATCACAATACCATTATATAACATGAGCAATAAATTTATGTTTAAATTAGTTGCACAAATTACAATTTATACCCATTCTTAATTTGAAGATTATTCTTTCAGCTTTAATAGTAATGAGGATCTTGTGGATAATACCAAAATGTATTATGTAGATTTATATAAATCAGTCACGGGACTAGATTCTAAATAGAAATTGAGAATGTGTGTGTGACCTCAATTGAGAATGAGATGGTCATGTTTCTATCCCACTAGCAAAGTATGTTATTTGTTTACTTTACTTGCCTTTTATATTCATTTTTTTTTTGTTTTTTTTTGCAGCTTTTTTTTTCAAATGTATTTTTTTCGTAATTTAATATTTGTCAATGAAATATGTTTGTACATCGTACGGGTGTGAAACTAGTTTGTAATTAAAATTAATTGTTAATATTGACTTAAATTTCATAATAGATTTTAATCAAACCAAACAGGGACTTAATATAAAATTGTAGGCTTCAGTATAGAGGTACTAAAATGATTGCAGAACATATAGACTAGGCACGTGGCACGTCTTATGGAAATATCATAAAATAAATCCGTTAAATATTTTCTCTGCAAACCGTCTGAATAAAAACTTTCCAAAATACAAACGTTAAAAAACCCGAACAACAAATTTCCATATCGAAACATAAATTTCCAAATTATATAAACCGCCCTTTGCATTTAGCCGATCACAAAATCTGAACATATTTTCCTCATTCCATCTCACATTCTCACTTTCAAATTGCAAAAACCCTAAACTGACACCACATCTCCGGTCGATAACAGAACAATGGCAATACCGATTCGAATGCAAGAAGTTTGGTTGAATAATCACATAATAACAATGGCACCACGGCTGGGAGTGCGTACGGTTCAGCAAGAAAATCACAAGAAAATGGCACGACCAGTAAGAATTCGAGAGGTTTGGCACGAGAATTTGAAACAAGAATTCAGAATCATTCAAAGCGTTCTTGGCCGATATCCGTACGTGTCTATTGATACTGAGTTCCCCGGGGTGGTTTACCGTTCAGATAAGCATTATTCATTACTTTCTCCTTCTGAATGTTACTTGATGATGAAGAAAAATGTTGATGCTTTAAAAATCATTCAATTCGGTCTTACTTTATCGGACGCCCAAGGAAACCTCCCAAGTTTTGGGACAGAATCCTGTTACATATGGGAATTTAATTTCCGGGATTTCGATGTTGATAATGATCTCCACAACCCCGAATCAATTGATTTGCTGAAGCGCCAAGGAATTGATTTCTCGAAGAACAAGGAAAGGGGAATCTGTTCACGTCAATTCGCATGGCTTTTCAAGCTATCTGGACTGTCCTTTCGTCTCAATCCTTTATGGTTAGATAGGAATAGGAGGACATTGTTGACATTTCACGGAACTTATGATTTCGGTTTCTTGATCAAGGTTTTGATTCAAAGAGAATTGCCACACAGTCTCTCGGATTTTATGATGTTGATGAGAGTGCATTTTGGGATTACTGTGTATGACTTGAAGCAGATTATTGGGTTTTGTGGGCTGTATGGAGGCCTTGAGCAGGTGGCAAAGAATTTAAAGATTGAAAGAATGGTAGGAAAAAGTCACCAGGCGGGTTCTGATAGTTTGCTCACTATGCAAACTTTCATGGAATTGAGAAACAGTCATTTCAATGGACGGAGAATGGGATTGCTGAAAAATTTCAACTACATCTTGACAGGACTGACCAAAATATGTTAGGATCCCAATTCAAAAAAAAAAAAAAAAAAAATGTTAGGATCATGTTGTATATGTAGTTGATTTTTGTAAACAATCATGTCATATATTTTGTTTAGTTAATGATTCATTTAATCTTTCGTCTAATTTTGTTCTTCTTTGTTTTATGTATATTTAATCTTTGCCCCCGTTTGAGACCCATTATGTTTCAAATAATGTGATTTTGAATAGTATTTTAGGGAGAATGTATGGTTAAAATTTGTTTGAAAAATCAAATATTGTAGGCTTCACCAAAATTGATGGTTGAGATTGAATTTGTAAAAAAAACTTGATTTTCAACTAATGGGCTCAAACGGGCACTTTATTTATTGAATAAACATATTTGTACACTTTTTATTGTACATTTATTGTACACTCACTCACATGGGGTTAATTATTTTAATCCTCCTATAAATGGATCCCACCCCCACATGAGTGAGGTGTACAAAAAGTGTACAAATATAGGTGTACACATAGCATAATTCTTTTTCTTTTTTTTTTAATTCGTCTAAATCTTGTTTGATTTAAGTTTGCGTTTAGTTAATGATCCCATAACTTAATTTCAGATACACGGCTAATCAAGCTCGTGTCACTTTTACATTTCCTTGTACTTCAACTCAAAACAAGGAAGATTTGCAGACATGGGGATAAATTCACCATTTCGTCAAACTTGCACGAAAGGCACATGAATAAATGCCGCCTCCCTATTTTCAGTGAATAATAAATTGCTTCGATTTGGGACAACCTTAGTGCATTTCGAAATATTTGGAACTATGATTTTCCCTTCCTTTAGAATTCACATGGAATCTGAATAGAGTCTATTTAAACTTGTCGGGCAGCTGAGGTTTTGGACAATGACATTTAAAAGTTTTATAGAAATAGTTCATCGTAATTTGAGAAGTTCAATAAGAAATGTTATTAGGGAATATTGCGGTGAACATCAGAAAAAAAACACCAAATTGAAAAATACGTTCCTGTTAAAATTAACTGAAAATTACTGTCATCTTCTTCTCTGTCGTGCCATCTTCTTCCCCAACTTCTCTCCCACCTGTGCGCCCTTCCATGGTCAACACAAATTGCCAACCGACATCACCACCACAACGGTCAATCGTTTGCGCCGACATCACCCTACCCTTCAATCCCATCTGTTGGTGCCATCGTCAGCAATTATCACCCATTGCACAAAATTAATGGAGGAGAAAGAAGAGGCAAAGCATTCAGCCCCAAAGAAGCCCGCAATCTCGAAACTCCCAGCTATTTCACAAACTGATGAATAGTAACCCGAAATGTGCAGCCTCAAAATAGTCCAAAAATGATCCAAAAGAAGATTAAGGTAGATTATAGATGTGTGATTGAGAAATCACAACCCAAATCTAGCCTATACCGTCGATGTAAAAGACCCAGTCAGAACTTCTCCAACCCGAATGCTCAGTAGCTCACACTTTGAATACGGAAAGCCAATTTGAGATGATCATAAAAATAAGGGTAAAATTCCAAGAATGAAGTGAAGAACATAGAAGAAATTTGAAGGAAATCGAGCACTAGCGAGATGGATTTTCTCCACTAGTTGAGAGTGTCCCTCTCTCACTCGTTTCAAATTCAAATTTTTGTAATTTCCACTATTTTAATTTCATTTTGTTTGGTGAATTTGGTTCGATGAAGGTTGTTGCGTATCATGTCATGGAAAGCAGTGTATTTGAAATTTGGTTTGTATATGGTATCATAAAAAATGTATAAAGTTTCAAGCTGTGATACTACAATTTCGTTCAAAGTATCATAAAAATTTGATGAAATTTCGTGTTATGATACCAAAATTGAAAGTAACACAACTATCATGTTGTGATACTTTACAAGTATCTTATGATACTTTAAGTATGATGTTTTGAAACTTTTAAAGTATCACAAAATGATACTTCAAAATACAGAATTTTTCAAAAAATAAAAAATAAAAAAAATGAAGTAATTTTCAGTTTTTTTTAAAAATGAAGTAAATTTCAATTATGATACAAAAAGATGGGTATTTGTGCAAACGCCCCATGGTATTATGCCTATGTAAAATATTGAAAAGTTTCAGCCAAATTTTATTTATTTATGTAATTTGAACTACCATTCCTTTCTATGAATGACTGAAGCATAATTGAATGGCTCCATCTAACTAGACGTGGGCGTGGTTCCATATGGTTCTGATTCTTAGGGAACATAATCGAATCAAGAACCGATGGTTCTTCTGAAAAATGTTCTTTTTTGCAAGAGAAGAACCGAACCGGAACCGAATCGTTCGGTTCTTTTGGTTCTGGTTCTGGTTCCAATTCCAATTTCCTAAACTAAAATTTTTAAACTTAAGCAATGAAGTCATGGTAGATTCCGGCTGGTAAGAGTCGTAAGACGGTAAGGTCATCAACTTAATCAAAATGCGAATACAACACTCAAAATTCTTGACATCAAAATATTCACTCCCTTCCAAATAGTAACGTATCTTCTCATCCGTATGTATGTGCTCCTTCTAAAAATTCTTCAATTTCTACTCGTAATTTTTCACCTTTTCAGGGAACAGTCGCACAAGTCCAACAAATCTTTGAAAATAAGATAACAATTCATTATAAGATGAAGAATGAAGATTTATTGTTTGTTGATTTTTGAAAAACTGATGGTTGAAGGCTTGACGACTTTAATGTTTGAAGCTAAATGACAGAACCAGTAAAAGAAAAATCATTTTTGATTTATGATTTTTTATTTATTACTTGTTTTGTTTATAGTTATTGTAATGTTTAATGAGTTAATAGTTGTTGCATGTATAATTGATATTGACTAATAGACTGGATAACATGCATTAAGATTAGGAAATGATTTTTTTTTAAAATTTATATTTTAAAAAAATAAAAAAAATTTGTGTTTTGTTCTAGTTCTTGGTTCTGGTTCTGGTTCTGAACCAAGAACCAGACCAAGAACCGATGGTTCTTGGTTCTTGATTTTTATAACCAAAATCATTTAAAATTCTGATAGAACCAAACCGAACTTGTAACACCCCAAATCTAAAATATTAAACCTAGATGTGTTAACCCTCCTTTACTTAAATGTGGAAGCAAATCATTTAAACCTCAGAAATTTCATTTTTTTCTATTATAAAATTTTACAGAAATTTCGGCAGAGTCTCATATATAAATTGAACTTAACCAACCTGTAGAAAGACATCATAATCATTTTAATAGCATAAATCTAAACTCATTCAACATTTAACCAAATCCATTTCAATAAATCCCATACTCCTCAACATAATAATCTCAAATCAATAAATTTTAGCAAATGAAACAAGAGGTAATTTAACCTCTAAAACAATACCAATACTCATTCGAATTTAACTCCAACCAAAACAATTATCAATAATAATTGAATTAAGAAATAATTAATGGGCAACTTAAACAAATTCTAATCTAACTTTATTTTCAAAAAAATTGGAAGCGGGTATAACCTGAGTCTGTCACCGAGTGCTGATGTGATCCCAGGAGGGGAACACAACGAACACGCGGAATTAATACTGGGAAAGTTCTGAATTCAGGTTGGAAAGGACGGTAACAATGCAACCTCGACCTCAGAAGCAAAAACTAGGGGTATATTAAACCCGAGACCCGTTACGATGCGGAGATAAGAACCAAAAAGGGGTGAACGCCACAAGGAATGTCCAGATCCTTGATAAGTTTGATTTGGTAAACGCCACAAATATCTCACAATATTTGATAAATTCGAAAGTTCAATCAAGAACAATATTTGAGAGAGAAATAACTCATCAAAATTTTTATTATTCAAAAGTCTGATTATTACAATAAAAGAAAATGAATATAAATAAGCAAAACAGAATTAAAGAAGCCCTAGCCGCTATAGAGGCCCAAAATAAACTCTAAAACAATTAAAAATGGAATTTAACCAAAAATGCGCGAAAACCCTAATTTTTATAACTGCGCGATCGCGCAGGCATAATAGCCACAATCGCGTGGAAGGGCTGGAAACTCTCGGGTCTTCTTCTCCAAGCATGGCGCCGTCGCGCCTCCTTTTTCACCACACGGTCGCGTGGTACAAATTATCCAACTTCTTGATTTTGGCTTGAATATTTGATTTTCCGTAAAGCCTGCCATGATTCGTATCAAGTGTTGTGCTCGTCTCATCTAGTTTTCATCACCTGAAATATTGGGGAGGGATTGGGGTGAGCTAAAGCTCAGTAAATAAACTTTATGCTCGTGATGCATGCTCGTGACATGAAATTCCTTAGACCATTCAAAGTATATATCCCCATTTACTTTACTTTTCAAGACTTTCATACTTTCCAAACTTTCACTTAAACATTTTCAAAACTTTAACTTCATTTCCATGGTGAGCTCACTTAGTGTATCTTCTAGCCAATCAGAATGCAGTGAGTACTTTTCCTTATTTGGAACCAGGTTATCACTTTTCCACCGCATAGCAGTTTAAAATTTGCCACCTCAAAGCGGTTTAATATTCACTACAGCAACAACGGTTTAATTTGGATATGCCGGTCCCCTGTGCCCCATTTCCCGCTCACACCTTTCATGGTACAGAAGTACACCCATTCTTTCTTAAAACTTGGGATACATATATTTTGAGAAAAACTTGAACTTCCCACATTTTTTTCATTTAAAATCATTTGACTTCCCCAAACTCAATGACAATGCATGATTTATGATGCAATGACATGATAACATGTATGCTTAAACATTTTCTTAATAACACATACATGTGTAAAGTCAATGAAAAACATCACAAGCAAGTGAATTGCAAGAATATAACTTAAGCACATTAATTCCACATTAAATATTTAACTTTGATGAAAATAGGGGAAGTTTACTTACTTGACGTCTTTAGTATTTACCATTATCTTGATTTGCAAGAGGAAGAGTCTCAGATGCTCGTGACGTCAATGTACAAATTCTCCTAATTATTTCCATTCATTAATAAAATATGCTTTTAATGTAAAAATCACAAATCCTATTCTTCTAATATTCATAAAACTTCCAATCGAGATCAAAACCTTAAATTAACTAAGAGTGACCTTCAACTATGAACAACATACACATTATCATATTCGAAATAAGGGTCAGCTACATTTACTTTAGAAAGTTTTTCTTATCTTTTAATCTCAAATTCAAATAAATATATCAAACTTAAATCAAAATTTAAAAAAAATCCTTACTAACAACTCTAACCATTCATGAAATTCTCCCCAATTAGAAACAAACAATTTTCAACTCATAATTAGACACTAACAGTCTTAGGTTCATACATTACCCAAATCTGAAATTTCACATATCTATACAGTTATTAGTATTAAACTAGAATTGAAATTAACCAATCAAATTTCGAAATCATAACTAATCTGAATCTAAATTTGTATAAAACACATACATTCATACATTCAAAAAATATGAAATTTCACATGGGTTACCTATACATACGTATAAATCACTATATCCATATTAACATCATCAACATCATCACATATACAAGTTTGTGTGTTTGTGAGTGAGTGGGTGTGTGTGTGTAAGACCGTGTGCGTGCGCAGTGTGTGTAAGCAGTGAGCGTGCGCATGTTGTGCGTGGGTGAAGATGAGAAGAGAGGGGGTGCCTTACTGGTGGTGTGGTGGTTGGCGTTGAAGTCACCGGGAGGAGGAATCGAGAGAGCTGGGCAAGAGGCCGAGAGTGAGGCGTTGAACGAGAGAGAGAGAGAGAGAGAGAGAGAGAGAGAGAGAGAGAGAGAGAGAGAGAATCGGCTGTGAGGTAGTTATATTAGGTTAGGTTTAAGTATAATCTTTTGGAATTTGCAATTTGACCCCTCATTTATCTTTATGTACATAATTAAATCCATAAGTTCTATTTACTCTCCATTTTCCACCAAACTTTCCCCTAACTTTCAATGTAACACAATAACAATAGAAAATAGCATGATTAGGCAATAAGACAATTAATCACATCAAATTGCACATAACAATTTATAAACTTTCTAATTGGTACATTAATCGAGACGACGTCCAAGTCCTTCCACTGCAAAATAATTCAAATCCTTGACATAAAAATTAATTAAATTTATAATTTATAATAACATTAACATAAATATTACGTGAAATTTTAAAGGTGCACTAAAAATGAAAAGAGATATTACAGAACCAAACTGCTGGTTCCGATTCTTTTTCCCAGGCCTACATCTAACAAAGTGGTGCATCATCTCACTAACATAGTAATTGGACTAAAAAACAAATGCTTATTATGTGCTAACAACTACTAGCTAGACAACCATGTCGTGATATATGAAATGGAAGACACAAATGTTGTGAAAATATTGTAAGTGCACAATATCGCTAATAAGTAATAAAGTGAACTAGAAAAGTCCAGATTTTTGATACCACAAATACTATTTAATACTAATTTTAATTAAACAAGTCCTAACTAACGAGAAACAAAAATGTTGATTTTTGTTTAATCTACGAAGACTTATAAGCAAACAATGGAAGATAAAAATGTTGTGAGAATATTGTAAGTGCACAATATCGCTAATAAGTAATAAAGTGAACTGGAAAAGTCCAGATTTTTGATCCCACAAGTACTATTTTATTTAAATACTAGTTTTAATTAAACAAGTCCTAACTAATGAGAAACAAAAATGTTGATTTTTGTTTAATCTACGAAGACTTATAGGAAAACAATTATGAAATCTACTTTATATCTATGCAAAAATCAAAGTTGGGATTTTTGTTATGAATTGAAGGCGTTGAGACTCAAGATTGTACCTTAGTTCTCATATTCAATTTTTTCATCCCAAGTTTTCTTTCTAAAGTCGTATTTGATCAAATTCAGAATTATATCCAATTTTTCTCTCTCGAGTTTAAATTAGTTCTATCTAATTATGTCAACTACATATCTCTATTTTGGATCAGAATAATCCATAATTTCATGCATTCAATAACAAGAATTGATATACGATCATAACAACCACCACCATGTATCTATACCTATTTTGTTAAATTGTTGGAATTTATTATTGGTCTAAATATTTAACTCACCACTCAACTCGTTACAAACTTACAAATCAATGAATTGGTGATCAAGCAATTCATGAATGAAAATAAGAAATAAATTCAATACATATAGGTTTATGAACGAGCTAAAAATATTAATGTCGTGTTTGGAAAACTTTTTAAGCCTCCTCAGAAGAGTCTTTGGAAGAAGAGATCCATATTTTTGGATCTACCATATTGGAAACATTTACATGTAAGGCATAGTCTTGAAATAATGCATGTGGAGAAAAATGTATGTGATAGTATTATCGGGACATTATTGAACATTCAAGGAAAGACGAAAGATGGTATCAAAGTCAGAAAAGATATGGTAGAAATGGGGATACATGATAAGTTAGCATCTCAAGAGTCAGAAAAGCGTACATTTTTTACCTCCAACTTGTTATACTTTGTCTACAAAAGAGAATACAAGCTTTTCTGAGTGCTTAAACGTTGTTAAGGTTCCATCTGGATTACTTCAAACATCAAAAGTCTCATGTCGATCAAGAATATAAAATTTGTTGGCATGAAGTCTCATGATTGTCATGTCTTAATGCAACACTTGTTACTAGTTGCAATTTGAGGCATACTTCCAAAACATGTTAGACATGTTATTATAAAACTGTATTTTTTCTTTAACGCAATTTGCAGTAAAGTTGTTGATTTGAAGGTGTTGGATGATTTGCAAGCCGATATTGTTATCACTCTATGTCAATTTGAAATGTATTTTCCATCATCATTTTTTTACATTATGGTGTACTTACTTGTTCACTTGGTGAGAGAAATTAAGATTTGTAGTTCAATGTTCTTAAGATATATGTGTATCCATTTGAGAGATACTTAGGTATATTAAAAGAATATGTAAGAAACAGATTTAGACCTAAAGATTGTATCATTGAAGGTTACGCTACTAAGGATGTTATCGAATTTTGTGTGATTTTCTGGATGGTGTTGAGGCTACTGGTATTCCTAAAAAGCATCACGAGGGAAGACTCGAAGGTAAAAGTATGATTGGATGCAAAAAAATCTTGCCCAGTGTTGAATTGCGAGACAAAACCCACCTCCTTATTTTGCAACACCTAACTAAGGTTCATCCATATTTGGACCAGCAAATGTCCATATTAAGGTAGTAGAATCCTTCAAAAGATGAAAGGTGGGTGACTAATCAACGTAATCTCTCATTTGCAAAATTGTTCAAAGATATAGTGATGAAAGAGTTGTCACAAACGGAGAATACCATTTTCGAAATGATAAAGTGGTTAGGGTACGGTCCTAGAGTACTTTTGAGGTCTTATGAAGCATGTGACATTAATGGGCATACATTTTACACAAAACATCAAGATTGTAAGAGTACGATGCAAAATAGTGGCGTGACACAAGTAGCATTATTAAGAGATTTTTCCAGGGCCAAATATTCCAGGCCAATAGATGCTGCAATATCTTATTTGGTGTAATTGAAGATATTTGGGAACTTGATTACACGGAGTTCAAGTTTCTTCTCTTCCAATGTAAATAGGTTGATAACCGATGGGGTGTTCGGGTGGATGAATTAGGTTTCACTTTGGTGAATTTTGGTCGGCTGAGCTATTTTGATGAGCCATTCATACTTGTTGATGATGCAACGTTACAATGTCTGGGTGATAATTGCAAGAGGTTGTTCTACAAAGGTTGGAACATATGCAAAAAGTAGTGAATGAAATGCATTATGCTGGTGAAAAACTCGACACAACGAGGACGAAGTGTGATCCCAACCAAGGTGATCCCTTACACCGCATTATAAGGATCAGTCCCACAGTTGTTATTTCACTACAACTCAAAGTTAAATAGGTAGAAGTACCCTACAATCTCTTACTAACATATTTAGTTCTCACTGGAACTCGCAAGAACATATTGTTGAACGAAAAGAATGACCCTTGTTGAGTGCATTTTACATGCATATTTCATATATTTTTAGTAATACTTTTTGAGTAATTTGGACAAATATCTACTTAATTGTGCATATTTTGTGGTTAAATAGGTTTAACAATCAACTTCATGGAGAAACCACAAGAAAGAAGCTAAATGGATAAATACTTGAAGAAATTGAGGAGAAAAGAGTCAAATCCATCAAAGAGTCAAAGTTTGGGGACCAAATTGTCATTTTTAGAAAGTTGTGGATCGCATGTGCGATTGATCAAAGAACTAAATTGCAACTTTTCAAAGTTGAAAGAATTGGAAACTTTGGGGACCAATTTGATCGATATCTAAAATTGAGGACCTCAATTGAAATTAAAAGAAGATCAAGCTGCAAGACATCATTCAGGTGAACCAAGCGAATGCTTGGTTAAGCACAGGTCGGGTTCGCGAATCAAGCCTAAATCCAACCCAAGAGTTTTCAAAGTCAACCACGCGATTGCGAGTCATTCAACCACGTGATCGCGTGGTCATAAAATGAAGCGATAATCTGGGCCGATCCAGTGCGACCCGGTTCGGCCCAAAAGCTGTTACACGCGGATCTACGCGATTTTGGGGGTATTTTGAGTGATTTTGGCCATTTTTGAATCATTATTCCCCCCTTTTCAAGTCAAGAAACCCTAGCTCTCTTTCTCTCTTTCATTTTCTTGCTTTTGTCTTGTATATTTCTCTTGTAATTAGTTAGGTTAGTAGATGAATGTTGATTTAGGGGAGAAATACCTACAACTTTGTGGAGGAACATTGATGTTTTGAAGTACTAACCATTGTTGAAGGGAAGTTTTCTTGTTAATCTTCATATTTCTTTATATACTTTAGTCTATTGTTGAAATGATGTATTTAATTCTTGAATTTTATTGTTATTTCATCATGGGCTAAACTATTTTGTGTTAGGATTATTGATGAAGCTTGACCTAACTTAGTTGATTTTAATGCTTGTATTAAGAATTTAAGCTTTTTATTATCTTGTACATTTATTGTTGTATTTATTGACTAACATTTATTGTGGCCACATTTATGCTTAGGTTTCATGTGATGTGCAATTATTGAGGAATTGTTGTGTATTCTAGATCAATACAATATTTGCTCTAAGTTCTTGTTTAGGATAGAGATATACCTAAAACCTTAGATGACTCATTGACCTATTTTCACAAAGGTTCAATGCAATTGGTGTGTTTTTAATCGACATAGAGATATAGTAGTGATGAGATTCGAGGTGCGGAAGAAACGCTAGAAAGTTCCGAACCCAGGTTGTGGATGGACGGTGGAATCTTGACCCGATATTCACGACACGATGGCTCGATGATGCAGAATAAAGAACCAAGACTTTCGAAACGCCACAAGGATTTGCCCAATCTCCTTGATAAGTCTCTGATTTGAACGCCACAAATATTCTAGAAAATATTTGATAAGTTCGATATTTGAACGCCACAAGAAATATTCTTGATAAGTTCGAAAAACATAGGAATCCAGCTATAACTTTTATTGAAACCTCAATAAAAAAATTGTTTATATCAAAATCGAAGCCTGAATTACAATGAATGGAAAGGAATATAAATAAGTAAAATAACCTAGCCGCTAATTGACTCAAAATAGAATTCTAATTAGACTAAAACTCTAAAATAGGCAAACAAATAATTAAAAACAAAATTTAACCTAAAAATACGCAAAACCCCTAATTTCCTTCTGCATAATTGACTTGCTGTTTTGAAGCCCCAAATGATGGAATTTGGCCATAAAATCAGTCAGCTCAAGGGCATTAGCCCATGAGTTTTGCTTAGTAGGCCATTTCTACTCAAAAAACACATATTAAGCATCTAATTCTGATATGGTTGACTGGATTGCACTTTTATTTGGCTTGAATATTTAACTTTTTCCGTCAAGCCTGCTATAACTCCGATTGTCGAGGGTCCGGAACACATAATACCCTCCTTCTTTAGGATGATTCGTCCCGAATCATAGCTTTGTTCCTATTGTTTCACTTCACCTCCTGGATCAAACGGAAAATTATTGCTTCCATGCCATGAGTTCAGTAAATTATGCTCCTTTGATTGGAAAACATGGACGAGATGGAACTTGAACTCTCTTTGCCATACGTAGTGTGGTTGAAGCTTCCAAACGTAATTAACATGCAAAAAGGATTTAAACAAAATGGGGAGGGACATGTTAGCTTCATGAGGTACAAGGTATGGATCCTTGTATTTATGATAAACCACCACTAACTCCACTTCTTGAACCACGAGGCTCTTCTCTTCGCCTCTTTTCTCTTTTGCAATTTCTTGTTCAAAATTTTCATCTTCAAACTCAACCACATCTCCTAACTCCACACTTTTATCACCATGCTCTTGCACTACCTCATCACTACCGAAATGTGGATTTTTCAATTCAAAGTTCAAATGTTGAACTTCTACCTCAACCCCCAATTCATTCCTCTCATCATCAACAATTTCATTCTTAATCACTTCCTCGCTACCCAACTCCAAATTTTCCTCATCAAATTTTGGAGTTTGATTATCCGTTTTTAATTTAAACTCCCCCTCCTTCTTTTCAATGTCCTTACCCCCACGAAGCCTCTTACTACACCACCTTTCACTCTCATTCCTTACCATTCGTGAATCTTCTAGTGCATCCTCTAATGTCAACTCATATAGTACGCATGTTTTCCCTTTCTTAAGGAATTTGTATATGTGCATACTCTTATCATAAACAGCCTCCCTCCTACGTCTCCATGGTTTTTCCAATAAAATATGATAAGATTTTAATGGCACTACATCACACCATACATCCTCACTATACCTTCCCTGAGCAATAGGCACTAGAACTTGTTTGGTTACTTTGAAATTCCCAAACTCCCTCATCCACGTCATCCTATAAGGTTTATAGTATGGTTCTAGGGGCAATCATAATTTTTCAACCACGGTGCTACTAACGAAATTAGTAAAGCATTTTCCATCAATCGCCAAACTGCACCTCTTATGATCTACATAACATCTAGTTTGGAATAAAAAACCCGGATCATAATTCATTCCTTATGTGGCGTTAAAAAATTGCAAGAATGAAGAGGATTTAGACATCAAATAGTAAGAATGACTTTTATTGACTTGGAAGGAAATGAATACCAAGAATTTTAAAGAAACTTAAGAAAGTGGTTCTTGAATTTTGTAATGACTTTTTTTTTTTTTTTTTTTTGAATAATGAATTTTCAGAATTAAATAATAAAAAAAATATTTTTTTTAAATAAATCCGAAAATTCGACACGAACACAACAAAAGAAACGGAACAGGACTTGGATAAGAATCGAACAAAATAAACACTTTTGAATTTTTGTTGAATTTTTATATGGATCAATCTGAAAAAAAATTTTGCTGGCATGAAGAACACTCAATAAAAGAAAGACTCAACAACAAGATATGGATAATTCTTATGACAGACTCGATGATAAACATAAGAATTAAACTGGATAGAATAAAAACCTGAATTCAGAGTCTAGCTCTGATACCATATGATAAGATTTCGAAGCGCGGAAGAAATGCCGGAAAGTTCCAAACTCGGGTTGTGGTTGGACGGATGAATCATGACCCGATATTCATGACGCGATGACTCGACGATGCGGGATAAAGAACCACGACTTTCGAAACGCCACAAATATTCTAGCAAATATTTGATAAGTTCGGGATGAACGCCACAAGATGATAATCTTGATAAGTTCTATGAAATATAGGAATCCACCTATAACTTTTATTGAATCCTCAATAAAAAAAAAACTGTTTATTTGAGTTTTGCTTAGTGGCCCATTTCTACTCGAAAAACACATATTAAGCATCTAATTCCGACATGGTTGACTGGATTGCACTTTTATTTGGCTTGAATATTTAACTTTTTCCATCAAGCATGCTATGACTCCGATTGTCGAGGGTCCGGAACACATCAAGTAGGTTAATGCCACTAATTAGGGTTGATTTCACTCTAGAGAGGTAATTGGCTAAGCTTGGAAAATCGGGTCTAACGTGATTAATGAATTGCATTTCTATTTGCTTGTGATAATTCAATTAGGTAATGGTCAAGTGGAATCAAGAATCCCGACACTCCTTTATCATCTATTCATCACAAATTTTCTAGTTATTTATTTACAATTGCAACTTTAATTCTAGTACGAGAACATTCCCAAACAAATCTTTATTGTGTGTGTTTCTTGTTAAAATTAATTATACTAGAGTGTAGTTGAAATAGAAAATCCTTGTGGGATTGATAAATCGGACTCAATTAGTCCACTATCACTTGTATGCGACTCGTGCACTTGCTGTGTGTTTCTAGCGAACAACCCTCATAACAGGCCAGTAAAAACTAAAAATTTAATTGAGGAGATGAGAGTGAACATGGGGGGTAGATAAAACTAAAAGCAAATCAAAGAGAGACACAGGCTATTAATGGTTCCACCATGTCTTTAAACCAACCACCGGTCCTTAAATCTCTGAAGCTGGATATGAGTGAGGTAGAACGGTTAAAGAAATGTATATCTGAACTAAAGGCAAGGCATGAATAAGCTAGGTCTACAAAATATTCAACAAGAAGATTATCTTTCTTTGAAGTGATCTTAGCTCAATCATTACCAGAAAAGATAAAAATGCCTCATTTAACTGGTTACAACGAAGAAATGGATCTCATATTCCACCTCGACCGATACATGTCTTGGTTGGAGTTACATGGTGCAAGTGATGCAATTATATGTAGAGGAATTGGACAGTCCTTGTGGCATTCAACAACCTTGGTTCTTCATTCCGCATTGTCGATTCATCGCATCGTGAATATTAGGTCAATGTTCTATTGTCTAATCTATCATTTCTTTTTCCATTATTTTTATTCTATTTTTTTTTCCTGAATTTAGATCTTTACTATTGTTTGTGTTGTTCTTCTGCATTTTTGTCACTTTTCCCAAAAAGAATCGCATCGCCATCACACATGGAAGAATTGAATCTTTAAAGTAGGGATGGCAATAGGTCAGGTTCGGGGCAGATCGGGGTCGCCCCACCCTGAACCAGAAAATTCATAACCCCACCCCGCCCGGACCCACGACTGTTCGAGGGTCGGGTCGGGGCGGGGCGACCTCCCACCCCTTCTAATGACCCGAAATTTATATATTTTTTTTTCAAAACTTGTAATGAAATTTTAATTGAAAAACTTAGGCGTCGAACTAGTTAGAGTTTTTAAATTTGAACTTTAAAGATAATATGTATATATTTGAAGGAAAAAAATCAATAAACAATATAATGGTATAGTGGTTGTATATTCTTATATCTATAAATTTCACCAATGTTCAATTCTTCTGGATTTCATTAAATTTATTTTAGTTTCTCATTCCAATATTATAAATAAAAATAAAAATAAATTACCGGGTCAGGGGGGGTCGGGGCGAGTCCGCCCTGAAACCCGCCGCGGGACGGAAAGCCAACCCCGCAGACCCGACGAGGCGGGTCATTTGAGGTCATCCGGGTTTCGGGTCCTTCGAATTTTTTTTCCATCCCTACTTTAAAGAGTTATTTGAATCGGTTCAATCTACTAATCATGGGGATGGAGTAGATATCAGACGATGCCTTATATATTGCGGTCCTATCAAGATTTGTTCTTCAAACTTGGTTTTGGTGGTTAGTCCATAAAGAAGGACCCAAATATGTTGGGACTTCCTCTTATAGGATGAGAAATTCATAAGCACGGAGGAAGCTATGAACGCTCATACATATGTTGGGGTTGAGGTTAACGAATCAGACAAAAAGCGATGGAACCTAGGTGGAAGAACTTTGAGAAAATGAAGGATTTCAAGCATTCGATTTGATTTCTCCCTTACATTGATCCACTTAGGACTTCTCCTTCATTAAATACATTCGTTGAGAACATTTTCATGATTATCAAAGATAAATAACTTCTTTTACAGGTTTAACCTTTAAGATAAGAATTATCTCGCTTGGATCATGCCAAATATTGCAAATATCATAGGTATGTGAGCCTGAAAGGTAAGACAGACAACATGATCAAGCAGGGTCACCTTCAAGAATTTGTGGCATTAAAAAATGAAACTTGGAAAACATCGAATCTGGAACCATCATATCAAGCTCGACTTGCAGTAGATAACAATCAACATGCTCGACACATGTTGGTGAGTGAGAACCAAACTTAGACTAGATCCAATAGAAGAAGATGAGAGTTGATCAGATAAGAATGGAATAGTTATAAAGTTTGCTACAATTCATCATTTCTAGATGGGAATGAGTCTTTCAGCTTTTGTGAAGAAGATGCAGGAGGCATATTACAACCACATTCTGATGCCTTTGGTATTTAGAAGGTGTAAGTTCTAGAAAGCAAATTAAATATTTTTATCCACCATCTCATCATCTTGACCTTCAATTCTATTTTCATTTGGAGGAAACCCATATTGGTGTCGTTTCAACTAGGAATAAGAAATATTTCATCATATTGAGAAGTACAGTTCTTACATATTGATGTTAAAAAATTACAGTGAAAACAAAAAGAAAACAAATTAAATATTTTTATCGAACGCTTCAGCATCTTGACCTTCAGTTCTATTTTCTTCTGGAGGAAATCAATATTGGTGTCTCGTCGCTATCTCTCCAATTTTTTCACATGTCATTATAAGCAAGATAATATGTCTCATTTACATTGACCTCATATTCATGGAAGCTATTGAATTACTCAACCTCATCAGATTAGGCAATCTTGGCAGCCAGCTCTGCTATGTTTTTCGACTTTTCTAGTTCAGATCGAATTGACCTCTCCAACTCCAATGCATTTTCCAGCTCTTCCTTCTCTTGCTTCATTTTGGTGAACTCAGCTCACATATGTTTCAATTCACAAGCATCAAATTTTGGAAATTTATTATTTCTAAATGATTTTTCAAATATTTAAAAATCATGGATGGAGTACAAAATTAAATCAATACAAAAGAGGTACTGAAAAGAAGAAAAAAATGAGAAAAAACTGGAAAATTGAAAGGCCATGCGATCGCATGACCTTGGCTTAAGTGATCACGCGATAATCTATTTTGTAAACAAATTTCAAATTAGGTTTACCATGCGATTGCATTGAATATAATCACGTGATCGCATGGTGGTATCCAAAGAGGGACCTTTTGGTGCCTAAGTTGATTTTTTTGGCACCAAAAGGTGTCATTTTGTTCAAGTGGTGTATACTTTCGTAAAATGTGGATCAACTACTATATAAAGGATGTTATATCGATCATTTTATGATATGAAAATCAAGAGAGAACATCCATCAAATATAGAGATCATTTCCAGAAATATTCATACTCATTTTTCAATTTTTTTTTGTTCCTCTAACACGGATTATTTATGTGATTTGTAGGCTTGATTAATCCACTAAAGCATTTGATATCTAACCCTTTAAGCATCCCAATCGAGAGGGAAAAATGTACTTTTAGGATAACGTTTAATTACGTGTTCAAGCCTCTCATTTGATTCCAATTTTGGTGTTCTTCCATCATAATTTTGAAGATTTCAAGTGGACGTTTCAATGTGATTGGTTCGTGATTCTTCATTTGAAAAATGATGATTTCCTCTCCAACTCTCGAGGTAAGTCAATTGCATAACAATCTAAAAGTACATTTTGTCAGTGGAGACGAGTTTTTAAAAGAGGGGTATTATGATTTCGTCCGATGAAAAAGTTACTAATGCTTAAGTGTACCTAGTGAATTCAAAAAGGTATAATGGTTATTTTAAATTATTTGCATGTAATTCTGATTATTTATGTGCATCTTTGAACCTTTGGTTTGATTATATAATCAATATGTATTATTTGGAGAATTCATGGCTTATGCTTGTGTTTGATAAGGTACTCACTTACTTTGAGTCAGATTAAATGTGTGAAGTAGTAAATGGGTAGTCAGATTGCATTGGTAAATTATATGTCCATCATGTCTTTATTGCAAAAGAAATAGAAGAATCTCTGAAACGGTGTCATTGCTTACTGATGCTTGTATGCTTATTTGGAGTTGATGATTCTATTCAAAGCAAATTTCTATAAATTATTTAAGCTACCAATTGCATGCCGTAATATTTTTTCAAACAAAAAGAAAGTTTTACTGAAAATGAAAAGAATATGAGATGATGGATACAAGTAGTGGATGAAGAAAATCATGGAGTGCAATGACAAAGGTAAGTAAGTTGTCATGCATTATAAATTTATATATATATTCTGTGAATAGAATACATGTTAAATTTTCAATATAGAATACTATATTGTTATACTTTATTTTCACATATAACATATCATTGAAATTTTATTTAGTTATTAAGTACTAAATTTAATAATATTGTTGGTGCTTTGATGATAAGTACGTCTTTCGTACGTATTTTTATCTCAAATTTAGACAATTGTAAGTATTTTAGAGTTTGATATTGCTTAATTTTTTATTTATTTTGATTGTTTCAGGAAAAACTCAAATTTGGAATAGATTGAAGCAAAACGAGAAAGTCGTGTGCGGAGTATATCTCAATGGAGCCCATAATATATCATTGGAAAGATAATTGAATTTAGAGTCCAACACAACAAACAGAGCACAAATCTAAGTTCTATATCAAAATTTATGCGCGTTTGAAGTTCGGATAACGGACCAGAACTTCAACCGCGGTTTTCCAACCCATGGTCCAGTTTGGGACCTCACCCGCGGTTTTCAAACCCACGGCCAACCCATGGTCCAGTTTGGGACCTGTTTGCCGCGACCCTCCTATTGGGTTTTTTGCGATTTTTTGACTTTTTCCTTTATTTTTTTCTATTTGTTTTCAAGCCCAATAAGTATTAAACCACTTTCTTGACTTTTAAACTATAAAAAGACATATTTTAACCTAGAAGGGAGTGCCCAATGCATTATTCATTGACATTCTACCAAAAATCAAGGAGAAATTCCAAAAAGCCAAAGAAGAAATCAAGAACTTTGGTTAAAATTTGGATCTTGGTGCATGAATCCTTTCATCTCCTCAACCTTATTTTTAGAATTTGGTGATATTTTTCTTATATATTTTTCTTGTTTTTATTTAAATATATGTAATTAATTTATTAGTTGGGAGGAACGATGTAATCTTGTTTGAATATTCAATTTCAATTATCTAGTTTTGGGTAAATTGTTTTATGTGCTGATTTTATTATTGTATTTTAATGCATGAATTGCTTGATCACCAATTTGATGATTTGTGGGTTGTTTTCAAAATTCGAGATGTTAGTTAGCACCTAGACATAACAATAAAATCCGTCAATTGACAAAAGTGTAGAGATACATAGTTGTCATTGTTGTAATCATTTTGAATTCTTGTCGTTGAATGCATCTATTTAGGGCTTATTCTGACCATCATAGAGCTATGTGGTTGATCTATCTAAATAGAACCAATTTAAATTCGAGAGAAGAATTTTGGATAAAATCATGAATTCGATTAAACGCTACTTTCGAAACAATATATGAGAAGATAAATTGAATAGGATAACAAAGTTACTTTCGTGAGTCCCAACATTTTCTATTCATTAGAAAAATAAAAATCAAATCTTTTCATTTGTTTTATTTTTATACTTCATTTCTTTCACTATTTTAATATTTCAATATTCCAAATCTTTGAATTTATTTGTAGTTTAGTAATTGATTAATCAAAGTTAGTAATAAGTAAATTAGTCTTCGTGAGATTGACATTCCGGATTCAAAAAGTTCACTTTACTACTTGTTTGCGCTATCGTGCACTTGCGATACTGACACAACAAATTTTTGGCGATGTTGCTAGGAACTAATTTTTATTTGTTATTAGTTTAGATTAATTAATCTCTTTTATTTATTTATTTTTTGTTTAGATTGATCTCTTTTATTTGTTATTTTTTTGCTAGATATTGATACTGAACACTCGAGATGGCTGCGTTTGACTTCAATAAAATGCTTGTACATGACTTCTTCATAAGGCAACAACAATTGATTGATCAAAGAGTTGAAGAGGAAGATATGCTTATGGGAGATTATATCACCAAATTTAAATGAGTGTCAATTAAATGAATCACCTCCATTGGGCTTTCAACAAATGCAAGAAGATGAAAACAATTGTCATGAAGATGTTATTGTCTCTTTGTTAACAACCTTGAATTCAGATATTGAGCTCGAGGAAACTTCAAAATGGGAAGAAGATCATGTTGAGAATGAGGAGTTGATTTAAATGGAAAATATAATAGATGAAGAGTGTGGAGCTAGCAAGCAGTCCTTGGACTCAGTTGATTCTCTTAAAATTAATTTTGTGATAGGGTCCGAAGAAGAGGTTGAGATTTACTGAGTTGAGTTTGAGATGAAAATTACCTCTGATTTTGAACAGGGCACCATAAAAATTTGGAGCAAAAGTGAAATTGGGTGTAAAGGCAACTTCAGCAAGTATGCAAAACTGTCTTTCCGCATCATATGATGAAGAGCCAACTTTGAAAATTTCTCCGAGGGTTATACGTTGGTCAAACTAGAGGTGGCAAACGGGTCGAGCCGCTCGTCGGCTCGTTGGCTCGGCTCACGAAAACACGAGTCGAGGGCGGCTCAGCTAGACTCATCAAATGAACGAGCTCGTGGGCGAGCCAATCAACCTCGTTGAACCACGAGCTGCTAGTTGGCACGAGCCACGAGCTCGTGCCAACGGGCTCTCCGGCTCGTTGAAAAAAAAATTGCACGATCATGTCAAGACCATTGCAAAAAGAAAAAAATTGGCAACGGTCACTGACCGTTGCAAAAAAAATAAAAATAAAAGTAATGTGACCGTTCTGGTCACCAAAGTGACTAGAACGGTCACCAAACTAAGTGACCAGAACATTCACTTTTGTGACCGTTCTGATCACACATATTTAATTTTTTATTTTTTATTTTTGGATTTTTTTCTTAATTCTTACCCTATAAATACTACACTTACACAACTTCATTTCTACAATTCTACATCTACTACAACTCTCTAAATTACTCTAATTCTTATTCTACAATACACTCTTCTCTTCCTCTACTCTACTACATTTACTCTATTTTCTACAATTCTACATTACAAATATACAAGTTTGAAATTTGTTTACCAATACTTAGTTACATATTTGATATTTCAATTTCAATATCTCAATTTGTCATTACATCTCTCAATTACACATATTTCATTTTATATTTCAACTTTTCCACCCCACAATACCACACCACATACAAAAGAATGGATCTTAGCAGCCGAAGATTTGTTAATGAATTGTTCTATGGTCCACCTGGATTTGGGGGGTATGATGACTCAACACCAAAATCTCACGCTCATTTCGACGATCAATTTGTCGGTCTCAATGAGATACCAATTCCCGAAAATATTGAAGAAGATCCATTAAATCAACGAATCGATTTAGACGATGTTGAAGAAGATCCGGATATTCAAATCTTAGAAAATAATCCTATATTCCCGATGCAAGAGGAAAAAGAAAAGTTAGAAAAGGTAAGAAGCCAACTTCAAAGTGTTGGGATTACTTTAAATTGGTCGCAATTGGAAAAAAATTGAAGGAGGCAAAGGGGATTGGTACTACACACCTCAACCGTCACTATCGCAAGTGTCAACCCAAGCATGAGTTAGTTGAACCGAATCAAAGTCAACTACAATTTGGTTCATTGGCCACTAGTGGTTCCGGAGTGGGATCTACAACACTTTCAAATTGGATGTATTCCGAAGTAGAGAATCGAACTAGGATGGTTCAATTCGTTGTGGGGGCGGAGTTGCCACTAAGCATAGTGGACAACGAACACTTTGTCGATTTAAAACTAAGAAACAATTAATAGTCGATTTAAATAACTATGGTGATGTTATCTCTTTTACTTCCGATCTTTGGGAAGGTATTAAAAACAAAGGTTATATTGCAACAACTGCACACTACATTGATCCACTTTGCGTTATGCATAAAAAAATTATTGCATTTAAAATTCTAGAATTTCCTCATAACGCAACCAACATATTTAATGTTATACTTCATATTGTTAGAGAATATGGGTTTGAAAGTAAAATTCGATCCTTTACTTTAGATAATGCTAGTGTAAATAAGCCTGTAGTAGATAAATTATGTAGAATTCTTAATCTAGATTTTGGTGATTTCTTATTCCATGTTAGATGTGTATGTCATATTTTAAATTTAATTATTTAAGATGGCTTGACATATATTAAAGATGAAATGGATAAAATTAGAGATGCTATAGTGTACATAACCATATCATCGAGTAGAAAACAATATTTTGAAAATATGTGTTCACAATACAAGTTAGATTCTAAGAAATTTATCACCGGCGTAGGCCATAGGTGGAACTCTATATATTTGTTACTTAAATCATACGAAGGTTATGAACACATAATATCGAAATATTATAACAGTAGAACACTTAAAAAAGACGATGATCCTTTATTAATAGAATCGAATTGGGAAGCTGCTTTTAAAATGAAAAATTTTTTTGACAAGTTTTTACGATTCAACCAACATATTATCTAGGGTATATTACCCAACTAGTTCAAGAGTTCTTGAACGTCTTTATATTATTGCAAGAAATTTTTATAGATATAGATATGACTCATTTTTTACTGAAATGATAATTTCTATGGAAATGAAATTTAGAAAATATTGGGAAGATTTTCCTATGTTATTTCCCTTAACATGCATAATGGACCCGCGTTTCAATTTAAAGGGTACGAAAATTCTTGTTTCAAAAATAAGTAGCTCGTTGATTTTGGATAAACCTATCACTTATAATAATTTAGAAACACGCTAGTAAACATGTATACTGTATATGCTGCACGATTAGGAACTATTGTTAATCATACACAATCTGCACCATCACGTGACACTACACCTGGAGACGATGAAGTAGAATTATACAATTTAATGGAAGAAATGAGTCAAGCACAAGGAACTTCTTCTTACAGTATGTCTTCAAGTACCAACGAATCAGGTTCACTTCAAATACCTGAAGAATTGAAAATTTATTTTGGACAAGAACTACTTAGAAATGTGGAGTCTATTAATGCTTTAGAATTTGATTTACTTCATTATTGGCGAACAAACGAACGAAAATATCCGATTGTTTCCGCCATTGCGAAAGATCTACTAACTCCTCCGGTTAGCACGGTAACTTCGGAGTCTGCTTTTAGTGCAGGTAAAAGGTTTTTTTCAGAAGTCAGGAGCCGACTCAAAGAAGATATTTTGGAAGCGTTGATGTGTGTCAAAGATTGGCAAGACGGTGATTTACGCATACAACATAAGTATGCCGAAATTGCATGCAGTCAGGTAACTGATATTTAACTTTAAATTTTTAATTTCTTTATTATATATATAAAATATAATTTTGATTTCAAAACAAAAATTGTACACATAACAAATTGTTCTCGTACAATTTAACTTCGCCTACTAGAATATTAAATTATTCAATTAAGACTATTTAGTAGCCGATCCCAAGCTAGAAAAAAAGTAGGAGGGTTTAATTTTATTTTTTAAACTTTTAAATTTTAATTTATTTACTTAATTTTAGTTTTTGTCTTTTCAAATTATAATTGAATATTTTATTATTTTAACAAGTTTTTATTTACGTTATAAACTTATAAATTATAATTAATCATTTCGACTTTCAATTTAATTCACTAATAACTAACAAACATTATTTTTTTACTTATTAAGTTATCAATAATTTATTTAATACATAACTTATATTTATAAGTTATAACTAATTACGAATTTATATCAATAATATTAATATTCAAGACTTCAAATATTTTAACTACCGATTGTCGACTAAATCAACGTAAGAGGGGGTTAAAAAAATAACGAGCTGGACGAGCCGAGCTCGACTCGGTCCACGAGCTCGCGGCTCATGGGCCAAGCCGAGCTTGGCACCTGTCAAACGAGCCAAGCCTAAGCTCGGCTTGTTTGACACGAGCTTGTGCCTCGGCTCGGCCCACTGACACCTCTACGTCAAACCAACAAAAAGATTTTAGATTCTTGAAGTTTATTCTGAGTACTTATCCGTACATATAACATATGCATTTATTGGAGTTTGGAAGTGGTCAAACGAGTCTTCTAAAAAGAGACGCTTAATCACGTCTTTCACAACTTTTCGTTTTGAAAAATAATTTTGTTTTTCTTTCTTAAAATTCCATAAAACTTATATAAATTCTAAAAATGCATTTATGACATGTTTATAAGTAAATAAAGACGCCATAATTTTTCGGGGCTTTACAGAAAGAACTGGTTCACTGCAAGAGAAAGAACTCGTGGGGAGAGACAAAGTTAATTTGGAGACATGGGAGGTTTCACGTTGAAATAAGGTAGCAAATAGAAGATCAAAGATGGTTATATTTGTAGATGATTTCATGGTCAAGCTTAAAAACAAGCGCGCATATATATATATATATATATATATATATATATATATATTTAACTACTTAAATTACCACTTCTAAAACCCTCCCCTTTTCTAAACCTTCGAATACTCTCAAAAAGCTGCACCATTGGAGCTCCTACGTACTTCCAGTGCAATCTTTGTTGAATGTAAGTTATTTAATCATTTATAAAGCTATATATATATATCCAATGGTGCAGCTTTTTGAGAGTATTCGAAGGTTTAGAAAAGGGGAGGGTTTTAGAAGTGGTAATTTAAGTAGTTAATTAATAGATTGATCGAAATCATGTTTGATTTGCTCTTTAAAATCTTAGGCTAAAAAAATGTATATTAGATAAAAAAGAGGCATTAATTTTCGAAATTCACCATTACAGCTGTAATTTGTAGCAATGAATGAGGTTGGCCGTAGGCGCATGAGTTCAATTAAAGTCATGGAAAACACACTGCCACAACAAAATTTTATGGATTCTTTTTTTCTTTTTTAATTTAGATACAATAATCCATAAATTCTTTGGACGGGAAATGCAGGTCAACTGATGGTCATACTTTTCCACTTTAAAATATAGTAGTACAAATTAGGGACATTTGCCATTTCTATCCCAAACCTTTAGTATATTTAGGAAATTTACATTTCAACCTTAAATAAATTATACCGCAAAACTCATCATCTCCTCCATTTTGGTCATTGATTGATTAATTTGGTCTTCTTATATATCTATACACCCTTTAAAAGGCACCAAGGAGGGGAAACATTTCTGGACACTTTTTTGCTCAAAATTCTCTTCAAATGCCTAATTGACCCTTAATTAATCACGAAATGAGGATCTTTCCTTTGACCGAGCCCATTAAACGAACGCAACCAAGAAACAAAACGTCTCTCATTACAGTCTCCATTCAAAGCCCTAGATATCGAAAGAAAACCCCCTATCGCTATCTTCACCTTGAGTTTTGGTTTTCAGAAAGTAAATTGAAGATTTAATCGCTTTTTCCTTCCTCTTCCTATGGTTGGCAATTGGGACCAGGAAAAATGAGGTGAACCCACTTCAATTATAACTGAAATAACATTTTTTGGGTTTGTTTCACTGTTTATGTGAAAAGGGTCATTTTGATTCGTGTTATAAATGTACACGGTGGAGAAAAAATTGGGGGTGGTGGTGGGATGCTAATTCAAAAGGGATAGATGAGACTGTGGGAACATTATGAACTTGGCATTTTGGGAATACAAATCATTCTTTTCAGATTTTTTTTTTTCATCCTTTCTGATAGTATAAAGCATACTGGTAGTGAGGTTTCGTCATAGTTTTGTTTCTCAAAGTTTTAGTTTAATAGTTTTTTTACTTCTATTTGCATTATCTGCCTCCATTGAAAATTGATTCTTTGTACAGGGCACCTTTTTTTTATTTTTTTTTATCTGATTGTCGTGATTTACAGGGATTTAGCCCCTTATTGTGTTAGGTGAGTTTTGGAGAATTTGAATTTTAAAGTTACTTTATCATCTCATGACTTTCGGTTTACGTATGCATATTGATTCAGGATTTGGTTAGAATAATATATTTCATGATAGGTGTTTAATTTCCTATATTTGTTGAATTTTTTTAATGGGTATGGGGAAGTCAAAACGAGGGAAAGTAGGGGTTGGAAAAGGCATCATATATGTCGTTCTACCTTCTAGAGTTGATCATTGAAGAAGATATAATCAAGGTAGTCCTCATATCATGGTTAAGGTAGAAAGACACATTAGTACTTAATGGTATAAATTTTCTACAAAATTGAATGTAGACTTTCTATCCCTCTATTGTTTGTCTGTTATTTTCCTGATATAATACAATTATATAATTTATTTGTATGATATGGCAGGTGTTGCTTGGTTGGGGGACATGCTCTTGATGATTATGAGATATATTTACATAATAGATTTGGCTTCGTTTTCACAGTTCGTGAGTTTTTGTTGAGATTAGTTTAAAATTTTCTTTGTGGGAGGAGGATTTTTGTAGCAATAATTCTGTAGAAAATAATTTTGGTAGCAATAATTGTGGGAGGAGGATTTTGGTAGCAATAATTTTGTGACAGTTCTGTAATAAATATGTTATGCAAAGCTAAATAAAACTTGATTTTTAAATCTTCCTTTATTTTCTCCAGCATACTGAAAACAAATATATTTTTTATGTTGTATGAATGAGGTAATTCTTCACAGTACAATTGCAATGCTTTTTTTTAGCAGATTTGAGATCTATTTCATAATATGATACTAAATGATAAACAAGAAAAGGATAATCCTACTACTGGAAATAAATTATCAGAATTAGAGTGGAATCTCCAATTATTATTATTGCCATCCTCTTATGCTAATGCGCATTTGTGGGTTGATGTATGGACAAAGCGACATATATCACTTGTGGTGCAGTTGCTTTACTATAACTATGTCGAGTTATTTCTTTGTTGGAACATTAGATTCATGAAATGTTTCATACACAATCTAAAGAATATATAGTCTAGGGTTCTACTGATATTGTGGGACTCTATTTCCGTATTGATAACGAGCATCCCATAGAAGTAAAAAATGGCATGTCCAATTTGTGAAATGAGGGTCGGTGCCCTTTTGATTTCTTTTATTTTTTAATGTTGTTTATAATCCATTTTGTATTTGTTTTTTCAGGTAAACATTAATTATTTTAGATCTATATCTTTTTACGAATTTTTGGTTTTTCATTCGAATGATTTCCTCGTTGTAGAGAAACTAAAGGTAAAGTTATCCCCCATACTGTTTCACAGACCTTTACCTTTCATAATTATTGTTTACCGTCACCAAGCATTTGAATACAGATTTTCTTTTAGATGGTGGTGAATTTGTCTAATGCCCAAGCGTATAGAGAAAGTTATAGAGCACTAATTAGGTTTGTTCTTCAATCACTAAGAAAATATGAATGTGATTAATTAGGGGTATGTGTTTGACTGTTTCATTTATTATCAAATTGTTATTCTTTAATTAGAATTGTTTATGTCTATTTTGCATGAAAAATTAAATTCGAAGGTATTTATTTTTGTTAACATATAAATATAAATTAACAAAAGAGAAGGATCCATAGTTTGTATCTTTGATAAATGAGTAAAAAATATGAAAAATTGCCTTGATTTTTCGCTTACTATATATTATATTAAAAATTAAAAAAATTACTGGTCGATCACGTGCAAAGCACGTATATGCCACTAGTACTACCTATAAAAGTCTCTTAAGTGGGAGAAACTTTTTTGGACCTTTTTAACCTTGATGAGTTTTTATAATTACACATTAACCATTACTTCATTATTATTAAACTATTTTTTATTCATTTTTATAATAATGCTCAATTTGTTATGCCTAACTTTAATTTTCTTTTCTACGTACTTTTAAGAATGTATCCAATTATAACATCAATACATTTTCAATTATAACTCTCATAGAAAACAAAAAGGCATGACTTTTGTTTGATTTTCTTTCTACTTGTATATAAGAATGGATCCAATTATAGTATCATTTGATTCTCAATAACAGACCCCGTAGAAAATGAATATGCATAAGTTTTTGTTTTTATTCCTCTCATGTCAAAGTTTTCCATCATTTGTTTCCTTGATTGTCAAATGATTATTGATTTTTTTTTAACTACATCTTTTTTTTAATTCAATTTCCTTTTAATTTGGATTGTAATTTCATTCTTAATATTATACCTTTGGTATTTTTATGAATTTTTAAGTTTCGCAACGAGCTTATCACTATGAATTTTTTTAGTATGTTCTTATTATTTGGGTCAAAAGGCCAACAATAAATTAAGTTCTATTGATCATGATATTAGTGTAAGAATCTCAATCTCTATATTTTTTTATATAATTTTTTAATTGCATTTTTTTAATAATTAGTTGAAATTCAAATTATGCGGATTATATTTTTGCTGAATCTTAATTTTAATGTGATTTGATTTGGAAATCTTAATGAAGTCAATAAAAACCACTTACAAGAATGACCCAGATCAAGATATTGCAGTCCATTCTTTGTTGGAGATTATAGGCTATCCTTTAGCTTCTAATCAAAAGCACATACATATCTCCGGCTAGCTCTTCTGATCACCGAAACACAGACAGGTGTTGTATTTGATATCTTATTTTTTTACATAATAATATTGATCTGGTGAGTTTAGTAATCAGATTTACTATTGAATGATTTGATATGTAGTTCATGTTTAAAGTTTATGTTTTTTTTTCACTCAATTACTTATTTTACTACACACTAGTTGGGCGTCGTGCGTTACACGACCCCGGGTATCGTGCGGTGCAATATTGATCGATTGAAATTATGACAATGTTTGTACAATATATCCAACGACAACACCTCTAATATACAAAGATATAATGATCTTCATTCACATAATAATTAGTGGAAGTAATAAGCTAAATCACTACAAGAATCGCTGCATGTAGCGGCGACATAATAGGGGCGACACTATAGACTAGATATTCTATAGGGACAGCTTTGTCGTCCGTATATTATAATATGTCGCTCCTGTAGAGTATCTATAAGGAAAGGATTTTCCACGTCGACTTTTGGCGCGATTATTGGCGCCTTTTTTTTTTCTTCTATAAAGAGACGACTATGTTCGTGCCAATAGAGTGTGTCGTCTCTATAGATCCTGTAGAATATAGGGGCGACAAATATCGTCCCTGTAGGTTCGAGGTATTACGCGGGAACTTTAGCGCCTTTTTCGTCCTATAGGGACGACAATGTGGGTCTATAGGGGCGACATATGTCGCCCCTATAGATTATAGTATTTATTCAGTACATATTTATTTGCTGAGACATTTGGTATATTAATTTTTTTGACTGCTCGAAATAACAACAATTTCATCCAACAAAAAATGCATTGAAGGCAACATTTGGTAAGAATCTTTAAATATGTTATTGTTATATAGTTTTTAATTTTTATGAATTGTTTTGATGATGTAAGTGTTGTATCTATAATTTTTACTAGATATATATTACTTTGTACATTACACTGCATTTGCATGAAACTTAGAAAACTGTTTGAATATACTTTTGTAAATTAAAAATTACTCACAAACTTGTGGTTAGTTTGTTGTTTACAAAATTGTATTCGAATTCTCTTATTTTTGGAAAGTTTGTCATTGATCTGCATTTAACGAATTTTGCAGAATTTGTTAAATGGAATTTGATAAGAGTTGGACAAAAATTAGAAATCGTACAAAGTCTCATGAGTTCTGGAATGGTTTGAAAGCATTTATAAATAGTGTGAGGCCATTTGTAAATGATAGGGGAAAGATTAGATGTCCGTGCAATAAATGCTTGAACGGGCTAACGCATTCTTTGAAAACTGTTGAGGCTCATATATTTCGTTATGGCTTTTCGGAGAGTTATGTCACCTGGATTTACCATGGGGAGATTGAGATTCCGCATTAAAATATAAATGCTCAAAACGAAGGGATTGGTTCAGAGGATCAAATGATTGATGAAATGATGAACGTCATGGAGGACGTAGTTGGGAATGAATATGCCGGTACAAGTTCTGGTCCCCAATATGATGAATTATTTGAAGCTCTTCGATCAGAATTATATCTCAGAGTTTCTTCTCTGTCTTCATTAAACTTTCTAGTGAAGTTGATGCATTTAAAAGTGGTGAACAAGTGGACAAACAAGTCATTTGATGATCTTCTAAAGCTGCTGAAGCTAGCATTTCCAAAAATGGACCTTGTGGAATCTCACTATGAGGCTAAAAAGATGATGTCAAAACTAGGTCTAGGTTACATATCCATACATGTCTGTAAGAATGACTGTGCACTATTTTGAAAAGAGTATGCTGATAGACAGACTTGTCCCGTGTGCCAGGAAAGTCGTTGGATACACACCGCAAGATTTGGTTCTGGGAAGAATGTGCCGCATAAGGTGTTACGGTATTTTCCTCTAGCCCCAAGACTAAAACGTCTATTTGCAACAAAGGATACTGTGAGACTCATGAGGTCGCACATTACAGGTCAGAGTAAGGATGAAGACGAGCTACAACATCCCGTTGATGGAAAAGCTTGGTGAGAATTCGACATGAGACATCCGCAGTTTGCAAGTGAGATTAGGAATGTTCCGATGGGGTTGGCCGCAGATGCTTTTAATCCATTTGGAAACATGAGTCAAGCATATAGTATGTGGCCAATAGTTATGACAGTTTACAATCTACCACCTTGGCTATGCATGAGATCAGAACACCTAATACTGACTTTGTTGATACCAGGTCCAAAATCACCTGGTAAGGATATGGACGTATTCTTGCGACCCTTGATAGACGAACTGAAAGAACTATGGTCAAATGGTATTGACACACATGATGCTGGAAGGAATAATAGGGGACTGTTTAGAATGCGTGTTGCGTTGTTGTGGATCATTAATGATTTTCCAGTGAGAAGTAGTCTATCAGGTTGGAGCGGTCAGGGGTACAAGGCATGCCCAACTTGTAATGAGGATACACCTTCAGTACGTGTGCTGGGTAAGACATCTTATGTGGGTCATCGGCGCTTCTTACCAGCTAAGCATCGTTTCAGGGGTAACCTCGAATTCGACGGAAAGACTGATCGGAGAGAACCTCCTCGAAAGTTGACAACTAATGATATCTTAGTACAATTGAACCGAGTGAGGACAAGTATTCCCAGAAAGCACCCTAGATATGGAGGAGCTAGAAGGAAGAGAAGTGCAAATGAATTGAAATGGAGGAAGAAAAGCATTTTTTATGAGTTACCATACTAGTCTACCAATGAGTTGAAACATAACATTGATGTCATGCACGTAGAGAAAAATGTATGTGATAGCTTGCTTGGCACGATTTTGGAAGATCCTCATAAATCGAAGGACACTGTGAATTCCAGACGAGATTTGATGGAAATGGGGATAAGGAATGAATTACATCTGTATCGAAAAGGAACTAGATTGATGAAGCCTGCTGCAGGTTATACATTGTCCCCTATAAATCGTGTTAAGTTTTGCAACTTCATTAGGTCGGTAAAATTTCCCGATGGCTTCGCTTCTAATTTGAGGAGATGTGTAGCACTAACGATGGTCGAATTACTGGATTAAAGTCAGATGATTGTCACATTATCTTGCAAAGGTTGTTGCCAGTTGGATGTCGTGCGTACTTAGACAAAACGATTTCAGGAACTATTATTGAATTGTGCACTTTTTTCAAGAAGTTATGTGCAAGAAAACTAAAGATCAGCGACATGCTAGCTGCTCAGGATAATTTGGTACTAATATTTTGCAAATTGGAACGAATCTTCCCTCCAGCTTTCTTTGACATCATGATTCACCTTGTATTGCATCTGCCCGAGGAGGCAATACTTGGTGGCCCATTGTACATGAGATGGATGTATCCCATCAAGAGATACCTTAAGAAATTGAAGGAGTATGTCAGAAATCGAGCAAGGCCCAAGTGCTGATGGTTTTGTCTTTTTTAGGTATTTTATCTTGAAGATTTTGGACGGCTCAATAAAGTATATCAAACAACATGTTAGGGATTATTGGACTAGACTTTAACTATTTTTGAAACGAGTTTTAATCATTTCATCAAAATATTAGTTTGTGTCTCCCTGTATTTTTAGTGTTCACCACATTCATTTGAGTTATTCAATATTTCCTGGACTTAAGAGTATTTTTAGTGTTCACCACATTCAATGCTCGAGTTCATTAACCTAACTGATCTATTACCACCCACTCTTATAATTTAAGAATGATATTATTTTCCCCCTCCAAGAATTGTATTTTAAGAGCTACAAAAATGGAGTAAATGAAAAAGTGTGTAGTCACATGCTACTAAAATAATCACAATTTGGCTTCATTTTATATTTCATGTTTTTGGTTGACTGAAAAGAATGGTGCTCTTAGGATTGACCTTAGATTGAATTATGATCTTGAATAATGCATAAATCACAATGATGGCTGAAGGACAGAGGCTGCTTTTATGAAAACACTAGAATAATTTTGATAAAACTATTGTTGTATAATTACTTATACAAGGCTTCTTAATATTGCAATAGTCCTATTATTTTGTTTGGGAGATTTACTTGAATCATTTTTTTTTTTAGCATTTTGAATTTCGTTATTAATTCCGAATTTGGAATCTTCCATTAAGCATTCATATTGTTTAATTACCCACACCCTTCCCTTTTGCTAGTTTAACGTGCATTCTGGTGCATTCCCTTAAATGGCTGAATATTTTTTATGTACTTAAATAATTAATGGTTAATTTATTGGCATCTATTAATGTATGCACTTACTTCGGTATCAATCAAAATACATTAGGATGATAACAATTGAAAGCAAAATGTTTGAAATGTGAAGGTAGAATCATTTCTTGATGCTATGAATAATTACAATAATGCATGCTTGAGATGCTTTTCTTCCCTAAACTATTAGTTTACAGCGATTTTAGTTTTAATTTATTTGTCTTGAAGTTGTTTGTTTCCAATGATCTCAATAATATGTCTCATAAGATAGTTGAAGTCCTTTGAGTTACATGATGGCCAATGAAATATGTCTCAGGGTCTTTCTTTTATTTAGTTTTAAGTCTTGTTGTTTGTAAGGGTTGGCTTTGTTGATTAAAATTGTAGTAGAAATGGCTGATATCATGTCTCATGGTGGGGACGGTGCCGGTGATCCTCCCCGTGGGCCGGCCCACACACTGCAGGGATCGTCCGAGAATTGTAATACTTTTTTAAAACCATTTTTAAGTTTCATCCTGTTGTACCATTTTTTTAATATCTCTCTCTTTTTTTTTTTTCCTCAGCCCCGCCTGCAAAGAGGAAAAGTATCTCCGGAAGTCAAAATTTGGAGAAAAAATGGCGAGAAAACGGAATGAAACCCCTTTTAATTGACTTCGACTACATCAACGAGACGTGGCAACTAGTGGGGCCTAATCAAAAGTATTGCACACGTTTAATAGGGAATCAGGTGAGGTTCAACGTGGTCCCTTGCTATAGAGATTGGACAAAGGTCCCTAAACAGGATCTGGATCGAGTAAGGGCAATTGTTGAAGTAAGTAATTAAAATTCATTTACGTATATTTAAATTTATACTTATTTTCAATAATTAATACATGGTTCAATATTTCTTGACTTGTAGACTTATTTTGACGTTCAGGGAGAACGATCTGATGTTGAATACAGGTTGGCAATAGGCTCTCTCGATCACTTGGCAGGTGATCGTTATCGAGCATACAAAACCGATGCACATAAGCATTATAAGGTGTATGGCCCAAGTCGTCCCTTTGACCAACTTTCTGTCGAGCAGTGGCAGAGGTGTATTGACTTGTTCACAAGTCCAACTTATATTGTAAGTATAATATGTTTTCAAAAGTCAAGTTAATATTCGTAGTATATTATATTTACATAACTTTCAATTTCTATGTTCAATTATAGGCTCAGTCTCAAAAAAATATTATAAATCGAAGCCATGCCAAATACCCTAGTGTGCAAGGCTCGAAGAGCTTTTCCGCCAAGCATTACGAAAAGGTAATATTATTTTCTATTATAATTATGTATTTTATAAAATATTTTATTAACTTGTGCATTTTAAATCCTTGTAGATTGACCCGCAGACTAAAGAATTGCCGAGCCCAATTGATTGTTTTAAAGAATTTCACACATTCAAGTCTGGCAATTGGGTGAACACAAATGCAACGATTGACTACGTAAGTAAAAACAAATAAATTTCACACTTGCCTAACTTTTTCTGTTCAGTTAGTACATTTCAATAATTTATTTTCCCCTTGATCACAGGACAACCTTTGCGAGGTGCGAGAAACTCAGCAGACTCAGTGCTACCCCTCTCCCATTGACGAGCGTGCAATAATTAGGGAGGTCCTTGGGACACGATGTGGACATGAAAGTAGCATTGGACGGATCCCTAAGGGAATTACTACATCTGTAGACTCTACTGTCGGAACATCATCGCATGCCCAACGAGGATCTACTAGTACAGATGATTCAAGAATTTGCAACATATGATGTCAGGATTCGTCGGTTAGAGATGACTATCGCTCGACTGACCCAAAATGCTGAAAAAGTAGATGATGTGCCTAACGACGATGATGACGAGGATGGTCTCGATGGTTTAGGAGATTAGTAGCACTATTTTAAGTTATTATTCATTGTAAAATACCTTTTAAATTATGCTTTGCAAAAAAAAAAAAAATTATGCTTTGTAAAAAGACGTTTTCAATTTTTTTTTAAAAGAAATTGTATATCTATAGGGGCGACCTATGTCGCCCCTATAGGTATATGCAATTTTTAAAAATATATCTATAGGCGCGACATAGGTCGCCCCTATAGGTTTTTGAAAATAGCGGCGACATTATTGGAGCGATAATGTCGCTTCTATAGATCAAAAAATCGAAAAACAAGACAAGTCATTAGGGACGACATTGTCGTCCCTATAGGTGTTATAGTCTATAGAGGCGACATTTGTCGCCCCTATCGATCAACATCCACGAGGCTATTGGGGCGACATATTAGAGGTGACAATATCGCCCCTATAGATATATAGGGGTGACATTTGGACCTATAGAGGCGACAAATGTCACCCCTGTTGGTCTCGATTCTTGTTGTGAATGTTGACATCCAATCCATACCTACCCACTAGTGGCAAGCAACAAGGAAATACTTCTCCATTTACTTTCACATTAGGAAAGAACAACTTATTCAACACATTCTGGAGAATATAATTATAATATCTTAATGTCATTTTCCTTTCTTTCATGCTATAAATTAATAATTTTCTACCTTTTATAAGGATCCAAGTATAACATAAGTATGTCTACCATCCAAATCGAAGAGAAAAAAGGATGACGAATATAGCCAGTGAGAATGCACCTCGGGAGAAGAATGCCTCTACATAACAAACAAGAGCAACAAAGTTAGTGTAGTTGAAACGAATTTTTCACCACATTATTTTATATGAAGTCTCATATAGAGATTCAAAGAGGTAAATAATGTAGTAAACTAAAAAATTATACATCAAGTTTAAATTTACCCGAAGCTTACTTGAAATGAAACCGCATCTGCAAATTTTTGCAGTTCACAAATTAAGAGCTGACGTAAACAGAAAATAGAAAGAAAAGAGTCAAAAGACACAGTGAAAATTGACCCCTGAGGATAATAAATAAGAGAGGAACAAAAGCAGACTTGTCGGAGATTATTAGGATTACCAACAAGATTGATCTTCTTCGCTATCTTCGCAGTATAGTTAAGTTCCAACACTATTGTAGTTGTGGTGATCGTAGATTTTCTTTTTAAATTAAAAATAATAACCCTGGAAAAACACAATTCGTCGAAGGGATAATAAGAAGAGAAAAGTAGTAGAGTGAAGTTTTTTCTTTCGAAAGAAACCACCCAGGAAAGAATTATGATAATTCTAAAATTTCTAATAATTATTCTACATCCAATAAATTCAATTCACTTTCCATCTATCATACTAAATATTTTGATGAATGATGGTTGCTTCAATAAAACATGAAGCAAAGATTCAAAATTTTTTGTTTACTGTAAGCTAGAACAAATAAAGATAACAAATTTCTTCTGAGAAATAATTCAATATCAAAAAACATTATTACGAATTCTATGTATACAAACAGTGGAAGTCATCAACAAAGCACTCAAGTTATGATTACAAGTGGTCTGAAAACTAAATTAAAAAAATAATCTACACACTGTCATGAATCTTTAAAACTTTAAGCTATTCCAATAATAGGAGCCCAACACGTAGCTTTAAATCATACAGTTACCTTCCAACTTAAAATCCTCTTAGCTCCAAAATGTAAGTGTAAGTTAAAAAAACTTAGCAAAGCTCAATGCCAAATGAGTGTGTGATATAAATAGTAACCAAGTGTAACATTGTTTTAAGCAAACTCTAAGTATAAAAATGCTTAATTTAATATTTGTAGCTAAACTTCCACCAAAGACCAAGCTAATTGAAACGGTTTCTGGAGAAAAAGAAATGGTTCGCTAAAAGTTGATCCTATGAGTTTCCTAGTAAGCGAATGGCATCTAAATTTTATTATCTTTCACCTCCTCGGTGTTTTCTAGAATTCACATAAATAAATCCCTAACCCAAACAATTTTACATATGTGAACTGTCTCTTCCAAGCCCTTCAAAACTAAACTTCCCAGGCAATTAGAAAATTAACAAACCTCATGTATAAGCATCATTCGAATTCAACAATTCTTGAAACAAGTTTAATGACTTCAAGTACTTCATCTGCACATTTTTGTATCAATCATCAGCCCCAATATTCAAATTATTATATTGAATTACTTCGAGAAATTGCATGATGAATAATTTAGATGCAAAATATGAATATTTGATCAGGAATGACACATGACATACTCAATAAGGCATTTTAACAAACAATTAAACTGCATAGCAAACACTTGCAAATTTACCAGTTCCTAGCTAACAAATTGAAATGAATCCAAAGAAGAAACTCCTTCTCAATCTACGTCTGGATAGAAGAACATAGAACAACTTACTAAGTTTTCGAATAAGAATCCTCATATTTGACCATAAAATCTACTCTTTAAGAAAAAGGCTAATATATTTTTCATATGAAATAACTTCTAGTAAGCTAGAAGCTGTATAAATGCGATAACATGCATAAATGGTAGCCTAATCTCTAGAACCATAGACATGTGAGAATAACACCCACTTTTCGTATTTCATCATAGGGTTAGAAATAAAAACAATCAAGAAATTAGCAAGATCAAGAAATAAATTCTATCAAAAAACAGCAAGAAAAATTCATAAAAAAAGATCGGATATTGAAAATATTACTCCAAGAAATCAAATATTTCTACCAAAAACCTCCAACCAAATATGGGAAAGGGTTCATTAGGAAAAATAGGGTAACAATAAATGGGAAAATATGTAGGATGGTTATTGTACCTGGAGAAATCAGCTAGAGAGAAAGAGTATAGATCTGAAATATCGAAATGTAATCCTACTGGAAAGAAGTCTCTGGAACTGTTTACCCTCTTTTGTATTAGTAGAGATTTAAGCTTTATGAGATAGCTTAATAAAGATTTTATACCATCAAAAGTCTCTATTTTGTTTGTCTAAGTGTTTATAAGAATAAACAATTAATGGCCAAAAAATTCCAAAATGCAACACAAAACATATGCTGATTTTGTAATTTCTAGTTTTGCTAATTAGTGCAAGATTTCTTAAATAATCCAAAATTCTCATTACTTGTATCAAAAGATCTCAAGAACACAAATGTCTCAATTATTGCATTGCATGGCCATACCACTCCAATAACTTCGCTTTTCCTCAAATTTTTACACAACATTCTTGTCAAGTATTCTTGATGTCTAAATGGAAGTTTAATATGGTCATGCATCTTCTAATGATTTTTTGTTTTATACTTACTGAATATAATATGGAACTTTATGTGACTTGATACAAGTTGATTGATGGATTACAATCCTGTCTTAATTCATTGGGTCATTTTGATTGTCTAATATATGTAATTGGTTTATATCTCTTATCTAATAACTAAAAATCCATGTTAACTAGTGAATTATTCAAAGAAGATGACTCGAAATTGATCCAATTGCTTCTCACTTTTTTTTTTTTTCAAAACACACTAGCTATTCAAGATAATTCAACTCAGCATTAAGAGTTGGGAGATTTTTCACTCAATTCTCATCCCTTCAAGACAGGTTTCTAGAACTGTTGTTCTCTATGAGAATGTAATGGACTTGATCATGAGTTTTATCACAGCATGCATGGATCTTCATGACTATAGCCGTCAAGATAACCTGTTTTTACTTGAGACTTTCTTTTACATATTTAAGGCTCAAGAGTCAGATTTAATTGCTACGATATATTTAAATTTGAATTGAATAGAGAGAAATCCATTGACACAGATAAAAAATTGACAGTTTTGGGCTTTTAGTGCCTTTTAAAATAAAAATAGAATTTGAGGAGACAATCAACATTGTTAAATAAAAAAATTATAAAATTAATTAAGGATTAAATTAGGAATTATAAGGTACTAATAATGACTTGAATTTTTTAGATTTTTAGTTAATGTAATTGAAAATGATGGGCTATAGCGAAATTATACATAAATGATAAATGAAGACATTTAAGAATCAAATTGCAACTTTATTTGTAATATTTTTTAGGACACTTATTTTGAAAAATATTGCTTGATATTTATTTTCATTATGTAAAGGATTAAATATCGTCATTTCTTCTCAAGTCGTACACAAACTCAAAATAAATATGATTTGAATAAAATAAATTGTTTAATATTTGAATAAATATATCTCACAATAGTATTACAAAATCATGTACATTATACGCGCTTCTTACTAGTTAAATAAAAAGTAATTGCAAGTAAAATAACCAAAAAAAAAGGGGAAACTGCAATGGGAGTTCAATAACTTTTCAAAAAGTAAAATTAAATTCCACTTAAAACAATTACATAGATAATAATTTTTGTTCAAAAAAAAAAAAAAGTCATTTGTTTGGTTTGCGTTTTAGTTTTTAGTTTTCGTTTTTGAATTCATTTTTAATATTTTTGTGTTTTGGGATTGTTTTAAAATTGCAGAGAACGAATTTGTGTTCTGATGACTATCTTTAAAAAGAAAATAAAAATCTGAAAACACATGATTGATTTGGAATTTTAAGAAATTGTTGAATGACATCACATATTATTCGATAGATTAGATTACTTAGTAACATGAAATAATTTTATGCTAATATTATACAATAATATATACATTTTAAAGTTGGTGAATCTCAAGTTATTTTCTCATACACAAAATAAAATACAAACAAATAAGTAAATAGAATATTTGAAAAAGTAGAAAACTCAATCCAAAAATTGACGTGAATTGGGGCCCTACCTTGTGTCTGAATGGGCAGTACCCAAAACGGATACTGGAGCAATTAGAAAATGCATTTGCAGAAACATCAAACCTAACACGTTTTTAGTGTTACAAATTGAAAACTAAAAATAGCTTGAAAACAACAAACAAACACACTCACTATCTAAAATAGTACTAATTAAAAAAATGCTTAGAAAAAATGACTTTTACATGTGGTTTTGGGGGGTTTTATCTTTATTCTAAAATAAAAGTTTTTTTTTTTTAAATGAACAAATTATAGAACCATAACAATTACTAATAGTACAGAATAAACGTATTATGTTTAGAGCATGAACAATGCTACTTTATTTTGAATGTCCACTTTGACGTGTGACGATAATGTGCACGAAACAAGATTTATATGACAGTATTTATTATATAGAAGGATATTTAAGAAGATGTTTATTTCTAAACATCCATCTAGACATTCTACAATAATGTTGAGATTTTCTTTCCTATAATTTTTTATTATCTTTCCTCTTTCTATACTTATTCTCTCTTCTCCTCTTTTCCCTCTTAATTTTGTCACATCATATTTTTGAAAGATGTTTAGCATTTGAGATATAGATGCTCTTTTTCTCCAAAAGAATGATAAATTTCACCCAACAAAAGAAGGAAAAGAAGAACCAATATTAAACAATGAACATTACATTAAACTTGTGTTTAAAGACTAATCACAAGCTATTAAACAATGAACGCACAATAAATTAAAGATTAATTCATTTATGACAGAAAAGAATAAAATAAATGATTCGAACTCCTAAGCTAAGACATTAAGTCTTGGTTTGGTAAAAACTTGTTTATAAATTTTGTTTAAAAATGGTGAGGTGTCAACATCTAATTGATAAACTTTGCTGAAAAGTTAAAAATTGTGGATGAAAATCTTTTAACAGCCGAAATTATTGACTTTTAAGAAAAATGATCAATCGAGATGTTGTAATATGTTCGTTAATAAACAAAATTAATAAACAAATGTTTACCAATTAGAGGATAAAAAATGATGACAGAACAACCACACTAAAAAGAATTGAAAAGGTGGCATGTGTGGCATATGCTCCATTGCTTGCATGAGATAGTGGTGGAGCTCGATGACCCGGTGTTCCGGCATTACCAGAGGAGACTTCCGGTGTTCTGGCATGACCGGAGGGAGCTGCCGGTGTCTTTATTGGGGTGGGAACAACTGGAGACTTTGGAGGTGGAGCAGCTATTGATGAAGTCTTTAGTACTGCATAGAAAGAGTTGTTACTTGATATAGTAAATGTTAATCAATTATAATAGTGAGAAATGACGAATTGAACTAGAATTATTTTTATTTACATAAAATGTGTGTCTGGAGAGAGAGAGAGAGAGAGACCTTTGCAGTCACTAAGCTTAAAAGAAGAGAGACCACAAGCAGAAGGCAATTTCATGGCCTTAGTCACGTTGACATCAACACCCAAAATGACACTGATCTTTAGGGCTTTACATATGCAGTCGGCATCCTTGTACGCCGCCATCTTGAATCCCGAACAACACGACACCTCGGGCTTCATTTCGTTCCCACCATTCCCCAAAAATGTAACGCAATCCACCATATTAAAAATCAGGCTGCTGCAGTCCGCAGTCACAGCTGGAGCTTTCACTGGTGGCTGCAGCGGCACCGGCGTCCTACCTTGATCGTGCTCTGTGCAGCCAGTTGCCACAGAAACAAAAATGCATAGTACTATAAATAGAGACTTCATTTTCTTTCAAATTAAACTAAGATGGGGTGAAAGTGAAACTAACCCTTAATGTGGCTCTTATTTTTGAGCATTACTAGAATATATATTTTGGTGTTTGTTTAAAGAATCTACGAAGTGGTTGATTTAGTTTTATCTGTTTTTCGTGGGATATGTGTTTGTCATTATCTGTACAAAGTAATGTAAATCCATTGATTTTGATAATCTAATCTCCATATATCAGGGGGGAAAAAATAGAGTCCACCTTATGATGAAGATTCTGATAACCCAAAAATGGAGGAAACTAATCGCAGACAAGGCTTTATTTTTATTTTTTATTTTTTATTTTTTTATTTACGAGAGAACTCGCAACCAATACTCATTGAGTGCACACTGAGTAAAGTCTCGAGCTGACGCAATAACCTCCAAATCGAACTCGTGACAAATGCCTCCACGCTCACCTACTCCTCCAACTTAACTACTAGACAAGTCAGGTGCGACAGACTATATTGAGAAAGTGTAGGTATTGAAAATCTAACTCGTGATCAAAGACCTCCGCACTCATATACTCTGCGACCCGAATGATGGGTAGGCTTTATATATATTATTTAATATTAATACTAGTGTAATCTTATAAAATGAACTATTATCCTACCATACCGTTATTAATTTCACTTTCTGCTTTTTATATTTTATTGATATTGATTATTGATAATTTTCACGAGTCGGTTGGCCTACCTTATTAAGCTATAGACAATCTAACCCAATCAGACGTGAGGATTACTAGAACACCAATGAGATATCAAGAACCTGTTTGGTAGAGGCAGTACGTGAATCTTGCAAATTGTGCAATCGTACATGAACCCATACAATTGCACGGGTGATCGAAATGTTCTCTTAGTTTGATTCCTGTCATCTTGTTGCTCGATTTCCGACTTAATTTGAGGCCTATAAATATATCATTCATTAATGGAGACATTGGAGAACATATTCTTGAGTAAAATTACACGTTCACGATCATAACTTCTTAAGATTTGTGGTTCTAAATTGAGATTTGAAGGTTGAAGATTATCAATTAGTCAGCAAATCTACAATTAACAAGAAAGGCGTTGAAGATTCACTGTTGAAATTCGTGAAGCGAAGATTAATAATAACTTAAATTTTTCTTTCTTAATTCATAGTATTGAATCCGTGATATTTTTATTTAATTTCACAATTATGATCGATTAAATAATTTGTTGTTATGGTTAACGATGTAGATTAGGTTTACCGTTTATTTAATCCAAATGATTTTTGCAATTTTGATTTTGTGTTAATTGCTTATAGTACTATAGTACTTGATGACATTCAATTGCTTGGTTTAGGAACAATATTGAGACCAGATTGGCTGCTCTCGTAAATAAGCCCTTGTTTGTTTTTGGGTGCTCAATCTCAATCATTTATTAAAATTCAAGCCTACAATTTGACTTTTCAATCAAATTTTAACCATCGATTCTCCTAAAAATTACTATTCATTTCAAAAAAAAAACATTTGTAAATTAAATATCAAACACACCCTTGTTTGGTTTTCTATAAATTTTTCTTTTTTTCTACAATACTCAATCTCAACCATTTATTAAAAGTCAAGCCCACAATATTTCACTTTTCAATCAAATCGCAATCATGGATACTCTTATTCATTTCAAAAAAAAACTCTTTTTATACAATATCAAACACACACTAGTAAAATAGGTTTTGATAAGAGAAGGAGAGATATACTTTTATAGTTTATACAATTATAATTGAACTTTTCTTGCAATTTATTGTGTTAATTATACATATATAAGTTATATAGAGTATGCAGTGAATTAAGACATATGAATATGGTTAGCTTTACTCGAAAAGAGAGTACCATGTCACGTCCCGATTTTTTCCTACTCACGTGGCGCAATAAAGATCTTATATTGTCGGAATTATTTTGAATGTACACAAACATGACCTATGTAATTATGGGTATATATATTAATAAGTCACTTCTCAGAGTTATGTTATATTTGTTATATAGATTACTGGTTTGGAGAGGTTGACTCGTATACTTGCGAACATCTTGGATATCGAACGATTGGTCGTCACGAGCTAGAATTATGAAAATGAGCTAAATGATCTTGGATTGAGGTAAAATCAGAATTCCTAACTATTTAGTCCCAAGAAATTTCAAAAGTCTTCGACGTAGATTAATTTAGTATAACTATAGTTAAAACTAAATTCTTAAATTAATAATTTAATACAACATTAGTTTAGACTGAACTATATTTATGATAAAAATTGGAAGTAAATAATTAGACTTGTGGATCCGATACTCGCACTTATAATTTACTTTATTACTTGTCCTGATTCATATACTTGCAATTTCAACGAACATCGATCCTCCAAATTTGATACATACATCACTATTTAACAAAAGAAAATATTCAACACTTTACTCTCTATTTGATAAACGGTTTATAAACTACAGAATGTTCCAAACCACTTTTTAACAATACATATTCTCTCTATACTTTTCGATCATACAGTTTACCTCAAAATCTTAAATAAAACAGTTTATAAACCACTACAGTGTTCCAAGATGTTATATTTATACTTGGAGAAGAGACTAGTTGAGAAAGGAAAGAAATTCGTCAAACCCCCGCGCTAGTCTTTTCTTGTATCTGCATAGCGTTCAGCATTTCGACCATGTATTTCTATTCACTTATCCGATTGAGGTGTATCAAAGTGTGTTAGAAAGATAACTTAAAGGACTACGATTCTTACTGAAATAGGATTTTTCCCAATTTGAACGTTTACAGTCTCAAAATTAGGTCTCAAAGTCCGACTAGAAATCTGTCCAAAACCTTGTACGGTTGGAATCAATTATATGGTAATATTCTTGTCATATTCCATTCCTTTTTGACTTATGCTTGCATCCAATTGACTCCTAAGTACCTTCTTGTGATCCAAATCAATCATTAGATATTTGCAAGTTGATCCCTCGTATAATTTGTTCTTCAGTCCTTCAACTTTAATTGCAACAATATTGCCCCATACTTTCAAATCGTCTTGATTTGCTCATTTCTATTCTCAACTCCTTTAAATTGGTCATCCAACTCTTAATTTCTTCATTTTAGCACCTTGCATGATTCCCTTGATGTCATAAACTCATCAATTGCTCAATTAAGCTCCAATTAGCATCCAATTGTGCCTTTTTCCCATCAATTGCTTCAGTCTCGTGTTTTTGGGATATTTTTTCTAATGTAAACAGATAACAACAAATTAAATAGTATCTTAATCTTAATCTTAATATATATTATAATAAGATTGTTGGATTCATTTTCCCGCCTTAACTGGTGTATTTTTCCTCTCTTTTTTTTTTTTTGTCAACTAATATGGACCATAATAATGCCAGCAAAATTATGAATTTTCCATAACTTTATGAATTTTTCCATAAATATAAATTTTTTCCATTCAAATTGAATCATTTCATATGTTTCATCTGTTTTGTAATTGTTTATACTTATACCAAAGCATCCCCAAATCGAATTTTTTCAATTTTTCCATAACTTTATGTTTTTTTTTTAAATTTCTTTGTGGCTTTTGAACTCTAGTATGATTTCGTTACATACATTACTTATTGTTAAATGAGATTTGATAAGAATATGGACCATAATAATGCCAACAAGATTATGAGTTTTTCCATAACTTTATGAATTTTTGTCATTCAAATTGTATCATTTCATATGTTTCATCTGTTTTGTAATTGTTTATGTTTATACTTATACCAAAGCATTCCCAAATCTATTTTTTTCAATTTTTCCATTACTTCTTCTTCTTCTTCTTCTTCTTCTTCTTCTTATTATTATTATTATTATTATTATTATTATTTAGCAGCTATTTGTTTCTTTATATAGAGATTACTCGTGTTTATTGTGTTCGCTTTATTTTTTATGAGTAATGTTTATTCAATTCTATCTAAATTAATTAATTAAGGTTTGATAAAAACAAAATACAATTTAAAGAAGTGTTTTATAATTTACATTGAATTTTACTATTGAATACCTTTCTGTTTCTTCATATTCTTTCCCATAATATATAAATTTAACTTTTTCTATTATATATTTCTCACATTTTCATTAATGGTTGAATATATTAAATTATTAATTAATTAATTAATAATTAAAAAAATGAGAATACTAGTTTATTCTAAAACGACAATATTTATTCTAATTTTGACAATGTATAAAATACAATTATCATCTATGAAGGTATGCATAGGACACATCAGGGTATCAAGAAAATATTCTTGAATAAAAAAGAGATTGTACAAGCCTTACACGGATATAATGATAAACATCTTCTCCTTAACTTGCATTCAGCTTATTTTCTTAATCCAGCTTTCATCTATGACGATGGATTTTGTCAAAAAGTGGAAATCATGAACGGTCTACTTGGTTTGATTGAAGTCAAAAGCATTTGTGATGATGAACAAAAAGCAATGAGGTAATTCATTCTAGGGGTGGGTATTAACCCACCCAACCCGCTAAAACCGCCCAACCCAACACAACCCGATCGGTTTGGGTCGGTTTTTTATGAAAATCGGGTTTGGTTGGGTTCTACAAAAAAAAATTTGGTCGAGTTGGATTGTGGGTTGAATGAAAATCCCGACCCAACCCAACCCCAACAATTTTTTTAAAAAAATAGAACCATTTAAATTTCAAGAATCTCAAGCACATTTTATAATTTGAATGAAATTGAAATATGGTTTGAACATATTTTAGTTTTATTAGCAAGTATTCAATTTATTATATTTGAGCTTATTGTATTGTACATAATTGATTTGAGTTAATAGTTGATTTATAGCCTTAATTTTTAAATTTCAAGATTTTTTGCTAATTTGACCAAAGCTCAAACCACACAACCCAACCAAAACTTGATTGGGTTGGGTTGGGTTTGAACTCACACTTGGGTTGGGTTTGGTTGATTTTTTATCAACTCAACCATAGTGGGTTGGGTTCGGGTTGGGCAAAAAATCGACCCAACTCAACCCACACCCACCCCTAATTCATTCTCATTGCATGAGCTTTGAAAGTGTAGGTGCGAGATAGAATTTGGGCAATTGCTTGCCTAAGCCGAACGGATGATTTATAAAAAATTTCGGCCCCTTTGACCGAAAAAGATTCCAAAAGGAAAAAGTCCATGAAGCGAGAGTCATGAGAGCGCGAAGGAAGTTTTGGAAGGCAATACGCAATTAATACAAGAAAAACGTTACTGCCAGTGAGAATTTATTTTTTATTTAATATTGTGTTTTTAACTTAATATATTGCTAGTTTAGTTGTTTAATGGTTATATAATATGCAGATGAATGGTGGAAATTTTGTGGACATAGTGCTCCTACATTTCAAAAGATAGCCATTCGAGTTCTTGGTCAAACTGCTTCGTCTTCAGGATGTGAAAGGAATTGGAGTGTCTTTGAACTTATTCACACAAAGAAAAGAAATAGATTAGAGCACCAAAGATTCGATGATCTGGTTTATGCTACTTACAATTTGCGATTAAAAATAGGTATTTTCTTAACTCTTTGATAATGATTTATGTATCTATCAATTTCTCAATTATTAATTCTATAATTTTATCTTGTAGGCATTATTATAAGTTGAGGTCTTATGATCCAGTTGATTATGAGTGCATTGACAGGACATATTTTTGGGTAGAGGAAGATGATTCATCTCAAGACTTTGATTATGAAGAATTAGAGAATGTTCTTTACGTAGATAATATGGCTCCTACTATTAATGACAATGACAAATATGCTTATCTTTAAGATTTGTAAGCTTGACTATTAACTATACAAATTGATATATGTTATATCAGTTATATATGTTTATCTACCCTATTTTGTTTTTTGTTTTAGATGATGATGAAAATAATGACGATCATACTTTAGAGACAGATGACTCAGATGCATTGGATGTTATTCATCGTTTTGGTGCAAGTGATCAAGGGTTCAAACTTGTGGATGAGAACGATGAAAATGAATCTTAATTTTAAAGTTGGTGGTGCATGATGTTATTAATGTTTTGGACTTTCAATTGAGTTGCACATTTGCATGATTTAGTTATTATTTTGGACTTTTAATTGAGTTATGTAATGATTTACTTAATGCTTTGGACGTTGGATTAAGTTAATGTATTGACGTAGTTAATTTTGAAATTTGGACTTTGGATTGAGTTGCATTTTGTGCACTTTTTATTGTTTTTGAATATTTGTGCTGATTGTAGGGTTTTAATTGATAAATATGTCATCTACTATATGGCGGGAAATGAATTATTATTTTTAAAATTTTTTTAATAATTTTTTTTTTTTACTGCACCAGATTGATCCTGGGTTGACACTCTGACCCTTGACCCTTTTTCCCGGGTTGATCTCCGGGTCGATTTTTAAAACATTGATATTTGTTCAAAACAAACAACAACACAACGTTGCAATTCACGTACCTGATGAGAGAGTCTACAAAGATAAATTAGTTCAATTAATAAAAATGTTTCCATTTATAGTTAAGACTAGGCTCTATTTGATAAAAATTTTGTATTCAAAAATTTGTTTTTTATGTTTTCAAGGTATAATATGTTGTTGAAAAGTGAAGAGAAAAAATGTGTGGTTTAAAAGTAATTTGAGGGATTATATTGTTTAAAATCATATTTTTAAACAAGTTTGTCAAATAGAGGCTAGGTAATTTGAGTCCAAAAACATGTCAATCTTGTAACATTCTTGCATCAATCTTATCTTTAAAAATAAAAAACTAATACTTATATTTAAATTAAATTAAATTAAATTTTGTTATTATTTTCAGTTTCAAATTTTTGAAGTTATCTTCGATCTTCATCAACGATCTTAAGATGATATTTTCTAGTTTTACATTGACATGGATCTTGTTGGCTCTCAAGTATTTCATGGTAGATTTATCAAGTTTCGAATTATTTGATAAAGCAAAATGACCTTTTTGTTATAAATTATATATTATGTGAATTATCAATTACCATTGTGCCCCTGTAAACTTTACATATTACGATTGTGTCATTGTCCACCCCTATAAATAGGGGTTAATGTTTCATTTTATATATATCTAATGAGATTTCTCCTCTCGTTCTCCTATCTCTCTCTATATTCTCTCTAATTTTTAGATAGTTTTACAACACGTTATCAGCACGAGTCTCAAGCCAATTGAGTAATACGACGCTAGTATGCTCTACAGTTGTATCTAAATGATGAACATCTGTATCAGAGACCTGATTATTACTAATCAACGTTTCACTTTCCCAAGTCAAACGCTTTTGACTTTAGAAAATAACCCATATATTGTAGATCTGAAAACTTCAAGAAAGATGGAAACTTTACACCACTGTATGATCCAAAAAGGTTCCATAAGAGGAAAGAAACATAGATCTAAAATAAGAAAATTTGGAGAAATTGTACAATCCGGAACTTTCAACGTAGATCTACGCCAAACCATACATCCAATCAATGATCGGAGACCAGATCTGGAACCACGATGGCGAGAAGATTCTCCGAAAGCGGCGCGTATCAACTACGACGCACCGGCACATGAGGCCCACGCGCAAACATCAAGGCGGCACGTAACAGCGCTTAAGACATATTTCTGAGCGGGTCCCGAAAGACAATTTGTTCGTCTCGACATTCTGGATTTTTCTATGGTCTTACATTTCCGTTAGGTGCAGTTTTGGACATTTTTCGGTGATCGAATGTGACAGCTTCTTAAAAACTATTTTTGAAGCAATTCCAACAAGATTTTGAACTTCGGACCAAAAGAAAGTTTGTTCTAAATTAAATTTCAAATCTATTGACGATTTCAATTTATTCATATGAGCTATATGTTAAAATATGGACGATTTTGCCCTTGATAATACATTAAAGTGTATTAATCATAATTTAACTTATTGGATCAATCATGATTACTGATCTTATGATTAATATTGACAAAAATATATATTCACAAGTGTTTAGCACTATTGTGTGATCAATAAGGTACAAGTAATATAATTAGCATGTCGTGATGTATTGAATTATTGATTAAATATAACTCATTATCGTAACGGACTGAACTATTATGAATACCTTGATAGGATTTAGAGATATGACTTGCTCATTTATGAAAGGTATTTATTTCATTATATTGACACCACCTATAGGATTGGTTTTATCAGCTTTAAATATACATATTACGTCACCACCTATATGGATTGTTCTACTGGTTTTAAATATTTCTGCCCATATAAATTTGATATAATAATGTTATTTGATATTTCTACAAATGGTACTAGAAATTATCATTGCCAAAAGGTTGTTGAATTTTAATGAAAATATTTTATCAAACGGTACCAGAAGTTATCAATATCTGTATTGAAAGGACAGATGAAAATGAATAATCCAACAAGAAAAATGTTAATGTATGATAAGATAATTAATAATATCACATTATAGCACGAACATGACTAATGTGAAAATAATATCATCAGTATTATGAGGTAAATATTATATGATCGAGATAAACATATTTGATAAATATCTAGAAAAATTCTTGCACAAGCACTTATTTACTCCAAAAGAAGTACATATTTACTCCAGAAGAAGTAAAGATCATCATATAAACATACTGAAATGATATTATTATCGCTCCTGAAAAAGCACAAAAGAATCATACTGAAACATATCAAGAAAAAATGATACATGCAATAGGGAAAATATTTATAATCCTCAAAAAGTAGAGATATATCTCAAGAGTAAGAATACTCTGTAATCTACCACCCCTAATCTTTTGTGTCTCCTAAGAGTAAGAATACGTCATACTCTACCACTCCTAATCTTTTTGAGGTTCACAAGATTAAGTTTAAATATTCATAAAATCCTCAATATTAGAGGTGTGTCTCAAGAGTAAGAATACTCTGTACTCTACCACCCCCAATATTTTGGAGATTCACAAGGTTAAATTTACATTAACCGGACTCCATTTTCGTTTGATACCCCTTCCTTGCAACCAATCTATCTAAATTCCTCCTGGATCTTGTATTGGAATATATGATTGTAACTTTTCCAGCAATTCATCGATAGTGGGAGCAAAAATAAGGATCCTCCTAGAAAATGGAGAGATGAATCTCTGTTCCACAGCATAATCAAGAAATGTTAGTAAACCATCAAAGAAGTTGTTAACATTCAAAATCCCAATAGGCTTATTATGGAGACCTAGCTGAGCCCATGCTACCTCTCTCTCCCAACTTCTTCTTCCCTGGAAGCACTGATTCTTCTAGATACACAAAGACTCCCGATTTTTGATCCACAAAATGCACAGATAGTTTTGATCTGTCGAAGTTTTGATCCTTTCATCTTTTAAGAGTATAAGGAAGGAAAACTTACAAGAAATTATTATTTTGGGATGCATTAAACTGTGAAATTGTTTGGCTTTTAAAACTCGAAAATATTCATTATTTACTGCTTGTCTTTTGAAAAAGTTGATATTTACTTTTGACTGAATGATACCACTTTTTATCATATCTCTGACATAATATTTAATGCTCCATAATGGACACTCTTTTGGTGGTCTCTCGGTAATAATCTGTTAATACGCAAAAAACGAAAATACAAAATACTTTGTTAAAATATATATGTATACATATATACACTATACTGATTTACCTTGTATCAATTTTGAGTAGCCAAAACATCATTGTTTATAACAGATTGACAAACATAATCTTTTGATATTATATTGTTGAGACTATAACGATCTTTCTCTTCGTTGAATTGAGCCCATAAAGATAGTAGTTCACGCTGCACATACCTACAAGCGTGCGTCTTAAAAGTCAGTCGAATATCATCCAATAACTCCTTACTCAGTCCACCCGTAGTAAAATCAATTTTATCATCTCGATTTCTAGATGAATATCCTATTGATTTACAATGGGTATCACATGTCCATCGAGCACATTTGTAACAACCCTTCAATCTTTTTGCTCTTCGCTTCTTTGCAAAAGTATTCTTACCTAAGCCAGACATGTGCTTAGAAAATGAATCTGGTAATCACCAGATAATCGAACTTTTGCTTCGATCAACCAACGAATATCTTCTAGGATACCTTGATCTATCAGCAGCCTCAATCTTTCAAGTCGAACTCGGTAAATCTTTTTCAAAACGTTTATCGGAATATTAGAGTAGTATTTGCAAATATTTAATAATATATCATCAATTTTGATGGATCTAATCTTCTTCCCAAATGATCTATTTAAATGCATTATTTGAAGCGTAAAAGAGTGGTGTCTCCGTGTATCATTGATTCCACCAAGAAAAGGGAAAAGATTTGTAATCAAAAGGATGGGGACAAGGATCATTTTTGAGATTTCGGTCTAATCACTTTTTTAGATATAATAAATCAAGGTATACTGATTTATAAATTCGAACAAGTAAATATTGTATTAAACCAAAAGTTCATACGTACAAGTGAAATATGTATATAGTATCGAACCAGAAGTTCATAAGTGAAATATACGTTGTATTGAACTAGAAGTTCATCGATATTGTATTGAACCAAATATTCATACATGGGAGTGAAATAAATTTGTATTGAACCAGAAGTTCTATAATGAATGGTTAGATAATCCCAATTAAAAGCTTCAAATTATTTGCTATGAGAATAACTTGTTTAGAAATTGTTTATCATACAACAATATTCTATATTTGTCAATAAGATGAAACAGGGATTAGCTCAAGAAGCATTAAAATTGTTAAGAAGTGCGATATGTATATACTCCACCAAAACGCACTTAGATATATGATTGAGATTATATCCCTAATAATGAATGACATGTGTTGCGGCATTTTTAGCCAATTGATATATTATAAGATTTGCGAACATTATGGGGAAAAACACGCCTAAAGCGTAAGTATGCCTGAAGCATAATAACAATTGATTCCAAATACAAATATCTCTTGAATAATTGAGATGATCCCTTTGAGGCTAAATACTCATGGTGAGCAAAAGGGACATAGTTAAATGATAAGAGATTCATGTACTTGATGATAGAAAATATAAAGAGATCTGTATATGTTATATTGAGATGAAATGTAATCGATAAATATATCGAATACATACACAAATCTCTTGTGAAAATGAGGTTGATGAAATTATAATATTTTGGCTAAATATAAAAATCCCAATGTAGGGATTGTTGTTAAAGGACCTGAAATCCAAACAGTTAAATGAGTAAAGCCACTAGTTATGTGTGCAAATGAAAAATATTGCATAGTTGTAAAAGATGACTCGTTGCCCGCAAAATAATTCTAAGAACTGGTATAATATATGGTGGATGAGACTATAATCGAAATCATTAGCTTGAGCTCTTTGATATACCAATGAGTGAGATCAAAATATATGATTCTCATCTCAGTACTTTGGGAGTATTCTTTGATGTACCAGTTGATCGCGGTACGTTGAGATTTCAAGTAAAACATGATTATAAATTATATGTCGAAATTGATATCTATACAAATTAGAAATTGTGATTTATGAGATGCAAGAACATACATGTATAATCACTGAAAGATTCAATATACCCAGAGTAGTATCACTATAGAATGATACAAATGACTCCATGATATAATATGTTGAAATTGAAATTGGAGTATACTATTTTTGACATCTGAAAAATTGATTATTCACTAGAAGTAAATTTGAAAATGAATATTTTATTATTCACCAAAAGTGAATTCTATATTTGATTATTCACCAGAAGTGAAAGATGCAATCGGTAAATTAGTAAAACATTACTTGATATAGCATGTTATGACATCATAAATGAGCAATAAACAATTTATATAAAGCTCATCATAAATGATATGTTTGACGAAAAGATTCGAGATTGCATCAATATACTTGTGATATTCCATGAAAGGAATATACACACGTTACACTCTTTTTCCCTTAGCTGATGTTTTGTCCCACAGGATTTTCCTAGTAAGATTTTTAATGAGGCAGCAGTTGTGGCATATTAATGAGAATAATGTACTCTTTTTCCCTTCGTTAAGGTTTTGTCCCACAAGATTTTCCTAGCAAGGTTTTTGAGACAGTAGCAAAGCTATTTATGAGCTGTAATTCAACAACATGTTTTGAAGAATGTAATGTCATCGGCTACACACAAAGAGACTTTCATATATATATATATATATTTCAGATGAAAGATGATACCAATGTTCAAAAGGTTCATTAATACTCGATTGCACACTTTAGGGTGTGAATCATGTTGTACTCTTTTTCCTTCGTTCAAGTTTTATCCCACTGAGTTTTACTGACAAGGTTTTTAACGAGGAAGCACTTCAGAATTCCAAACTTCATCACATGATTTTTTCTACTTATCATTTGATGTCATTTTGAACAGTAGACTCAATGATTCACGATGACCAACTTCAGGGGGAGCAACTATACTCTTTTTCCTTCGCTCAAGTTTTATCACATTGGGTTTTCTTAGCAAGATTTTAACAAGACAGACAATTGTGCAATGGGTCATTCAAGGGGGGGGGGGGTATTATAAATAATATATTATGTGAATGACCAATTACATTGTACTCCTGTAAACTTTACATTATTACGATTGTACCATTGTCCACCACTATAAATAGGGCTTAATGTTCATTTTATATATATCTAACGAGAATTCTCCTCTCATTCTCCTATCTCTCTCTATATTCTCTTTAGTTTTTAGATAGTTTTACAACACTTTTCAGCAATTATGCTACAGATTGATATTCAAATGACTTTAAGGACAAGGTGGATCTTCTTCATGCAAATAGAGAGGTGATGATGACCAACAATAATTATGATAAAATGATCATACAAGTTTCTTGCATGTTTAGAAGTCTAGAATTGGACTCTCTCTCTCTCTCTCTCTCTCTCTATATATATATATACATATATATATATATATATATATATATATATATACATATATATATATATATATATATACATATATATATATATATATATATATATATATATAATGAAATTAAATTTCATTTATGATTATCAATTGATTGCATTCAGTGGAGATAAAATTGATTTTTCACACATAATAAGATTTCTACATATTGCAACATGGCATATGATGTGTGCTAATCGTAAATGTACGATATTGCATCCAAGTAATAAAGTGGACAAGAGAGTCCGTATTATCGTCCTACGAGGATTAAAATTAATTACCGAAGTTTTCTAACTCTCGCTTTATTTGAATAATTAAAGAGTGAGATTTTTTGTAAACTACATGATTTGATTAAAAGCAATTAAATAAGAAAGAAAAAGTTTTTTTGTCATATATGAATGAGAAGTTAAGATTTCACGTAGTCAATACTTTTAATTTCACTATACAACTTTTAATTTAATAATGTGATTGATCGAGTTCACTTATACATTTGAGATTCCTCTCTCGAGTTTAAATCAACTTTACCTAATTAGTCAATTGTGTTTCTAAACAGTATGTTGTAATGATTAGGTGGATGAAATATGGAACTCAATTAAGGATCGCAATAACAACAAACATATATCTCTATCATTCATTCAATTACCAGGTTTTTTTTCCTTGATTTAGGTCATTAGCTCACCTCTCAGATTATGCAAACAGCTCATTAAATCAATGAATTAGTTGTTATTTAATTCAAGCATTAATCACAAAATAAAACCATCACATGTAATTCATACGTAAAACTTGAACAATACAATTAAAATCGAAAAATTACGCTACATCGTTAATCCCACCAAAGAGTTTAGTTGTTCATCATGGAAATAATAAAAACGCAGTAAATAACAAAACTAAACAACATGAGTTAATCTAAGTAAACAAAGAAGATAACTCTTGCACCAAGAATTTATTCCCCATTGCTGTCGTATTCTCATTGGATCTCGTCCAGGTAGCCGAGTCGGCAAGGATCCGATTGGTTGGATTTGTTTGGACCAGGAGGTGAGAGGTGACTGGCAGTCCAAAGAGTGTAAAGATGAGTTGTTCTTGACCTAAGAGATCTGCTGGTCTGCAAGCCTATGGACGGATGTAATTTCTTCTTAGAAGAGATTCCTGAAAGCCGACATAGCAACATCCTTCCAAAATATCAAACACGCGCCTTCAAGCTGCCGGATTGGCACACCTAATTGAGCATCATTTTCTATTCACCAGCAGAGCTTTGTAGCTTATTCTTCCCTCTCCCTATCCAGTTATGAATGGCATACCAGTTTGATCTTATTTCCAGGGAGCGAATGGAACCTATCCTTTAAAGTAAAGCCAGTTAGTGTCAGTCAATTTTGGAGTGGAGAAGTTAGAAGTTATAACATATCCCCATGTCAAGATGAGATGTCCAGCTTATCTTCTATGCTCACGCATTTGCCTCCAATTGTGCCTCCAGAATCTTAATGAGAGAAACTTGAGTTTTACTTCTGGAATATGTGTGCAAAAAGTCCCCTCTATGTGCATGAAAGGTTGTGTATATAGCTTCTCAAGAAACCTAGGTAAAACCAAATTTGAAATCGTGCATGGGCCTGTTTTGAGCTGGGCGAAAAGGTGTGCGGTCGCGTAGGCTTAATGTTGGTGGCCACGCAGGCCATCCAAAATGTGATCTGCCCGATTGATACATGATCGCATGGACACCTGGTTTCAAACTGTGGCAGCATAGTTTATTACTTTTTAGCGTAATTTCCATCTTTCCAGTTTGTTTAAGTAGGTCCTTGAACCTTGTTTATACGTGAGTCCTTCATCTTCTGATTGCAACAATTTAGTCTTTGAACTTCCAAATCATTTCAGTTCTTCTTCCAAACTTCAGTTTATCTTCAATTCAGCCTTCCAACTTCGATTTCTAACGCTTTGATCCTCTCGACTTTCCTAGTTTACATCATCAACATCCGATTTATCCAATTTCGCTCCAAATATCTTCCAATAGAGCGTTATTTCATTCATTTGCTTCATTCTCATGAATTTGAGATTATATCTGAAATGTAAACAAATACAAAGCAATTATATAGGACTTATCCAAGAATGACAATAATTATTCTAATTTAGATATATAATTAAGTGTATAAAATACTCTTATCAATTAATGCCCCCAAACAAGAATTATTGTTCGTCCTGAACAATTTAGAATTAAACTAATGAATCAAAATTTTCAAAGTAACACATATTTTTGTCATGTCAATATATTTATCATATTTATACCCGTTGACCAAGCCATTTCAATTAAGATTGTAAAATCAAGAACCACAAATCCTCAACCCATTAACCATTCCACCACCAAACTGTTTCTTGAGCTATTTGGTTCTATTTTTGAGTTGGGATGTCTAAAGATTTAAGTTTAGGGATTAAAAAATCGTTCCTATGTTCAAGTTGCATAGACATACCCCGTAAGTATTAAACATATTCCTACATAAGTAATAATTCAACAATGGTTATGTGCGAATGTAGATGAAATCAAGCAAGTAATAACTAGTCAAAAAGAATTCAAATAGTAGGTTTCCAATATCGAGCTAAAGCATAAAGTTGAAACAAACTATACCCTGGGCAATAAATATGTCGACCAAATTTTTATGTTTTTCAAGTTTCTTTTTTTAATCCCAAACTATCGAATGAATGTGAAGCAAGAATAAATAATCGAATGAATATAAAGTATGAATGAGATTTTCACCCCCAAACTAGAAGTATACATTATCCTCAATGTATGTCATAAAGATGTGATGAAAAAATAAAGAAACGCGAAAAGAGGGGTTCAAGTACTTCCCGAGTATGAGGATGTGCATTCTTTAATTTTGAGATGAATGTAAACTTTGATGCTTTCACTTATTCCAATCTTGATTTTGATATATCCCATTTGGTGTGTTCCTCGCAAGAGTGAAACAAGTACATTAGAAACATCAAATTTATAAGTAATCATAGGAAATCACATTCACAATCCCTAAACTAAAGCGAAAACATAAGTCTGAATTTGTTTTGAAAATGGCCAACTACCCATTTCCAGCCTCCGACATTGCTATGAAAAACTGAAATTTTTTCAAGCCATATTCAGACACGTGAAAATATTGGTGTATAATATATCAAAAAAATTTGTGAAATGATGTGGCCAAGTGGTCATTGAAAGCTAAAAATTAGTGCAATACCCCTGCAGTGACCTTGATGTGGTGTTTAGATGTGCCTATCATTCCAAATCCAATTTTGTTAAATTGTGATAATGCAAATCATGAATGTATGGTACATAATCAATGTAAAACATGAAGTGATGAAGTTTGTTCAAAATATTTTTGCAAAAATCTGATAAAAGCCCTCCTAGACATTTTAACAAACACATGGTGTGCATTTGAAAACACAAAGAGAAATCATAGAATTTGAAACTTGAAGTTATCCAAAAGATTTAACTTGTGTTTCACAATCAATTCAACACAAAATCCTAGCCTATTCAACAACTCAATCATTTATCAAACAAAAAATTCCATAAAAGTAAGAAAACCTTAAAAATTTGTAAATTTGCAAAGTAAAGAAGATAATCATACATTTTTGGAAGATTTTGAATGTGATGCAGGCTTGTATGATGTTCAATCTCATGTGAATGAATGCAAATTAGGTGGTATGCTATGTTTGGTGAATTTGGAGAGAAAAAACGAGTTTGAATGTTATGAATTTGAAAAAAAGAAAAAAAAACTGTTGCATGTTTAAAGTTGTCAAAACTATGCTACAGATAACCGCGCGGCTGCGTAAAAGGACTTCTAGCGGCTACGTTGTTAAACGGTATAGGATCTGTCAATTCCATTGAACAAGACGCGGCCACCACTTAAAATTGGCATGGCCACGTAGCTCACCGGCTAAAAAGAAATTTATGTGCTAGTTTTGAAATTCAAACTTAAATTTTTGCCACAAAACACCTTATTATTTATGTACTCACTCACCTATATTTCATTCATATCATGAACTAAAATATCATGCATGTGTTTATGATTTAACACTACAATGCAAGCATGCAATAAAAACCCAAACTTCAATGGAATGAACAAGTTTTTGAATGTCAATATGCAGCTACATGTGCTTTCAACTATAAGGTCAGAAATTTATGATGAAATTGATGCTATTACACTTCAAACAAGGAATATGCTTTTGATAACTCCCTAATTAGATGCAAAGAATGCAAGGCATAAACAATTACTCAATGATGCCAACAAAAACTACTAAAACAAATAAATCCTAAATCACTATAAAAAAAAAAAAAGTAGAATAAAAACGAAAAAGATATAAGGTTGGGTTGCCTCCCAATAAGCGCTCAGTTTAAAGTCTAAAGCTCAACTTTTGGTAGAGTTCCTCAAGGTGGTCCAACACGTGGTGTTGAAGTATTGCCTCCTATCTTGACTTTCCTCTCAAAATACTCCCAAACTTCTCATGTTGTGACTTGGCTCTTTGCTTCCCCTTTTTTGCACAAGGGTGGTTCCATCTCAAATTTTGAACAGTTTTCAAGATTTGGATCATCGATCTCCATTTGAGTGAGGTTTTAGATCATATGTTCATCTTCAATCCTCAAGGTTACCTCCTTTTTCTACATCAATTTAAGTTCGTGCAGTAGCAATGAATGGTCTCCCCAGGATCAAAGGCATTTTCTCATCTTCCTCCATGTACAAAATCAAGAAATATGCGGGAAATACGAATTTGTTTGTCTTGCCAACACATCTTCAAGCACTCCATACGAATATCGAATGGACCTATCAGCAAGCTGTAACATGATGGTCTTAAGTTTTGGATCACCTAAGTCCAATTTTCTGTAAACAGATAGAGGCATTAAATTAATACTAGAACCTAAATCACATAAAACTTTATGAAATTTCAAATTGCCAATAATGCAGGGAATAGAGAAACTCCCTGGATCTTTTAACTTAGGCGGCAGCTTATTCTGAAGAATTGCACTGCATTCCTCATTCAAAAAATACCATTTCCAAGTCTTCTAGCCTCTTCTTTTTCGACATCACCTCTTTCAAAAAAATTTGAATAGCTCAGAATTTGTCTTATCGCTTCTATAAACGATGTGCAGTTTCTTTAACATTCCCAGAAACTTATTAAAATGTTGATCCCTCATATGATGTGTCACTCTCCCTAGATATGGAAGTGATGGAACATAATCTTTAACAGGTGGTTTTGATGTCCTTTCCTCAATTTTTTTTAGTTCCTTGGGCTGATTTACTACCTTTTCCCGCTCCTTCTTTCCTTGACCTTCATCAACAATTTCTTCTGAGCTATCTGCTTTTTTCATCTAAATTTCCTTCAAATGAACCCCTCTTCTAGTTGTGATTTTACAAGCATGATCCCTTCGGTTGGTTTCAGTTTTGCTAGGCAATTGTCCCGGTTGTCTTTCTGATCTGCTTACTGCCAATTGTCCTACCCGATTCTTCAGTTCTTTGATTGCTGTCTGTTGAGTTTGCAACATATCTTGTTGACTTTTCAGAAGCTGCATAATCATGTCAACGTTTTCCCCATGGTAAGTTGGATCTGTTGCTGCTTTTGCTGCTATGGTGGTTGTTGGAATCCTGGCGGTTGCTAGACATTCTGATTATTATTAGACAAAGAAAAGTTGGGATGCTTCCTCAATTCTGTATTGAATGTCTGAGAGTGTGATCATCTGATTGTTCCCCCACATAGTTTGCCTACTCAATCTGGATGATACTAATTTACGCCAAGGATATCATGTAAGCCATGATTCCCAAAACAATTTTCACAAAACTGATTTTCTCGTACAACATGAACTGGCTCCTTTCCCAAATTGTCCAATATTTTTTCTATAGCTTCAACTTGTGTAGTCAATTTTGTTAATCCATCCACTTTAAGAATTCCCCCATTCTTTTGTGATGCTCAATCAGAATACCATTGGTAACTGTTAGCTACCATCTTTTCAAAATTTCAGAGGCTTCCTCATAGGTTATATCCATCAACAAGCTTCCAGATGCTGAGTCTACATGTCTTTTGTTTAGTTCATTGTATCTTTCCCATGCCTCAGAAATCAATTCCCCTGGCTGTTGACTGAAAGCTAAGATCTCTCTTCTGAGTTTTGACATTCGGCTCGGTGAAAAATTTGTCCACAAATTTCTGACTTAATATGGCCCAAGATGTAATGGATTCGTTTGGCAATGAACAAAATCATAAATTCACTTTATATACAATAGAGAAAGAGAAAAGCTTCAATTTGACTGCCTCAGCTGGAACCCGATTCATAGTCCGAATTATCGTCCCACGAGGATTAAGATTAATTACGAAGTTATTTTGACTCTCGCCTTATTTGAATAATTAAAAGAATGAGATTTTGTGTAAACTAAATGATTTGACCAAAGGAAATTAAACAAGAAAGCAAAGTGTGTTTTTGTAATACATGAATGAGAAGTTGGGATTTCACGATTTCACGTAGTCAATACTTTCAATTTCACCATTCAAGTTTTGATCTAATAATATAATCGATCGAGTTCACTTATGCATATAAAATTCCTTTTTTTAAGTTTAAATCAACTCTATCGAATTAGTCAACCGTGTTTCTAGACAGCATGATGTAATGATTAAGTGCATGAAATATAAGAACTCAATTAAAGATCGCATTAACAAGAATTCAATTATCGAGTTTTATTCCAAGATCAAGGTCATTAGCTCACCTCTCGGATTATAAAAAAAACCAAGTAAATCAATGAATTAGTGGCCAGTTAATTAACGCATTAATCACAAAATAAAACCATCATAAGCAATCCATACGTAAAACTTGAATAATGCAATTAAAAGCGGAATATTACTCTACATCGTTAATCCCAACAAAGAGTTTAGTTGTTCATCATGAAAATAATAAAAACCCAGTAAATAACAAAATTAAACATCATGAGTTAATCAAATTAAACAAAGAAGGAACTCTTGCACCAAGAAATTGTTCCCCGTTGATAATCTTCTATGCTCACGTCTGTCTCCAATTGTGTCTCCAAAATCTTGATGAGAGAAACTTGAATTTTACCTCTTGAATATGTGTGCAAAAGTCCCATCTACGTGCATGATAGGTTGTATATATAGCTTCTCAAGAAACCTAGGTAAAACAAAACTTGAAATCGCACATGGGCCGGAAAGGTAATGTTGGTGGCCGCACAGGCCATCCAAAATGAGATATGCCTAATTGATACATGATCGCCCGACTACCTGGTCTCAAAGTCGTGGCCGCACAATATATTACTTTTCAGCGCAATTTCCATTTTTCAAGTTTATTTAAGTAGGTCTTTAAACTTTATTTGCATGTGAGTCCTTCATCTTCTGATTGCAACAATTTAGTCTTTAAACTTTCAAATCACTTCAATTCTTCTTCTAAACTTCAATTTATCTTCGATTGAGCCTTCCAACTTCGATTTTTAGTGCTTTGCTCTTCTCAGCTTTTCCGGTTGATATCATCAACATCCAATTTATCCAATTTCGCTCCAAATGTCTTCCAGTTAAGTGTTATTTCATTCCTTCGCTTCGTTCTCTTGAATTTGGGTTATATCTAAAATGTAAACAAATATAAAATAATTAAATAAGATTTATCCAAGAATGACAATAATTATTCTAATTTAGGTATATAATTAAGTGTATAAAATGCACCTACCAGCATACTATCTTAGTCCCATATTAATGCATTATTTTATATTTTGAAAATTTATGCATGGTATTTTGGTCGTAAATTAAGTGATGTATTGTAATGTATTGAAGTGTTTAAATACATATAAGATTTTGCATTATACGTACCTGTGCTTGGAAAGAAATTTCAAATTGAGTTCAAATTAACATTAAGTGCATCTTTGAAAAAAATCAAGAAGAATTGTATTGGCTAGGCGACCGCCTAGCATGAGATTTTTTGCCACATCCTTTGTAAAGACCAGCCAGGCTAAGGCCAGTGCGTTAACCTAGTAAAAAAATCACGTCAGTTGGGAATTTCTTCTTTGCACATTTTTATTATTCAATTTGACTTTTAACTTATTTTTTTTAGTAGTTTCAACTTTCAAGTATGAACCGATGCATATAATAGGTGTGACTATTGGGAAGAAGTTTATCCAACTCTATAGTAAGAATTTAATTTATCTTGGATTAAATACATGAGAATTCAATTATTCTTTCTCACTTATTCTCTATAAGCTCTTGTGTTCAATGATTTAGTGCACACTTATTAAATTAATAATGTAAAATCTTAATATGAGATTATGGTTCTAAGACCATTTGAATTTCATTATTGAATATGAAAATATATGGTTATTTAGTGTCTATTCAATATAGCCTAACTTATAGAGTTTGAATTTTATATGAAAAACTCAAATTGAATACTCTATAAATGATAAGTTGTAAAAATGACTTTGCATTTGTGATTGTTTACTTGCGGTCTATGAAGTAAGTTATTATGCTGATAGATTGCAATTGATAATTAATACTTTTATAATAGGATTGACACTAATATAGTTTTATAACGCACCTGCAGTAACATTGCCCATGGGTGGCAGTAGTGGTAACACAGGAAATCATCTAATGGATTTAGGGGTGCCCATTGATCTTGGGTTTATATTTAAAATATATGATGGATATCTTAGACATGGTTTGATAGTTTTGATCCAATTCATAGGAATCAATGTTGGAAATTTCATCAGTACATCAGTTTGAATTCATCAGTTTGAAAATTTCATATTGAATGAAAATTAAAACTGCATCAGTTTCATGAGCCAGCGGCCAGCCATATATTTCACCCGTTTCCATTTCAACAGTTTCATCTGCACCAGTTTCAAATTTTCTTAAATGGCAATTAATGACTTTGGCCTATAAATAGCCTCATTCTCGGATGAAAAAAAAGACAGACACCATAGCAAAACACAGAGAATTTTTCCAGCTTCCTCTTCCAATTTTCAGCAGCCTAAATCTTTTTATTTCTTCGTTCCTTGCCAAAGTTCTTCGAGAGATAGACACACTAGTTTGACAGGCGGTGAGCGTAGTGCAACGTAAACCGACAACCGATTGTATCCTGGGAATCGAACACCGATCAAAAACCTCGTGCACCCCGGTGAGGCAGCGAATTCGATTTAAGGAAACCATGTAAACACGGGACTTCGGTTTGATTTCATTTATTTGATTCTCTTAATTTTCTCCAACAAACTTAAATCGAATTCTTTTTTGGAAAATTTAGAAAATCATTTTTTTTCCATCGGTTTTCCCTTGTTCATGAGTTTCTGTTTATTTTTCCATCTGTTCATGTTTACCTTTTTCATCAGTTTATGTTCACTAATCGAATAAGACCGCGTTAAGATTTATACTCGTGTCATTGGAGAAAGAAAAAAAAAAGGATTCTTGAATTTTAGAGAATTATATTTGTCTATCAGTTTACGTTTTTTTCCTAGGTTCTGTTAAGTTTTTTTTGTTTACTGTTTACATACTTTACAGCAAGGTTGACTACTGGGGCTGTGTCTTGGAAAAAAAATAAAATAAAAATAAAATAAAAATAAAAAATATATTAGTTTACAGGTTTCTTTAAAGACTTCATTATCTGGTTTTGTATGTATAAACTCTTACAATATGCGTGAGTTGATTTACAGGAAGGTTTGCAGTGGGCTTTGCATGATTTAATAAGGTCTTTGCATGAATTTTTTAATTGAATATTCATAATGATTCCTCTGCATGGGTTTTGTTAAATGAGGTCTCTATGCATGAATTTTTTCTCAATGATTGCCTTATAATAATTCATGATGTCTATATGATTACTACAATTAAATTATTAATTGGTTAATACATCATTGCTAAGTGAATTTTATTTCAATAATATATATATATATATATATATATATAAAGGGTTCAGGCTTGATTTTTTTTTTCCCGTGCATTTTTTTTTTTCCATTTGCATGACTTTAAGTGGTTTTGTATGGTAAGATAAGTGGTTTTTCATGGGCTTTTAATGATTATTGTAATTAAATAATAATCAAATAATGATTGCATATATATAATTGCCTCATGATTGCACATTTTCTTTTCATAATTGATTTTGATTGGTTAATAATTTATATAATCAATTTTAAATGATTGCTAAGTTAAAATAATATATTCCTATAATTTCAAGTTTGCAGTTATTTTATTTCGTATTGATAACATAGATCTTGAATCTATTCACATTTTACAACGTTATTATTATTATTATTATTATTATTATTATTATTATTATTATTATTATTATTATTATTATTATTATTATTATTATTATTATTCTAAATTATTATTCTAAATTATTGTTGCTTGTTCTAAGGTTCAATGGCTTCTCATGGAAATGATGATGTGAACAACGGAAACAACACTATACCAAATCCTACAATGACTGCGGTTAACCCTATTGAGACCTCGACTGGCGTTTCTCCTGTTGATGGGACACTTGGTGGCGGTATTCCTCATATTGGAGTGAACCCCACTTTGCCTACGGCTGCGGCCTCGGCAATCCAATTTGGCACAATACCTTTGCCAGTACCTAGGGCTCCGGCCTCAGTACCTTTGCCATCGTTTCCGGCTCCATTTCCTGTGAATCATGCGATTAGACCGGACAAGTTTGCGGGGACTGATTTTAAGACATGGCAGAACAAGATGATTTTTTATCTTACAAATTTGGCCCTTGCACGTTTCCTCACCGAGGATGCCCCTGTTGTGGCTGAAAACGACACTGATTTGCATAGGCGTGCTGCTTGGGATGCATGGAAAAGTGCTGATTTTCTGTGCCACAACTATGTCCTGGATGGCCTACAGAATTCTCTGTATCACGTGTATGTGGTAAAGAAATATGCTAAGGAGCTTTGGGAGTCCTTATAAAAGAAGTACAAGATCGAGGATGCTGGGTCTAAGAAATTCTTAGTCAACCGGTGCATGGACTTCAAAATGGTGGATTCACGTTCAGTGGTGAGCAGAGTACAGGAGTACCAAGTGCTTTTGCAGGAAATACATGCTGAGGATTTGACTATGTCAGAATCCCTACAAGTGGCTACTGCTATTCACAAGCTACCTCCTCAGTGGAAGGCTTTCAAAAGCTATTTGCAGCATAAGAGGAAAGAGATTTCTTTCGAGGATTTAATTATCAAGCTGCGGATTGAGGAGGATAACAAATTGGCTGAACGTAAATCGGAGAATTCTTACTCTGAAAAGGCTAATGTACTGGAGCACGGCCAGAGTTCTTGATGCGAACCCCTTTGGTGATTAAACCAAAAATTCCCACAACAATAATGTATCAATCCAAGAAAGCTAAAATAGGTAATAAATGAGAAATCTTGACCCAAGTTTAACCAAACCAAAATTCTAAGGAAAGTTAACCCTAGCCCAATGGAGAGATTAAGACAAATACCAAGACTTGTGGAATAAATATCAACAAATACACAAGAACAAACCCTCAATATATAAGTTGAAATAAATTCCAAGAAAATGTTACAAGATAAAGAAAGGATTTTTACCTCTCAAACTCTCAAGGAGTGATCTTCAAATGTGCTAAAACTATCTAGGGTTTGGAAGGACTCCCAAATATATACAAAAAGTGAAAGAAAAGAAAGTTTGCATAATTGCACAAAAAACCCCGCTATTCTGTTCTGGGGACTTTCGGTCGACCGAAAATATTTCGGTCAAACATCTGGTCGACCGAATGGGCAGTTTCGGTCGTACAATGGTCAGCCGATCCTGCCTGAAGCTATGTCTAAAAAACCCTGCAGAGTTTCGATCGACCGGATGGACTTTCAGTAGACCGAAATGTCCTGATCTTCCAAACATATGCAATTGACCTCGATCTTGCTCTCTTCCATGTGGACTTGATTTCGGAGCTTGAAAATGAGTCCCGCCATCAACTCTTGGACTTCTTTAGCCTTGGATCTTGTCATGGGCCCCACCGGTATTCTGATAGAGGGTTGACCTGTTTGACTTTGACTCGATTGACTCCCTGGATTCTCATCATCCCCTCCCTCTTGAAAATGATTCGACCTCGAATCTTCACCTGCATCAAAAGGGGATAAGTCAGAGACGTTAAAAGAAGCTGATACATTATACTCACCAGGAAGGTCAAGCTTGTAGGCATTGTCATTGATTTTCTCGAGGATTTGGAAGGGGCCATCACCACGTGACTGTAATTTTGATTTTCTTTGAGTCGGAAACCGCTCCTTCCTCAAATGCAACCATACCCAATCACCAACCTCAAATGTCATTCGTTTTCTACCTTTGTTAGCACTGGAGGCATATTGTTCATTCTTCTTCTCGATTTGGAGCTTGACTTTCTCGTGGAGAGATTTTACCAACTCCGCCTTTCTTTTCCCATCTAAACTACCTCGTTCATCAATAGGTAACGGAATCAAATCCAAAGGAGTTAGAGGGTTAAAACCATAAACAATCTCGAATGGAGAAAAAGAAGTAGTAGAATGAACACTTCGATTATATGCAAATTCAACCCACTCATAAATCGAGTCATAGTGGCTTCTCTATCCTCCTCTATGTCGGCCCTCATCAAAGCTTTTTCCAACTCCTTATAATAATCTTCAACACCCTTTGTTCCTTGAGTAAGGGTTTGTAGTCTTTGATAGAGTCCCCTATAGTAGTGACTTGGTACAAATATTTTTCTCATAAGGCTCTTCAATTCATCCCAAGTATCCACACTACCCTCGAAATTCCTTCTCCTAGTGAGTAATAAATTATCCCACCAAGCTAAGGCATAGTCGGTAAACTCCACTACCGCTAACTTAACCTTTTTATCCTCGGAGTATCTATGACATTCAAAAATCAATTCTATCTTCCTCTCCCATTCTAAATAGGCATCCGGATCACTCCTCCCATGGAAAGAAGGAATTTTCATCTTAATACTACCAAGATTACCATCCATTCCATCCCTACCCCTAGGGTTCCTCCCATGACCTCGTCCTACTCCCCTCTCATTCCTACCTCCTCTATTCCTACCCATGTTCCAATTTTTGTCACTACCCCCTTCACTCTCCAATTCATCATCATCAACATCATCATATTCATACTCATCTCTAGGCCTTCTCCTATCACCCCTCCTAACATTATCATCCCTTGGAGGTGGAACTTCCCTCCTAGTCTCCAACCTTGCTAATCTACCTTCCAACCTTCCCCCCATATCCTCCATAGTAACTGTGAGAGCTTGTATCATATCCCTCAACTCTTGAGTTTGTGCATTAGAATCTTGTCCACTCGAAGTATGTGCATGAGCCATGGAGTGTAAGTGTGCAAATGTCCTCACAAATTATGTTCGCTCGTGTTTCACTCAATTAGGGTTTTTCCCTCTAATGAGCTCACCACTCTTGCCTTTTACCATTCTTCACTTTCTTACTCAAACTTTTCAAGGAACGTAATTCAACTAAATTGAGAATTTAATTCTTGTGTAGCACAAATTCCACAAACAACAAAGGACGCAAATGAAGGATTGACACAATAGCAAGTAGAATTTAGTTGCTTGCTATTATACAAGGAAGTAAGGAATTGAACTAGACCAATAAGATTTTCAAGGGTATAGTCACAATAACTTGATGTAAGACACAAGGAATTCAATTAGGAATGTGTTTGGTAGTTGAATGGTAGGTTTCAATATGAAGACACTCTTTGAAACATTTTATCAAACACTTAGGATGCAAGCTTTGAATAGTTTGGAATTTTCAAGTGTTTGTTCAAATGTATCCCCAATAACTTTCAAATTGATGATAACAACAATGCCCAATATGTAGGAATCATGAAATTTTCATGGGCACTAATTTTCCCCAAATTTTTTTGTAATTTTCGTTTTTTTTTTTTTTTTTTTTGACTATCAAGAACAACACAATAAATGTAAAGACAGAAATACCAATTTTAGAGCCAAGCTCTGATACCAAATGATGCGAACCCCTTTGGTGATTAAACCAAAAATTCCCACAACAATAATGTATCAACCCAAGAAAGCTAAAATAGGTAATAAATGAGAAATCTTGACCCAAGTTTAACCAAACCAAAATTCTAAGGAAAGTTAACCCTACCCCAATGGAGAGATTAAGATAAATACCAAGACTTTTGGAATAAATATCAACAAATACACAAGAACAAACCCTCAATATATAAGTTGAAATAAATTCCAAGAAAATGTTACAAGATAAAGAAAGGATTTTTACCTCTCAAACTCTCAATGAGTGATCTTCAAATGTGCTAAAACTATCTAGGGTTTGGAAGGACTCCCAAATATATACAAAAAGCGAAAGAAAAGAAAGTTTGCATAATTGCACAAAAAACCCCGCTATTCTGTTCTGGGGACTTTCGGTCGACCGAAAATATTTCGATCGAACATCTGGTCGACCGAAAATATTTCGGTCGAACATCTGGTCGACCGAATGGGCAGTTTCGGTCGTACAATGGTCAGCCGATCCTTCCTGAAGCTATGTCTAAAAAACCCTGCAGAGTTTCGGTCGACCGGATGTACTTTCGGTCGACCGAAATTTCCTGATCTTCCAAACATATGCAATTGACTTCGATCTTGCTCTCTTCCATGTGGACTTGATTTCGGAGCTTGAAAATGAGTCCCGCCATCAACTCTTGGACTTCTTTAGCCTTGGATCTTGTCATGGGCCCCACCGGTATTCTGATAGAGGGTTGACCTGTTTGACTTTGACTCGATTGACTCCCTGGATTCTCATCAGTTCTGGTACCAAGAAAGGTCAATCTTTTAAAGCCAAGCAGGGTAATGGGAATCGAAATGATAAAAAGCAGGCCATGAAAGGGTCTCAATTGAAGCCTACCGGTGGGGTAGGAAAGAAGGCCAAGTTCCAATTCAATGGAAAGTGCTTCAATTGTGATAAAGTTGGGCACCGATTAGCGGACTGCCGCCAGCCTCGGAGGGATAACAAGCAGCGTCCTCAAGCTAATATGGTTGGAAATGAGAGAGATCATCTCTCAGATGACATGTCTGACCTAAACCTTACAGCGGTGATTAGTGAGGTTAACTTGGTGGGATCTAACCCAAAGGAGTGGTGGCTGGATACTGGGGCCACTTGCCATGTCTGCTCCAACAGGAGCATGTTCACTACTTTTGCACCAGTTACAAATGGTGAAAAATTGTTCATGGGAAACTCCGCAACATCTGAAGTGCTGGGTAAAGGCAAGGTGATCCTGAAGATTACCTCTGGTAGAGAGCTTACTCTGACCAATGTGTTGTATGTGCCAGAGATTCGCAAGAATTTGCTTTCTGGGTCTCTTCTGACCAAGAATGGTTTCCGCATGGTCATTGAGGCGAATAAGCTAGTGATTACCAAGATAGGAGTTTATGTTGGGAAAGGCTATATGACTGATGAGAATAAGCTGGTCATTGAGGCGAATAAGCTGGTGATTTCCGCATGGTGTAACCCCAACTGTTATGAATAATGAGAAAACTCCTTCTGTTTACTTGCTTGAGTCTCCTAATCTGTGGCATGGTAGATTAGGTCACGTAAATTATAATGCAATTCGTAGGCTAAGCAAGCTAAAATACTTGCCTAGGTTTCAAATTGATTCGAATCACAAATGTGAAACCTGCGTTGAGGCAAAGCTTACAAGGTCTTCATTTCATAGTATTGAAAGAAGTACCGAGCCGTTGGGACTAGTCCACAGAGATGTGTGTGACTTGAAATTTGTCCAAACAAGAGGTGGCAATAAGTATTTTATTACTTTTTTCGACGATAGTACGAGATACTGTTATGTGTACTTGTTTAAAAGCAAAGACGAAGCTATCGAAAAATTCATTCTTTATAAGAATGAAGTTGAAAATCAACTTAGCAAGAAAATAAAGGTACTGCGAAGTGATCGTGGTGGTGAATATGAATCACCATTTGGTGAATTTTGTGCTAAACATGGAATAATTCACCAAACCACTGCACCTTATTCACCTCAGCAGAATAGAATCGCTGGGCGTAAGAATCGAACATTAAAAGAAATGATGAATGCAATGTTGATTAGTTCTGGACTACCACAGAACATGTGGGGAGAAGCTATTCTTTCTGCGAATTACATTTTGAATAAAGTGTTAAGAAAGAATATGGATAAGACTTCGTATGAACTTTGGACAGGCCGAACACCTTCGTATAAATACTTACGAATGTGGGGGTGTCTTGCGAAGGTCGCAGTGCCTCCTCTCAAGAAGATCAAGATTGGACCTAAGACAGTTGACTGTGTGTTCATTGGTTATGCACAAAATAGTAGTGAATATAGGTTTCTTGTGCATTATTCGAATGTACCTGATATTGATCCGAACACGATCATGGAGTCTAGGAATGCACAATTCTTTGAGAATATATTTCCTTGTAAAAATCTCCTAAACAGTTAACTCATATTAAACGGACTATGGAATCTTCTGCTTCTAACAGCACTAAAGATCCAGTGGAAGAAGGTGAGGATGAGCCTAGACGAAGTAAAGGACCAAAATTTCTAAGACGTTTGGCCCTGATTTTCTCACATATTTGATGGAGAATGATCCGCAAAGCTATAAAGAAGCTATATCTTCTCCCGATGGTCATCTGTGGAAAGAAGCCATCAAGAGTGAAATTGATTCTATCCTACAGAATCATACCTGGGAATTAGTAGATCTTCCTCCGGGCTGTAAGCCTTTGGGCTACAAGTGGATCTTCAAGAAGAAGATGAAAGCGGATGGATCCGTTGATAAATATAAAGCTCGGCTAGTAATCAAAGGTTATAAGCAAAAAGAAGGCTTAGATTACTTTGACACTTATTCTCCTGGGTCGAGAATAACTTCTATCCGAATGATAATTGCTATTGCAGCCTTGAGAATCTGGAAATACATCAGATGGATGTAAAAACAGCTTTCCTAAATGGAGATTTGAATGAAGAAATCTACATGGAGCAACCAGAGGGGTTTTCGGCTCCAGGATAAGAAAGGAAAGTCTGTAAACTGGTTAAATCACTTTATGGATTGAAGCAAGCGCCGAAGAAATGGCATGAGAAGTTTGATAATGCTATGCTTTCTAGTGGTTTTAGAATCAATGAGTGGGACAAGTGTGTTTATGTTAAGGACACTAATGATGGATATGTCATATTGTGTCTGTATGTCGATGACATGCTCATTGTTGGCAGCTCTGATAAGATTATCAAAGCCACTAAGAATATGTTAAACTCAAAGTTTGACATGAAATAGATGGGTCTCGCGGATGTCATTTTGGGAGTAAAAATTACTCGAACTCCGAATGGACTTGTGTTATCTCAATCTCATTATATTGAAAAGATACTAGACAAGTTCAACAAGTCAGATACCACTGTGGCTAGGACTCCAATGGATTTGAGTCTCCATTTATCCAAGAATACTGGTGACGGCGTGTCACAGTTAGAATATTCTCGGATAATAGGGGGTTTAATGTATTTAATGACTTGTACGAGACCGGACATAGCATACTCAGTTAGTAGACTGAGTCGCTACACGAGTAACCCAGGTGCTATCCACTGGAAAGCTATTTTCAGGGTATTACATTATTTGAGGTACACTCGTGATTTTGGACTGCATTATTCTAGATACCCTGCAGTAATCGAAGGGTATGCTGATGCAAATTGGATATCAGATATGTCTGACTCCAAGTCTACTAGTGGATATGTCTTCACTCTTGGTGGTGCAGCTGTCTCTTGGAAATCGTCCAAACAAACTTGCATCGCAAGATCTACAATGGAATCAGAATTTATCGTGTTGGATAAAGCAGCTGAGGAAGCAGAGTGGCTTCGGCAGTTTTTTGAGGATATTCCAAGATGGTCAAAGCATGTGCCTGCAATTTGTATTTATTGCAATAACCAATCAGCAATTGGCAGGGCACAGATCAATATGTATAATGGTAAGTCTCGACATATTCGAAGACGACATAATACTATTCGACAACTACTCTCACAAGGTATTATCACTCTGGACTATGTGAAGTCAAAGGATAATATTGCGGATCCGCTAACCAAAGGGTTAACTCGAGAACTAGTTATCAAAGCATCGAGGGGAATGGGCTTGCAGCCTATGACGTTGAAATGTGTCATGGTGGAAACCCAACCTAGCTGAATGGAGATCCCAGGATCTAGGTTCAAAGGGACAACTAAACCATGTATATCCGTGTAAATCACTGAGAAGGTTCTCCTTCTGCTCATTCCTATGGTGCTTACAGTGATTGAAAGATGCATGTTAAGCTATGCTTTTAATGACTCTTAAGTGTGGTGGTGAAACGCTAAGTTAAGAGGTCACCTATGTGAGTGTGAAGTGGGGCCTCTTCTATAAGGATTGGGAAGGCTACATCATTGAACAAACACTTGCAGAACCAGGCGACGTGTTCATGGCCAAAACGAACACAACATTGAGAACTAAGTTGTGTCTAGAATGGTCCTGTGTGAGATCTATTGTCTTGGTTTACACAAATGGCGAAACAGTTCAAGGCATCACATCCACTGGTTTGCTAGTAATACCCAATAGGTTTCACAAGGGAAAGTTCAAAGCTAAATGCTACCTATCCTATGCAGGATTGATTCGTTTACTCTCTCTTTGGCTCCTGAGTCTTCAATTTCCACAAATTTTCATTCATGTGGGGGATTGTTGGAAATTTCATCAGTTCATCAGTTTGAATTCATCAGTTTGGAAATCAGTTTCAGTTTGGAAATTTCATATTGAATGAAAATTAAAACTGCATCAGTTTCATGATGAAAATTAAAACTGCATCAGTTTCATGAGCCAGCAGCCAGCCAGCCATATATTTCACCCGTTTCCATTTCAACAGTTTCATCTGCACCAGTTTCAAATTTGCTTAAATGGAAATTAATGGCTTTGGCCTATAAATAGCCTCATTCTCGGATGAAAAAAAAGACATACACCATAGCAAAACACAGAATTTTTCCAGCTTCCTCTTCCAATTTTTAGCAGCCTAAATCTTTTTCTTTCGTCGTTCCTTGCCAAAGTTCTTCGAGAGATAGACACACTAGTTCGACAGGCGATGAGCATATTGCAACGTAAATCGATAACCGATTGTATCCTGGGAATCGAACACCGATCAAAAACTTCGTGCACCCCGATGAGGCGGTGAATTCGATTTAAGGAAATCGTGTAAACACGGGACTTCGGTTTGATTTCATTTATTTGATTCTCTTAATTTTTCCCCAACAATCAAACGGTTCACTGAAATGAATTTGAAAATTGGTTAATCATCCCAATTTTGAGTAGTAACAAGGAGCACTACTTGTCGTAGTATGGTAACATCTAAGATTCCGATTAATAGGAATATAGACCATAATTTCTTAAATATAATGCACGTTCATCTTATGGTGGAGGTACAAGAATTGGTAATATTCTTAACGTGCTAGTATATATCCACTTATCGTGGTGGTTTAAGAACCAGGTTTAGAATTCTTAAGAATTTTTCTAGGGTGTGTTTGATTGAAAAGTGAAAATGGGGGTGGAATTTCAATTCCCATACCCCCTAAGAATTTCCAATTCCTTGAATTCAAGGAAAATGTAGTCAAATTGTGAGTGGATGAAATTCAAATCCCATGAAAAATAAAAATGTGTTTGACTGGAACATAGAAATTTTGAGTGGAAAATACATTTTTCATGAAATTCCAATGGTTATAAAACACATCCTTATGGTCCGTTTGATAGCGAGGGTGGAATTTAGGTGGAAAGAAAATGAATTCCAGGGAATTGAATTCTAGGTAATTGAATTACTGGGAATTAGAAGTTTAATGTGTTTGATTGGTTTTTATTTTCTAGGTGGAAAAAGTAGGGAATTTTCCAACTTTTGTTGTTTGATTGACATTATTTTTCATGGAAAATAAAGTAATTTTTTGCTATTTTAATCAAAAAAAATTTTTTTTTACTTTTTAAATATATTTGTACTTGATGATGATAATGTTATTTTTTGGAAAGAAAATAAATCAATTAACAACAACAAAATTAATCAAACGTGATGAAAAAGTTTTTCCACGTTGGTCCGAAAATCTTTTCCTATCAATTGTTGAAGAAAACAATTTCAAGACAATGAAGGAAAATAGGCGCGTGAAGGGTGAATGAAGAAAATATTTTCCTATCAAATTTTGTGCAATCAAACAACTATAGTTAGCAAAGTTGGAAATTTTTTTCATTTTCCTTGCATAATTTGGTCCAATCAAACACACTCTTAGTTCCTTCCTTTGCTAATATTGTCCATCAATTAGAGTGTAGAATTAGTGTTACTAAAGAAAGAAAGAAATCAATATAAATAATTCTCACAAGGAGATTGTTTTGTCAACGTGGTCTCAAACATGTAACTTGAATACTGGTTGTGTCTAACTCGAAAATTAGAATGGAAAATTATGACACCTAAATAAATAAGTTATAAGGGTAAATATTGTTTTCTCCAATGTTTGATTTTAGAAAGAAGCAACCATGTCTTCAAATATGAAGTGTTAAGTTTAGGTAACGAGATAATAAGGGTGATTTACATCATATTCTTTAGATTTGAAAATAAGATGATTTAGGTGGTTAACGTATGAAATATTGACTTGGAGGTAACTTCGTAAATAAACTAAGATACTATATTACCTTTGCTAAAGCCTTGCACAATGTTGACATTGAATGACGTCAAAGGAGGTTATAGGAACCTAAGCCAATTTCTTATATCGCCAATAATGGAACATCGACCCAGCACTTGAAACATCGAGAACTTGGGTTCGATGAGTAAAGTACATTTTATGAGTGGTCGCAAAAACTACGTATTTTTCCCTAAGGTAAAGTGCTCGGTACATGTAACATGAAAATGATAGGTTGAGATTATAGATTTTAATCGACTTATATATGATTAATCTCTATAATACTTTAGTTACATGAACATTTTTTATATAGTTGACCTAAATGTATGTTAGAGGGTGGTGTCGTCTCTAAGGTAGCCTGGCTACTACTTAAAACGTGCATGAAAAATCAAGATGAAGGACACATGGCCTATTCTCGTGTCAATTATGAACACATAAGGGCATTCAAACAAGTGCATGGAGTGTTTTTGGTTAGTCACATAGAGTCTCCGATTCAAAGCTTGTCTACTATGTCACTTTAGTTCATATTTAAGAAACCTTCACTAGGTGGAAGTTCAAGTCCAAATGACACCTTCATTGATGCACAAGTTTGGTAAGCCTTTTATGAGAGATTTTTTCAAAACTACATTCTTTGATAATCGTGGAGGATTGTTGAATAATTTTCAGAACATATCGTTTAGATATTGGTATATGAATAGTCATGACTCAAAATAAATTGTTACAACTCTTGGGAATGATTACAACCTTTGGTGAAATGTTGTATGATTGTCTATAAATATAGATTCATTCCTGTGTAAAAATATAGACTTCAAAAATGGAATGTTGACTTTGAAATGTCACATTATTCTCATTTATCCTCTCCCCCATAATAATTGTTTTTATGTTTTCAAAATTGTTCGTGTTTTGTTATCCAAAAATACAAAACAAAAGACTCTAGTGATTGGTTTAATCTCTCCTTCGTGTTAGGGTGTTCTTCGTTAATGCCCAATGCAGACACTGTTTATCGAATTTCATTGTGTCCTGGAGGTGTTTTGCTAACCCGTATGCATCACCGGTGTGGGGAAAAATATTGTTTTAAGAAAAGTGTCATCACGTGCCTTCGAATGTACCGCTTTTTTGCTCATTAGTTTGGTTCATAGGTTAGAGATTTGTTCGAGTAAAAGTTGCAGTCATTTATATCCATCACTGAAGCAAATTCAACTTATATATGACACGATGGTTTTTCTCCAACTTAGTCTATATCTTGAAGTGGCCAATGTCGATCCTGCACCAACATCTTCGATCTCAAAAATTGTGTTTTCAACATAACTGCATCTATTTTCAAAAGACAATCAAGTCTTCCTATTTTTTGTCCCATTCTCAAGTCTCTGAAATTATGAAGTCTTGTTTCTATAATGAATTAATTTTTTAACACCTATCTTTCCTTCTCATCTAAGATTGGATACTTTAAAATGAGAAATTAAATCAGCCATTTGAGAATTAATATTTTTTACGTAAAAGTGTAAAATAATTTAAATAAAACTTCTTCCCATCAATCGAGAGTGAGCAACATATATCGAGAACTTTCTTGGAATAAAGAAATAAAATTACCTAGGAATTAAAAATAAATAAAATCTTTAATTCAAGATACAAGACTTAATTCAAGATACAAGAGCGTGTAGGTGTTCACATGTATGTTATATAAATAATAAATTATTCAAATTTGTTACCTAAATTTGATGATCAATTCTTGAATTGGTCTGAATCACGAACTTCCAACATTTTGGACTACCAACTTTCAACTTTTAATTTCAAGAATCTTATGCTCAAAACTTCAATATCTTCTATTATATTCTCAGAATCAAGACTAAACCAATGAGTTGGCACATTTTTTTAATAAATCATGAAACTAATTATTGGACTGGACAAATGAGAAAATTTCATTTTCTTTCTCTAACTTGAATACTATGAAATAGTTATTGTATACTATGTGGTGTAGGATCTTTTGAAACCATGTATTCTCTATTTATAGAGAAGATGTCAACGAGCCAAGTCGAGCCGGCTTGCGAGCCGAAGATCAAGGCTCGAGCTTGAATCGAACTTTTAGGGGTCGAGCTTTTTTTGGCCTGAGCCGAGCCAAATCTCGAGCTTTCAAATTTTATTTTTTTTTTAATAACAAAATCCATAAAAATTTTATTGAAAATTTATATATACAACGAGCCGAGCCGAGCTTGTGATTGAATTTCAATACTTGAGCTTTTTGGGCGGGCTTTTTTTTAACTCGAGTCGAGCCTTAAAAAAAAAAAAAAAAGCTTGGCTCGAGACTTCGAGCCACGAGCCGAGCCAAAGCGACTCAAGCTTACGAGCCATTTTGCCATCCCTGGATGAGATAGTGTCAATCCAATTACAAATAGAATTTCATGGTCCAACCAGAGTTTAAATTAAAACCAATTTAACGTTCAAATCTAATTAATTTACATTTAATTATTTGTGTAGTCCTTGAAGTCTATTTACATTCACAATTAAGTTTATAGTTTTCGTAGCAATTATAATTAAGTACAAAACTTTATTGTAATTTCAATTAAGCCCAAAATTTTATATTTATTGTACTTAAGTTCCAATACCTTATGAGTCTACTATAGGGATCCGATCTGATATATATTATCCAAGTTCCAATAATTAAATCTTGTCTAGTCAACCCTAGATCGTCCAATCTATTTGTCAATATTTATTTTTTTCCACTAATGACAAAAGACTGAAATCTCGGAATATATGAGATCATAGAAATCAATTAATCTGTAATACTTTCCTTTGACATGTTGTATATGTATTTTATTCCCGTTCGAGATTCGATAACTAGGCACGAACATAAATGACAATTTTGCTCCTCTTATTATCTTTACTAACTTAAGTACAATTTTTTAAGCACTAGGTTCAAATTTTAACTGACAAAAAATACTCAAGTAATTAATCTACCTACTTTTTAGGGCGATAGTTCCTGAAACGAACTCATGTTCTCTACTTCGCTTTCTCAAACTTCTAATTCACCGAGATATTTTACCAGTCAATTTGATCTCACCCACGGCGAATCAAAGAACTATTAAAGTCACGAAAAGTTATACATAATACTGTCAAGGAATTTAGATGAAATATTTGACAAAAGAATGAAATTTAATAATCTGTACTATCATGCTATAGAATCGAATTCGACATGGGGTCTGCTCCATTACACTTACCTTTAACTATTTCTATGATAAGGACAAATCACAAAAAAGTGAATCGGTCAACTCTGCAACATTCCAATGCAACGTTCCACTCTTATACATTAATTGTGAACGAAAAATTTATGATCACAATATAAGTTATGTCACATTGTGCTTCTTAACGCAAGTACTCAACTTATATTATCGAAAGTGATCATAGGCACTCTAATTCATATGTTTAATAAATGAAACAAAATAAATTAGAATTTATATATTATAAAATATTATATTATTATAGTAAAATATACATTATATGGGTAAACGGCCCAACAAACTTATCTTTGATCTTTTCAGTGGCTAGAAGCTTATTATTGTTTGTTTTCTCTGCTAATATTATTGTTAGGTTTAGGAAAGTGAAAGCAATGAGGTGGAACATATTCGGGTCGGGCGGATCGACTCTCGGAATCGTCGCCTTTTGTTTTTTAAAAATTTATTTTAATCTTTTTTTTAGAGATTTTAGCTAGTTAATTAAAGTTTTTTATTAATTTTTTATTAAATGAGCTGGATTGTTGGATCCATCCATCGATCCATGGATCTAAAAAATTTCGTTCCATTTGGTAAAAATACCCGTTGGGTTCGAATCGAATTGAGTATTTTTGTCATCCCTGTTTATGGATAAAGCTTGAGATTTGAGACACATTTACTACTTGGATAAGTATGAGCAATAGTTGTTAAAAACAGCCCTTATTTGGTATTGTTTAAAATTTTCTTATTTTTCTACAGTACTCAATCTCAATCATCCATTAAAAGTCAAGTTCACAATATTTGATTTTTCAACTAAATCTCAATCATCCATTCTCCTAAAAATCACTATTTATTTCAAAAAAAATTCTTTTTAAACAATATCAAACACACAAAGTTAAAAAATAATTTTAATCATGCATTTTATAGAATCCATAATTATTACTTATTTATTGATCACTCATTTCTATCAACTTATAATTTTAGGGCTCTGTTTCTTAAAAGTTTTGTATTTAAAAACATGTTTTTTATGTTTCTGAGGCAAAATATGTGGTTGAAAAATAAAAGAAGAAAATATGTATGATTAAAAAGTTATTTAAAAAATTGTTTTGTTTGAAAATATGTTTTTAAATAAATTTTCCAAACAGAAGCTTAGCTCGTGTAACAGATTTTTCAAATATGGTATAAATTATCTCTGGCGGTGGTCTTATATAGGAGTGGACAAAATAACCGAACTAGACCAGACCAAACCAGAACCAAACAAAACTAAGCGGTTTGGTTCGGTTCTACATAAAAAAAATAATGGTTTGGTTCTTAGAATCAAGAACCATTTGATTTCGGTTCTGATTTCGGTTCTCTTTTTAGAATCAGAACTAGAACCAAGAACCAAACTTAATTTTATATATATACAAATTAGTGGATATTCATCTCACCAAAATATTCAAATCTGAAATTATAAATGCGAACTGTACAAAAATATTATTTACCATACATTTTATCTCATTTCCTATTAAACAAAGATTTTAAATCATAAATCTAATTCTAATTCTAATTCATTCTTTTTCTTTTCAATTATAAACACGCATTCACACGGCTTTACTTGCACTTGTATAATACAGCAATCTTTGCACTCCTGAGTCACCATCGACGGCATAGATGTTTATTTTTTATAATTTATGTATATATAAATATCGGCTCAATTCGTCAATTCTCAAGAGTTTACCCTAACTCAAGTTGCAAATATATCCCTAACTCACATGGCACTACGGTAGAATGAGACTTAGAACTTCATTGTAACCTGTAACTATAAGTCTAAACGGTCTTTATGTTCGATTATCTAAGTTTCAATGGGTCGACGAGCTTCCTTTAGACGAGTTTCTTCTTCTTCGACTTGGAATAATATGTTACTTTTTCTAAATTTTTATTTTGTTAACTAAAAATTTCATTTTCTATTTGGAATTGATGTAGATGGATTCTAATGAAGAAGCGGATATAAATAGGTTTTAATTTGTATTTATTATTTAAAAATTCAAGTAATGGTTTCAGAACCAAACCAAACAAGACCAAACCATAATTGAGCGGTTTGGTTCCATATCTTTAAAAAAATCAATTGATTCCATTAGTAAAAAAATCATCGATTTTTGGTTTGATTTGATTCTTTTGAAACCAGAAGAACCAGAACCAAATCGAACCACGTTCACCCCTAGTCTTATATGCTCACTACTTTGAGAAGAGTTCAAAAGTGCTTACCTTCGTAGTTATGCTCATGAAGTTATTACTTTAAAGTTTAAACCTAACACAAGTATACGCATTTTTATAATATTCGTGGTTATGCTCTTAGGTGATTAGCTTCGTAGTTATTCAAATTATTAACTCTAAGCCATGTTTGACAATTCTAAAAAATCTGATTAAAATTTAAGTCAAAATTAATAATTAATTTTAATTACACATTTCATAAGTCAAACAATTTTTCAACCACACTCCCATTAATTTTTATCAAAATTTATTAAAAAATATTGATTTAATCTCGCCAAACCGGAACATAATAATTACTATAGAAATGTAATTGAAGAAGCAAAAGACCCTGAACATATTTATTTTAATGCATAATCGATATTGATTAGAGGTGCACGTGATTCTGTTTGGTTCTGATTTTAGAAGAACCAAACAAATCATAAATCGATAATTTTTTTTTATTAATGGAACCAATTAATTTTTATAAAGATATGGAACAAAACCGTTCGGTTCTAGTTTGGTTTGGTTTCGTATGGTTTTGGAACCATTACTTAAATTTTTAAATAATAAATGTAAATTAAAACATGTTTATATCTGCTTCTTCATTTGAATCCATCTACATCATTACTAAATAGAAAATGAAATTTTTAGTTAACACATTAAAAGTTTAGAAAAAGTAACACATTATTCCATATCGAAAAAAAAAAAAACCTACCTGAATGAAGCTCGCCAACTCGTAGAAACTTAGAGAATTGAATATAAAGACCATTTAGAATTATAGTTACAGTTTATGATGAAGATTTGACTCTTCCCACTCTGTCGTAAGGCCGTGTGAGTTAAGAATGAAATTTGCAATTTGAGTTTGGGTTAATTTCTAAGAATTGACGAATTGGGTTGGAGTTTATATATACATAAATTTTAAAAAATAAATATCAACGTCATTGATATTGACTAGAGGTGGACGTGGTTCGGTTTGGTTCTGGTTTCAGAAATCAAACCATGAACCGATGATTTTTTTTATTATTATTAATAGAACCAACTGATTTTTATAAATATATGGAACCAAACTGTTCGGTTCTGGTTTGATTTGGTTTGGTTTGGTTTTGGAACCATTAATTGAATTTTTAAATAATAAATGCAAATTAAAACATGTTTATATCAGCTTCTTAATTAAAATCCATTTACATCATTACTAAATAGAAAATGAAATTTTTAGTTAACACAACAAAAGTTTAGAAAATGTAACATGTTATTCCAAATCGAAGAAGAAACCTTCCTGAATGAAGCTTGTCGAATCGTCGAAATATAGAGAATCGAACATAAAGGTCATTTAGAATTATAGTTATAGGTTATGATGAAGATTTGACTCTGTCCACTCTGTCGTAATGCCATGTGAGTTAATAGTGAAATTTGAAATTTGAGTTTGGGTTAATTTCTAAGAATTGACGAATTAGACTGTGGTTTATATATACATAAATTTTGAAAAATAAATATCAATGTCATCGATGTTGATTAAGGAGTGCAACGATTGCTTTATTGTAAGAGTGCAAGTAAAGTAGTGTGAATACGTGTCTATAATTGAAAAAAATATAAATGAATTAGAATTGGAATTTAGATTTATAATTTAAAATCTTTGTCTAATAAAAAATGAGGTAAAATGTATTATAAATAATATTTTTGTACGTTTCACATTTATAATTTTATATTTGAGTTTTTTAATGAGACGAATACCCATTGATTTGTATATATATATAAATTAAGTTTGGTTCTGATTTTGGAATGAGAATCAAAACCAAAACCAAAATCAAATGGTTCTTGATTCTAAAAATCAAATCATTATTATTATTATTATTATTATTATTATTATTATTATTATTATTATTATTATTATTATTATTATTATTATTATTATTATGTAGAACCGAATCAAACCGCTTGATTTGATTTGGCTCTGGTTTGATAAGATTAAGTTTGGTTATTTTATCCACCCCTAATATTGACTATCATAAATTTCTCCCGCATAAGAAATTATACAATTTTAAAAATCTAGCCCTACTCATATAGTAACATACCTGCATACCTCTGGAATTTCTTCAGGGAGGATCATGAGCCATAACAAAATAAATGTTGTCCCTCCAGTTAACATTAGGTGCTTTCAGTAAATCAAAATTACTATTAAAACTAACCTTCCTCTTAACATCCTGCGAGTAATACTATTTTTTCACCTCAGTTTCTTGCTCATGAGATTCTCTTATGAGTTAATTGCACAATGTACTCCATTAAGAAACGAAATTTGATATCTATTGCCCCAAATTTTATTTTTTTGAAAAATACTTGGACCGAATATTGGGCCTCTGATACAGCCCATACCTTTTGAACCCAAAACAAGGTAAAAGGTCAGAATAGAACCCACTCTCTTTCATTTTGGTATAGGAGTCTTTCGTTTCGGTAGAGAAGAATTAGGACTTTATCTTCGGTAGTTCATCCTGTAAATCTCCATTGCAAAGTCGTCTGTAAAAGTAAAATATACTCTCCATCTCATACGCATATCTAGAATGGTATGCACTCATAGTTCTAAAGTGGATTCGAGAAGTTCGATTTCGGATTACACTAAATTGACAAAATTGATACTGATGAAGCGGAAGAAGAAAGGTAAAGTTGGTGTTCAAGGTGGAAATACGAAGAGGAAGAAGAATGCGCCAGAGGCAAGTTTTGTTTTAAATTTATCATCCACTTGTTTACAGTTGTTTTTTTTTTAAATTGTTATGATGTGAAACCTTCAAAGTAGTTGTTAATTTCTTCCTCGCAGTTTTAGTTAGGTAATGCGTTCAGAATTTATTTAATTGTCCTCTCACAATTTTAAATAATATGAAATTTGCCTAACGAAAGGTGTAGTATATACTATCATCAATGGGTAAAATGCTTAATATACTATAGATGATCTTAAAATACCATTATATATGTTTTAAGTGCTTGCCTAGTGAAGTCGACTTGTGCATTATACAGGGTTGTCAATATTTTAAAGAGATGTCAGAGGGTGCAGTGGGGGAGAGGAATGTAATAGGAGTTTTTTGTGTTTGTTGTTGTGCTGCTGAGGAAGATAGAAGGAGGCTGTTTGTTTAAATGATTCATTCTTGTTGATAATTTTGTTTGTTTGTTTGTTCAAATTTAAATTTGATGACAAATGATTTGTTACATATCAATGGTAGAATTCATCATTGAAGAAGAGGAAGAAGCGAGAAGGAACTGTGATAAGCAAAAAGCGGAAGGGTAAAAGTTTGGTTGATGAGCAAGTAGCGGATGAGGATGTGCCAGTACAAAATGATGAGTTGGAGGATAGAGAAGAAGCGTATATTCCTAATGTAAGAATATTTATTTGCATGTATATATGTTTAGAAAAATATCATGTTAGGTTTTCTTTTATAAGTTTCATATGAATTTTTAAAGTATCATACTAGGTTATGTTTTAATAAAGTATCAATATGTATACTGAGAGACTTTTGTATCTTTGTTATTTGTTACATATCAATGGTAGAAGTCATCATTGAAGAAGAGGAAGAAGCAACAAGGAACTGTGGTAAGCAAAAAGCGGAAGGGAAAAAGTTTAGTTGATGAGCAAGCAGCTGATGAAGCGGATGAGGATGTGCCAATACAAAATGACGAGGATAATGATGAGTTGGAGGATAGAGAAGAAGTGTATATTTATAATGTAAAAATATTTTTTTCCATGTATATATGTTTAGAAAAATATCATATTAGATTTTCTTTTATAAGTTTCATATGAATTTTAAAAGTATCATACTAGGTTATGTTTTAATGAAGTATCAATATGTTTACTGAGAGACTTTTGTATCTCTGTTTAATGTGTATTTTTCGTTGACATTATCTTTTGAAAGTATCATGTTATATAATAAAGTATCATAAAGTGTTACTTTTTTATAAATGAAGTTTATACTCTTTCTCATACATTTTCATATTATATTGCCGCCAAAGATGTCCATATATCGGTATATCTTTGCTGTTTTGGGCCATTTTTATGTGTATTTTGTGATTGACATCAACTGAAATAAAATCATCTTATTCTTTTATAATAAAGTATCATAATATCTTACCTTGTTAAATGTCCATGTAATATTTACATTGTGAGTCTTTTGTATCACACTAGGTTATGTTTTAATAAAGTATCAGTATGTATACTGAGAGGTTTTTGGATCTCTGTTTAATGTGTCTTTGTCATTGACATTATATTTTGAAAAGTATCATGTTATATAATAAAGTATCATAAAGTGTTACTTTTTATTAATGAAGTATATACTCTTTCTCATACATTTTCATATTATATTGCTGCCAAAGATGTGCATATATTGGTATATCTTTGCTGTCTACATAATATTTCTGTTCTGGGCCATTTTTTATGTGTATTTTGTGATTGACATCAATTTAAATAAAATCATCTTTTTCTTTTATAACAAAGTATCATAATATGTTACCTTGTTAAATATGTAGTTTACATTATTTTTTATCAATTTTTTTTTTTATTACATGGGAAATCTGATCAATTTTTTTATGACAAGGGAAATCATTTAATGATGTTTTTATACTGGTATCTTTGTCGTTGTCCATATAATATGTATATTGTGAGTCTTTTGTATCATACTAGGTTATGTTTTAATAAAGTATTTCAATATGTATACTGATAGGCTTTTGGATCTCTGTTTAATGTGCCTTTGTCATTGACATTATGTTTTTGAAAGTATCATATTATATAATAAAGTATCATAAAGTGTTACTTTTTATAATATGGTACTTTGTTAAATATATAGTTTACCTTATTTCTGCTTAATTTTTTTTATGACATAGGAAATCACTTACTGATTTTTGTTTGCATATTTTTTTCTTACTTCGTGTTGTTCCTGCTCATCCAATTGTGTTATTTTATATGTCTATTTAGTATGTTTTACGATTAACATTATTTTTGAGAAGTATCATATTACATGATAAAGTATCATAATTGGTAACTTTTTATTTATTTAGTTCATACTTACTCTTATTCATTTTTTTGGTTCTTTTTATTATTTTGCAGGATAGGGAATACTTGTTACCTATTGAAAAGTGGCTGAATGGAAAATCAATTGTCAAATTTGAAGCCTTTGTCGTGGAGAATATAAAGGACAAGCTTCAACCTTCTCAGTTGCAGATGTTCAAGAGCACTTGCTTTGGTGCATATCTTGAACTTAACGAATTGTGCTTACAACTCCAACTGATTCATTGTTTACTTTTGAGAGAGGTTTTGGTTAGAGAGGCAAAAAAGAATCAGATGTGGTTCAAAGTTGGTCACAAGTTTATTCGATTTTCAGAGGAGGAATTCTGTTTAGTGACTGGTCTTAAAGTAACTGGGGATGACGACTGGTCTGATTCAATACAAATGAATGTAGGCTGAAAGAGGAGTTTTTTCGAACTTCAAAAGAGTGACAGCAAAAGAAGTTGAAGATGTCTTCAAGCTTCTGCCTGCTAATGTAAATGATGAAGATACGGTTAAGATTGCAATTGTCTATCTAGTGACATCATTTTTGTATAGGGAAAGTTACGAGAAATTGGTTGAGAAACTATTTTCAATATTATTGATGCTAATTTTGGAGAAAGTTTTCCATGGGGAAAGTATATTTTTAAGAAAACATTAAAGGGTCTTAAAGGTGCTCTTGGAGATAGGAAACCTACAATTGAGCCTAAATCAAAAATCGCATCATATTCGTACAGGCTGAATGGTTTTCCATTAGGGTTTCGGATATGTAAAAGTGTGAATACATCTTACCCTCGAATTCTAAGATGGAAATCTGAGAAGCGTATGATGTCTGCTCAATTTAAAAAGACAGTTTTTGATGGTCCTATTGTAAGTATTTCGTTTTGTTAATTGCTTTTATGTAGTTACTTATATATCTATAATTCAACAATCATTTGTATTTCATTTTTTTCAGGTTGAACTCAATGTTATTAAACCAACTGAGGAAGAAAAACAACAGCCATATGCATTGTGATTATTTAGCGATTCTCCAGAGACATCCCTCCATATCTACCATTATCATCACATCATGCTATGAACTCATGTGAAAACAAAAGCAAAGAAAAAAAGGTATATTTCATTTTTTTATTTTATTATTTTTATTAGTTTATGCTATAATTATCATATTTAATTAGATTTTTCTTTTGATATTGTAGGGAAGATTTTATTGTTCTAAAGAAATCGAGGACCATCTTTTAGACATTAAGTTAAAACAAGAACCGATTTCTGCTCAGCAAATTGATTTGAAAATTCATTTTCTTTGTTAAATGGATGGCTTGAAAGAGGACTTTCGTGGGATGCTATCGAAGTTTATTGATGACTTTGATTGTAAGATTGATGTGATGAATAAGAATCCTGATATTGTCCCGGAGGGAGTGTTAACCAAAGAGAATAACAGTAGGAATGTCGTAGATTTGAAGAATGTGTGTGATGACATTACAAAGGAAGATGATAAACAGTTGAATGATGGTTTGGGTCCTTGCAAGGTCGATACATGGGTTGAAATTATGGATTCAGATTCAATTAGTGCAGATTTATATGTGAATCTTGATACGCCTTCTTTTAAGTTATTGAAAGATTCACAGCCTGAGTCACAATCTGAAAAAAGAATCAATGACTCTTGTTTTACTCCATCCAAAGTTGTTGAAGATGATAATGAGTTAAACCTTTAAACTTATTGGTTGAAGTTATACATTTCCAAGAAATTTATTAATTCATTTTATTTTCTTTTAAGGATATTGGACGCATTGATATTCAGGACAATAGTCCATCCACCCAATCAAGAAGTAAATTTATTGTGCAAGACTCTAAATCTGCTCCTGCCCGAGTTGTGAAGGGTTCATCCGCTTTCAAGGATGAAATGTTATCACCATCTGATGATGATTTTGATGAATTTTTAACATGGTACAAAGAAGACTTTAAAGATAAGAACTTGTAAGTCTTCCGATGCTGTTGTTTTTAATAGTTTCTAAAGTTTCATACTTTGATACTTAGGTCATAGTTGTCTTATATATAATAATTGAACTTTAGTTATTGATATTTTCTGAAGTTTCATATTATGATACTTTTGTCATAGTTGTCTTAGAGATTAAAACTGAAGTGTTTTGATTGTCTTTTATCTAAATTTGTATAATACCGAACTTTTGGTCTTAGTTGTAATGGTGATTAAGAACTTCTAGGTTGCTCAGTTATTGATATTATATAAAGTTTCATAGTATGATGTTTTTTGTCATAGCGGGCTGTTTTTTAAGTTTCGTATTGTGATACCTATTTCATTTTTGTTACGGTTTTTAGAACTTGTATCTTTTTATCATAGTGGTCTGTTTCTAAGTTGCATATTATGATACCTATTTTATTTGTTACGGTTTTCAGAAACTGTATGTTGCTCAATTATTGATATTATATAAAGTTTCGCAGTATGATACTTTTTTGTCATAGTGGTGTGTTTCTAAGTTGCATATTATGATACTTATTTTATTTGTTAGAGTTTTCAGAACTCGTAGGTTTCTCAGTTATTGATATTATATAAAGTTTCATAGTATGATGCTTTTTTTTGTCATAGCGGTAAATTTGTTAGGGTTTTCAAATTTGGGAGGCCAGGATCGGAAATTCATCATTCACATGACTTCGGCATTTTGACTATAACAAAAAAGATTTGGTGGTACTATCTATTTTCAAAAGATGGTCAATTGGAAGACACAGTAAGTTTTGTCTTATTTTTTTTCATCATTTGGTTTTCCTTACTTTTATCTTCTATATTGTAATTTTTTACTTTTTATGTTGTTATTTTTGCAGCAAATAAATGTTTGCTTATTTTATTTGAGAAAGATGATAAGGTTTAGCATAAGGGTAAAAAATTGGACAACAACGGATTGTAATTTTCAAAGCAAGATTGTTGGTATTTTTTATAAATTCCTGGTCGATGTTATTGTGATTTTTGAACAATCAACTCTTTTAGAATATGTGATTGGGGAATCAATGAGGTGCAATACATCCTGGATTGAAGTTGATCATGTGCTCTTGCCGATCATGGGAAAGACAAGAAATCACTGGATGCTTGTTCATTTTGACATGAAGCGACGTTGTTTGGATGTTTATAATTCTTATGCTAAAGTTTTTGATGATCAGAAAGTGATTGAATCAGTTCATCCTTTTGCTCACATTATTCCTTTTCTCCTGGCAAACTCTAGTTATTGGGATGGGAAACAAAGTGTCTATTTTGATCCTAGTGTACGTGGTCGTGATGTTCTTGATCCATTGTTAATTAACATCGTGCACAACATTCCTCAACAAGAATGCGGGTTAGTTGATTTTTAATATTGGTTCTTTATAGTTATTATTGTTATTCCTAATTTTTTTTTCTTCCGTAAAAGTTTGTTTAAATTTCGTAGTTTCATTTTAAGTATCGATAATGATACTTTTTTGAAATATTTTATTTTTTTCTTGCAGAAGTGTGGACTATGGTGTTTTTGTTATTGGATATGCCCAGTTTCTAGTTCAAGACAAGATGAATGAGATGTATGAGTGCTTTGATTCAACCAAGTTTCATGTTGCTCTTGCTACACAGCTGTTCCACTATGCGAAGTGGAAAGAAGAAGAACAATGCATGACGGATGATGAATGACCAAGTAAAAGAAGAGCAATGCATGACCAACTGACCGTCTGACTATTGAAATTTTTTGTGATTGTTTGCGATGGCTTTGAATATTTAGAAGTTAGATTTTGTTAAGAAATAACACATTAGGTTACCTTATCATGCAATTATCATACAATGTTACCATATCATGTGCGACAGGTTTTAATCTTTACTTAATTGATTACTATGCTCTGTATACAACAATTTCTATTAACATGCTTAATTTTTAATTCAAGTATTATTTGGATTTTTTGTGATTACTTTTTGAGTCTTGGAAGTTAGTTTTTTTTTAAGTAGCATATTAGGTTACCTTCCTATATAGGTATCATAGAACGTTACCTATGTAACGTGGTGGAATACTCATTGAATTCAAAGGCACATTAAAATGTTGTTTGGAAAGGTCAAATATTACTATAGTAATAAAGCCAGAGCATGAATATTTTTTTAATTAATATGTATACTGTAAGTCTAAAGGTGGTAATGTGATCTTAGGACATGTCAAAGCTCACATAGCCTATAGTGATTAACTCCTAAGAATTGAATTTCTTCTTGCATCCTAAGAATATTTTCGATTCTAAATTTATTAAGAGCATTAAATGCACATATTCCATTACTAGGTGAAGCAAATATTCCATCATTTATTAATTAAAACGTCAGCTATAATAAAGGAAAATATGTTCTAAGCAGAACTCCATAATCTGGTCATATAACATATTTGGCTATAAAAGTATCAAATATTGTAATCTTTCAATGAAAGTATCAAATATTGTAACTTTTCAATGAATTTCAACATTGAACTTTTATTTTCTTTTCAAGGGTATTGGGTAGTTTCATGTCCTTCGATCGTGCCCGTAGTTTAGGCATCATCCACACTTAATCATGATTCTGTGCTCACCTTTTGATGGAATTCTTTTCTATTTAGGTCTCCCAACCTGATATGATCCGGACCAGGCATCGAAGGGCGAAGTCGAGACATCGATGGTATGACGGTGATCTACGTGCAAAACGGAGTAAGTTCCATGTTGGGGTCGAGCCGAGAAGAGGGACGGATCAAGTCGAATCAAGGGGTCAAAGTAATTTGGGCAGAAAGACCATTACGGCCGTAAAAGAGGACCTTCACGGCCGTAAGCAATATATTCATGGCCGTAAATCTTACTATCACGGCCGTAATCATTCATCGAAGAAAAGGAAGAATTTCAGCAGAACGAGGCTTACGGCCGTAAGTCTGGAAGTTACGGTCGTAACATTCAAAAAGGGAAACTTCACGACCGCAAGAAATTCGTCACGGCCGTAACTAATAAACACAGTTTTGATCAGAGAGGCATTTACGGATGTAAAAGAATTATTCACGGCCGTAAATGAGTAGTGGCCAGATTTTCCGGATTTTCAATTATTTTATTTCCTTTTTGGTTTTTAGGTTATTTTCCTATTTTAGAATTTTAGTCTAGTTAGAATTTTATTTTGAGTAAATTAGATGTTAGGTTATTTTGCTTTTTTATATTCTTTACCATGATTGTAAACAGAGAGATAAGTTTGAGTTTATGAATAAAGTTGAGAAAGTTTTCTCCAATTGAAAGGTTGAGGAGTCCCTTTGGTGTTCTTCGAGAACAAATCCAACTTATCAAATATTGTGAAAATATTTGTGGCGTTGAACTTATCAAATATTCGCGAGAATATTTGTGGCGTTTCCAATTAGAATCTTATCAAGGAAATTGACAAGTCCTTGTGTTGTTTTGAAAACCTTGGATCTCGATTTCGCATCGCCAATCTTCGCGTCGTGAATCTTGGGTCAAGGTCCTATCGTCAATTTTATCTTTCCAGTATTTTAATTCTTGTTTAATTTCGTGTTTAAATCTGATCTAGATCTTTCCTAGGTTTTAAATTTCGTTATTCTGCGTTGTTCGAAAAGATTCCCCGATTGGGATCTCATCATCTGGTATTAGAGCTTGGATTTATTTCAGATTCTTGCGTTTCTTGAATTTTCTTGATTTTTTTTGCGTTCTTCGTGTCAGTCATAAATTTTTTCAGTTTGATCAATAAGAGTCAGTCCCAAAAATTCAAAAGTGTTTTTCGTCTTCGTTTTTCGTCCAAATCCAGTTCCGTTTTTTCTGTCATACTCGTAGTCCAATTCTCTGGAAGATTAAAAAAAATCGAATATTCCGAGAATTTCTTAATTTTTTTTACTTTTCGTATCTTCCATAAATTCCTTGATTGTTGATCATTGGTTTGTTCTTGGGTGAAATTTGAAGGGGTTGAGTGTGATACACGAGTGAAAATAAACACAAGAGGGATTTTTGTTTGTCTTTGAAAACTAACCATGTCTCGCAGGGAAAAATCTCCATCAACAGGTGACCACAAGAATTTTAAACAGATGGAGGCCATGAAGGCAAAACTTGAGAGATTGATGGCTAAGATGGATAGAAGGGAAGCAGAACTTGCTCAATGGGAAAAGGAGCAATATCAGGCGGATTCTAGGGCTAGGAAGCATAAGGGGCATGAAGCCAATTCTAGAGGTGGAGATGGGGGTGATGAAAGGACATTGAAGCGAAAAGAGACATTAAAACGGGAGAGTAGTGATCATGTTCACAAAAGGAGGGAGGAACCGACAACCATAGGTAAAAATAATTTTGATTCCAAGCCTCTTAAGGATAAAAATATTAAGTGTTTTAAATGCTTGGAACGGGGTCACATTGCACTTGATTGTCCACGTAAAAAGGTTAGGTGTGATAGTGAAGGGGCGAAAAGTGTTGTGGTGGATAAGTCAATTATTGATAGGCATGCTCTTAGCGTTAAGCGTAAGGTGAATGTTTTGGAAAATGTGGATGGCAAAGGGATAATATTTTTCGCACTAGATACTTAGTGGATGAAAAAGTTTGTAGCTTGGTGATTGACGTGGGAAGTTGTACTAATGTAGTTAGTACAATGTTGGTGGAAAAATTAAGCTTACCTTTAACGAAACATCCAACGCCTTATAAATTACAATGGTTGACTGAGTCAAGGGAAGTTAAGGTGAAGGTCAGGCTTTAGTGGCATTTTCTTTTGGTGGGTATTCGGATGAGGTAATTTGTGACGTGGTGCCAATGTAAATTAGTCACATACTGTTGGGGAGGCCGTGGCAACATGAAAGGGTTGTGCTACATGATGGGTATACGAATAGATACAGCTTGGTAAAAGGGAGACAAAAGTTTACTCTAATGCCACTATCTCCAACAGAAGCCCTGAAAGATCAATTGAAGGTGAAAAGTGAGTTTGAGGGGAAAAATAAGAGAGTTGAGGCCACGACCTCAGAAAAAGGAGAGGGAGTGGAAATTAAAGAAATGAAAGTTGAGGCCACGACCTCAGAAAAAGGAGAGGGAGTAAAAAATAAAGAAAAGAGGGTTGAGGTTCAAACCTCAGAAAAATGAGAGACTGAGTGCAAAAAGCAAAAGAAAAGAGAGTCTACCACAAAAATGAGTCTATTTGCACTTACTCACGCTAACACACCCCTCCCCAGTTCTTTAAAATATGTTTTACAGGTACCGAAGTCAAACCATGAACTTAAGACGGGAAAGAAATTCATTGGCAAAAATGAGCAGTCCAAAAGTCTAAAAGGTCGCACGAAGCTTAAAAATGATCATCGAGCCCAGGAGAGCAGGAGGAATTTGAAAAGCCGACCAAAAGTGGATTCGAGGTCGAATCCTTTTCAAGAGAGGGAGTATGATATGATCCGGACCAGGCATCGAAGGGCGAAGTCGATGTTATCCCAAGATAAACTAACCAAGAGGGGGGTGAATTGGTTTATAAAACTTTTTCGATAAATAATCTTAAACTTAAAAACCAATGAGTATAAGTATGAGCACTTAGTATTACAAGTAGCTAAACTATCAATGTAGTGTGTTATAAATGTATGAACTTAATTGATAAAGCATGTATAGCACTTAGATAAAGCGTTGCACAATATAAATTGATAGAAAACTTTAATCTTCGGTTTTCGACGATCTTGTTCACTTCAAAACTCTTTTATGATTGCTTTGTACTTCAATGGATGACGATTGTGATCTCGGAGTATCCAAATGATACATATATGATAAAACTCAAGAATTGAAACCATTAGTAATACATGAGATCTTGTTTGTTATAATCAAAACAATATATACGTGAATAGTTATAGGTCAACAATTTCCCCCTTTTTTATTATGACAAACAATGTGATTTGTAATTCGTAACAAAATGATGAAATATATATATATATATATATATATATATATATATATATATATATATGTGAGTACATATTCCCCCTTTCTTTTGCAATGTATTTCCCCTTTCTATCATAATATTGCAAGATAAAATAAATCAAATCGTAGCAAATATCTCTTCCCCCTTTTGGCATAAGCAAAAAGTGTCAAGTAGCCTTAAAGCCTACGGGAATAGTCATGGAACACCTATAATCAATTTTCCCTCTAATATAAGATCATGTAATGAATAGGAATGTGGAATAATAACTTGATGGAAACACTAACACATAGTTTGCATGTTCCAAAAAAAAATTGACATGGAATCCCCGTATTTTGTACAAACCGATAAGAATAGAATCTTATCATATAGAAAGCACCTATATTTCAACATCATCACAACTCAAAGCAAGAATCATATCAAAATATAGCATGTGAATCATAAGATGCAGAACAAGTAGTCAAAAAAAATATTAACATAGCGAGAATGTCATAGGTTTAAAACATGATTACATAGTTTGAAAACAAAGTGTTTTGAGAAAATCACTACGAAAGATATAAAAATAAATAAATAAAGATAGGATCTTCAATCGGCCACCGGTGGTGGAGGTGGATTAGGCGGGTAGATGGCGTAGAAATGAGCGAAGAAGGCCTCTTGAGATGTGTGCATATGTTGAAGTTGATGTTGGATGCCTTCAACCGCCATGGTGAGAGAATCGATACGCCCATTTAGGATGTTGAATTGATCTTCAGAGATGGATCGATGGGGAGGTGTTGCAGCTTGCGGTGCTCGAGCCCGTGTCCTCGGTCGAGGTTGGTCATCCCCACCACCTTGTTCAGCACCTTCACCGGCACCCCCTTGGTCACCCTCACCCACATCCGCCCCTTCACCAATCTCCAATTCCTCTTCAGCTTCCTCTTCGGTAAATGGCCAAGTCGTAGGCCCCGATGCATCATCGAAACCTTGAGTATTGCACACCCATTGGCCAACACCCTTGACAATTTTCATCCATTTGAGAGTGTTGATGTTGATAATATCGGTGTGTTTAGGTTTAAGAATAGGCTCATTGTCTAGAGGCACATTGAAGTGATTGAAAATTTTTGTGAATATCATGCCGTAGGGTAGGCCTAGAACCCGAGGAGAGGTATGAACATGGTGAAGATGTTGGAAGAAGATGTATGGAAAATCAAGTTTACGACCGACAAGAAGAGAATCAAGAATGAATAGGTCGAGATGATTCACTTCATCAAAATGACCACTGCGGGGTACAATTGTGTGAGCAATTGCACGATGAAGGACCTTGCATGGGATAGTCAAATGGTTGAGGTTCAAGGTCATAGTGGTAGTGAGGGGTCGGGCAGTGACACGACTACAAGCCTCTAGTTCATTGTATCCCTCAAACCTAACAGGATAATGAGTAACATATGCATAATGTTCACAACGTTGCAATCCTAGGAGGTTTCGAATGAGGGATCGTTGGATAGCAACTCGTGTTCCCTTAACTAAACTAGTAATTTCATCGGGATAAAAGGAAGCGTTTCGAAAAAATTCCCGAATTAATTTCGGGTAGGAGTTTTCAGAAATAGACATGACATTTTTCCATCCGATATCTTCAAAATAACGCTCAATTTGAAATGAGGGGGCTTGAAGGTAAAAATCGAAGAAATCGATAGACTTACCTATTAGAATTGGATGATCAGAGAAGCGGTCGGGCAATGGTGCACGTTCCTCAACATTCGATGAGCTGGCTTCACCTTTCTTCGATTTCTTCTTCGGAGGCATTTTGAATTTTCAAGTGAATTGATGGAACCAATAGAAATTTTTTGGAAAAATATAGGTAAAAACGAATGGAAATGAATGGAAAGAGTAGAAATCAATAGTGTAGTGATATAATGGGAAGTTTTGATGGAGTGAAATCGATTCAAAGGGAGAGAATTTGAAATTTTCGTGATTGACCCCAAAATTTAGGGTTTTGAGAAATTTTTGGAAGAAAATCAAGGATTTGAGGAAGATTATGATGGGGAAATACAAATTTGTGGAAGATTGGAAGTGAATTGATGGAAAAAGATGAATTTTGGAGAGAATGAGAAGAGGGATATGCGAAATTAGGGTTTGAGTATGAATTTTGGGGATGAAACTGATGTTTTAAAACCCTGAATCCGCATATCTTTCGGTCGACCGAAAGCTTTTGTCGGTTGACCGAAACTCTGCAGGTTTAAAAACAGGTAGCTACAGGAGGGTTCGGTCATGTGATGGTCGACCGAAACTTTACTTTCGGTCGTACAATGGGTCGACCGAAACAGGTTTTGGTTGAACAACTTGATCAACCGAAAATCACCTTTCGGACGACCGAAAGTTTTAGGTCGACCGAAACACTCAAAAATCAATTTTTTGCAAATATTACAATTAAAACACATATGTATTGTAGATTTAGCCACAAATATCATTTTCATCAATAATACTCAATCCTCTTCGTATATATGAAAATCTATCATGAGTTAGATGTTTAGTAAAAATATCGGCCAACTGTTTTTCGGTACTAACAAATTCCAAGTAAATGTCGCCTTTTTGCACATGATCTCTAAGAAAATTGTGTCGAATTTCAATATGCTTAGTGCGAGAGTGCAAGATGGGATTTTTTGACAAATTTATAGCACTAGTTTTATCACACATAATAGGAGTATTTTCAAAACTCAAGTGATAATCACTAAGAGTTTGTTTCATCCATAAAACTTGAGCACAACAACTAGCGGCCGAGATATATTCGGCCTCGGCCGTAGATAGGGCAACGGAATTTTGTTTCTTGCTAAAACATGACACAAGGGCAAAGCCTAGAAAGTGACAAGTTCCACTTGTGCTTTTTCTATCAATTGTGCATCCCGCCCAATCGGCATCCGAATAATTTATAAGATCAATATGAGTGCCTTTTGGATACCAAAGTCCCAAAGTTCTAGTGCCACATAAATATCTAAAAATACGTTTTAAGGCACTTAGATGAGATTCTTTAGGATTGGATTGAAATCTAGCACATAAGCATACACTAAACATAATATCGGGTCTACTTGCGGTTAAGTAAAGAAGGGATCCAATCATACCTCGATATTTTGTAATGTCAATGGAAGTTCCTTGCTCATCTTTGTCCAATTTGATTGAAGTAATCATGGGAGTATTCATTGGCTTCAAGTTTTCCATCTCAAACTTTTTGAGCATATCCACAATGTACTTGGTTTGACTAATGAATATCCATTCACTAGTTTGTTTGATTTGAAGCCTGAGGAAGAATTTTGACTCTCCCATCATGCTCATTTCAAATTCATTGCTCATACATTTTGAAAATTCTTCACAAAGAGACACATTAGTTGCACCAAAAATAATATCGTCAACATAGATTTGTACAACAATCATGTCTTCCTTTTTGGTTTTGATAAAAAGTGTAGTATCCGCATTTCCCATTTGAAAGTCATTTGAAATAAGAAATTTACTCAATCTTTCATACCAAGCTCTAGGAGCTTGTTTTAAACCATATAGAGCCTTTCTTAGTTTAAAAACATTATCCGGAAATTTATGATTTTTGAAACCGGGAGGTTGTTCAACATAGACTTCTTTTTGAATAAAACCATTTAAAAATGCACTTTTTACATCCATTTGATAAAGAGTAAAACCTTTATGACAAGCAAAGGCAAGAAGCATATGAATGGATTCTAGTCTAGCAACCGGTGCAAAAGTTTCTTCAAAGTCAATTCCTTCTTCTTGATTGTAACCTTGGGCCACTAATCTAGCCTTGTTACGCACAATTATACCGTTTTCATCCTTTTTGTTTCGAAAAACCCATTTTGTACCAATAACGGTTTGATCATTTGGTATATCAACTAAATCCCAAACATGATTTCTTTCAAATTGATTTAGTTCTTCTTGCATTGCAAGAATCCAAAACTCATCGAACTCGGCTTCTTTGAAATTCTTTGGTTCAATTTGAGAAATAAAGGCACAAGTATTTAAGAATCCTTTAGTAGAGTTTCTAGTACTTACCCCTTTCGAAGGATCACCAATTATGAGCTCTTTTGGGTGAGATGAAGCAAATCTCCATTCGATAGGAAGTGTTAGATCACTTGAGTGTTTGGAAGATGTTCCTTCTTCTTGTTGAGGAGTTGGTTCTTCCAAGTCTTTTTCTTCATTGTCTTTGGATATTTCATTACTTTGATCTTGAATATTCATTTCCTCAAAAGGAATTTCCAAACCTACATCAACACCTTTCTCTTGATTAAGAGAATTAGTTTCATCAAAAGTAACATGTATGGATTCTTCCACCACTAGAGTTCTTTTATTAAAAATTCTATACGCTTTGCTAGTGGATGAATAACCAAGAAAAATTCCAACATCGGATTTTGAATCAAATTTTCCCAAGTTTTCTTTTGTGTTAAGAACAAAGCATTTACAACCAAAAACCTTAAAATACCCGATATTGGGAATTAGATTTTTCCAAAGCTCATACGGAGTTTTAGTTTTTTTCCGACTTACTAAAACTCTATTTATTATGTAGCAAGCGGTGTTAACGGCTTCGGCCCAAAAATATTTTGGTAAGTTATTTTCATTTAGCATGGTTCGAGCCATTTCTTGCAATGTACGATTCTTCCTTTCTACTACACCATTTTGTTGAGGAGTTCTAGGAGCCGAGAAATTATGTTCATACCCATTTATCTTGCAAAATTCATCAAAATCCATGTTATCAAATTCTCCACCATGGTCACTTCTTATAGTTGTAATAAAATATCTCTTTTCATTTTGAACCTTTTTGCAAAAATGTTTAAATACATTTAAAGCTTCATTTTTCAAGTTTAAAAATAAGACCCAAGTAAATCTTGAGAAATCATCAACAATCACAAAAGCATAGTGTTTACCACCTAAGCTTGCGATTTTAAATGGTCCAAAAAGATACATGTGAAGAAGTTGTAATGGTTTTATGGTGGAAGAAAAATTTTTATTTTTTAAAGAACTTTTGGTTTGTTTTCCAAATTGACAAGCATCACAAATTTTGTCATTTTCAAATTTCAAACTTGGTAGGCCTTTGACAAAACAATTTTTGGATATTTTTGAAATAAGGTCCATACTAACATGACCTAATCTTCTATGCCATAACCAAGTGTCATCTTTAAAGCTTGACAAACATTTTAATTCTTTCTCAAATTCAATGTTGATGGTATAAACATCTTTACTTCGGCTTCCTATGAACAATACCTCTTTCGATGTAGCATCTTTGATAAGACATCTAGAAGAATCAAATTTAATATGATAACCTTTATAACATAATTGACTAATACTTAGCAAATTATTTTTGAGATTATCTACTAATAAAACATTTTCAATAGAGGGAGAAAGATGATTACCAATATTTCCAATGCCAATGATTTTTCCTTTGGCATTATCTCCAAAAGTGACATGACCTCCATCCTTTCTTTTGAATCTTGATAAGAGTGATTTATCTCCGGTCATGTGCTTTGAGCAACCACTATCCAAGAACCAATTGCTTTTTACTTTTGTTGATACCTACAAAACATGACTTAATTTTTGACTTCTTGGTACCCACATTATTTTGGGTCCTTGATAGTTAGTTCCTTGAACCATCTTATATCTTTCTTCAAAGTGAAGTTTCTTTTTCACTAAACAATTAAAAGTTACATGCCCACTTCTATTACAAAAGCTACAAGTAGTTGATGCTTTGACAAAAGTGTTTTGATGAAAGGAATAAGAAGTAGAAGCTTTAACAAAAATATTTTTGGTAGAGTTTTGTTTCAAAAATGGTTTGTATCAAATTCCTCCTTTATCAAAGACACATTGTTGTTTACCAAGCATTAGTTCAAATTTTTTCCTCTCTTGAGTGAATTTGTGAATAATGAGTGTTAAATCTAAATTTTTTTTATTTTAGGGAGAGGTTTTCTATTTTCAAAGCATTTTGATCAAGATACTTCTTTTCAATATCCTTTTGTATTTCAAAATTCTTTTCGGCTTCATTTTTCAACAAGATGTATTGATTTTTAAGAGTGGAATGTTTAAGAACAAGTTTTTCAAAAATTTCAATCATTTCTTCATATGAGGTAGATAATTCATCATAACAGGGAATGTCATTAGTATTTACCTCATCTTCAATGGCCATGAAGCACATGTTTGCAACTTCATCTTGACTTTCACTTTCATCTTGCTCATCATCATTATCATCCCAAGTAGCTTGTAGAGCTTTCTTTTTGAGGAATTTTCTCTTGTTGGGACATTCGGTTCTTTTGTGACCGGGTTTGTCACAATCATAGAAAATAATCTTTTTCTCTTCACCTTTGTCTTCTTTCTTTTGAAATCTACGGTTGTTGCGAAAGGCTTTAAACTTCTTGACTAGGAGAACAAGATCATCGAGTTCCTCATCGCTCTTGTTAGAGTTTGAGGCTTCTTCAACATTTGATGACTTTAAAGCAATTTGTCTCCTAGGAGGATCCTTCATTTCTTCCTCTTTTGCTTTTCTAGACTTTTCTTTTGTCTCAGCATGATTTAGCTCATATGTCATCAATGTTCCATAAAGCTCTTCCAAGGGATATGTGTTGACATCTTGGGTGTTTTCTATCAACATTCTCAATGAGCTCCAATCTTCCGAGAGAGACCTAAGCATTTTGCTAACAAGTTCACCATTAGAAAATTTTCGATCAAAGCCCTTAAGACCATTAACAATATCGGTAAATCTAGTAATCATGCTAGCAATGGGTTCATCTTGTTTCATGAAGAAATTTTCAAAATTTTTATACAAAAGATTTATTTTTGTTTCTTTAACTTTATTTGTGCCCATGTGTGTGACTTCTAAAGCATGCCAAATATCGTGTGCGGAATCACATGTGCTAATACGATTAAATTCATTAATACTAAGTGCACAATAGAGAAAATTTTTGGCTCTAGCATTTAAAGACAATTTTTTCTTATCATCCTCATCATATTCTTCCTTTGGTTTTGAAATAATTATATCCGGTTTTCCATCAACTTTAATAATCATAGTAAGTTCATGAGGACCGGATTCAATGACATCCCAAATATTATAATCAATGGATTGAATAAAAATCATCATTCTAGTTTTCCAATAATTATAATTAGTACCATCAAACAATGGAGGACGATTAGTAAAATGGCCTTCAATATTTTGGTTAGCCATAACTCAAGATAGTAAAATCTAAATGAAAGAGTTCCTGAACTCTGATACCAATTTTTATCCCAAGATAAACTAACCAAGAGGGGGGTGAATTGGTTTATAAAACTTTTTCGATAAATAATCTTAAACTTAAAAACCAATGAGTATAAGTATGAGCACTTAGTATTACAAGTAGTTAAACTATCAATGTAGTGTGTTATAAATGTATGAACTTAATTGATAAAGAAAGTATAGCACTTAGATATAGCGTTGCACAATATAAATTGATAGAAAAGAGTAAGTGCAATGCAAGTAAGTAAAAGGGATAAGAGATTGCAAACGCGATTTAGGGAGGTTCAATCAACCAATGTGATATACGTCCTTCGTTACCGAGCTCTCCGTCACGAGCAAGGCCAAATCCACTATATTGATAACTTACAACAAGGAGTATCGAATCCTTAGGTGACTTTACAACAAGGAGCACCTATCCTTTACAATCGAGTTTTCACAAGGCTCTCGAAACCACAAAATATAATGAATTGAATTTACAATTGAAATAACTCTCTTAACAAATGATATGATCAATACAAGTATCTTGAGAGTTTTAGGACAACACTTCAATAGATAGCAACTATTTAAAGCTCAAGTGTTTATGAAAACTTTGAAGAAGGATATGAGATAGTTTTTCTTGAATCAAAGTTTTTCAACCAATGATCTCTCTTTCCAAATAATACTTAGTTAAGTATGAAGAGAGATATACACTTCAATAAGTGTTTGGTGATATGAACTCAATCAAAGATCAATAGTGAAGTAAGAGTATTGAGTTTTCTACAGGATGGAATTCTTGATAAAGATATGAAATAGTTTTGAACAATCAAGAGATTCCTTGCAATAAATGAAATAGAATGTAAAACAAAGTAAGCTCAATGATTTTCTCAATAAATTTCTCTCTTAAATTCTCTTTTAAGTTGGTAGAAATGAATGCAAGAGAAGTGGCTATTTATAGATCAAGAAATTTGAGCTGTAGGAAGTTTCGGTCGACCGGTTCACACTTTCGGTCGACCGAAAGCTCAAAAACTAGCCGTTATACATTTGAGCCATTATACTTTCGGTTGAGCAAATATTTCGGTCGATCATGTGCATTTCGGTCGACCGAAAAAGGAAAAATTGAAATTTTTATTTTTATATCAAAAAAGTTTATTTTTCCAAAAACTATTTCATGTTATGATTTGAAAAATCATTTTTATGCAATTAATGATTTTTAGAAATATTGTTGAGCTTTATAAACTTGCTAAAAATTGATGAGTCGATACCTTTACAAATGAGTTGAAATTTTTCAACATGAATCTTCTAAAGCTTTAATCTTCGGTCTTCGACGATATTGTTCACTTCAAAACTCTTTTATGATTGCTTTGTACTTCAATGGATGACGATTTTGATCTCGGAGTATCCAAATGACACTTATATGATAAAACTCAAGAATTGAAACCATTAGTAATACATGAGATCTTGTTTGTTATAATCAAAACAATATATACGTGAATAGTCATAGGTCAATAGTCGAGACATCGACAGTATGACGGTGATCTACGTGCAAAACGGAGTAATTTCTATATTGGGGTCGAGTCGAGAAGAGGGACGGATCAAGCCGAATCAAGGGGTCGAAGTAATTTGGGTAGAAAGACCATTACGGCCGTAAAAGAGGACCTTCACGGCCGTAACCAATATATTCATGGCCGTAAATCTTACTATCACGGTCGTAATCATTCATCGAAGAAAAAGAAGAATTTCAATAGAACGAGGCTTACGGCCGTAAGCCTGGAAGTTACGGCCGTAACATTCAGAAAGGGAAACTTCACGACCGTAAGAAATTCGTCACGGCCGTAACTAATAAACACAGTTTGGATCAGAGAGGCCTTTACGACCGTAAAAGAATTATTCACGGCCGTAAATGAGTAGCGGCCAGATTTTCCGGATTTTCAATTATTTTATTTCCTTTTTGGTTTTTAGGTTATTTTCCTATTTTAGAACTTTAGTCTAATTAGAATTCTATTTTGAGTAAATTAGATGTTAGGTTATTTTGCTTATTTATATTCTTTACCATGATTGTAAACAGAGAGATAAGTTTGAGTTTATGAATAAAGTTTAGAAAGTTTTCTCCAATTGAAAGGTTGAGGAGTCCCTTTGGTGTTCTTCGAGAACAAATCCAACTTATCAAATATTGTGAAAATATTTGTGGCGTTGAACTTATCAAATATTCGCGAGAATATTTGTGGTGTTTCCAATTAGAATCTTATCAAGGAAATTGACAAGTCCTTGTGGTGTTTCAAAAACCTTGGATCTCGATTTCACATCGCCAATCTTCGCGTCGTGAATCTTGGGTCAAGGTTCAATCGTCAATTTTATCTTTCCAGTATTTTAATTCTTGTTTAATTTCGTGTTTAAATCTGATCTAGATCTTTCCTAGGTTTTAAATTTCGTTATTCAGCGTTGTTCGAAGAGATTCCCCGATTGGGATCTCATCACAACCTTCTTTGTTGGAATAGGTGGTAACACCACTTTGGATAAGACATCCATTGGTACAGTCCAACCACTACGATCCCCAAGTGGAAAAACAGTGCCTCTGTATGTGTCAACATACGACGACTTTGTGTAGTATGTAGAACAATAATCATAGGCACTGAAGTGTTTTGTACAAATAACAGGCAATGTATGAGCACATTGTATTTGATCTATTTGAAATTTGTGACAAGTGCATGTCCTTTCTTGTATATTCACCAAATTTGATCTACTTGTGCTTTTATCTTCATATACCACTGGAGTTGAAGGAATTGTCTTTTGGAAAAAAATGCAAGGAATTAATTGAATTCACAATGATACTTTTTTAGAATAAAGCATCATATTATGTTAGTTTTTATGTGCATGATGTAAGTGTATTAAACAATGTCATTTACCTTCATTTTTGTTGACTCCATTGTCTTTTCCCTCAATATTTTATCTTGTATAGCAGCAAGTATTGTGAATGTAGCCATTGCATTTTCTCGATTCTTGAAAAACCAGTTCTGCAATACATATCTCAAGCATTCCATCAAAGCTTCTACGGGCTTCTTCTTTACAGCATTTACTACTGCGTTCACTGACTCAACGATGTTTGAAGTCATGATTGAATATCTATTAGTCGTCATATATGCTCTTGACCACTTATCATATCCCGCTTTCTCCTGCAAAAAGATGATAAAGAAATATAAATGTTCATTATCTATTCTCAGAAGGTATCATGTTATGATACTAAATATCAGAGTCTAATACTTACCAAATATCCACATATTTTTTCATTTATTTTATCCATCTGAGACATTTGATACTCAAATTCTTCTTTTGTGTACGCCCTAACAGCTGCATTGAATGGTTGCGTTACATTCTTTGCATTTTTTCCATAAGTTGATTTCAAATTCTTCAACAAATGCACTGAACATGCACCATGCAACACTTTTAGATATATTTTCTCCACAGCTACTTCAATGCTTGGATGCATATCTGAAACAATATACAAACCTTCTCTCTCACCATATGATTCCTTAATCCTATTCATGAACCATTCCCAAGAATCATTATTTTCCGAGTGGAACAATTCCCAAGAATCATTATTTTCTGAGTCACCTATCTCAAAGCCAAGTATAAAAATATTGTTATTAGCATCTTGAGAGCATGCTTTGAATAAAGTACCACCATAAGGTCCCTTTAGGTGTGTTCCATCAACTACTATCACAGGCTTACAAAATTCCCAACCTTGTATGGATGCTCCCAATGCCATGAACAAATATTTGAATCTATTTCTTGAATCTGTCTCAATTCTTGTTTTAGATCCAGGATTTACTAATTCTAGCATATGTAGGTATGTTGGCAGCCTTTGATATGATTCTTAAGGATCTCCCATCAACAATTCATAAGCTCGTTCTCGAGCTCTCCAAGATTTGTGATGAGATCCCGGTCGGGGAATCTCGTCGAACACGCGGAATAACGACAATTAAAACCTAGGAAAGATCTAAATCAGAACTGAAACAAGACAAACAACGAAAATAAGGATAGAACGACGGTAAAACCTTGACTCGACAATCACGACGCAATTTATGGCGATGCGAATTGAAGAACCAAGATTGGTGAACGCCACAAGGACTTGTCAATTTCCTTGATAAGTTTCGAATTCGGAAACGCCACAAATATTCTTTCGAATTCGGAAACGCCACAAGGACTTGACACAATGCTTATGGCCGTGAAATTCCTTTAGTTTGCATGTTACGGCCGTAAGACTGGACATTACGGCCGTGAGACCTTTTCTGCTGAAATTCTGCATTTTCCTTCGATAGTTGATTACGGCCGTGACAATAGCTTTTACGGCCGTGATTATATGATTTACGGCCGTGAAGGATTTCCATTACGGCCGTAAGGCCCTTTCTGCATAAACAATTTCTTTTACTCAATTCGGCTTGATCCGTCCCTCTTCTCGGCTCGACCCCAACACGGAACTTACTCCGTTTTGCACGTAGATCACTATCATATTGCCGATGGCTCAACTTCGCCCTTCGATGCTTGGTCCGGATCACATCATACTCCCTCTCTTGAAAAGGATTCGACCTCGAATCCATTTTTGGTCGGCTTTTCAAGCTCCTCCTGCTTTCCTGGGCTCGATGATCATTTTTAAGCTTCGTGCAGTCCCTTAGACTCTTGGGCTGCTTATTCTGGCCAATAAATTTCTGCCCCGTCTTAAATCCATGGCTTGATTTATGTCCCTGCAAAATAGATTTTAAAGAACTGGGGAGGGAATTGTTAGCTCGGTTAAGTGCAAGGTGTGGATCCCCGTACACCAACCTATGTGAAAATAAACTCAATTTGGGGGTGGACTCTCTTTTCTTTTTGCACTCATTCTCTCCTTTTTCTGAGGTCGTGGCCTCAACTCTCTTGTTTTCAACTTTCACGCCCTCTCCTTTTTCTGAGGTCGTGGCCTCAACACTCTTATTTCTTTTTTCAAACTCACTTTTGATTTTCAATTGATCATTTTGAGCTTCTTTTGGAGATAACGGCACAAGTGTAAATTTCTTCCCACCCTTCACAAATGAATATTGATTCTTAAACCCATCATGCACTACCCTCCTGTCATGTTGCCAGGGTCGCCCCTACAATATATGACCAACATGCATAGGTACCACGTCACAGACCACCTCATCCTTATAACCCCCGATGGCAAAATCGACCCTAGCCTGCTTATTTACCTTAATTTCCCCTGACTCGGTCAGCCATTGCAATTTATAAGGGTTTGGATGTTTCATCAAGCTTAAGCCCAATTATTTAATCAACATTGTATTAACCGCATTAGTACAACTTCCCCCGTCAATCACCATACCACAAGCCTTTTTGCCCACCAAGCACCTAGTATGAAAAAGATTATCCCTTTGCTCACCAATTTCATCCACCCTAGCCCTAGCACTAAGGACACGCCGATTAACAAGTGATTCTTTTTCAGGATAGGTCAATCCTTCCTCATCACTACTACTAGCTCCAGCTTCCACTAACTTAGGCATTCCCTTAAATTCATCCTCGGAACTAATTTCACCATTATCAAGCAAGATCATTAGTTTCCTATTTGGACACTGGGATGCTATATGACCCATACCCAAGCACTTAAAACACTTAATATTTCTATCCCGAGTAGTTTGAGAATCAGAAATATTTTTACCTTTCGTTGTAGGCTCCTCCTTCCCTTTCGGGTTATGTTCAACGTTCGATTCCTGCTTAGGTTGTGATGTAAGATAGGATGGTGAGTGTCTTGCTGCCCCCTTTCGCCTTAGCTGCCTTTCCACCTTCATGGCCATATGCACCATATCCTCTAGCTCCACATAGTGTTGCAGCTCAATGACATTGGCAATATCTCTATTCAGCCCACTCAGAAACCTAGCCATCGTAGCTTCCCGATCCTCCGCCACATTAGCCCGAATCATTGCCACCTCCATATCCTTATGATAATCTTCTACACTACTCGACCCCTGAGTCAAACCCTGCAGCCTCTAATAAATATCCCTATAATAATGAGTCGGAACAAACCGCTTCCTCGTTATGGTTTTTAATTCACCCCAACTCTCCACCGGCTCCTCAAGGTTCCTCCTCCTACCCGTAACTAGTTGATCCCACCAAATATTTGCGTAGTCGGTGAATTCAATCACGACTAATTTCACCTTCTTCTTTTCCGAATAATTATTACAATCAAAAAGCCGTTCGACCTTTGTCTCCCAATCCAAGTACGCCTCCGGATCACTCCTACCCTGGAACGATGGTATTTTCACTTTAATTTTTCCAAGGTCGTCATCAACAACATCTCTACCCCCACGATGCCTCCTAGCATCACGACGCTCCCTATCATGCCTCCTTTCATTCCTATCTCCTCTATCCCTCCTTCGTATACTACCTAAAGATATACTGCCACTTTCACTGCCCATGTCTTCATTATCCACACCAACCTCACGTCTATTACCTCTCCTAACCCGAGAACCATCATGAGACTGATCCCGAGGTCTTTGTTCACGCTCTGCACCTCTATTCTCCATCTGTGCCATAAATCTCTCAAATTGTGCCCTCATTGCTGCAATATCACCATTACCCTGTTCATCCTTTCTATTCACACCCCTGAGCTGTTTCCTGTCTCCAACAGAAGATGAAGATGTGGAAACCTCTCTATCAGACATTTTTAAGACACGAACAAGGAAATTCAGAATATTTGGGAAATATTTGGAATTTTCGGAATTTTTTTTATATAATCTGCCAGAGAATTTGACTACGAGTATGGCAGAAAAAACGGAACTAAATTTGGACAAAAAACGAAGAAGAAAAACACTTTTGAATTTTTGGGACTGACTCTTATGGATCAAACAGAAAAAAATTATGACTGACACGAAGAACACGAAAAAATCAAGAAAATCAAGAAACGCAATAGTCTGAAATAGATCCAAGCTCTGATACCAGATGATGAGATCCCGGTCGGGGAATCTCGTCGAACATGCGAAATAACGACAATTAAAACCTAGGAAAGATCTAAATCAGAACTGATACAAGACAAACAACGAAAATAAGGATAGAACGACGGTAAAACCTTGACCCGACAATCACGACGCAATTTATGGCGATGCGGATTGAAGAACCAAGATTGGTGAACGCTACAAGGACTTGTCAATTTCCTTGATAAGTTTCGAATTCGGAAACGCCACAAATATTCTTGCGAATATTTGATAAGTTTGCTGGAAGAACGCCACAAAGATCGGATCTTTGATAAGTTCAAGAAAAAGGGAATAAACTCAACCTCTCAATTTTGGAGAATCCTCTCACAAATTTTATTAATCAACTCAAACTTGTCTGTTTACAATTAATTGAAAAAGCGTATAAATAAGCAAAATAACCTAGCATCTAATTTACTCAAAATAGAATTCTAATTAGACTAAAATTCTAAAATAGGAAAATAACCAAAAACTAAAAAAGGAAAATAAATAATTGAAAATTCCGGAAAATCTGGCGCTGCTTGTTTACGGCCGTGACGAAATCTCTTACGGCCGTAAAGTCCTTTCTGATTAAATTTATGTTATTCTTTACGGCCGTGACACAATGCTTACGGCCGTGAAATTTCTTCAGTTTGCATGTTACGGCCGTAAGACTGGACATTACGGCCGTGAGACCTTTTCTGCTAAAATTCTGCATTTTCCTTCGATAGTTGATTACGGCCATGACAATAGCTTTTACGGCCGTGATTATATGATTTACGGCCGTGAAGGATTTCCATTACGGCCGTAAGGCCCTTTCTGCATAAACAATTTCTTTTACTCGATTCGGCTTGATCCGTCCCTCTTCTCGGCTCGACCCCAACACGGAACTTACTCCGTTTTGCACGTAGATCACTATCATATTGTCGATGGCTCGACTTCGCCCTTCGATGCCTGGTCCGGATCACATCAATTTGTCATAGCTCATGGACACTCAATAGTCATTTAACATGTCGTTCATAATGTCATTTGGAGTATAGATTGTGTTGGTGGAGGTGCATTTGTGCTTAATGAAGAGGGCCACTGTTGAACTTGAAGCTTGCCGATGATCCCTCAATATGGTGTCTACTGTACATGTGTGATCATTCTTTATGTAACGTATCTTAAACATACTAGTTTTTACAACCTTTGAAGCCCTGAAAGCCCATTGACAGTTGTTGTCAATGCATTTCAACACATATTCCTTTGAGTCAGATCTCTTAACCTTGAATTGAAACATATTACGCATTGCATACTTTGCAATAGATATCTTCAACACTTCTTTATCTTGAAATAGCTGATTTTTTGTAATTGTGGCAACAACTGTTTCTAATACTATAATAGACTGTACCTCAGTATCCACTTCACTGTCCACTGATTTCTTTTGTTCTATGCACTCATACACTTCAGAAGCAATTTCTTCAATCGATTTTACACCTCTTGTTGTTGAATTATCACTTTCAACTAGTTGTAGTTGTAGCCTGTCATCATGTTGAATAGTGTCAGAGTGCTGAAGTTGGATGCATTAAGAAGTATCACATGTGATACTTTCTGAAACTAGGGTAGTATCAATTATCAGGGGGAAACTTCCAATGTCATTGTTTATTTTCTTCAGCTCCAAATAGAATGTAACTGAGTTGTTATTCACAAATTTTACCAACGGCATGCCTTTCTTGAGTTCATAATTCATTGTCAGTGTTACCTTTGTTGAATCCAAGTCCAATGCGGAGAATACAATATCTTGAATTCCATTGTATGTGCATCCAAGTGAAATCGATATCCCAACTACTTCATAATCTATGTACTCTTTGTCTTGTACCCATTTACCTCCATGATGTAAGATGACAAGAGTTATATCCATTCCTTCACAGAAAATATTACATGTTACAGCTTAACAAATCATATCAAATAAAAAGTTTCAGAATGTGATACTTATAATTTATTCATGCATTAAGCCAACAGTTGAGCAATTGTAAACAAAATCCGACCGTTCTTTATAATTAAATAATAAACATAAAATATATAAGCTTTACATGACAAAGTATCATAGTTTCATTCTGTGGAACAGGGTATGATACTTTAGAATATATCAACACTGGAAAATATCTCAAACACATCAACAATGTGACAACATATAATTCATCATGTTTTTTCTTGTGACAAAAACATGAATGAAAGTGTATGCAAAAATCAACTTAAGCCTGTAGTTCAACAATTATAATCAAATTCTGATTATTCATTATGAATAAGGAGAAAACATATATATGCTTTTCATGACAAAGTATCAGATTCTGATACTTCGAAACAGGGGAAAGATACTTTTAGAAAATATCATGGATAATCTCTCAAACATAACATCAAACACCTTACCTACAAATATGATACTTAATTGAAATATCAAACTTTGTTACTTTTAAAATTCAAATATTATCACAAACAATTAAAAACTCAAAAAACATAATTGAATTGTTGAATCTAGATATTAGTGAGGGTCAATGTTGGCTGAAATCAAAATCAAAAGCAATAAAAAAATAAGGAAGTTCGATTTTGAAATTAACGTGAAGTAATGTTTGCTGAGATTACATTTCTTCATGAAAACAATTGAATTGTTGAATCTCTACATGTGAACCACCATCCAATTGCTTTTGTGGTAATCGAAAGTTGATTGTCAAAGAGGAATTGAAGTTGAAGTCTCTGACTCTCTGTGGCTTTGAAGTCGATTTTTGATGATGAGGTTGAGTTCTCTGTGGCGAGAAAATACGGGAATTGGCGAGGAAGGGGTTACCATAGAGTATTTATCATTTTTTATAACTTTATTATAAGTAATATTCAAATTTTATGAAGTTTAAGTAAATTTCAGTTTTAACATCAGAAATAGGGTATTTTGTGGTCAGCCCTTCTCTTATACCTTCGATCAGGCTCGGTTTTGCTATAAGGCAAGTGAGGCCCAAGACTTGGATCCAATATTTTTGGGGGCCTCTTTTTTTTTTTTCCTCTCTCTCTCTCTCTCTGTAAAACCCATATTTTCTCTTTGGCCAATTAAACAAAGAAACTCAAAAATCAAGCTACAACTTTACATGAATACTACAACTTTTTGGGAGCCTAATTTATGACATTCGACTCAGGCATCGAAAATCACAAGACCGACACTGCCTTCAATTACTTTCTCCTTGATCCTTACCTGAATTCCACGATTAACGAGATATTAATCATGTCAAATCTTTTTATTTTTCTTTTTCATTTTTGTTTTTGTTTTTGTTTTTGTTTTTAATTTTACATCATTTTAAATTTGATAATGAAAAATGACTTGTTTGTCCTTCATTAAAATAGTCAATAGGTGATTTTTTGGTCAACTAACAAATTTTTGGATAGAATTAGATGGGAATGATGCTTTTAGCAATAAAAGGTAAACGTAGGGGTAAATTTGTCAAAAAATCAAACGTTAGGACGAATTCCACAAGAAATGTGAAAGGTAGGGATCAATTGTGTCAATTACCCTACTAAGATTCTTGCTTAGGATTGAGATTATTATTTCTTACACAAACTGTAAGAGTGTGTTTGATAAAAGATGGAAAAGGAAAATGAAAATATTTCAATCTTTATTTTCCCACCTCATGACAAAGAAAATATTTAGCATGAAATTGAGCAAAACATGCATTAGAAATTTATATCTAGAAAATATTTTTTATGAAAAATTTGTCAATCAAACAAGAAACATAGAAAAAAAAAATTTTGATTTGATATTTTTCATGAAAATTTTGACATATCAAATACACCCTAACATAATATACGCTTAGAAAATAAAAAGAACATAAAAAAGAAGGGTACCCCATGTCATAATATTCGAGTAAATGCTATTTGTGTCAAACTCCCCTTATATAAGTTAGCCTTGTCCTTTTCATTTAATTGGCCCAAAATTGCAATTCAATTGACAAACCCTAAACCCTAAGTTTTGGTACTTTCTTCACAAAATGCAATCGCCCCTCAAAAACCTAGCAGTGTCAAACTCCAAGGCAAGTACTTTTGTTTGTCACCATGTATGATTCATATATGTATGTTCATAATGAATCTACGTATGTGCAAAGGTATCATCTGTTTCTCTTTCGAAAATCCTACATTCCTGTACAAATCCCATTTATCTTTCTTATTTTTTTCTACCTCGCAGAAAAAGAAAACGAATAATACCCTTACAGTTTATGATTTTCTGCTCCACAAACACCAGTTTTCTCCTGAAGCAGCTTCACAAGTTGCGTCTGTTTTAACCCGTATAAAGAATCCGGAAAACCCCAATTCAACACTATTATTCCTCAAAGAGAGTGGTTTTTCAAAAAATCAATTGGAGAAAATTGTGAAAACTCTGCCTGGGTTGCTCGATGCAAATCTTGAGAAAACAATTAAGCCCAAAATCAAGATTTTCCAAGATTTCGGGTTCTCTGCTGATGAGACTGCTGAGATAATCTCAAATTATCCACGTTGTTTGTGCTGCAGTGCTAATAATAGGTTCATACCCACGTTATCCGTGTTGAAGAGCTTGTTGGGATCCAGTTCAGAGGTCGCTAAGGTTTTAAAGATTTCTGGGTGGTACTTGAATTTAGATTTGAAGAAGACCTTGGTGACCAATATTGAATTCTTAAGGAGTTGTGGTGTAGACAAAGAGCAAATCATAAAGAAAATGTATATTTTTCCAAGGCTCCTCTTGCATACCCCAATATATATGAAAAATTTTGTTATAAAGGTTGATGAGATGGGGATTTGCAGAAGTTCCAGATTGTTTATTAATGCTGTTCGGGTTGTTAGTTCGATGACTGATGAGAATTGGGAACTAAAGCTAAAGCATTTTAGCAATTTGGGGTTTTCGAAAGATGAGATTTTGAAAATGTTTAAAATGTCCCCTCATGTGTTTGCTGTATCACGGAGGAAGCTGAAGGAGGTAAAAGAGGTTCTGCTTGCAACAGGAAAGTATGATATTTCGTGTATTGTTAATAATCCGAGATCCTTTAATTGTAGTGTTGAAAAGAAGATTAAGCCCCGAATGCAAGTTTTAGGGATTTTGGATAGTAGGAACTTGATTAAAAAGTGGCCGAGACTTTCGACGATTACTAGGATGCCAGAGAGAGAGTTTTTGGAGAAATTTGTTCAGCCTCATTTAAATGAAGTGGGACAAGTATACATGGCAAATAGTGCACTCAACAGAGGAAGAGATCCAAAACTTCTATCATCTGCTTAAACAAGAAATGGGATTTAAGTCAATTGGTCGAAAGGTGAGAACGCTGAATCTCAGCTGGTAGTTGCAGGGTGGGACTTCGAATCCTACTTTTGATATGAATGTGGCTCCTTGGAAACGCAGTTAAACAGTAAGTTTTCAACCCTTCCTGCTCCACTGAAGCACGTCTCGCGATTTGCATCTTGTACAAATTCACATTCACAGGGCTGGGTTGTATGGATTCCTAATGTTGGAGTTTAACCTTTCTTAAGAAGTGGATACCTAATATTGATTATACTGATTTTTATAGTCTACTGGATAATGTCATCATCCTTCTCGAACACGCTTTGAATAAAAGATATCATAGTTGAGGGCATTGGTTATTGATTGCATTTTGCAACTGCACAAATAGAGAATTGGGATAGTGTTGATGCCTATGTTCCTAGCTTGGGATGGGTTTGCATTTCTGGTTTTCGAAAGATGGATCTACTCCACATTTTTCAATCTGCTGATCCTTCTGGAGTATGTTTAAAGTTAAGATAATATTCTTTATATAATGAAATTATTATTAACTTTTTATATACATTGTTTCATATAATTGTATGATGATGCAAAAAATACACGTATTTATCTTCCTGTTTTCTGACTTTGATTCATAGGAAGAACCTGACAATACTTTTCTAGAATTTTTGCTGGATTCTTTATAACTTGGAACTGCCCAAACAGGATGTTAATCGGATTGAACTAGTTGGTTTTAATTGGATTTAATTAGACAGACAGTACTCATTATTCAAAGCTTTATTATTTTTAAAACTTATTTTCAATCTCACATTTTACTAATTAAAAAAAAAAAGTCTATTTATAACCATACATCTATACTACTTTTAAAGGTTACTTAAAGGGAGAAACGTTTTTAAACTATTTTATCCTCACATCATTTTAATAATTTCATATACAACCTTGGTTTGAATTAATTTAAATTTTTTAATATTTTATTTCTTTTCATTTTCGTATTGTCAATGAAAATATTTTTCATACATTTGTAATCTAAACTCTTCACCTTCTCACTAAAAACCTTTTAAATAAAATCAATAACCCTAATAAAATTTATAGTTTCCAATACATCCTTCAATTAATATGAGAAAAGAAAAAATGTGTACTTCTTGAATTAATTTTTTTTACACGCATATAATAATTTATTTTTTAAAATATAAATTACTTCTAAAAGACCTTAAAAGAAGAAACTTATTTTATTATTTTACCTCAAACCTTTTAATAATATCATATATCTCGTTAATTTTTATTAATGCCGAATTTTTTTTAACATTTTATTTATTTTCGTATAGTCGATAAAAAATATTTTTCATATATTTACAATCTAAATTCTTCACTTTCCCACTAAAAATATTTTAAATAAAACAAACAACTCTCAAGTAATTTAAAGTTTGTAAATATCCTTCAACTAATATGAGAAAAAGAAAAAAATGGGTACACCTTCAATTTTTTTTTTTTTAACAAGAATTTAAAAAAAAAAAAATCATTTTTACATTCTACATTATTAAACATTTTATTCTCTATTAGTCGTATTCCAATTTTAAGTTTCTTTGTCAAATATTAATACGATGCTGGTTATATTCTAACTGCACCAATTAAAATAGACTGCTATAAAGATTTACTTCTTTGATCTGAAAGTCAATTTTAATTATGATGCGTATAAATTTGTTTTTTTGAAATATTAGTAGTATGAAAAATTAATTAACTTTTATTTTCCAATTAATTTAAATTCTTATTGCATTAACTTTTTATGTTGAAATTTCAAAGTGTAAATTTATTTAGAATATCATTTGTTTATGTTTTAAGTTGGTTTATATATATATATATATATTTTTATCTTATATTCGAATTTTAAAGTGAAATTTTAGTTTTTACAATTTATAAAAATGTCACAAGATATGCGCAACCATAAGTTAATATTCTTTAAATATGTATTGTATTTTGTTCATCTCAACTCCTTTTACTATATTTCTGAACCCATTTTATTATCATGTGTTTAATATGCTAAACAATGAAAAGAAATCAAGAGGGCATGTTGTTATTATTTTTGTTCCATCAAATCAATGAACACGTTTCATTAGGTTGTAGCAAAATTTAAGATGATGGTTTTTTGTAATTTTATCAATTTAAAAAAATGTGCATGCTACTTTGGGATTCACAGCACTATGAATCAATTTGTTGAGCAAGAAATTTGAAGGCATCGATTTCAAAACAATTTTTCTGATCAAACATTACTTTAATTAAATATGATATTTTTGCCTTGAATAATCATACCTTAGTAAGGAACATATATTAAATACATCTCAATTTTCCTCAGACATTTATTATCAAATATTGTTATGAGTTCTAACTTCACATGCATGATTAGCATTAATTTTACATCATATTACAATTGATTTTTTTCATCTTAATTCTAAAATCTGGATAAATTGTCAAATTATATTTATTATTCTTTTTTCACTGCAGCAATGGATTCATTATGAACTATATACACACATAGATGGAGAAATCCTCCCAACTCCAATTTCTTCGAATAAGGTAGCCTAAGTATACATTTCGGGAGATACAAAATTTAAAGAAGTCATCAACCAGTAATTAGAAGAAAGATGATGGTATTATTGATAAGATTATTGCATACTTTGAAATTTGAATAATGTTTAAGGTAAATTGAGTTCAATTTTTAGATTTTTTAAATCAACGCTTTGAATATTTTTTAAGTAAAATATATAAGAAAATTTGGACAATTTTAATTCAATTTAAAATATATATACTTGAATAAAAATATCATAATATCTTTATAATATCACATGCATCGCACGCGTTATCTACTAGTTTTCCAAAAATAAATGGAATTTTAGTTTATACATGCATGGTCTATGGATGACTTGCTATTCACCATAAAATTTAAAATAAGTTGCATATTTCAAAAGTACCTTCTACTTCTCTCCCTTTACAAATAACAATGAAATAAGTAGAATTTATTTTTAAATGATAATATATTTTCTTGTTTTAGTTATTTAAATAAGTGTATAAAATATATTATTAAACAAAAAGATGAAAAAACGAGAGTGAATTTTTTTTTTTTTTGGTGAAAACAAATATAAAAAGTATAAATAAACAAAGGGTATCTAAGTCTTTTTAACATTTAGAGTATGCTTGTTGTAGGAGAAATTGAGATTTTTTTTTGAATGTGTGTTTGGTATTTTGTTTAAAAAAGATTTTTTTTTTAATGGACCATACTATATGAATATGGTCGCTCATTATGAGGCCGGTCCCACCCACATTCATGTGAGGGGGTGGCACCCTCTATGATCAAATATCATTATTCTCTTTTAATGAATAGTGATTTTTAAGAGAATGAATGTTTGAGATTTGGTTGAAAAGTCAAATATTGTGGGCTTGACTGTTAATAGATGATTGAGTACTATAGATTTTTTTTTTTTTTTTTAAAAAAGAGAATCAAACAAGGGCTAGCTGTATGTTTGATATTATTTAAAAAGAGTTTTTTTTTTTTTTTTCAAATGAATATGATTTTTAGGAGAATGAATGGTTGAGATTTGGTTGAAAAATCAAATATTGTGAACTTGACTTTTAATGGATGGATGATATTGAGTACTGTAGAAAAAAGAATTTTTTTTAAAGAGAACCAAACAAAGACTAAATCAGTAAATTGAGAGCAAATTGTTACTTTTCTTTCAAAAAATTCAAGTGATGAAGCCTTGCTGTATCAACTTCCAAGCCTATAAAAACTTATGTAATTTCGATTTTCGATCATAACGGCTCTGCATATGTACAAAAGTCCCATCTTTTTCTCTTCCGAGAACCCTTCATTTTTGTAAAAATCGCATGTTTCTTTCTCATTTTCTTCACTCCATTTTTTTCTCTACCCCAACAAAAAGGCAAGTGAAAATGCTATTATAGCGTACGATTTTCTACTACGAAAACACCAATTCTTGTTGTTGAATAATCCCTAGTTTGTAGGGACAAGTTGTTAGTACTTTGAATGTTTCTTGTAATTATGTTCCACAATCTAGGAGACGTGCTAGTTGTGGCTGTTTTTGTTTTCTACTCACTGTAAGGCTATTTAAAGTCCTCTACTAAGAATAATGAAATGTGTCTTGCATTCTCCAAATTACTTGTTCCTGTTTTTGAGTTTTTGAGTTCAACAAATCTGGTATCAGCGCCACACAAAGGGGCCTGATTAAGAGTAAAGTGAGAGTAAAACTCTGTGAGAAAGGAAAAAGAGGTGAGTGTAAGATGGCAAGAGAAGGAAGCAATAGCAATTTTGCTCTACCTAGCATTCCTAAGTTTGATGGAGACTATGATCACTGGGCATGCTAATGGAGAATATCTTGGGATCAAAGAAGTATTGGGGTCTTTTCTAGACTGGCTACATAGAGCCTGCTGAAGGAGAAGCCATGACAGCTGCCCAAAGGAAAACGTTGGAAGAATTGAAGCTAAAGGACCTCAAGGTCAAAAACTATCTCTTCTAGTCCATCAATAAATCGATTCTAAAAACCATCATTCAGAAGGACACATCTAAACAATTTTGGGATTCAATGAAGCGCAAATATCAAGGGAATAAATGGGTGCAGTGAGCTCAACTCCAGATTCTTCGTAGAGAATTTGAGATCCTAGAGATGAAGAGTGGTGAATCAGTCACTGATTACTTCTCAAGGGTGGTGATGGTGGCCAATAACATGAGAAATTATGGAGAAGACATGCAAGACGTGAAAATTGTCAAGAAAACCCTGCATACCCTCACAGATAAGTTTAATTATATTGTTTGCTCAATAGAAGAGTCGAAAGATATCGACCACTTTTTTGTAGATGAGTTGCAAAGTCTCTCCTTGTCCATGAGATGAAGTTTCTAAAAAGCAATATTGATGAACAAGCTTTGAAAGTTACAAGTGTTGAGATGCTTGGAACAAACAGGGAGGAGGAGGGAATTGGAGGAAGAGGCCGAGGACGTGGGGGTTTTCAGAGGTAGAGGAAGAGGGCGAAGTAGAAAAAACTTAAACAAGGTCCTATTCATTCTCTCAGTTGTCCCATTTTGTTGTGTTGTATAGGTGATAGTCTTATCCTTAAAATCCAATTTTGTTCACAAAACTCATCAAATATGGTATTACAAACCAACTCATTATCAGTTTTCAAAACCTTTATTTTCTTGTTTGTTTGGTTTTCAATTAAGGTTTTCCAATCCTTAAAGTTTTGAAAAGTTTCAATTTTCGGTTTTAGTAAAAAGTCCAAACATTTCTTGAAAACTATTAATAATCAACAAGTAATATTTGAAACCAGAAAATGCTTGAGTGGATGTTTCACCCCATAGGTTAGTATGAAGATATTCAATAATGGAGGTTGATTTATGAATATCAGATTTAAAAGGTAGTTTTGTTTGTTTTCCTAAAATACATTTTTCACAGAAATCTTCATTGTCTAAATTGACATTTCCTAGAAACCCATCATTGCTTAGTGACTTAAGTGATTTATCTCCTATATGGCCAAGTCTTTGATGCCATATGGAAGAGTTTCTATTTTGAGAATGTAAGACAGATAGGCATTCTTCTTTCTGAGAAATAGCATGAATTTTGTAAAGACCATTTGTCCTTAAAACATTTATAATTTCAGAAGAATGCTTTTGAATTTTGCAAAACTCATTCTTAAAGCAAATCTCGGAATTATCAGAATCCAAGATGCCTAAAGAAATGAGGTTCTTGTCAACCTCAGGAACATACTTAGTTTGTTCCAATTTGAGAAATTTATCATTTTCAAGTTTTAAGACAATATCACCAACACCACGTATCTTATAGGGGAGATTGTTTCCCATGTAAACACTCCATTTGTCTACAGATTTGAGATTATTGAACAATTCTCTTTCTTGACACACGATATACGCACTCAATGAAAAATCTAAGATTGATGAGTGTCTTGAGTGTTCACCATGTAAATAGCACAATCATTATCATCACACTCATTAGAGAAATCAGGTTTATTATTCATAGGAAATTTTCCTTTTCTTTGGCTAGTATTGTTATAGGGGTTTTGATGTGGTTTGAATGGTCTTTTAGATCTAGCCATTAAAACTTCTCCTTGATTACTTACTTTAATTTCAGATTTCAATTCTAAGTCTCTATTTCTTAAGGCAGAAGTGATAATATCAAGGCTAAGTGTATCTCTACCATACTTAAGAGTATATTTCAGATCCTTATACTTATCACCTACAACATTAACAAAGCAATACACAATTGATCTTCAGATATCTTTCATCACATGTAACGCCTCGAGTTCTAAATATTCGGAACGCCACTACTTTCTTTCAAACTTATTTTCTAAATAACAATTTAGCGAAAAATAACTGGATATTTAAACTTCGCATGAACAATTATTAAAATCCTCCAATAAAATAAATTCAAGTTTTTCAACAGTTAGTAAAACTGAAAATTCAAATTAACTGGAAACTATAATGTTAAACTTTGAAATGAAACATTTATTTGTTTCCTTGCCACTTGTGTCCATCACTCGCCACCGCTTCCGAAGTCTGCAAAATTGTTAGTAACGGGGTGAGTATTTCTTTGAAATACTCAGTAAACTCATAGCAAAATAATTCACTTATTCTATAAATTGTACATAAATATGTAATCATGCTAAACATATCTTTTACATAACATTATAACATATAACACATAAGTACGAAAAAGTAGCCTCGTCTTGTTTTCTTTCAACATGCAAATATGCATGGACGTTATAGCGCTTATAACATTTCTTCTTTTTCTTTGTTCAATTTCATGAACATAACTTCTTCATACGCCATTTTCGGGAGAGTCTTGACCCATCTTACCCCTCATGGCCAATTACATGATCATAACATCACTTTTTTCATAACATCAAATATGATTTACATAATTTCAAATTCACATGCAAATCATAGTTAAATAAATTATTAGGTATGAGTCTACCTTAAATGCTAATGAGTTTGAGTCAAGCAGGGAAACTTCAAATCTCTAACTTTGCGTTCGCGTCGTGTAGCCAAAGAAAATAATTTTGAATTAGTAATTTTTGGAAATCGAGTATTTAAAAATAAAAATAAAGGTATGGGGACTAAATTAAAATTTCCAGAAAACAAAGGGGTTGACTTAAGTATTTATTTTTGAAACTGAAGGACTTAAATAATAACTTTCGAAATCTTGAGGCTGAAATAAACATTTAAAAGTCAACAAGATCTGAAATAATTAACGTTGAGAACCTGGGGACTAAAGGGCAATTTACACAAAATAAAGTTTTAAAAATAAAATTTCACTCCTCTCTCTCTCTCTCTCCTCATTCGCGTTATACCGAGAGAGAGAGAGAGAGAGAGAAGGTGGGGATGGACGATAATCGCCCATCTCCGATCCAGCGACGGGGCTTGCAGTCGGTGGCGATGCCACAGGCGGACACGGGGGAAGAAGTGCGGTTTGGGGTGTGGATGTGGGAGTGGGAGTGGGAAAATCGCATGATTTGGATGATTGTGGCATAAAAATCGAGGTGAAGACCGAGTTTGGGGATCACGATTTTCGGCGACAAAGGTGAGTGTTGTCTTCCTTTGACTTATTTTCTTGGTTCTTGTGGTGATTTGGGTATGGATTTGTCTGGGTTTGGAGGTTTGGGAGACGGTAATGGAGATGGGCAATGATGTGGCGGTTGTGGTGCACCGCGTGTGGTGGTTCGGCCATGGCAGTGGTCAGGGGAGGTGTTTCAACTGTCGAGTTTGGCTTCCATTTTGTGGTGTGAAAGTTGATTCTGAGTTTCTTCCATTTTGAATTAGTATGGTAGATTGAGGATGATTTTTTTGGTCGATGATGTTGGTGGCATGTGGGAAATATGAATTCGATGCTTCAGGTTTCAGCAAGGGCGATGCTGTTCGTGTGAATTTTGGAGTTGGCAGTGTGTGAGCTCGAGCTGGAAATTTGTGTGAATTGAGGAATGTTTGTGATTGTGTCAAAGAAATCCTTACCTAAATTCTGCAGGTGATCGTGGGGGAGGAAAAATGTGGGTGAAGAATGTGATTTATAAGCGATTCTTGGAAGCAGAAAGATTTGTAACTCTTGGGTGATGATGGCTAGTTAATCAGCTATTGAATGACAAAAATTGGACGGTTTAGAATCTGAAGAAATGCATTTGGCTGGGTGTTATTTTGAGGTTAACAGCAATAATAACAATTTTAAAATAAATTATCTGATTATTGGATAAAAAAAATAATGATTTGGATTCAACATGAAATAATAATTTTTGGACAAATTTAAAATCGCAAATCGGATTTAAAGATTTTAAAATTTTATATTTCTTTCTTAAAATCTTAAAATAATTTAATTGGCTAGACGAACACATTTTTATAAAATATTGGGTGAAATCGTAGCGACAAGTTTTAATAAATTTTGATAATAAATTCTTGGTCGCTACATCACAATTATACAAGTCTTGAGTAAGTTTATTAAATCTATCAAGATTAGACTCAAGATCTCGAGATTATTCAAACCTAAAGGCAAAAATTGTTTCAATAGAAAAACACTTATTAGGAATGGATTTAGATATATATAAATCTTCCAATTTTTTCCATAATTGAACAGTCTTTTTGTTTCACCTACTTTCCTAAGGAAAAAATCATAGAGATGAAGAAAAATAGTACTCCATGCTTGTTCATCTAGTTCTTGCCTCCTAAAAGCACTAAATTCAGTATGCCAACTTTCAGTAATAGCTTAGGCACATTTTTGTTGAAGTAAAAGGGCCCAAAATTTTTGTCTTCATAGACTAAAGTCACATTTTCTTCCATACCTCTATGTTAAATTTAGTATGGGACATTTTGAAATATAGAAATACCCAATTTCACAAAACATGCCACCAAATTTGAAATCACAAATCCTAACCTATATATCAAGATATTAAGCAACAAGATCAAGTATAGGAGTGGACAAAATAACCGAACAAGATCAGACCAAATCAGAACCAAACCAAACCAAGCGGTTTGGTTCGGTTCTATGTAAAAAAAAAAAAAAAATTGTTTGGTTCTTAGAATCAAGAACCATTTGGTTTCGGTTCTGGTTCCGATTCTCTTTCCGAAACCAGAACCAAGAACCAAAATCAATTTATATATATATATATATATATATATATTTACAAATTAGTGGATATTCATCTCACAAAAAAATTCAAATCTGAAATTATAAATGTGAAATGTACAAAAATGTTATTTACCATACACTTTATCTCATTTCCTATTAGACAAAGATTTTAAATCATAAATCTAAATTCTAATTCTAATTCTAATTTATTTTACTTCTTTTCAATTATAGACACGCATTTACACTGTTTTACTTGCACTTCTATAACACAACAATCGTTGCACTCCTTATTCACCGTCGACGGCATTGATGTTTATTTTTTAAAATTTATATATATATAAACCTCGGTCCAATTCGTCAATTCTCAAAAGTTAACCCAAACTCAAATTGCAAATTACATCCCTAACTCACACGGTACCACAGTAGAATGAGACTTAGAACTTCATCGTAACCTGTAACTATAAGTCTAAACGGCATTTATGTTCGATTCTCTAAATTTCAACGGGTCGGCGAGCTTCCTTCAGACGAGTTTCTTATTCTTTTACTCGGAATAACATGTTACTTTTTCTAAATTTTTGTTTTGTTAACTAAAAATTTAATTTTCTATTTAGTAATGATGTAGATGAATTCTAATGAAGAAGCGGATATAAACATATTTTAATTTGAATTTATTATTTAAAAATTCAAGTAATGGTCCTAGAACAAACCAGACCAAACCAGAACCGAGCGGTTTGGTTCCGATTTGGTTCCATATCTTTAAAAAAATCAATTGATTTCATTAGTAAAAAATCATCGGTTTATGATTTGGTTTGATTTTTTTGGAACTAGAACCAAACCGAACAACGTCCACCCCTAATCAAGTATATAATAACAAAAAAAAAAAAAAAAAAAATCAAGTATATAACAATTAGGGATCAAGTATATAACAATTAGGGATGGCAAAATGGCTCGTAGGCTTGAGCAGCTTGGGCTCGACTAGGAAAAAGCTCGGACTTAGTTGGAGATTTCTTCTGAGAGTCTTGGTGTTAATTGTTTTTTTTTTTTTTTTTTTATCATAAATCTTGGAGTTAATTGTAACTACTATGAACATTGCTTTGCACCTAGTGGAATTTGAGCATAAATTCAATTTAATGGATTGCTCAATGGAGGATTAAGTGATTCTTTGAATCACTAAACCTTTAGGCAGGGACGGAGTCAGGAATTAATATCAGTGTGGGCAAAAACAATTTCAAGGCAGGAGGGGGCTGAAGGAGGTTCGAGGACAATGCCCCCGAAAACTTTTTCCCTGGAAAAAAATTAAAATAAAGAGAAGTTTAATTTCATAAATGAAAAATAAACAAAATTTAACTTACAAATAACATATAAAACTTCAATTTCTCAAAAGCTAAGTATCAAGAAATTAACTTCATAAACCACAAATCTCAAATTAAATCAATCGACGTCAAATAATTTTGAAATCTTTTTGCGCCAAATTATTTGAACTGAGAAATAGACTGGCCCAAAAGTGTTAACTCAATTTTTTTTCAGTGGGGTCCAAGGACCCCACTGGTCTTTAAGTAAATCCGTCCCAGCCTCCAGGACCTTCGTGTCGAAAAATCTTGTGTTCGTGATGTTTTACTTTTTGATTTTATTTCGTTAATGTTCATTTATCGATCCTACAATATTGTTCCATATAGAATGGCGGAACAAAGGATATACGATCATATTTAAAAACATTTATCTCCCTACTTTCAAAATATATAACTTGCTTATCTCAATCTTTGAGCAAATAAAATATTATTTAGTTAAAACTTACTTGCATTAAATATTTCTAAAGTTTATGTTATCGGTCATTTAAGTACTTTGTTACGGTAATTATCACTCAAATTTCTAGTAGTTTACATCAATAGCAACTCTATTAAAAAATTAACATCAAAGCCTATATATTACCAAATGACGTTATTTTAAAACTTAGATTGGAATTCGAACCACATATTCTATGCTTTAATTGGGCTAATAGAAACAGTCGCGCGTGGTACAGAGGTATACAACGGGCGTCAAATCAATTTGCTAGTTGGGCTCTTCACTACCGAGCTCCACTCGGAAAAGGATGATAGTGTCACCGTCTAGCTAGCACTTAGAACTAAGTGAGTCTATATAACAACCAAAACTGAAAGTATTATATCTAAAATTAAATTTTGACTCCTCTATGATAGATTGGGTATGACCATATTAAGGTTGAAGTCGTATTATATCTAAAATTAAATTTTGACTCCTCTATGATAGATTGGGTATGACCATATTAAGGTTGAAGTCGTGTTTCGAGAATGCCATGGGATTATTTTTTGGAAAATGATATTTTAGACAACATAGTTGAACAACATTGTGGACAAAATGGTGGACCCCACCCAATATGAGGGTATTGTCCACCATATTGATCATTATTATTGTCCAAGTAGCATTGTCCATTTTTTCCAAAAATCATGGGCTAAAGATTGCCACCATTGAAGTTGACGAACTCCAACTAGTATAAGAAGTGAGATCTTGACACTTATCATTGAATGGTCATGATTTCCGAAATAGTAGTGTTCTTAGTAAGCCTGTGTTCGGTCTCATTAAAACCCAAATTAAATTACAATTTAAATTACACAATTTTTCAAATTATTTTTTAAATACATACATTTTCTCTCTCCGATTTTTAATCACAAATTTTACCTCGAAAACAACAATTTTTTTTTTTCTATTTCTTCATTATACCGCCGCAAAATAGTGGCTACCGTGTTGGGAAACTCAACGAGAATGTCTAATCACAAAAATCAATTTCTTGTGATCTCATCCTGTTGTAGGAATTCTTCTATTTTATGTATTTAACTTACGAAAAAGTATTTTTGTGCAAATAATAGTTTTGAGAGGATTATCCGTATAGCGTTATTTGCAATAACCTCTATCAACTTCAATATTGATTCCACCAAAGCTTCAAATCTTCAAACTTTTCTTGGTGTTATCTAATAGCAGTTATGTAAGTGTGTGGTCATCTTTCTCTAGATCTAGGTTACACTAAGATTTGATGATGTGATCCGGAAAAGGCGTCAAAAATGAGAAATCAAGATACGAGCAATTCAACAATATTCTACATGGAAAAATGAACAAGTTTCATGTTGGGCTCAAGTCGAGATTCAAATCAGATCAATTAATGTCAAAGGATCAGAAAATAAGGCAGAAGAAGGATCACGGCCGTAACCCTCCTTTCACGGCCGTAAAATGCTATTGGCGGATTTTGGACAGAAAGGCCTTCACGGCCGTAACATATCTTCTTACGGCCGTAAAATGAAATAGAAGACTTACGGCCGTAATGAATGTCTCACGGCCGTAACCCAAGATTTTGTAACTTATATGTTTTGTTCAGAGGATTGATTACGGCCGTAAATGGGATTGTCACGGCCGTAACAAATGTTTTTAATTTTTAGTCCGTAGCTTGCTTACGGCCGTAAACTCATAAGTCACGGCCGTAACATAGGATCCGCAGTTTTGAATTAATTAGTCTGTTAGGGTTTTGTTTATTTTGGTAATTTTGGTATTTTAGTTATTTTAGGTAGTTTAGCCTAATTAGAATTCTATTCAGAGTCAGTAAGCGATTAGGTTTTATTTTGCCTATTTATATGCTTTTCTATTCAATGTAAAAGGAGAATATTTTTTATGAATGAAAATTATATTGAGTGTTTTCTCATAATTGTTCTGGAATTGAACAAACTTCGAACTTATCAAATATTGTGGGATATTTGTGGTGTTCAACAAATCGAACTTATCAAAGGCGTGGGCATCCTTTGTGGCGTTCAAACCATTACGGTTCTTGTTTCCGCATCGTAACGGGTCTTGGGTTTAATATACGCATGGTTCTTGCGTCGTGAGGTCGGGGTTGTAGTGTTATCGTCCTTCCAACCTGGATTCGGAACTTTCCAAGCGTTATTCCGCGAGCTACGACGAGGACCCCCCCTCCCGGGTTCACATCATATGGTATCAGAGCTAGACTCTGGATTCAGGTTCTTGTGTTTTTTCTATCCAGTTTGATTTTTATGTTTATCATCGAGTCCCATAAAAATCATCCATATCCTATTTTTGTTATTTGAGTCTTTGTTTTCAATTTTTCATGTTCTTCTTGCCAGTAAATTTTTTTCCAGTTTGATCCATAAGAGTCGTCCTAAAAAAATCAAAAGTGTTTTTCTTATTCGATTGTTTTCCAAATCCTGTCCCGTTTGTTTTGTTGCGTTCGTGTCTAATTTTCGAATTTTATTAAAAAAAAAATTATATATTTTTTTATTTTTATTAATTCCGAAAATTAATCATAATTCACAAAAAAAAAAGTCACTCCAAAATTCAAGAACCACTTTCTTGAATTTCCTTAAATAATTGATATTCCTTGCCTTCCAAGTCAAAATTAAAATTCATTATTAGTCCTTGTGTCAAACTATTATTCCATTCCATTCCACAATGTCCAAATTTCACGAAATTTCATCATCTAGGAAAGATCACCATCAATCTTCTCTGCTTGTCATGATGGAGAAACGGTTTGAGGAGTTATTTGCAAAATTGGAAGCGAATTTTGATGCGAAATTAGATGCGAAGTTTGGGAAGGTTAAGAACTCAGTAGATACGCATAGTGCAGAACTTGCTCAACGGCGTGAAAGGGAATATAGGCGTAACCATAAACCTAGGGTTGGGATTGGAGTTGATTGGGATGAAGAGATTAATGCGAGGGCGCTTTGGAAGAGTCGAACAGAAATTTTTGAGGAAAGGATGAGGTATGAACGGAAGGTTAGAAAAGAAGCTAAGTTAAGAAAGAGGGAGAGTGAAAGGGAGGATGAAGCAAAATTACAACAGGGTGAAAGTGAGATTGGAGGGGATTTAAAATTGGAGTCTCAGGATATGGATGTTGGAAAGAAGGAGGGAGACTTGAAACATGAATTAGAAGTAGTTGAAGAAACCCCGAATTTTGTTGTAGGAGATGAAAAGGTGGAGTTAGGTGATCAAACTCCAATAATTGATGAGGAAAAATTGGAAGTTGGGTATGAAGAATTAGAAGAGGTGGTAGAGTCCAAAAATTTGGAAGAGGAGGTTAGGCGTGAGAATGTGGAGTTAGAAGAATTGGTTGAGTTTGGGAGCAAAAAGATAGAAGAGGTTGAGCAAGAAATTGCAAAGAAGGAAGGAGGTGAAGAGCGGAATTTTGTTGTTGGGAAAAATGAATCGGAAATAATTCATCATGAATACAAGGATCCATACCTTGTGCATGGAGACGCTAACATTTCCCTCCCCATTTTTGTTAAATCTTTCTTGCAGGTTTATTGTGCATGGAAGTTTGATTTGCATCAACCTTGGTCAATTCCCCTCGTGTTTCAATACCTTAACGTCTACAAATTGGAGGAGCATCATTTATTGAATGCATGTCAGGGAATCGACAATTTCCCGTTTGATCCAGGAGGTACAGTTTGATTTTTCAAGAACAACACCATGATTCGGGACGAATCATCCTAAAGAAGGAGGGAATGGTACGAATCAGGGTGGGCTTGACGGGAAAATCTATAATTCAAGCCAAAACAAGAAGTCAAGCAGGTTCGGAGAACATCAGATCAAACAATGCTTAGAAGGTTCGAGGCTAAAGCAAGTGAGCAAGCCAAGAACAATTTTATGATTCGGGACGAATCATCTTAAAGGAAGAGGGGATGATGTGATCCGGAAAAGAAGCTAACAATGTTATGATTCGGGACGAATCATCTTAAAGGAAGAGGGGATGATGTGATCCGGAAAAGGCGTCAAAAATGAGAAATCAAGATACGAGCAATTCAACAATATTCTACATGGAAAAATGAACAAGTTTCATGTTGGGCTCAAGTCGAGATTCAAATCAGATCAATTAATGTCAAAGGATCAGAAAATAAGGCAGAAGAAGGATCACGGCCGTAACCCTTCTTTCACGGCCATAAAATGCTATTGGCGGATTTTGGACAGAAAGGCCTTCACGGCCGTAACATATCTTCTTACGGCCGTAAAATGAAATAGAAGACTTACGGCCGTAATAAATGTCTCACGGCCGTAACCCAAGATTTTGTAACTTATATGTTTTGTTCAGAGGATTGATTACGGCCGTAAATGGGATTGTCACGGCCGTAACAAATGTTTTTAATTTTTAGTCCGTAGCTTGCTTACGGCCGTAAACTCATAAGTCACGGCCGTAACATAGGATCCGCAGTTTTGAATTAATTAGTCTGTTAGGGTTTTGTTTATTTTGGTAATTTTGGTATTTTAGTTATTTTAGGTAGTTTAGCCTAATTAGAATTCTATTCAGAGTCAGTAAGCGATTAGGTTTTATTTTGCCTATTTATATGCTTTTCTATTCAATGTAAAAGGAGAATATTTTTTATGAATGAAAATTATATTGAGTGTTTTCTCATAATTGTTCTGGAATTGAACAAACTTCGAACTTATCAAATATTGTGGGATATTTGTGGTGTTCAACAAATCGAACTTATCAAAGGCGTGGGCATCCTTTGTGGCGTTCAAACCATTACGGTTCTTGTTTCCGCATCGTAACGGGTCTTGGGTTTAATATACCCATGGTTCTTGCGTCGTGAGGTCGGGGTTGTAGTGTTATCGTCCTTCCAACCTGGATTCGGAACTTTCCAAGCGTTATTCCGCGAGCTACGATGAGGACCCCCCTCCCGGGTTCACATCATTTGACTTTTCAATGAATAGAGAAAATACACACTATACACTTTAGTGTATTGTGTGCACCGAGCTGAGTTGGATTTGGTCAAAAAAAGTCAACAAACGAACAAATCAATTTTGGAGTCAGCTTTCCTTTGACTGCAGTCAACAAACTGAGGTGATTAAAGCAGCCACGGAAGAGTTGCCAATGAGCTGAGACAAAAATCGATTTGAACTAATCTTTATGACTCGACCTGAAAAATATAGACGAGGTGATTTCAAAAGGCGAACTGGTTTCAAATGATCGAGGTGAAATTACTGAGGTGATCAAATATACTCGAACCGATGTGGAAATCGAAGGCTCTATGAAGTAGTCTAATCAGCGGAATTATGTGTGAGTAATTATTATCACTTGTAATTTGTCAGTGTATTCATTTGATATTAGTCAGTCAGAGATGTCAATCACTGTTGTCAATCACGTCCCAACGACAAGATGTATTGTAATAATTGTCTATCCACCTCCTATGTTACTATAAATAGGAAGAGTAAATGCTCATTTATGAGCAATTAATACAAGAAATTCTCTGAACTTTAGTCATTTGAATATTAAATCCCGACATGTTCGTCAGATCAGCATCGAACTGAACACAAAATTACTTCATCATAGATTCCGTTCACTCTTGATCAAATAACTCATTTGCATGAATTATTTTCTCAGTGTCATCTACTCCTACTTATTAAGGAAGGATCTGTGTACTTAATAAAAATTCCAATATCAAATTATTCCAACAAGAAAAGTCAAAATCATATTATACATTTTTGTTCACTAGCTTTGTGCCAAAAAGTGACATCAACAAATTGACGCTAGAAGGAGGGCCACTATCCTTGTGCCCAACAGCCACATATCTACTTCACATTTACAATGATTGTCAAAGAACCGAATATTCAGATCAGACCAGGAGTGCAGTAGGAGAGAGCACACCTTGGCCCCTTAATTACAGACATTCGAGTCAAAGAAGGCAACCAGAAGAGAGTGTGTTCAATAGACTTGGAGCGCATTTAGAAAGGCGGAACAAATATGGAGGTGAAAGTGAGGCTATGAAAGCAAAAGGAAATGGGACAGGTCTCCAACTAAAAGAGAATACCCAAAAAACCATTCGACAAGCAGTTCGACTTTTCATATGAATAAACCACCGCTCCCTCCGTCGAGTAAACTGGACCAAATAGAAGTTGAACAACTTAAGAAGAGAATGTCCAAACTGGAGGCAAAGAAAGAAGGCCTTGGTTCCTCTGAACCAACCACTTAAAGAACATCGCCATTTACAGAGATTATTCTAGCACAACCTCTACCAAGAAAGATGAAAATGCCTCATGTCGCTGGACATAATGGCGAGACTGATCCTGTGTCACATTTGGATTAATACATGTAGTGGATGGAGCTTCAAGGAGCGAGTGATGCGATTATGTGTAGGGTGTTTCCCTTAACCCTCAAAGACCGAGCTCAACGATGGTTTCGAAATATAACTCAACATTCGATATCTAGTTGGGCTCAGTTGAACGCCCAATTTCTAAAGCAATTTATGGGGTCTAAGATCCCAAAGGAGTGTCTGGTCACTATCAGGCAGGAGAAGTCAAAGTCGCTAAAAAATTATCTTAGCTAGTTCAACAGGTAGATTATGGGAATGAAGATCTTTGATGATGCTCTATTAATGACAGTTTTTTATGGTCTATAGGTGTAGAATCGCTTTTGGTGGTCAGTACACGAAGACAGATGTAACACCCCAAGTTTAAAATCTAAAACCTAGGCGTGTTAACTTCCATTCACATTAAATGCGGAAATAATCGTTTAAACATTTAAACTTTTCATTTCCTATTATAAAATTTTACAAAAATTTCGGCAGAGTCTCCTCTATAACTTGGACATAGCCAACCTGTAGAGGGACATCATACCTACAATACAAATGCAATTATCAACTCATTAAACATCCAACATTCAACATCCAACCACAATATCCAAAATTTAACTTCAACATCAATTCCCAAACTCCTCAACATAAATAATTTAAACCATAAGTTCCATTTAACTAAATGGAGGATTGATAAACTACTAAAGAGATAATGACTTATCAAAAACTAAATCCAATAAACAATTAAAAGAATGAACTAATAAAAATAACTAAAACATTTATGAAGTTCCACTTCAAACCCTATTTAAAATGATAAATCAGGGTACTGTCTGAGTCAGCCGCCAAGTGCTCTCCTCAGATCACCTAACTTTCATCACCTGAAATGTTGGGGAGGGATTGGGGTGAGCTAAAGCTCAGTAAGTAAACTTTATGCGCATGATGCATGTTCATTACATGAAATTCCTTAGACCATTTAAAGTAATTATCCCCATTTACTTTACCTTTCAAGACTTCATACTTTCCAACTTTCACTTTAACATTTTCGAAACTTTAACTTCATTTCTATCGAGAGGGCAATTAGTGTATCTTCTAACCAATCACAATGCAATGGGTAATTTCCCTTATTTAAAACCAGGTTATCAATTTTTCACTGCATAGCGGTTTAAATTTTGCCACCGCCAAGCGGTTTAGAAATCATCACCGCAAAGCGGTTTAATATTTGCCACCGTCAAGCGGTTTAGCAATCGTCACCGCAAAGCGGTTTAATATTTGCCACTACAAATCGGTTTAGCAATCGTCACCGCAAAGCGGTTTAATATTTGTCACCGCCAGGCGGTTTTGCAATCGTCACCGCAAAGCGGTTTAATATTTGTCACCGCCAAGCGGTTTTGCAATCGTCACCGCAAAGCGGTTTAATATTTGCCACCGCCAAGCGTTTTAGCAATCATCACTGCAAAACGGTTTAATATTCACCACCGCAACAGCAGTTTAATTCGGGTACGCCGGTCTCCCGCGCCCCATTTCCCACTCACAGAAATACACCCATTCTTTCTTAAAACTTGGGGTACATGCTGATAGCTTTTATATTAACGTTTATTTGATGCACTTATATCCTTGAATAAGCAATAATGTAATTCTATCTAAGTATTATTAATGCATTTTATGTTTTATATTGCATAGGATCATAAAAGAAGAAAAAAAAAGAAAAAAGATGAAAGTGTCGTGAAGCAAGTTGAAAATAAGCAGAAACCACTTTACGGCCGTAAATCTTCAAGTCAAAAATTTCCTTATTTCAATTCTTTCCATAATTTTGGATTTCTTGCTCCCAAAGCTAGGGCACGAAATTGAGGCTATAAAAAGGGGTTCTCATGACAGAAAAAAAGTGTGAAAAATGCGGCTTGCTTGAAGAATTGGAAGGAAATTAAGCAACTTAAGAAGATGAATGAGATGCAAAATTCTGGGCTTTTCCTCATGACTATGCTTGGCTAAGCTTCCATACCTAGTTCGAAGGGGAAGTTGTATTTCATATCAATTTGTTATTGCTTTTCCAAACTAGTAACGTAGTTCTAAATTCTTTATTTTGATTTGTTGGATTCTTATGCGTTTTTAATTCAATCAATGCAATTCTTTATTTGATTAAGGCCTTATCATTTAATTTGTTGTATTGAGATTTGCTATTTTGAATGATTGGGTCCGTAATCGTCTTTTCGTTCAAATCATAGTAGCAAGTGGAAATTTAATATTTTCATAGAGAATTCCAACTTAGGTTAATTGTCACGAGCTTGTGTGATTGATAACCTAATTCACCCTAATTCTTCTCAACCATTATATAGTTGTTGTCTTAAATCTAAAGAGCTTGTTTTAGGTTATTCAATGGCTAATGTTTGATTAGAGAGCTTATTCTAATTAAATGCAATTAAGGGAGAATCGGAATAGTTAGAGCTTATTAACTATTTACGGGTGATAAATCAAAGAAGAAATTGAACTCACGTTACTTGGGAAGTGATAACATTGTGATAGAATACAACTGAACCTGAGAACTAGGGCTCGTCCACATTTGATATTTATTCCAATCATTTTAATTACTTTATTTTATTAGTTAAATCATTTACAAACAATTCAAAACAAAAACCCCCTTTTACGATTCTAATTGACATGACACTAAGTTAGTTCCATTCCCTGTGGGATCGACCCTTGCTTCCACTGCTATATTCTTAGCAATAGTGAACAAGGAATTTAATTATTATTTTGGTGCATTGCGATACGCATCAAATTTTTGGCGCCGTTGCAGGGGAACGGTCAACCAATTTAGTTGTTTAGTTAATTAGAATTTTAATTTTTTCTGCATTTTATTTTATTAATTTTATTTTCACTTCATTTCTATAATTTTTCAAAAAAAAAAAAAAATATTGCATTTAATAATTATTTGTGCTTCTTTGCTTATATGCTTAAAACTCGGTCAACTAATTGTGAAATTTTTTATCTTGACCCAGAAATTGAGAGAACTTTTCGACAGCAAAGGAGAGCAGCACAACAAACAATCGTAGCTAACAACAACAATTTGACTCTTAAGCAGCTAGCCACTCCGGATGTCGTTCAACAACCATTGTGCGTCACATTTCCAGCGGTGGAGGAAGGACGAACCTTTGAGCTAAAATCCGGGTTGATCCACCTTCTACCGACTTTTCGGGGACATGCCGGTGAAGATCCATATAGACATCTCAAGGAGTTCCACGTGGTATGTGATAGCATGAGACCCACGGGTATTACCGAGGAGCAAATCAAGATGAGGGCTTTCCCATTATCATTGAAGGATGCCGCTACAGACTGGTTGTACTGTCTACCATCTGGTTCAGTCACCACATGGAATGATATGAAGAGGTTGTTTCTAGAGAAGTACTTCCCTGCATCTAGGGCTGGGACAATTCGGAAGGAGATTTGCGGGGTTCGCCAAAGCAATGGCGAGACATTATATGAGTACTGGGAGCGCTTCAAGAAACTCATTTCGAGCTACCCCCACCATCAGATCAGTGAGCAACTCCTGGTGCAGTATTTCTACGAAGGCTTAGCACCGATGGATAGAAACATGATAGATGCCGCAAGTGGAGGAGCACTGATGGACAAGACGCCTGAACAAGCGCGGGCTTTAATTTCTAATATGGCTGAAAACACTCAACAATTCAATTCAACCCGAGATTCCCAAGTCCGCCGAGTGAACGAGATAAGCAGTTCCAATATCGAAGGTCAATTATATGAACTAACCAATCTCGTTAAGCAGCTTGCTGTAGGGAATTCGAATCAGGTCAAAGCATGCGGAATCTGTTCAAACTTTGGACATCCAACGGATACATGTCCGGTGCTGCAAGAGGAGAATGGCGAACAGGTGAAGGCTGCAGAAGGGTTTCCATTTCAAAAACAGCAATACAACCCGTACTCCAATACCTATAACCCTGGCTGGAGGGATCACCCCAACCTAAGCTATGGGAATAACAAGCCCCCGAGTTTCCCCTCCAACAAATCTCAAGGGCAATTCCAGCAGCAAGGGACTTTCCAACCACAGGGACAATATCAACAAAAACCTCAAAATTCAGGTACGTCTCTTGAGGATATGGTTAAGATGTTGGCAACTAACACGATGCAATTCCAGCAGGACACCAAGTCAAGCATTCAAAACCTGGAAAATCAAATGAGCCAAATGGCCATTGCCATAAATAGATTGGAGGCACAATCTGGAGGGAAGCTACCATCACAGCCCGAGGTGAATCCCAAAAATGTAAGCGCCATAACTCTCCAGAGCGGAAAGGAAATTGAGGGTCCGCAATTGGATCCGACTGCACCTGAAAAGGAAGGAGTCGGGATGAGGAACGACGCTTCGCAAAACCCTCAGGTAAAAACTGACTCCCGTTTAAATATTAAACTAACACCTCCACCTTTTCCTAGCAGGTTAGCGAAGACAAACAAAGAGAGCAAGGAAAAGGACATGTTAGAAATGTTTAGGAAGGTTGAAATCAACATCCCGCTATTAGAGGCCATCAAGCAAGTCCCCCGGTATGCAAAATTTTTAAAAGATTTATGCACTAGCAAATGGAAACTAGTGGGAAATGAGATGGTGAGAATGGGTGAGTCTGTATCTGCACTTCTTCAAAGAAAATTACCTCCCAAGTGCAAGGATCCAGGTATATTTACCATACCTTGTCAAATAGGTAATAAGAAAATAAATCGTGCTTTAATAGACTTAGGTGCATCTATCAATGTAATGCCTAGGTCCACCTATGCTTCATTAAAACTTGCCAAACTGACTGAGACTAATGTTATAATTCAACTAGCCGATCGTTCTAATGCTTATCCTGACGGGGTAGTTGAAGACATTCTAGTGCAAGTAGGCGGGTTAGTATTTCCCTCAGATTTTTATGTATTGGACATGAATGATGACCACTGTCCCAACTCTACTCCTATTTTGTTAGGTAGACCATTTTTGAAAACATCTAAAACTAAGATAGATGTTAGTAGTGGCACACTTTCCATGAAATTTGATAATGAAATTGTTCAATTCAATATTTATGATTCCGTGAAAATTTTTGATAATGATCCTGTTTATTCTGTTAATGTGAATGACTCTTTAGTACAGGAAGTTCTCGATATTGGTGGAAAGAAATGTCCAAAGTTACCGAAATCAGGTAAAATCTCATCCATCTCATTACCAGTATCTGATGGAAAATCTCTACCCCCTATTTTGCAGGCACTAATGAAGAATATGAAGAAGAAGTTGGTCTTTGGGAATCCACCTAATCCCGGTTGAATGAGAAATGACTCAGTTGAGCCAACGACAGTAAACAAAGGCGCTGCTCGGGAGGCAACCCGAGAGGGGAGTTTCTTTATCTCCTCACCTTTTTATTTTCGTATTTTCATTTTTGGTAAATTCTAGTTTACTTCGTCATTTCATAATACAAAAAATAAAAAAAAATTCAGAGGCAGCCTTACGGCCGTAAGACAAAACCTTACGGCCGTATCTCACTTTTTAATTTTTATCCAGAAACCACCTTACGGGCGTAAGCCACATCTTTACGGCCGTAATTGATTTTTTTTCAAAATCTTCAGAGGCCTGTTTACGGCCGTAATCCACCTATTTACGGCCGTAAACCCGGCGGTTTCATTTTTAAAAAAAAAAAATTATAAATAAATACAAGGCAACTTCCATTTCAACCAAATCATTTCCCATCTTCTCGCGCAATCTCTTCCAACCCACAATCATAATTTCAAGGATTCTCCTTTGTATCACATATCAATTCCATTTTCTTCTTCGCAAGATTTTAACATGCTGGAACTGATGCAGGCCTTCCAGACTCAGCTGAATGGTTTGCTGGAAAATCAGCAACTCATGATGGAAGAGCATAGAGCCCTTCGGGAGGAGATTCGACAACTGCAGAAACCCCGGAACGATCAACCGCCACATTAGTCCGAGGGAGTTTTCTTTTCTTTTTCCCCTTTATTGTTTTACTTTTCAATGAGGACATTGTATTGTCTAAGTGTGGGGGGGGAATTGAATTGACTATAAGCTTATTGTTTTTTTATTCTCTTTCTGTAATCGAATCGTTATAATTCATTTTGAGCCAGCATCCTTTTTAGCTTTGTTCTCTACTTGTGTCACATATCTATGCACTTAGGCACTTTGATAGGAAGCAGCCCACTTTTGGTGCAATTTTTTGAAAAATCATTGCATAATTGGATATAAATTGAGCACATAGAGATCATCTCATCCAAAGCCTCACAAATAGGTTGAAAATGAAAAGTAAAAAAATTGTCAAATATCTACAACCTAATCAACCCAACTTACAATAGACAGATTACCCTTTCATATATAACCTTGAATGTCCCAATTATTATACCTTTGTGAGTAGTAATGGTTTGAATGCTCTTAATCGTTACCCTCGACCAATGGACTTAGATTGGAATGAAGATCAAGCAATGACCTATAACTCATAATTGGATGGGAGAGACACATAAAAACCATAATTTGTGAGCTTTTGAACCTAAGAGCTGTTTTTAATACTTATGAGCTCGTAATTCTTTGATGTGTGTCCTGCATGGTTGGGTTATGCTTGGATGTGCTTTCTTGTGCATACCGTTGTAGCTTCTTGATTCAAGTGCAAATTATAGCAAAGGCAATAGGTTAAGCCAAATTTGACTTGCTAAAAGAGCCTACCTTACTACATAAACCATTAGAAGTCCGTTTGAGCTTTAGCCTTTCTTTGAAATTTCATGCCACGCTACAAGCCACGAATACCCTTTCTTTCGCATTATCTCTGTTTTGATTTGAACCCATAGAGAAGGGATTCGCAAGCTTTTGTTGATTGAGGATTGTGCTATGGTCTAAGTTCAAGAAGTTGAAATGGTTATCTTGTGTTGAGCATTGGTTGTGAAATGGACTGAATTCAGGGGATTGAAATTCCATCTTGTGATTGAGAAAAAAAAAAGTGTATTCTTTCTTGAAAAAAAAGGGGGTTTAGTCAAGGAATTTATTGGTTGAGAAAGTCAAACACTCAACTTGTGAAAAAAAAAAAAAGCAAGAACGAGATTCAAGTGTAAATAAAGTTGGGTAGTGGGAAACAATGAAGATCATATTAAGGGAGGAGGAAGTAATATTATTTTGAATTGACTTAGTTTGCGAAATTCCTTCTCGACTTAGCCTAAATATATCCTTTTATCCTAGCTGACCCGAAGCCCCGCTACAACCAAATAAAGACCTTTGCTTTGCACTTGTGTTATTGTTGGCTCCGGTTACGACAGTTAGGCAATCTGTGGTACTGACTTATCCATGTAGAGAGCTGAGCGAAAATTCAACCCCTTATACACTTTGTGCGAAGAGAGAAATATCTTGTGAGGGTGTTAACTCCCATCACATTTACTTGTGAGTGGTTTGAATTGCTTGGTCTAGGGTTGGTGCTATGCATGTGGTCGGGGGTACTGTGTTGACTGAATTCACATCATGAACAACTCGGTTTACACGAATAATTTCTTCCGGAATTGGGCGAAACTATTATCTTTGTAGTCACTCATAAATGATTGGGAGGTGAGTGCTCACGAGAGGTGAAAGGAAATGAGCCATGATTGGGATGGGAAATAAATGGCGTTGCATCTCTAGCACACACTAACACAATCCGATCATGCAATGAAACATTTTTGTTAAAGAAAAGTGGGTTGCAACCTCAAGTCTCTAAATTGAATCTATTGTTTGAATCCTATTCTTATCCTTGCAAATCTTTGTTCGAGGACGAACAATGGTTCAAGTGTGTGGGGTTTGATAGGTGTTATATTAACGTTTATTTGATGCACTTATATCCTTGAATAAGCAATAATGTGATTCTATCTAAGTATTATTAATGCATTTTATGTTTTATATTGCATAGGATCATAAAAGAAGAGAAAGGAAGAAAAAATGACCAAAATGCACTCAAAACTGAAGTTTGGGGACTTTCATGCAAATAAAGTTACGGCCGTAAGAAAATAAGGTTACGGCCGTGAAAGTGTCGTGAAGCAAGTTGAAAATAAGCAGAAACCACTTTACGGCCGTAAAGGAAAAGTTACGGCCGTAAATCTTCAAGTCAAAAATTTCCTTATTTCAATTCTTTCCATAATTTTGGATTTCTTGCTCCCAAAGCTAGGGCATGAAATTGAGGCTATAAAAAGGGGTTCTCATGACAGAAAAAAAGTGTGAAAAATGCGGCTTGCTTGAAGAATTGGAAGGAAATTAAGCAACTTAAGAAGATGAATGAGATGCAAAATTCTGGGCTTTTCCTCATGACTATGCTCGGCTAAGCTTCCATACCTAGTTCGAAGGGGAAGTTGTATTTCATATCAATTTGTTATTGCTTTTCCAAACTAGTAACGTAGTTCTAAATTCTTTATTTTGATTTGTTGGATTCTTATGCGTTTTTAATTCAATCAATGCAATTCTTTATTTGATTAAGGCCTTATCATTTAATTTGTTGTATTGAGATTTGCTATTTTGAATGATTGGGTCCGTAATCGTCTTTTCGTTCAAATCATAGTAGCAAGTGGAAATTTAATATTTTCATAGAGAATTCCAACTTAGGTTAATTGTCACGAGCTTGTGTGATTGATAACCTAATTCACCCTAATTCTTCTCAACCATTATATAGTTGTTGTCTTAAATCTAAAGAGCTTGTTTTAGGTTATTCAATGGCTAATGTTTGATTAGAGAGCTTATTCTAATTAAATGCAATTAAGGGAGAATCGGAATAGTTAGAGCTTATTAACTATTTACGGGTGATAAATCAAAGAAGAAATTGAACTCACGTTACTTGGGAAGTGATAACATTGTGATAGAATACAACTGAACCTGAGAACTAGGGCTCGTCCACATTTGATATTTATTCCAATCATTTTAATTACTTTATTTTATTAGTTAAATCATTTACAAACAATTCAAAACAAAAATCTCCTTTTACGATTCTAATTGACATGACACTAAGTTAGTTCCATTCCCTGTGGGATCGACCCTTGCTTCCACTGCTATATTCTTAGTAATAGTGAACAAGGAATTTAATTATTATTTTGGTGCATTGCGACACGCATCACATGCATTTTGAGAAAACTTAAACTTACCACATTCTTCATTTAAAAATCATTTGACTTCCCCAACTCAATGAAAATACATGCTTGACGATGCAACGACATGATAACATGTATGCTTAAACCTTCTCTTAATAATACATACATGTATAAAGTTCATAGAAAGCATTACAAGCAAATAAATTTCAAGAATATAAATTAAGCTCATTAATTACACCTTAAACATTTAACTTCAATGAAAATAGGGGAAGTTTACTTACTTGACTTCCTTAGTATTTACCGCCTTTCTTAAATAGCAAGTGGAGGTGTCTTGGTTGCACGTGACGTCAATGTACCAAATATCCTAAGTATTCACATTAATCAATAAAGTGCAATCGCTAATTCAAAATGTGACCTCACAGTATAGCAATTTCATTTAACACTACATTCGAGACAAACGATCAATTTCAATGTATACATTAGAAAATCGCTTATCCTTTTTATCATTCTTATCATTTATTTCAAACTCCGGCTCAACTCAAATTTACATAATACCAACACTCTAAATCCCAAAACCACCAAATTCGAAATTTTATAATATACACTAATACTATTACACATCTCCAATTTCAAAAGAACAATTAAATATTTAAAAGTCTAATTAAACCCAATTACTCATGTAAGTCCATGTCTATACCAATTTCACATATATGTATGTATATATTTAAACACTAAATTCAGAAATTTTTCAAGAATTAAATCTGAAATTAACAAATTTTGAATTCGAACTCTACACTAAAAAATTCAATCAAAGTAACTTAAACTCTTAAAAATCTCACTTATCAAAATTGACCATTATAATCCAAATTTAATGTTAAATATTAATTAATCAAACTAGTACCCAATTTCTGGGACTTTGAGAATTACTTGTATACACACATATACAATCAATTCATTTTCCCATTTTTATCAATTATTCACGACATTTATCAATCTTATCCAAACTGAAAGTAAAAACTCGTTTATATTATTTTCCCCAAAATTTGATATTTGCAGAATTACTCGAAGATTAACCAAAATTTCAATTAGCCTAATTATGAACTTCATGATTATTTACACACACCAAAGTCAGTATATATATATATACATGTGTATATCGAAATATGTATGTGTGTGTGCGTGGAAGTTTGTGAACCCGTGTGTGTGTGCGTGAGAGGGGAAGGCGAAGGCGGGGCTGCTTACTGGCAGGTGGGTCCGGTGATGGTGGTCGGAGCGCGATGAAGGAGAGACCGAGAGAGGGAGAGGGAGGCTGAGAGACGAGAGAGCGAGGTGAGAGAGAGACCGAATAGAGAGCGGGAGTGAGGGTTAATTAGGTTAGGGTTAAGGTTTTTAATCTTTTAGAATTTGCAAATTAGTCCCTAAAAGCTCCTCTTTTGTTTAAGTAAGTCCATAAGTTCTATTTACCCTCAATAGACACTAAACTTCCCCCCCCCCCAAGTTTCAAATTGGCATAATAAAATAGAAAATAACACGCTTAGACAATAAAACAATTAATCACATAGAATTGCACGTAAATGATTAAAATAACCAATTTATAAACTTTCAAATTGGTACATTGATCGAGACGGCGTCCAAGTCCTTCCATTGCAAAGAAAATAATTCCAATTATAGACATTAAAGATCATAAATTTATAATTTATAATAATATTCAAAACAATATTACGTGAAATTTAAAATTGCACAAAAAATGAAAAGCGGTCTTACAACGGACCACGAACATATCAGTAATTTCTTAATAGAGTTGAGAAATTCATAAAAGCAAAAGAAACTTCAGGTCCATAAAGCAGTCAACAAGATCCAGCTAAAGAATCAGATAAAAAGGAGGATAAAGAAGCTAAAAAAGAGTCCAAAAGAAGTAACTTCGGGAAGTAACGGGACTTCAAACCAACAAATCAATTATATCCTTACAATGTATAACCGAAAGTTGATCATGTAACGTTGAATACATCTATGGAGATCATTTTGATGAACATTAAAGACAAAGGGCTTCTTCCTCCAGTAAGGTAAATCAGTCAAGAACTAGCTCGTTAGGATCTGTCCAAATATTGCAAATACCACAGATCTACAGGGCACACTACTGCAAATGTTGGAATTTGAAGTTTAAGATAGACAAGTTGATTAAAAGAGGAAATCTATGGGAGTATGCATCCTAACAACGAGAATCAGGAAAGTCTTCAGCGCAGCAAGCAAAGTATTCAGCTCATCGTGATGCAGATCTTCAAGTTGGGAGCCAACCTGACGAGATTCATACATTGATGAGTGGAAATCAAACTCAAGTCGATTCGAAAAAGAAGAGACGAGATCTAGCTCGGGAAGCCCGGAATAGCTATCAGATCTGTAACAATTCGACCGACCCGGATAATTCGGAATCATTCAGTTAGGAAGATGCAAGAGGTGTGTTGCAGCCACATTCAGATGCTCTAATCATCACGATGCCAATTAGCAAAATGAAATCCCATCAGACCCTGGTAGACAACAAAAGTGCAGTAAACATTCTTTACTGGAAGACCTTTGCGAGGATAAGGATTTACCCGCGTCACCTATGACCGAGGAGAACAAAATTACAGTTCACTGGTGACTACGTTAATCTGTAAAGGGAGATATCTTTATTGGTTCAATTGGGAATGAAGCCTTGCCAAAGATGTGTCATAGGCGGTTTTGTAGTGGTGGATATCATGTCAAATTATAATGCTATCTTGGGAAGACATATTTTTCACGAACTCAAAGCAGCGGCGTTCATCTACCACTACTGCTTGAAATTTTCCACGTCACACAGAGTTGCAACCATAAGGGGAGATCAGAAAGTTGTGCGATAATGTAACCTGAACTTCACTTAAAATAATATCCAAATGGTTAAGAAAGGAACATCCACAATAGAGCAAGACAATGAGGAGGAACCAATAACAGAATTGCAGACTCTGGATCCGAGAGGAGCCCAAGAAAGCGGCCGGTCTAGACTAGTTGATGAATTGAATGTTGTTAAAGTCAATGATGAAAGGCCTGATGTTGAGTTTAGAATTGGTCATGAACTAGAAGAACGGATCAAATCAGATCTCATGAAATTCCTGAAAAACAATGCAGATGTGTTTGCATGGACACATTCGGATATGGAGGGAATTGATCGAAGGAATAAGTGTCACCAACTCCATATCAATCTAGACATCAAGCTAAAGAAGTAAAAAGGAGAGCTCTCAATCCAGAAAGATATGAGGCCTTAGCAAGGGAAGTGGTCAAGTTGCTAAGCAATGGATTTATTCGGGAGTCATTTTATCTAGTCTGGGTGGAAAATCTGGTGTTGGTGAAGAAGAGCAAGGGAACGTGGAGATTATGCATTGACTATTCAGACTTGAACAAGGCTTTCCCTAAGGATAGTTTCCCACTCCCAAGAATTGACCAAATGGAGGACGCAACAGTAGGACATCAGCTCCTTAGCTTTAAGGCAGCTTATTCGGGTTATAATCAAATCCCAATGAACGAGGCGGACGAAGAACATACATCTTTCATGACGGATAGGGGGATGTACTATTACAAAATGATGTTGTTCAAGTTGAAAAACGTGGGGGCTACATATCAACGGCTAGTAAATTCAATGTTTAGGGATCTAATCGGAAAGACTATGGAGGTATATGTAGATAACATGATGTTGAAGAGTGTTCAGGCCGAGGATCATGTTCAACATTTAGATGAAATGTTTTGAGTACTAAGGGCCTATCGAATGAAGTTGAACCCGAAAAAGAGTTACTTCGGTGTTGGATCTGGAAAGTTCTTGCGATATATGGTAAACCAAAGAGGGATCGAGGCTAACCCCGATAAGATGCAAGTATTGAAGAAGATGAGGGAACCAACCAAGGTGAAAAAGGTGCAAAGCTTGACAAGAAGGATTGTAGTCTTGAGCAGTTTCATATCATGATCGACAGACAAATACCAACCATTGTTTGAGGTAATCAAGAAGAGTCAGAATTTTGAGTGAATCAAAGACTTTCAAATAGCATTCGAAGAGTGAAAAATCAGTTGGCATCACCACCTATCCTCTTGACATCGCTATGTGGTGAGGTCTTATCATTATACTTAGCAATTTTGGAGTCGACCATGAGTGCGGTTCTAATAAGAACTGAACAGGAAATCCAGCATCCCGTTTATTATGCCAACCAAAATCTTCATGATGTAGAACTCAAATATTCTGAGATAGGGAAGCTGGCCTATGCACTGGTTATGTTGAACCAAAAATTGAGGCCTTACATCTTGGAGCATCGAGTAGAGGTATTGACTAATTATCCCTTGAGACAAGTGTTACAGAAACCAAAGATGTCAAGCTGATTGCTGAAGTGGGCTGTAGAATTGGGTCAGTTAGATCTTATTTATAGACCACAGATCGCAATCAAAGGGCAAGCTTTAGCTGAGTTTATAGCGGAATTCATGCCAGCTCTACAAGTCAACAACTTAGGAATGGAAAACACTTGGTGGTTATATGTTGACGGATCTTCAGCAAGACAGATAGCCGGAGCCGGAGTTGGAGTTGTCCTTGTCAGTCCATAGAATCAGTTCTTCTGCCAATCTTACCACTTTAGCTTTAAAGCCACCAACAATGAAGTTGAATATGAAGCCTTAATTTTAGGTCTTGATATGGCTTGAGCGATGGATGTTAACAGTCTAATCATACACAGCGATTCTCAATTGGTAGTTAATCAGATTCAGGGGACATATGAGGCTAAGGATGAAAAGATGGCAGCCTACCATCAACTGGTTTTAGAGGAGATGAAAAAGTTCATGCACGCCGATGTTATTCGAATCCCCCGATCTATAAATAGCCAAGCGATGCGCTTGCTCGTCTAGCAACTAGTGAAGGAACAACGGAGCTGAAGTGTATTTCAGTTGAGACTCTAATGCATTCAGTGCTAGACTTAAAAGTTCCAACCGTTTCGCAAGTCTATTCTTGCCAAACCTAGAAGGACGAAATCATTCAATTTCTCCGTGACGGGATAACGCCGCATGATCAGGGGGAAGCAAGGAGATTAAGGATCAGGTCTTCAAGGTATATTTTGATTGGAAATGAGTTGTACAAGCGGGGATTCTCGTACCATTACTAAAATGCTTATACGAAGAAGATATCGAGTATGCACTTAAGGAGGTCCATGAAGGCATCTGCTCGAATCATGTTGGAGGTTTCAAAATTCTATGACAAGGGTATTTCTGGTCCACTATAAAAAAAGGATGCAATCGATTATTCAAGGAGACGTGACAAATGTCAAAGATTCGCCCCTGTTTTGAGAATTCCACCTGAAGAGTTAACTTGTATTATGAGCCCTTGGCCGTTTGCTAAATGGGGAATAGATCATATTGGACCGTTTCCAACCAGAAAAAGGGGTAACAAATTTGAGATCAATGCTATCAATTACTTTACCAAATGGAAAGAAGCTAACTATTAGCAAAAATCACAGAATAGAAGACCACACACTTCGTGTGGAAATCAATTATATGTCAATTCGGAATTCCTCATTCAATTGTAACGAATAACTGATAGAGAGTTAGAAAATAAGCTCTTTCTATGGGAAGCCTATGAATCTCCCGCTAGTCATCCTTCCTATAGTACGGTCTTCTTAAGCATCCTTCTCTGGCTGATACCTTCTCCGATCTCTGTTTGCAAGGGCAGTGACTCAATCCAAAAAATAGTTTGACAATGAAAGATTCAGGTTGTTTTGTGAGAATTTGGGAATCAAGAAGCATTTTTCTACTCCAGATCATTCCCAATCCAATGGTCAAGTTGAGACGTTGAACAAGATCATCAAGTATAATTTAAAGACTAGACTCCAAACTTTGAAGGGGTCATGAGTGGAAGAGCTACCAGGGGTGTTGTGGTCCTACAAAACTATATACAGGACGACGATGAAGGAGACCCATTCACTTTGGCATTTTGAACCGAAGCAGTGATACCAATTGAAGTAGGGGTTCCATATTTTCGTGTCTCACAATTTGATGAACAATGCAATGATCAGATCCTCGCCACTGAATTAAACTTGACTGAGCAAAACAGGTTGAGGCGCAGATCAGGAATGTCTTTTACAAGAAGAGGAACGCGAGGTATTACAATTCAAAAGTGAAGACAAGGAAGTTCCGAGGTGGGGACTTAGTGTTGAAAAAGATATCTGCAGCACAAGAATCGCAGGGAGAAAATTGGGGAGGTCCTTATAGGATCTGGAAAGCCTTAAGTAATGGAGCCTGTGAGTTAAAATCGCTGGATGGTATACCACTTCAACATCCTTGGAATGCGGAGCATTTGAAGAAGTATTTTCAGTGGAATAGAAGTGAAGACGAATGTAAATATTTTTTAGTCAGATCTGATTTGTAATTAAATAAAGGGAAGTTCAATGTTGAGAATAACATTTATTGAAATGAAGTAGGGACATCAAGTAAACCAATTCTATAGAAAAGACCTCATAACGAGGCACACCCTCTTAACGAGGCGAAAGACCTCATAACGAGGCACACACTCAAAATGAAGAGAAAGACCTCATAACAAGGCATGCCCTCATAACGTGGTGAATTATCCAAAGAAGGTGAATTCCTCAAACGAGATGAATTTCATGAAATCGAGGTGAAATCCTCAGACCGAGGTGAAACATCTGAACGAGGTCAATCTGCCAAGGTCCGGTCGCTTCGAGAGTGATTTTGGATAAAAGCTCATCGTCAAATTAAAATCATCTCGCAAACTAAGAGTTGAGTCAATTTGTAAAAGCCTAAGTGGTAAGTTCTTGACGATTAATTTTAAACAATTATTACAAGTATTCACTTTGGTTCGATTTTAAATTGAACAGACAGTTTGGAAAAATATTACAAGTATTCACCTCAGTTCGATTTTAAACTGAATTTACAGTGAAAAATATTACAGGTATTCACTTCGATTCGATTTTAAACTGAATTAACATTTTGGAAAAATATTACAAGCATTCACTTCAGTTCGATTTAAATTGAATTAACAGTTTGAACAACTATTACAAGTGTTCACTTTGGTTCGACTTAAACTGAATGCACAGTTGGAAAATTATCGCAAGTGCTCATTTTGCTTAGATTTTAATTGAATTTATAATCACTTCTTAAACATATTTTGCATACTTCGTAAATAAAAAGACAAGTATTGAGCTCGAAAACGGAATCGTTCATTCATGATGGAAATCAAAGTACATCAAGACCAGGTTTGAATGAAGAGAGAAGCAAACAAAACTCTAACATGTGAGGTGAAAAATATCAGTCCTCCAAGCTAATGGCCTCATTATTAAGATCGGTCTGAGATCCATGGAGTGGAAAGATGAGAGGGTTGGCTTGACCATGGACCTCGGTGGGAATGTACTCTTGATATTTCTTGTATATAAGCTCGAGTTTCTCCTTAAGGAAGGAGATGTCCACTTCGGGTTGCTTCATTTCAAGGTCCTCTACTATCTCCTTGAAGGTTAGATAGTAAGTTTCATCCACATCGTGCTCGTATTCCGCTGACTCCTTGAACTTTTCAACGGCTGCCTCATAGGCCATGTTAGCAACTGCTTTCAGCTCTACATTCTCATTTTTAAGAGTGACCTCTCTCTCTCTCTCTCTCTCTCTCTCTCTCTCTCTCTCTCTCTCTCTCTCTCCAGGTCACTTGAAAGTTTCTTTTTAGACTCCTCCAATTGAGCCACACTGTCCTTTAAAAGAGCTGCCTCATCCTTTAACTTAGACAGTTCATTGTTCACCTCTTTCAACCTGGCCAACTCCTCATTGGCCTCTTTGAATTCAGCCTCAGTTCTTTCTCTGGCCTTCACTTCCTGCTCAAACATCCCCCTAGCATCGTAGCTAGTTTCTTAAATTTGATAGTATCAGAAGCCACCTCGCTCATTCTGGATTGAGCTCGGCCAAAATAGTTTAAGGCTTGACTTAGATGAGTTGTGCCTATGGCCATGAGGTCATCCACGGGCATACCTTCATAAAAATTTTCATGCCGAGGAGTCCACATCTTAGCCGGAACATCCATGGCCTCCTTTGTCCGCTCCAGGAGCCTCATGTAGCCCATAGGAGTCGGGTTGGAAGCAGAGACATATTCCCTATAATTTTTGGGGCGATGACCTTTCAGCGAGCTCACCGGTTCAGTTCAGAATCTGTTGACCCCCAAAAATGATCCTTTTGTGACAGGAGCTGATCGTGATGATCCTGCTCGGTCGCCAACAATAGGTGACGGAGGAGGGATGGAAGACTCCAATTGATCCTTTTTCGGCATATTTTGCATTTATTTCTTTTGAGGAGGTGGAGGTGACTTGAATAGGTCTGCCAGGAGGTGATTTCCTCATTGAATGTCTTTCAGCTGCCATTTTTGTGAGCATCAACCTCGGCATGAGCCTTCTTTTTATCCTTCATAGATTGCATTTTCTTTCTTCTTTTTCGAGCTGACATCATATATGAAGAAAAGTTTGTTAAGTATTCAGTTTAGCTTGAAACACTAAGGAAATCATTTCGAAATTGTAAGAACTTACACTTAGGAGGCGAAGGATAGTAACTGATGGATTGATAAAAGTCATACTTGATTTGAATAAACTCTCCTTACTCAGCAGCTCCTTAACCGATCTGAACCAGTCAGGTTGCTCTTTCAAATTAAGCGATTAATATTAGAGTTTGTTTGTTGAAAAATACCATAAGGAAATATACTTACTCAATTTTACTTTATAGCAAACTGTAATTGCATAGCTGAGGTCATCATCTTGAAGAGGGCTCATCCAGTTTTCGTCAACAAAGAACCACTTCTCTTTCCACCAACAAACCGATTCATGTGGGTCTACTATTAATTTCCCTTCGAAAACATATCGTGTCATGGCATACCATCCCATGGTCTTACCATCAGCTCGAAACTGGTAGGAAAAATTAAATTCATCTACAGTTAGCTCTTCATAGCCCACCCGATTGAAAAAGGAGATATAACCCAAAATATATCGCCACCCGTTGGGGTGTGTTTAGGTTGGGGGGACCCCCAAGATCTAAGATAGTCGGTTATAATAATATAGGGAAGAGGGAATCTTAGACCCGTCTCAAGGATTTGGTAGTTAATAGCAACACAACTATGAGGTGGTTGGTCAGCTCGTTCGAAATTTTCTGGAAGAAAGAAGTGGATGTAATCAGGGATTCTATATTTATTCTTCCATAAAGTCAGATCATCTTCTGTGGCTTCTAATATGAAATGCTTGCAAGCAAAATCGGAGTTGTAACTTGTATATGGAGGTGGTGGAATAAAAGGGCTACCAGCCGAAGGAAATTGAAGTAAACTGGCAAGAATGGTGGGAGATGAGGCAACTATGGTTAAAGGGTTTGGATGAGAAATCACCTCCTCTGTTTCTTCTCAAAAAATCTGTTGGGTTTCCTCACTTTCGTTCCACGCCACACTCGGCTCAGCACCTTCACCCCTGAATACGACCTAACGTCGCCCTCACTACTTCCTATACTCCCACTCATTTTTCTTAACAATCTAAAAGTACAACTTGGGTCCTTAGAGAAATTTAAAGTGACGAAAGAGAAAGAGAAAGAGAAAGAGAAACAAAATGAAGAAACAAAATGAATGAATCCGCACCTCATAGTACTATGTGAAGTTCTGAACTAGGGATGACCTTGGCTTCAGTTCGGTGTACAGACGTGAATATTGGATCAGAGTTAATTTAAGGAGAATTAAAGAATTTTCGTAAGGAAGAAAGGAGGAAGGAAACTCAACGCTCAGAATGAAAAGACGCGTTGTCATATTGATGACGGATACACCTGATCCTAGGGCCGATCCACCAATTAAAGAATGTCACATGGCAAGATTCATTGCGGAATTTGAGGAGCCATGTGTCAATATTAATGAACTATAACCGGATGATTTCAAGACCAAGTTTTTCGATCAGATCTCAAGCGGACATTTGTTATGTACAGAGCTGAGGTGGATTTCGTAAAAAAAAGTCAACAAATGAAAAAACCAATTTTGGAGTCAGCTTTCCTTTTACCGCAGTCAACGAACCGGGGTGATGAAAGCGGCCACGGAAGAGTGCCAATGAGCTGAGACAAAAATCGATCCGAACTAAACTTTATGACCTGGCTTGAAAATATAGACAAGGCGATTTAAACAGGCGAACTAGTATCAAATGACCGAGGTGATCAAGTAGACCTAAACCGATGTGGAAACCGCAGGCTCTGTGAAGTAGACTAATTAGTGAAATTATGTGTTAGTAATCATTATTACCAGTAATGTGTCAATGTAATCATTTGATATAAGTCAATCAGAGATGTCAATCACGTCCTGACGACAATATATATTGTAATAATTATGTCTCCACCTCCTATGTTACTATAAATAGGAGGAGTAAATGCTCCTTTATGGGCAATTAATACAAGGAATTCTCTGAAATTTCATTATTTGAATATTAAATTCCGACCTGTCCGTCAGATCAGTAACGAACTGAATTTACTGAATACAAAATTACTTCATCATAGATTCAGTTCACTCTTGATTTGATAACCCATTTTCATGAATTATTTTCTCATTGTCATAGACTCCTACTTATTAAGGAAGGATCTTTGTACTTAACCAAAAATTCAAATATCAAATTATTCCAACGCGAAAAGTCAAAATCATATTATACATTCTTATTGACTAGCTTTGCGCCAAAAAGTGATGTCAACAGTATATGTCCCGCTTACAAGTGTCTTAGGAGACTATTTGTAACATTTTTATACTCTAAAACCCCCCAACCCTAGTACTATAACTCAGACTCATTGCTGCACAGCTCAATACATGATATAAGTATGTATATGCCTATTATAGTGAAGCAACCAAGAGAACATGTTCGAACATAAATAAACTAAGCTCCAATAAATTTATTCTGACCCGGTCAACTTTTAATCAGTTAAGATTAATTTATCAATCACGTTCTATTTCACTAAAAGTACGAGACTCTTAGTAAAATTGAAATTATTGAAATAATAATCAATAATCATATCCTCTAACTTACCGCTCATACATGTTACTCCTGTCAATCAACTCGAATATTCGGAGTAAGGTAAAATAACCAACATGTCCTTCTCTGAATATTCATAATTTCTTAACTCTTATCTTCTATCTGATAGTTCGATGTGATCACATCATATCATAGAATTCACAATCGTTGTTGAATTAATGACTTCAAATTTAACAGCCCACTAGAAGAATCAGGAGATTATGATAATGCGTGAAAGGTAACGAATTCCAAAATACGGATATATGTTACTCGTTAGTTCACATTAATTCTTAAAGTACCGAGATATGGATCAGCAATCTGATCTCACTCATTAATACCTCAAAGAAATTCAAGTCAGTAATTAAAGTCCATTATCCAATTAAGATTAAGGTCCCACGAACAATAGTCAAATGAAATTAAATTTGTATGGTCAACGTCACGAATTAATTTCACGTGGTCCCGTTGATTCGATGTAAAATCTACCCTCCAAGTATAAAGGGGTCAAGTTATAGCCTAGTAATAATCCAGGATCATTCTTCGGGATTTTTATGGTATAATAATATTTGCTAAATTTAAGCCTTAAACTATGATTTCAATTTTACGTAAACGAATAAAAAGAGAATATAATTAAATTGCAATGAAGATAAATTTGAGTAGAGTTATTCTTTCGCTATCAATTGGGCTTTTCAAATAAGATTAGTGTGAATTTCTTGAGATCGATAAGATTTAAACTTATTAGTAAGAAAATTAATCAATTTATTCTACGGAATTATGTCGAGCATGTTGTGTACATATTCAATACATACCACATCAGCGACATTAATCCAAGTAAAATAATCTGAAAATTTAAAACAATTTGTAAACTCTTATCAATAACAAGAATTCATCCATATAAATTTAACATCTACCCATTGAAGTTAGGAATAACTCCTCTCATATATAACTTAGCCAACCATAATTAAATTAAAAAAAATAAAATTCAAACAAATAATGACCATTACTAGAGGATGAAATTCACGTTTGGAAATGAAAATTCAATAACCAAAATATATCTCAAACTCAACTAAAATCAATAATTTGAAATTATGTAAATTAATAATTAAAACAACTAGAAGTCTAAACAAAATATGAATAAAACTAGAACCAATAACCCAATATGTGAGTTTGAGAGCTGTTGCGTTGAGGTGTAGTGAGTGAGAAGGCTGCTGGGCATGTTATGAAGTTAAGACGTTGCTGCCGGTTGTGATGTGGTGGTGTTCCGGTGGAGGCTGGGAGTGCGGAGCTGTTGTGGTGATGCTGGGAAAGGTGGGGGATGCCTTGTGTGTGTCTTCGTCTACTGAGGGACTGCTGTTGAAGACTGAGGCTAGAGACGGGTTTAGTGAGGTGTGAGAGAGGTTGCCGAGTGTGTGTGTGTGTGGGCTGGAGAGAGGTTGGTGAGGTTGTGCGAAGTGTGAGGGAAGGAGAGTGGCGACTATTGTTGAAGAGAGGTTGGTAGTGTTGCGACTGAATGGTTCGTCCAGGACCAAGTTCCGCCCGCGTGAGATGAGGGAGGTGAGCTGCGGCTGGTGAGGGTGAGAGAAGAGAGATGCCGCCAGTTGAAGGCAGGGACGGTTTTAGGGGGCTGGACTGGGCTGTAGTCTGGCCCAGATCCAGCCCAGATCCAGTAATGATGAAGAATTATTTTTTTTTTACAGATCGGTCCGGTATTGATTGAGTCCAGTCTGGTATCAATTAAACTTTGCAGCCCATGAAGCCAAATTCCTTACACAATATGAATCATATACACAGCAGCCCAAATATAACTTGAAATATTTTTTGTTCTTCATTAAGCCCTCGTTTGACCTCCATTATTTCAATTTTAAATTCGGGTTTTGAAAATCTAATGGTTAAAAAGTGGTTTGAAAAGTAAAAAATTGTGGGCTTGACTTTTTTAGATGGTTGAAATTGATTACTGTAGAAAAAATTTGTAAAAAAAAAAAATGAGAAATAATGGGGCTCAAACAAGGGCTAGATGAGTTCAAATATAACTTTATTAGTATCTTGGTGAGTTTTTTTATAGCATATATTATTTTAACAGGTCTTTCTACTATATAAATTTCATACAAAAGTAATATACGAAAAAAAAATTCCGGGCGCTGCCCCCGAACCCCCGGCAAGGGGGCCTGCCCCCCTGCAACCCCCCCTCCAAGTTCAGTTTCAGTCCCCCATGAAAAAATTCCTGGATCCGTCCATGGTTGAAGGTGAGAGGTTAAAGGTGAAATGGGTTGTGTGGTTTTTCCCTTTTTTGTGTGGAAGCAGGAGGAAAAAATTTGTGGTTAGTGGAGAGAGTTTGGTTTTGGGAATTGAGCCAAAAAAAATGTGTCATTCTTGATTTCTTTAGACGAATTAGGTTACGGATTTTTCGATAAGAAATTCAAATTCAATTTGAAATATCGTCAAATATGTCCCTGCAATAAAATAAATGAAATTAATAGCAAAAATAAAGTTAATTTAGAGTATAAGCATTAAAATTGGATCTTTTATAATTTTCACTCTAAATAACATAATTTATATCTCAAAATTACATTTTTCATTTATTTATCTATCTAAAATAAGTAAAATTGGATAATAATCACCCGTTAAATACGTTCCAAACGTACTCTAAATTTTATTACCAAAGTTGAAGATAGACTTTAATAAAATCGAGATGATTTTTTCAAAAAAAATTGTCCATATTAATTTACTGATAGTGAACATTAATTTTAGATAGAAATTACATATTGACCATTTATGTGTTTAACAACTTAAACACTCAATGGTTGATATCAAATTGACCTTTGAACAAATGCTACTTCATATTATTAAAATTTTATTTCATATGTCATAAATTATACTCTATAAGCGTATATAATCCAACAATTGAGTGGTCAGGTTCATGATATTTTACACATATCTAATCTTTATAATAATATATAAAGGAAAGACACATCCCAAAAACATATTTTGAAAATTTTCCCACCTAAACTATCTTTTATGTAATGAAAGTATTTTAATGAATTATAATACTTTTAATAATTATAATATTATTTTGAAATCGAAAAATGGCAATATTGGCGTTAAATCGAAGATCTCAATAAGAACTTTAATACGAACTCACAAGTGTGAGCCAACTGTAAACATATCGACCCTAAAATCACATCAAAGATTAAAAGTAAAAGTTTTATTTTGTATCTTTTACTTTTTCTCAATGTCCCACTATTTCAAAATTATTTTATTTAAGTACAATGATATTTATAATTTCTTAACTAAATTTAATTTGGTCCTAAACAATTAATTTCAATTCCCTTTCTTATTAAATTAAAAGAAATAACAAATATATCCGAACTTTTAATTTTCTCAACTTAATATTTTGATCGATTAATTTATCATTGTAAAATTAATTTTATTTATTTATTTATGTATTCATTTTTTTCATTTTTTTATGTTTAATACTATAGATTTAATAATCAAAATGCAAAACATATAGGGTATTTGATATAATTGGTCCCTACCTTTCATACTTCATGTGAAATTCATCCCAATGTTTGATTTTTTGGCAAATTCATCCTTACCTTCATCTTTTTCTTGCTAAAAATACCATTGCCGTCTAGTTTCATCCAAAAATTTGTTAGTTGACCAAAAAAAATCACCTATTGACTATTTTAATGAAGGACAAATAAGTCATTTCATATTATCTAATTTAAATTTATGTAAAAAAAACACAAAAACACAAAAAAAAAAAACACACACACACACACACAAAACAAACTAGATTTGCCAGTGTTCATCTTCCTCCCCCCCCCCCCCCCCCTCTATTTCCTCCTTTTCCTGAACAATTATTCTAACCATTTTCCAGACCCTGAACGACTACCAGTATTTGTTGCTCCTCCTCCACCACTACCATAACTCTCCACGTACTATAGGGGAGAAAGGGTTTCTTTTGGTTGTTCTTAAATTGTTCTTTTAATGGATTCATATTTCCTAGTCACCATTACAATGATTTCTTCTCCTTCCACAACTCTCTCTTTCCATTGATTAAATCCAATTTTACATAACTGAATCAAGAATTTGAGAAAAAAATTTGAGATCATTTGAAGGGCGGTGAGGTCATCCGGGGAATGGATGAGATTTTTTATGGAGTAGTAGGTGAGAGTAAATAATCAACTTCGTGTTAATCGAGTAGCCAAACGCCGAGGAGGCGTGGATAGAGCTTCAGAGAGTTAAGATTGTGCCTAAGGTGCTGCCAATAGAGGCTGTAGAGGGTAGATTTAAGTGTCCTCGTTCTGCGAAGCTACGTGGAGTGACATTTCCCTAAGATTGTAACAACGTAGTTGAAATTGTTGGCTAATCAATGAAGAGGAGGAGATTTTGCAATTGAAAAACGGGTGAAAGGATATTCTTTTGAAGCCGATTTTGAGTCCACTGGTTGCGTCTTCTTCTGAAGTAAGGTCTAAATTCAGATGGCCTCTATGTGCGGGCGCAGGAGAGATGGAAGATGTGATTGCAATTTAGCCTTCATTTTACAGTAGTGAACATGAAAATTCTATAGATTTGCATTTCTTCACTGTTTATGGCGATCAAAGTACTGGTAGTGGTTCAAGATGGATATGGTTTTGGATAATGTTAGTGATATTATTCAGGTGGAGAAGGAAAGGGAGGAGGTGGTGGGAACAGAGGTGGAGCAGGTGGAGGTGGAGGTTGTACTGGGTGTGGTAGTGAAGGGGGTTTATTTTATTTTATTTTCTGTTACGTAATTTTAAATTAGATAATATGAAATAACTTGTTTGTCCTTCATTAAAATAGTCAATATGTGAGTTTAGGTCAATGATAGATTTTTGGATGAAATTAGACGGTAAGGACGTTTTTAGCAACAAAAAAAAGGGTGAAGCTAGGAGTGAATTTGCCAAAACAATCAAACATTGCGACGAATTTAGCAAGAAATGTGAAAGGCAGGGACCAATGCGCCAATTACCCAATTATATATTATAGACTTTAAAAATTAGTTTAATTAATTTTTATCAAAATAAAAATAAAGACACATAGCAAACTCATTCTATTTCAAAATAGGATGTGGTCAAACAAGTTTATAAAATGTATAAAAATATTTTTTTTCGGTAACATGACCCGCTGACTAATGGGTAGAAAATGAAAAGTCACGTTGTATTGAAAATTATTGAACATGTTTTGAATATTTTCATAATTTGTATCTATGATCTTTTTTTTTTTTTTTTCATTGGTTGTGGTTTTACGTTGTAGACCTTTTTTTTTTTTTTTTTTTTCAAATTGGGGCTTAAGCCATTACAATTTTTTTTTTTTTTAAATTCATAAAAATCAATAAAAAAACTTTGTCAATAGCACATAAATATTTTCTTCTTTGGAAATAGAAATAGAAAATGAAAGATAATAGAATAGGAACGTTCATCGATCTATTTTTTCTTTTCCTTTTCGTTTTAATAAAATTTTGAGCAAAGATCATATATATATCTATTTTTTTACTCATTACAAATTCTATTTAAATGTAATTTTGTTTTCCCTTTTTAAGCTTTAAATCAATTTCAATTACAATATTTAAAGAAATTCCCTGTGATGGTAGCATGCGAATTGTAAAAAAATAATAAAAAATTAAGGTATGTGTAATTGTATTTTTTTATAATTAATTGTCTTTTTTAATTTCTCATTTTTTATTAAATATTCATTTCATATGTTAACATATAAATTCGATGCATGCGATTAATAAATTTTCGTACATCGCAGGTGTGGAACACTTGTCTAATATAAAAAAATTAATAGCCATTTTCATACTTGTTTTGCCATCAATTCCCCATTTGATACGGGATGGATTGATTGTATTCCCTTTGTTATCTCTCGTCCATGATTTATATAAAAAAAAGATAACAGCCATTTTCATACTTGTTTTGCCATCAATTCCCCATTGGATACGGGATGGATTGATTGTATTCCCTTTGTTATCTCGTCCATGATTTGCGGCATTGTCTTGTAAATTGTAATGAAAGTTCGTCTTTTTAAGACGGAAGAAAATTCGTCTCTTGATTTTGAAGAAGAAAAAATGTTGAGAGCAACGGACACCCTAATTAACAAAACCTTGGACCCACCCCACATGTTTAATTACTCCATTTATTTTTGGTTTTTAATTTTAATAAACTGCAATCTTTCTTCAGATTGGGTGGGGATATCATTATTCACCTACTTTTCGTAACAGAGAAATTAAAATGGTCAATATTTTGGACTTTTTCGCGTGAATTTATTGTGATAGTGATCTAAAGATTTTTCACAAATTTAAGAAAACTTTATTTTAAGATGTAATACGATCTTAGTAAATACGCTAGAATAGATGACCCCCGATAAAACATTGTTAAATGGCGAACAAAATTCAACAGTTCATACCACAATAATATTTCTAACACCCGTATTATTAGTACAGGTCGATGTATAGATTGATATACAAATCGAATACATGACAACATCATATTCATCTACACATCACATTATTTTTCGATCTATGATCCGCACATGGACCAGCACAACTGTCTGGACACCGATCTGTACACAAAATCGATACAAATAAACTTTTTTATTTCTAATCATACTTAGACTATCATGTTCGTACTATGTTTGTTAGTAGCCCCTGTTTGGTAGCACTACTATTTTAGATTTTAATTTAATTCAAAGTCAATATTTAATTTTCACAACACTTTTTATAACCTTATAACTTTTCAACCACACATTTCATCAATTTTTTGTTGGTATATTTGAACCAAATTAAGAATGGAACTATCTTGGAAAATTGATTTCCATATTAAAGTGATTAACTTGGAGACCAAGTTAAAGGTGAAAAGGAAAATAAAAGACTTTATTTTGGTATTCTACTTCGATAAGGAAACTTACTTGAACACGAATTCTACATATTTTAGGGTTTGTTTTTACCTATAAATATGTGTGTTCGGGAGCCATAATATGGAAGAATCTTATGTGAGACTAATTAAAGAGAATTGGAGAGCTTTATCTTTGTAGTTTCTTGTGAACTCTTTATGGGATAATTCAAATGGTAGAAATTTGGGTTAGATAGAAGTTCATTATTATTATTTTCTCTGTAGTTTATGAGATTGAGTTGGTGAGTGAAATTCTATATAATTGTAACAATTTATTATATAGTGAAAGGTTTTGGCGATCCGTAAATTTTGCGTTGTTATTTTATTTTCTTGTTTGATCAATTAACTCTTGAACATTAAAAGATCATGTGGGTTAAAGAAGAGAGAATCAACGTGTAATTCCCAACAAGTGGTATCAGAGCGTCAGGTGGTTCGAAGATTTTTTTGGAGCAAAAGAAAATATGTCTGTCAAGTACGACGTGGAGAAATTTGATGGAAAAATTAATTTTGGCTTGTGGCAAGTACAAGTCAAGGATATTTTAATTCAGGCGGGTCTGCACAAAGCTTTGAAAGGAAAACCAACCGAGAGTTCTGATAAAGGAAAAGAAAAAGAAACTGAATCCAGCAAGAGTGATGAAGATTGGGAAGATTTGGTTTTGAGAGCTGCTAGTACAATACGACTTTGTTTGGCCAAGAATGTTCTTGCAAATATTCATGGGATATCTGCTATTAAGGAACTTTGGGAAAAACTGGAAGAGTTATATCAAACGAAGAACTTGTCAAATCGCTTGTATTTGAAGGAACGGTTTCATTCGTTGAGAATGAGCGCAGGTACAAAAATCTCCGACCATCTTAGTGTTCATAACAGGATTGTTTCTGAACTGGAATCTATTGGAGTCAAAGTTGAAGATGAGGATAAAGCGTTGAGGCTCATCTGGTTTCTTACATCCACGTTTGAGCACATCAAGTCAATTTTGATGTATGGGAAAGAAATGGTGGACTTTGCAGACGTTACAAGTAAGTTGATCTCTGAAGAACGGAGATTAGGTGGAGGTGATAATTCATCTGGAAATAATTTGCTTGTTACTGAAAAGTGGAAGAGGGGTAACTCTATGAAGAAGAAGGTTGTATGTTAGAACTGTGGACAATCCGGTCACGTAAGAAGAAACTGTCCAAAAGGTGGAGCAGACTCTGCTGACTGTTCGAAGGTGGACAATGCGACTCTCCTGGCGGAGAGTGGTGATGATGTACTCTGAGTAAGATGTGACATCCTCATGGCATAATGCCAGTTGCCATGATAGAGGATGTGTTCTTACGACGGGTGCATGTGTTCGCACACAGCATTGGTTTGACTTGGATGCAAGGTATGTGGTTGAATTGATGTCGATGACTGATGAGCTTCCATGGAAAATCAAATAATGGGAGTTGCACCATAATTTTTCAGCAATTTTGTTTTCGACATGAGCCGGTGAAAAGCTCGGAATTCGTTGATAATTATGAGTGATTATACTCATATGGTGGAGTATGAGATCGTCAAAGTGGAAAAAGCTTGCATGTTTACGCAATGATTAATTTTTGAATATTTTTGCTCGGATGAATTTGTGTCAGGTGGAGATTGTTGGGATATTTGACCCAAATTAAGAATGAAAATATCTTGGACAATTGATTTCCATATTAAAGTGGTTAACTTAGAGACCAAGTTAAATGTGAAAAGGAAAATAAAAAACTTTATTTTGGTATTCTACTTCAATAAGGAAACTTACTTGAACACGAATTCTACATATTCTAGGGGTTGTTTTTACCTATAAATATGTGTGTTAGGGAGTCATAATATGGAAGAATTTTATGTGAGACTAATTAGAGAGAATTTGAGAGTTTTATCTTTATAGTTTCTTGTGAACTCTTTGTGGGATAATTCAAAGGGTAGAAACTTGGGTTAGATAGAAGTTCATTATTAGTATTTTCTCTGTAGTCTATGGGATTGGGTTGGTGAGTGAAATTCTATATAATTGTAATAATTTATTATATAGTGAAAGGCTTTAGCGATCCGTAAATTTTGCGTTGTTATTTTATTTTCTTGTTTGCTAATTAACTCTTGGACATTAAAAGATCCTATGGGTTAAAGAAGAGGGAATCAACGTGTAATTCTCAACATTTTTATCAAACTTTACTAAAAAAATGATTTTTATCAATACCAAACGGGGGGTAAATATTACAATTGATAAATGATGACGAATTATGTTGAGGAAAAAAAGTTGATTAAAATTAAATAAAAATCAATAATTAATTTTAACAAAATATTTAGTCATGACTGATGTTGTTTATAAAGAGCTTATTTAAAATGAATTAGGGGTCTATGTGATTCGGTTTGGTTCTGGTTCCAGAAGAACCAAATCAAACCAAACCATAAACTGATGGTTTTTTACTAATGGAACAAATTGGTTTTTTTAAAGATATGGAACCAAATCGCTCGATTCTGGTTTGATCTGGTTTGGTTTGGTTCTGAGACCATTACTTGAATTTTAAATAATAAATGCAAATTAAAACATGCTTATATCTGCTTTTTGATTAGAATCCATCTACATCATTACTAAATAGAAAATGAAATTTTTAGTTAATAAAACAAAAATTTAGAAAAAAGTAACATATTATTCTAAGTCAAAGAAGAAGAAACTTGCATGAAGGAAGCTCGCGACCTGTTGAAACTTAGAGAATCGAACATAAATGCCGTTTAGACTTATAGTTATATGTTACGATGAATTTCTGAGTCTCATTTTACCGTGGTGGCGTGTGAGTTAGGGATAGAATTTGTTATTTGAGTTTGAGTTAATCCTTGAGAATTGACCAATTGGACCGATGTTTATATATACATGAATTTTGAAAAATAAACATCAATGTCATCGATAGTAACTAAGGAGTGCAACGATTGTTGTATTATAGGAGTGCAAATAAAGTATTGTGAATACGTGTCTATAATTGAAAAGAAGAAAAATGAATTAGAATTATTCTAATTCATTTTACCGTGGTGCCGTGTGAGTTAGGGATGAAATTTGTAATTTGAGTTTGGATTAACTCTTGAGAATTGACCAATTGGACCGATATTTATATATACATGAATTTTGAAAAATAAACATCAATGTCATCAATAGTAACTAAGGAGTGCAACGATTGTTGTGTTATAGGAGTGCAAATAAAGCAGTGTGAATGCGTGTCTATAATTGAAAAGAAGAAAAATGAATTAGAATTAGAATTTAGATTTATGATTTAAAATCTTTGTCTAATAGGAAATGAGATAAAATTTATGGTAAATAACATTTTTGTACATTTCACATTTATAATTTCACATTAAATTTTTTTTGTGAGATGAATATCCACTAATTTGTTAATATATATATATATATATATATATATATATATATATATATATATATATATATATATATATATATTGAGTTTGATTCTTGGTTCTGGTTCTGGAAAGAGAACCGAAACCAAATGGTTCTTGATTTTAAGAACCAAATCATTTTTTTTTATGTAAAACCGAACCAAACCGCTAGGTTTGATTTGGTTCTGGTTTGGTCTGGTCTGATTTGGTTATTTTGTCCACCCCTAAAATGAATAGTGATTTTAGGAGAATTGTGGTTAAAAAGTACGCAATATTTTTTTGAATTTATGTGTAATATATTTTTATTCATAAATATATGATTGAAAAGAGGTGAAAAGATTGACTTGTTTATAATGAGGCCAAATAGTGATATGGAACTCATCTTTTCAGCATTACATTCCATATATTCTAAAACAATTGATTTTAATTTTTCCGCCCCAAGGCACATCTCCCAGCGGTGAAGGAGAGTGTGGTTTAAAGACCAGCCTCGCTTGGTCAGGAGTTCGAATCCGACCCTTACCAAGTTAAAAGGTAAGCCCTCACCCTGCACATTGGAAGACATAACCTGCGATTTACATCCTTTATCAAGGCCCAGAACATGGCGGGTAGGGGGCCCTAAGGTTGGGGTTCAATCCTTTTTTTTTTAAAACACAATTGATTTTTATTTTTATTTATATTTTTAGGGCTTTTATAAAAGTAACTCTTAGCTGTACACAATTATGTAGTTTTTGGTATGATAGATTTGCCTAGAAAGTGGGAATTTATTTCTCACTTTCATCCTCTTTTATTGCTTGATTAACAAGTTTTATCTTGGAATTGATTTCACTACTTTTGCGAATGAATTCTTAACTGATACTCCATTCGTCCCAAAAAGATAGTCATATAGTTATTTTCACATGGATTAAGAAATGGTAATTAGTATAGTTAAGGTATTAAATTTTATCAATGTTTTCCATTTATACCCTTTATCCATTATTTATTGTTTTAAGTAAACTCATTTCGTTTTCCACAAAAAATTTGAAAATGCAATAGCTAAGTAGTTTGTGTGTATTTTACCAAGATACATTAAATAATGGTATATGTGGAAATGAAATATTTAATACATAAAAGTTTGTTGGATCATTTTTGTTACTGTTAATTGACTTTTTTTTTTCTCATAAATTAATATTATTATTATCAAGTACAAATATGTGAAAAAAATAAAAAAAATAAAACTAAATTGTTTAAAATAACTAAATTTTGTTTTATTTATCAGGGAAAAAATGTCAATCAAATAACAAATATTGAAAAATTCCTCACTTTTTCCACCTAAAAAATTAAACCAATCAAATGCATTAAACTTCTAATTTCCAGGAATTCAATTCCATATAATTCAATTCCTTGGAATTCATTTTCTTTTCATCAAAATTCTACAATCGCTATCCAACGGACCCTTACAATTATTAGTTAGTTATAAATTTTAACTGCAAATAAAGTAATTTATTTAGCAACTTACTAGTAAACTAAGCTTAGCAAAACTGAACGTGTAAGTCACTATGCAACCATGACGCCCCCGCACATTTTTCAGTGGCAAAAGGGAGGATTGGTAAGTGCTCAGCGCGTTCGAGTGTAGAGGTTCGAATCCTGAAATATTGGATTTGTTCCTTGTGAAAAGCGGGAGTTATTGAGAATTGCTCATACTTACTCAATCCCTCCACCCTGATCTCTGGGAGGCATAACCCGAATTTACAATCTCGAACCAATGATCTTGGGCGTGGTCGGTTCGGGCTCTCAGAGTGTGGGAAACACCTTCCTTTCACTATGCAAATATGATTGCTCTTTTACATTTACTTTGTTTCACTATGCTCTATGCGTATGTGAGAGTAAAATTAATCGATGGTCATTCAACTTGCTGAAGATTACTATTTAACCACCTAACTTCAAAAGCTATCATTCAACTTTAGTAAGATTTCTAGTTAATCACATAACATCAAAAAGTATCTTAATAATCATCCAACTTCAGCAAAGATTTCTAGTTAACCACTGCTGATTTCTAGTTAACCACCCAACTTACAAAAGGTATCTCAATAGTCATCCAACTTATAATATAATATCTACTTAATCACTCAATTTCAAGTGATACAATATAATCTTCTAAAATAAGACCCGATAAATTAATAACATATAATAAATAATCAATTAATGAAGACATATCAAATAAAAGATATTGAACAACCTAATGTTGAATAATAAACATTTATGAACTAAAAAGACATTAATCAATATATAGTTCAAAATATGTATTTAATTATTTTATAAATAATATTCATTGATACTGTATTAATTCAACGAAATTGTTTTGAAAAAGCAATATCTTATCAATATATGAAAATTATTAATTTACCCCCTTTGCTCGAGTTAGAACAGATGAATTTGTTTATTTAGTAGAAGTTATTAAGGATTTGATCGGTAATACTGTTGCAATTATAAAATTTATTTATTTATATTTTTGAGATAAAATGTGTAGTTTAAAATAAAAGTGGATAGATAAAATATAAGTGATTAAAAAGTAATTTTTGTTATTTATAAATTGATTTATAAATTATAATGATTGCGTAAAAGAACGAATGATAATTTATTGAGTAGCCACCGTTTGGTAATCGTCCTTTTTTTGGTTTATAAACCAATTTATAAACCATACAATTTTTCAAACCACTTTTTAACCACATTTTTCTCTCTCCAATTTTCAATCATTACTTTTTACCTCAAAATCATAAATAAACCAATTTATTTAGAAATGATATTGTAATTTGGATGATCATTGACATACTTTTTAAAATTGAGTTGCTGACTAGAAATGTTAAAGTTGGATGATTATTGAAATACTTTTTAAAGTTTGATGATTAAGAGTCTGATTGGTCACTTAAGAATTTTTATTAAAAATTTTCAAACTCAATCTCAATCATCCATTTTTAGTCAAGTTCACAACTTTTTACTTTTCAAATCAATCTAAACCATACATCAATAAAAAAAAAAAAAAAAATTCACAAAAACTAAAAATTTTCTATGTACCAAAAGTAGCCTTGCCTTCAACTTGGGCGGCCTTGTTAATTTTACTGGCATATATGTCTGCTTCTTTTCCATTTCACTTTACTTTGTTTACATGCCTTCAACAATGAAACTCCCTGTAACAGCTCTCATTAATGCCATTTGTCTGGCATTACTCCTTCTGCATACTGAGTCGACTCAGCCTCCGTTCTCATGTGACTCGGCAAATCCACAGACTAAATTGTTCCCGTTTTGCCAAACCAAACTGCCAATCCGAAAAAGAGTGCAGGACCTTGTTTCCCGCATGACATTGGATGAGAAGATATCTCAGCTAGTTAACTCGGCACCCTCCATCCCGCGACTCGGTGTGCCTCCGTATGAGTGGTGGTCCGAGGCGTTGCACGGTGTCTCTGGTTATGGATATGGCGTTTCATTCAATGGAATAATTAGTTCTGTCACTAGCTTCCCTCAAGTCCTGCTCACTGCTGCTACCTTTGATTCTCATCTTTGGTACCGCATTGGCCAGGTGAAATTACCACACCTCATATTTATTATCATTATCATTAATTAGCGAAGTAAAATTTGTTAATCATACTGTTCACTTTTCATATACTGCTAATCGACTTAATATTCCTACTATATATAAAGAATTTAAGGGAGAATCTCTTTTTGGGATAAAATCCTCGGAACCATAAGCTAAACGATTTTTTGTGCGATTCTGAAAATGGGTAGGCGATTGGGAAAGAAGCAAGGGCAGTGTACAATGCAGGGCAAGCAAAGGGGATGACATTTTGGGCACCAAATATAAACATTTTCAGGGACCCAAGATGGGGAAGAGGGCAAGAAACACCTGGGGAAGATCCACTGGTTGTGGGAAATTACGCAGTAGCGTACGTTAGAGGAATACAAGGGGACAGTTTTCAAGGTGGGAATCTAAACAATGGCCATCTTCAGGCATCTGCTTGCTGCAAACACTTCACTGCTTATGATTTGGATAATTGGAATGGGGTTATTCGCTTTGGATTTAATGCTCAGGTAAATAATTGAAATTTATATTCGATTTATATCGTAAAGAAGAAACTCTAATTATAATCTTGCGAATGTTTCTACTTTACTGCAGTGTATAAAAAAAGTTGAGAGATATATCTTGTTTGAACAAATTCTTTTCTTGATACTTCTACGATTACTTTTGCTATAATAGTGTTTTACCTAATGCACTTGCAATGATTAAATAATGTTCAAAGATTCCTTTTGTTATATGTGAGCTTTCTTGCATTTGTCTATACATTCTTGAAAATGAAAAGATGTCTAGGCCTTTATTGGGATATGTGGTTTGATTACTATAATTTATATTCACGAGAATTCTGTTTGCTCCACGAATATTGAATAGTATACCCTGCAATCTGCATTATTTTTATTTAGTTGAAATTGTTATTTATTCTGTCAATATATGCATGTATAATTGTGCACACCTTATTATTATGATATCTGTAATATGTTGCTATAGCTTTGGATCTTGTAACGAACTTAATGGAGCGACGAAAAAGATTTCATGTAAGTGGCCGAAGTTATGCAGAATAGGCTTAGTTGTTTTTTTTTTTTTTAAATAAATTTCTATAATCCTCAATTGTGATAAGCTGCAAAGTCCAAATTAGTTGTGCTTTAATGGGGATATAATGTGTAGGTGACAAAGCAAGATTTGGCAGACACTTATCAGCCACCTTTCAGAAATTGTGTAAAAGATGGGAAAGCCAGTGGGATAATGTGTGCCTATAACCGTGTGAACGGGGTTCCAAATTGTGCTGACTACAATCTCTTAACCAAAACAGCTCGTGGAGAATGGGGTTTTCACGGGTAAGGCAATTTGCATAACTTTTTTTGGCATTTTTGAAGGGTATTTTGCAACTTTGACTTGTTTGTATATTATGGCTGGATCTCCCAGTTAAATCAGCTTTTGGAGAAATGTTTCCAATGGCTAAAGTAATTCTTTAATAAGAAATTATGCAACTAGGAACCTCATTCGACACTCAAGTAAGCATACTTGCATTCTTTATAGCATTTTGGTCTCCATTAACATATTCACGTGATCAGTTAATGGACTTCTTGGATTAAATATTGGGACATATAGACAAATATACTACTTAAATGTGAAATAATTTTCGCAAATACTTCTTTTTTAAAAATAATTAGATTAAATACGTTGTGACTTTTTGGAACTAAAAGTGACACCGTTTGCAACTTTTTGAATATATATATACCTAAAAGTGACACACATTGTGACTTTTTGGAACAAAAAGTGACACATTTAAAAAGTGATATATTTTTTGTTACCAAAAAGTGACAACTTATTGAATCTAATTATTTTTTAAAAGGAAGTGTAGGGCCTAATTTCAACATAAATGTATGAGGAATATCCTCATGGATATTGGGCTCTCTTGTTTTCGGACTTAATTAATTTAATTTAATAGCAACTAGTTTGACCTAGAGTTGACTTTAACACACCCCCGTGATGCTGGTTTCTGTTCTCTTCCAGCATAACATGTTGAGTTGCAATCCTAGCCTAAATAGCCAATATATGTGTGATGTAGGACAATTGTACCAAGATTTTATTTGTTTTCTTATTAATAGGATTTTAATTCTATTAGGAGCAGGTATTTAGTATTTTTATAACGAATTAATTTCTTTTAATTTTTGGGGATTGATTTCTTTCCTGAATAGGAGATAGATTATCAAAAGTCTATTAGGATTGGGAGATTGTCTCATTTCTTCAAATGCCTAAGAGGGCAAGATATGTTTTCTGATCAACCAAACTCTATTATTCATTTGGTTGTCTCAAATTTAATGATCCGATAGTGCGCAATTAGAGTAGTGTTTTGCTTTTTTACGTCTCTAGTTTTTCAGTTGAGCTAGTTAATTAGTTGTTTTATTTTTCTTTGAGAATATTTGGTCTTTCTGGTGGTTATTGTTGTAAATGATTATGCCAATGTTTTTTTTCTATTAACACACGTTGTGCTCAACGTAGATCAGGACTGCAGTGACAACTTGCACAGTTCTCTTTTAACATTGACACTTGCTTTCTTGAATGGTATTCTGGTAACTGAGCTTGTTTGCCTGTACTCTACTCATGGATGAGTATTAATCAGGTACATCACCTCTGACTGTGATGCAGTTGCTGTAATTTACAATGTTGATAAGTATGCAAAATCACCTGAAGAGACAGTAGCAGATGTACTCAAAGCTGGTAGACTCTTATATCTTCTTTATTTCTGTGTGTTTTGATTGTTTTATTTTCCTTGTTTTATAAGAAGTAAATCCTTGCTTTTTATGTCCAACACACAAAATATCTTGATTTTGACATCTGAGATAGAAACCACATGTCTGATATCTATGTAATGCATTAAAATTGCATAGTTTTGTACAGAGCATTAAATTACTTGAAATTATTAACATAAAAAGTTGCTTAGAGATTTTTTGGGGACAGGAAGTGACTTTTCTTTTTCATTTTTCTTCAAGAAACTTTGCAGAACGATCAATAACCTTTCATAATGTCTGCACATCGAACTCAACAATGTTGTACTGAATGAATGAACTAAAAGAATTTAAACATTTGTACACATGATAGCCTATGCACACCTCAAAACTCTTTATTTTTTTTGCTTACATGTATTTGCCACGTTCATGGCATAGCCATAACCATTATGTGATTTAATGATTGGAGTACCAACATCATGTAATTAAGTATGAAGTGCTTCAGACAGAATTCATTTCACAGGAAACTTTTACTTGTACCTTACATAGTATTATCTAATCGTGAAGCGAATAATGGAGTGATCAATTAAAAAAGAAAAACGAATAATGGAATGTGTATTCTATATGAATTTCTGCAGGCATGGATGTCAACTGTGGTTCCTTCTTGAAAAACTACACTAAATCAGCAGTTCAGCAGAAAAAGCTCCTGGAATCTTCAATAGACAGGGCCCTTCATAACCTTTTTGCAGTACGGATGAGGCTCGGATTGTTTAATGGAAATCCAAATAAACAACTTTTTGGTGACATAGGCCCTAATCAAGTGTGTACACAAGAGCACCAGGACCTAGCCCTTGAAGCTGCAAGAAATGGCATTGTCCTCTTAAAGAACTCTGCGAAGCTTCTTCCTCTCTCAAAGAACAAAATTACATCTCTTGCTGTAATCGGCCCAAATGGAAATAATGCATACATACTTGTTGGAAACTATGAAGGGCCTCCATGCAAATCTGTGGAAATTCTCAAAGCGCTCCAGAGCTATGTGAAGAACACCAAGTTCCACCCCGGATGCAATGCAGTGAATTGTACCTCTGTTTCAATCGAAGATGCTGTTAATACTGCAAAGGGAGCAGATTATGTGGTTTTGGTCATGGGATTAGATCAAAGTCAAGAAATGGAAGAGCGCGATCGACTCTATTTGACACTTCCTGGTCAGCAAGAGAGTCTTGTCATGGCCGTTGCCAAGGCTGCAAAGAAGCCAGTTATTCTTGTGCTGGTTTGTGGAGGGCCTGTTGATGTTTCTTTTGCAAAATATAATCCAAAAGTAGGAAGTATCTTGTGGGCAGGTTATCCAGGTGAAGCCGGAGGAATTGCACTTGCAGAAATCATATTTGGTGACCATAATCCAGGTAAGATCTTTTGATATCTTGATTGAAGCACATATCATCCATTGCCCTGAACTCTTATCCAAAATCATAATTTGAAACTTTGATCAGTGAATTGATTCTCCTTGTCTAGGCATGTAAACTTATGTTCTCTCTTCTATTTTATTTTCTGTGGTGGTGATTTTTACCGAGAAAGTTAAATACTGATTTTACACTACCTTTGCCATGCAGGAGGAAAATTACCAGTCACTTGGTATCCGAAGGATTTCATCCAAGTACCAATGACTGACATGAGAATGCGGCCTGAACCATCCTCAGGATATCCAGGTCGCACATATCGCTTCTACAATGGGAAAAAAGTGTTCGAGTTCGGCTATGGGCTCAGCTACTCAACCTACATTTACGAATTCGTCTCTTCTACTCCAAACGCTCTCCATTTAAATCAATTTTTAAATTCTCCAACAACAACTGAGAGCTCAAGTTCTCTCCGTTCCCTATCAGTTCACGATATTGGGACAGAAATCTGTGAGAAAGTCAAGTTCTCAGCCGTTGTTGGAATCGAGAACTCTGGGGGAGTTGCTGGGAAACACCCAGTTCTCCTATTTGCAAGGCATGATAGGCCTAGCAATCAAAACCCCTTAAAACAATTGGTTGGATTTCAAAGTGTGAGCTTAAATTCAGGAGAAAGAACAGAAGTAGAATTTGTAATAAGCCCCTGTGAACACCTTAGCACAGCCACTGAGGATGGTTTGATGGTAATAGAAGAGGGGTATAGATATCTGATATTAGATGATAAAGAGTATCCCATTAACATTGTAATTTGAGTCCAACTGCGGAATTTCAGTAATTATGCGTGATGTTTTAGCTTTTGGTCACTGCTTCAGATGTTGGAAGTAGTTTAAAATATGTCCCTTTTGCTTCAGTTGTTATTAGTCCCATTTTTCTTCTGGAGTATCTATATTGAATAATTAATCATATGAACAGCATTTAATTATCAATTTTATTTAGACATTATTGATTTTTGATTGGTAAATTTAAATGGTTGAAATTATAGATATCTATGCGTAATTGTCAATTCACATTGTCATTGTTTGATTGTCATCTTCACAAATGAGATCAAAAGCTGATTGTAAACCGATTAATCATGTGCGAATTTTTATTTTTGAACTACCAACAATATATATAATCGTCAATGAGGCAAAATAAAAATCAATCAAGGGTTTGCATTTATATTTAAAATCGTAATCTAAAAAGAATAAAGAGAAGGGAATGCGAGCAAATCAAAAACGGACAAACCATGACAAAGAGAAGGGAATAGAAGATGAGTGAGACTAATGGTGGTGGTGGTGGTGGTGGTGGGGGGATGGAGGGAGAGATTGATTTGAAAGCTCATCGATTGTGGTGTAAAGAGAATTTATTTTGTTTTTGTTTTAATCATATTAAGGATAAATTTGTAAATTATTGTAGTGCATTTATAAAATTTATATTTTACTTGTTATGTAGTTATAATGTGGTGTAGAAAATATATAATTATTGTAGTGACAATAAAATTACCCAAATATAATTGGTCGATAGAAATTAAAGGGAAAATTATGTCATATATGTTTTTTATTTTAAGAAATTGAAAACAGGTTATTTAGACTAATAAATTTATTATATACACTTATTTATTTATCAAAATTAGGATATTATATTGTCTTTTATGAATAAATTCTACTTAATTTGTTGTTATTTGTCATTATTTCAGATTTTATCCTAAAATCAAGAAAATGTAGGAATTGAAGCAAATACATAACAACCGGATGATAACCTAACGCTGGAGTGGTGAAGTGCGCAGGTTGAGGGGTCATTTTAAGCAAAAATGTCATGTTCAAAACAGTGGTGACTCGAGTGATGACTTGAATGATGATGGTTGTAAGTATAGAAATTCTTGTTGGGACAAGTCCATGTCCAATATGGATAGTAAGAGATGTTACAGATGTGGTAAGGTTGGATATTCTGTTATTTCCTTACTTACATGTACGGATCGCACAAGTAATAAAATGGATAATAAGTCCGTGTATCGTTCCTACGAGGATCAAGTTAAACTATTATTTTAGATCACTGACGTTAACCGAAACTATAAAAATATCAAACTTGATTTTGATTTGAATTTAAACTAACAATTAAAAAGTAAACGAATTTTTGAAATATAAAATTTATGAGAAAAATATGTTAGAATCCACTTTTATTTCTATAATTTACATCGTGATTTAAATGTCTAAAACAATTCATGGAATTTGAAAATCAATGTTCATATATTGATGGAAACACTCTTTCGAACGGTGAATTAAATCTATCCCTAAATGTGATATGCCTATATTTCTATGACGAATACGAAAATAGGAAAGTATTAACAATTCATAAATAATTAAAGATAACATAAAACATATATGTATATTTCTATCTCCTATCGGACTTTTGACAATTAAAACATGTCTAATGAATTCCTAATCATTTGAACTTAAGAACATGTCACATAAATCATACGATTAGTGATCAAATAATTGTAGAAACATGAATACTGTAATTAATTATTCTTGCATTAAATTAAACAAGTATTAAATCATGGAATCTGAAAAGCAAAAGCTTCATCAAGATCCTAACATAAAATAAACTAGTCTACAAATATAATTGAAGATAAACCACAACAAATTGTAGATTCATAACCCGGACGTAGAAATTATTCTTCTTGTTGCATAAATCTTCAATCTCTAATCCTTTGCGCCAATTGATTTTCTCAAAAAATTGTTAAAAGTTTTGGTATGGAATAATGAGATTCAGACCCCGATTTTCGTGCATCTTCTGATATATATAGGTAGGTTCGAATAATTAGGAAGAATATATGTAGAAATTGTGTACAATAAGGAAACAAATCTCGCCTAGATGGACAACCGCGTGATCGCATGGTATAAGAAATGGTGATCGCGCTATATCACACTGCACGCAATCGTCATTTCTTATACCACGCGATCACACGGTTGTCTATCTGGGCGAGATTTGTTTCCTTATTTTACACAAATTCTACATATATTCTTCCTAATTGAATACAAGAAATGGTGATCGTGTTGTATAAGAAATGGCTATATCACACTGCACGATCGCGTGGTTCATTATTTTGCCTAGTGATGGCAACGGGTCGGGTCTCCTCGACCCGCGCCCCGCCCTGCCAAATTTTATTAAACCCAAACCCACCCCACGACCCGCGAGTTTCGGGTCGGGGAGGGTTCGGGTCGAGTCGGCTCTGCCGCCCCGTTTAATTTTTTGTTTATTTTTTCAACATTTTTTATTGTTTTCTTTAATATATTATTTAAAATAATATAATCAGGGCGGGTTCGGGTCGGGTCGGGGCGGCCAAAACCCGTACCCGTCCCGCGACCCGCTCCGGTCGCTAAAACTTAACCCGAACCCACCCCGCCAACCCGCGGGGCGGGTTTTTTTTCCACCCATTAGGGGCGGGTACCCGTCGGGTTCGGGTCGGGTCGGGTTTTTTTGCCATCTCTAATTTTGCCTTTGATTTTCGTCTTTCAATTTGTGCAAGTTGGTCCTTTCTCCTTATTTTTCGGTAAACCCTTCATCTTCTGATTTAGTCAATAGAGCCCCTGAACTTCTGAATTTCTTCAATTTCTGTTCCATCTCTCAATTTTTTCAATTAGGTTCTTGAATTTCCAACTCATTCCAATTTTAGCTCTAATTTGCTTCACTGTTGACCTCGTAAACGTCCAATGTTAATTTTTAGCCCGAATTGCCTTCCAATTGATCTTTATTTACTTCATTCTCTGAACTTTGGGATAAATACTGAAATAAAGACAATAAACAACAAAATCAGTATCTTTTATTCTCAAATGACAATATATTTCTTGCTTTTAGTATCTAAATGTGTCGAAAATATACTTATCAAGTACCCTTAAACTAGAACAATTTCTCGAACAAAATATAACTAATTATAATTTGAAAACAAAACTCAATAACAAATATTACTCAATTGTTAACTTGCTCACCATATGCCTCAGGTTCAAATAAAAAAGTTAATACTTTAGAAAAGAAAATTGAACAACATATAAAAATTATTATTACTTATCCGATGCTCAACTTTCACATCACGTGTGTGTGTGTGTGTGTGTGTGTGTGTGTGTGTGTGTGAATAGTCAATACCAACTGGATACTTAATATACCTGACATAGTGTGGATAAAAATGCATAAACCCAGATCTCATGTGATCAAACAGTGGTTTTCTTTTTGTTTTCCTTGTATCTCTCATGTATGATCACTTCCTTATACTTTTCTCTCCAATCCTGATATTTCTTCTATTTATGTGGTTTCTAAACATCAATATAATGCATTTTTCAACACAAAGCAATTAGAATCAGGTAAAGGTTTGCACAAATATTTCGAGGGTAATCAGTTCCACATTTCACACCCTCACTCTCCAAAGTTCTAGCCTCAAAGTTTATACCAAGTACTTTATTTACTCTGATTTTTTTTCTTTCTTCTTCTCATATTTTGAGTAATACTTTTCTCATCAACCTTTTTAAGTGTCCTATGTAGTGAGCTTTAGGATAGTGACTTCCAAGTCAGATGACTCTAGGGCACCAGGTTCTGAGAACCCTTAAAGATTTAATTACTTGAGTCACCAAGGCTAAAAAGAAAGGTAAAATATTTTTTTGTGTCTTACGTGTGAGTCTTCTCCCCCTTAAGCTTTCTAAGTGACCTACGTAACGAGCTTTAGGATGATATTTCCCAACTTAGATAAATTTAAGGTACTAGGTTTTAACACTCTTAATAGCTTAATTGCTTGAGTATAAAAAAAAAAGGCTACGAAGAGAAGATTAAGACTATTATTATGTAGCTAGTGCGCTGACTTTTACTTGTTGACTATAACTCCTTCAACCAAAGACATAATTCAGGAATTTCGGACTCTCAAATATTTATGCATCTCTACATTAATATTTCCACCCCAAACTGCTTTTGAGCACATTTGGTTTCTAAATCAGGATGTCTATAAACTTAAGGTGAGGGATTAGATGTCAATCCTACGTCAGAAAATGAAAATGTCCCCACATAAGAAAATTATATCCTCACACAATTAATAATCTGATCATTGCTATGTGCTAAATTTTATGAAGTCTAACATAAATAAGCAGCTCAATAAAAATTTAAATTTAAATGTTGTCCTGTTTTCTATCTAAAGCAAGAACTCAATTCGAACTACATCATAGACAGTAAACAAATCAACAGAATTTTTAAAAATTTTTTAGTTTTTTTTTAAAAATATATTCCGAAAATCGAATGAATGCATATTAAGCAGCGTATGGATGAGATTCCCACCCAAACTAGAAAAATATGTTGTACTCAACATATGACAAATAGATATGACAAATAAAGACAATGCAAAGAAGAGGAGTCAAGTACTTCCTAGGTTTAAACGTGCAATGTCATCACTTGAGGCTCCTCTCTTTGACATCTTTTGGAGGATTCAACCATTTCCTTACTTTTTCTTGTTCGGTTTGTAGTATGTCCTATACCTGTAGACACAATCGACATTAGACATCGTTAAAAGGCCTTAAAGCATTGAAATAACTTAACTCAACAAAACACACCAAAACTAAGAATAGAGCACAAAAATTGATTGAATACCCAACATCATTAAAAGGCCTCATAGCATTGTTGGTTTTTTTTATACCCAATAAATTCGGACGATGATGTAAAAATGATTGTGAGATTATGTTGACATTAAATGAATAGCTTGATTCGATGACAGCTATTGGAAGCAACTAAATTGATAATTACTCATGGCCCACCTGTAGTGCCCAATTGTGGTGTTGTGCCTAGTCTTTGGACTTGTTACTTGTTGGCCCATTTGACTTGGTTATGTCTTGGACTTGGGTTTGTATGAGTGGCCCATTTATTGTTTAGCCCAACTAAAGTTATATATCCTAACCTAGACTTAGTGTGTCTGTTTGGAGTTTGAATGCTGTAAGAGTGAATAAGTTGCAGCTATTCTTGGAATCTCTTTGTAGTCTTCATTGTTGTCTTTTTCACTCTTCTCATCTCCCTAGATTGGAACAATCAAGGTACAGTGTAATTGTGTGTCAAGCCTTGAAGTTCCATATCGATTATGTTGAGCTTACTGAGCCCGGTTTGATGAAGCAAAGAATCCAACAATTTCAACAGTTTGAATTTGAGAAAGAATGTTTATGGTAGTCCTATTCCATTAATTTTGCTAAAAAAATATGATTATTTATTCATGTTTATTTTTCCAAAATCATTCGTTGTGATTGATTAATTATTTTCTATACTTAAAACTTAGGCTATATTTGATAACACTGTAACAATTATAAATTAATTTATTTATATTTTTGAGATAAAATGTGTGTTTAAGAAATAGAGAGAGAAATGGTATATGGTTAAAAAGTAATTTAGAAAATTGCGTTATTTAAAAATTAATTAATAAATTAATGATTTTGGGCTGCCCACGTAAATACCTTAGTTTTAGGGATCAAATGGAAATTTATTTGAATTTTATAAACTTTAAAAATGACTTATAATAAAATCGTAAAATTGAAAAATACTTCATAATCACGTGAATTATCACGATTTGATACTTACGATACTTCTAAAATATGTCAGTATCACAGTATGATACTTATAATAATTTTCAATTTTTTTAGTAATAACGAAGTATTTTTCTATTTTTTTTTTTTGGTTAGGAAAAAACAATTTTACGATCTAAAATATGTAATTTGTACAATTATCCCTAAAAATTAGGTAGTTTACACAAATAATCTTATTTTTATACCACTTACAAAAATGTCTTTTTGAAATTTTTAGGAAGTAAAAATCCTTTATAAATTTGGTGTGCCACTTTTTTAATGTTTTTGTCACTTTTTAATGATTTTGTCAATGTCAATTATTTTTAAAAATGTGACATGTATATTAATTTCTTTAATTCAATATAAATTAAAATCTTAAAATAAATTCATGATTCGTTATTTTTATTCAAAATATTATAACAATTGTGCCACTTTTTTTTAAAAAAAGTGACACAATGCCACTTTTTTTTTTTTTTTTTAATGTTACTTTTTATCACTTTTTCTTTTAACAAGTAACAATTTGTCACTTTTAGTGAATGTCAATTTTTCAATATACATCATTGACTAAAAAAATCACACAAGTTTACAAATACTAGTAGACATATTGCACATTCTTCATTATCTATAAACAAAACACAATGTCAATTTTTTTTATTTTTTTTTTACTTTTCTTTTAACTAAAAGTGAATCATGTAACTTTTTAGTGGAAAAAAGCGACACTTTGTCACTTTTTTAGTTTTTTTAATATTCAACATTGACTAACAAATTATAAAATTTCACAAATACTAATAGATACATTATACAATGCCATTTTTTTTTTAAAAAAAGTGACAAAATGTCAATTCTTATAACTTTTTCTTTTATATCACATTCTCTTTTAATTAAATGTGACACGTTCAATAAGTGTCACGATGTCACTTTTTAGGTAAAAAAACAAAGTGACGTTTCATAACATTTTGCTACTTGAATGTAACTCTTTCAATTTTTGCAATGTTCATCTTTGACTACCTGCGTCAATATGTAAATGGGGTACTTACACAAATACCCTTGTTTTGAATCATTTACAAAAATACATTTAAAAACATTTTAGGAAGTATAAATACTTAGTAAATTTTGTTTGCCACTTTTTAATATTTTTGTCACTCCCCCGCCGGTCTTTTTTGAAATAAGTGATTTTGTGTCACTTTTTTTAAAAAAATAAAATGAAATAAAACGACATGCATTTTACTTTCTCAATCAAGTATAAATTAAAATCATGTTAAAAAAAGTATAAATTAAAATCTTAGAATAAATTCATGACTTGTTAAATTTATTCAAAATGTTAGAATAATTGTGCTAATTTTTTTAAAAAAAGACCCAATGCCACTTTTTGTTTTTTGTTTTGTTTTGTTTTTTTTTTTTTTTAAATGACATAATTTCACTTTTTATCACATTTTCTTTTAACTAAAAATAGACATTTTGTCACTTTTTCTACTTGAATGTCGATTTTTCAATTTTTGCAATATCTATCATTAACTAACAAATTACACAAGTCCATAAATACTAGTATATACATTCTACATTCTCCATTCTCCAGGCACAAACACAAACACAATCACTTTTTTACTTTTCATTTTACTAAATAGTGACATGGTGTCACTTTTTTAGTTGAAAAAAATGACAATTTGTCACTTTTTTTTTACTTGAATATCACTTTTTCAATTATTGCAATATTCATCATTGACTAACAAATTGCACAAAAATCCATAAATACTAATAGATGCATTACACAATGTCACTTAAAAAAAAAAGTGACAAAGTGTCACTTCTTATTACTTTTTCTTTTAACTCACATTCTCTTTTAATTAATTCAAAAGTGACACGGTGTCCCTTTTTGGTTAAAAAAAAAAGATGACGTTTTATTACTTTTTGTTACTTGAATGTCACTTTTTCAATTTTTGCAATATTTATTATTGACTACATGCATAGTAACTTAACAAATTACACAAATCTACAAACAGTAACAAATACATTACACATTCTCCATATATAAACACACCATTTACAAGTAGGAAAATTACAAACACATCAAATAAGTAGATACATTACACAAACACATTCTCAATTATCTATACAAAAATAAGGTGGAAACTTGTCGTACTCTTCACATTCAGTCAATTCCTCGATACCTACTTGGCTATCTGGATCATTAAAGATGATACAAGAAAAATGTGACCTTTTTTTAAAAAAACGTGACAATCTTAAACATTGAACAATTGGTGGCCAAGGTGGCAAATTACAACCATTAAATACAATGTTAAGCACTCAATCATGTATAATAAGCCTTAATTAAGCCTTAATTAAATACAATGTTAAGCACTCAATCATGTATAATAAGCCTTAATTAAGCCTTAATTAAATACAATGTTAAGCACTCAATCATGTATACTACAAGAAATCGGACCAACAGCGACGACAGAAGTCGTCTCTAAAAGCCTAAAAATCGTCGCTATAGATCAATAGCGACGACATTGTCGTCTCTAATAGTTGTCGCTTTAGGCCCGTAGCTGAAAGTCAATAGCGACGACACCGTCGTCTCTATTTATTCAGAGGATATTGCGACGACAATTAGCGACGACATAGTCGTCCCTAGTAACGAAAAATATTTTATTAATAATTTATTAATTTAACTTGACCCGATCCGAACCATTTTGAACTCGGCCCGAATTTGAACCCGACCCGAACCTCGAGTATTTATTTTTAATTCATATGATGATAGTGTTGGCTTGGAGACTCGAACTCTTGACCAAGTAGTTGGGTAAGTGATGTCCCAACCGTTCAGGCAAATGAATTCTTGTGTCTTATTTTGTTTTAAGTAATATATAATAGTTAACTTTAACGAATCACATTTTAATAATAATAGTATATAAACATTTGTTCCAACACATTGACTTCAATATTATTTTTATTAATAAATAATAAAAAAAAAATCGAACCTATAGAGACGATATAGTCGTCGCAATAGGGTATGTTTTTGAGACGACAAAAAAAGTCGTCGCTAATACTCAGGTATTAGAGACGACTTATTTTTGTCGTCGCAAATTTTTGAGACGACAAAAAAAGTCGTCTCTAATACCTGAGTATTAGCGACGACTTTTTTTGTCATCGCTAATTGGTGAGTATTAGAGACGACTTTTTTTATCGTCGCTAATTTTCGTCGCTGTTGGTCCGATTTCTTGTAGTATAAAAATCAGGTCACTTTTCCTTTCTCCCTCAAAAGCTTGAGCAAGCATTCCAGACAAGTATAAAACGTTCCATCTTTGTGACTTAACTTGCCAAAGTAATCGTGCAATAATTAAAGAAATGCATCTGCATTCCAATTAGTAAATGTTACCATCTCCAACCCAACTTTAAGAACAAACAAGAAAATCAACGATAGTATAAAAGAGAGAGAGAGACAGAGAGAGAGAGACCAAGCAGCATATGGGGCATTCCTTAAGATCACAGCCACATTCATCATCATTAGGAAAGATATGAGCTTCTCGTCCATCAATTGCTCCCCCCTCAATTCATTTCCCATTGTGTTCGGCTATCCCATTTAAATGGGAAAAGACAAGAAAAAACACAACATTTAATTTACAAAATTTTTCATACTACTTTTTAATCATCCACATTTTCTCTTTCCAATTTTTAATCATACATCTTACCTAGAAAATACAAATAAATCAACCAAATAATTTCAATTCCCTTTTAATTCTAGCCAAACTGACCTTTAGAAAATAAACTCCAATATTAAATTACACATGAGCCTACAACAAATTATCTAATCAGAACTCAAATGATTCTGACGTCCTTACATTTAAGAGAAATTCTAGGGAAACATTCTTGTGGGACATTTTTAAGTGACATTAGACATGTCACACATACATTGAGTGGTGAAAATATAAATGGTGAAGTAGGTATTTTTACCACTCAATGAATGTATAAAATATAACAATGTTACTTAAAAATGTCCCCATAGAATTATTATATATTTAAACACATTCCATAAAAATTGCATTTATTTAAACTTTGAACAAAGGAAAGAAAAAAAAAAACAAGTGAAGAATACAGATGATTCACATCCCTCGAAGTTCTCACATCTATATGTAACGACCCAAAATTATAGAACTTGACCGGTCGTGCAAGCTTTATTTCTGTTATAGTTTATAATTTTATAAAGGACCTTGTTAGTTATAAACCTTATTATTTATATAAAAAGAAATCAAAGTAAACCATATGAATAGAATTTCTATCATTCAAACTCAATTTAAATATATTATTGAGACTAATATAATACCAAACTCTATTTTAAAAGAAATCGGATCAGTTAGAGCATTTACGTATAGCATGTCCTACGCTTGCCTGCTTGTAGAATTTGGAACAATTCACAAATTTGATTTAAATACTAGTCCTAAGGAAAATACAATTGATAGAGACGGAACATTATTCTAATAATGTCTACTAGAATGCACCATCATTGTCAAAAGAACTAGGTGTCAGGCTAAAGTTTAAAATTCTCCATAGGGGATAGATACCTATCAATTCATGAAGTTGGTCAAAACAATAAATGCGTAAATATCATACGTTCATGTAGAACAGCGTAGGAAACATTCTTCAATCCAAAATCAGAAACGGAACAAAAGAAATATCCGTAAATTAACAAAATGAAATACTACTGGTAATAAAGTTATTTAATAAAAATTACGCCAGATTTAATTATTGAAATCCTTAGATCCTGGCATCTCGACACCACTGCATCAACCTCCAATCAACGATTCGTTCTAATCTGTAAAATAGTAGGGGTGAGTATATGGAATACTCAGTAGGACACGAAAATTATGGTGCTATCCCGAATAAAATATCAAACGCATGTGCCAAGAATATCATACCGTCATCATATCTTTAGAAAACCGGTAAGAGCTCAATCATATCATATCTTTGGTACCGGATGGCCATAAACATCATATCATATCATATCATTTACTTTCATAAGTATGATAAATTAACAACATGGAAAAATAATTTAAACAGGATAAAATCAACTGCACCTCGTTATCCTACCTTAAGTCTTTGAAAAACTTGATTTGCTGCTCACAAAATAAATTTTGTACTCCTTAAAACTGCTCAAGACTTGATAATATATTTCTTTCTTCGTAGACTATGAAGATTTTGGATGAATTCTATTTGCGTTTGCAAATAAAAATATACTTAAAGAGATATATATACACGTGAAGGAAGAGTGGTGATACTTGAATAGGATTGTGTAAAATATCCTCACGTCTCTATCATCATGAAATATGAAATATCTTATAAAATATACTTGATGGGACACATCATCATGAAATGTAAAATATCTTATAAAATATACTTGATGGGACACATCATCATGAAAGGAAGAGACCATTTCTATCCTACCTATCTAATCTAAAACCACTAAAATCCAAGAAACCTCATATTCTCTCTAAAATCTCAACGGCCATAACTTAACCATTATAACTCAAACACAAATAGTAAAATAACATTTATTGATAACTTCCTTAATCTTAAATAAATTAGGCTTCATTAATCCGAATCAAACTTTCTCGAGCCTATCATACATGATTAATTACAAGCTATCCAACGAGCCCAAAATTAATATATTTATCAGTATCTCATAAAAACTTATATATATATATATATATATATATATATATATGGGGTAAATTGAAAGAAATTTTGTATTTTTACCACTTTAGCCCCTAACCTTCAAAGCATGTATAATAGCATATAAAGAAAATAAATTTTGCTTTATGAAAATATTTGGGACCTTACAATCTCCCTTACTTAAAATATTTTCGTCCTCGAAAATTACCTTGGCTAAACAAAGAGTTCCGGATGCTGGGATTTAAGCTCATCTTCCTTCTCCCAAGTAGCTTCGTCGACACCATGATTACTCCATTGAACTTTGACCAATGGAATCTCTCTGTTCCTCAAAATGTGCACCTTTCTATCTAAGATCTTTGTTGGAGCTTCATCATATGACAAGTCCTTTTGTACATCCAATGTCTGATAACTCACTACATGATTAGGATCATGAACATACTTTCTGAGCATCGAAACATGGAATACATTATGCACTGCAGCTAATTCTGGCGGTAGGGCAAGTCGATAAGCCAAACCACCAATCCTTTATTGCCTTATATATCTGTGTGTGTGTAAGTACTAATATTATTTTATGGTAAATACTCCCTCCGTCCCATTTATATAAGTTTGTTTGACTTTTCACACAGATTAAGAAAACATATTTATTGTTATTGAAAATGTAATTTTTGTAAAGAAAATTTCCAACTTACCTTTATTAATATCAAAACTATTATTATTGAAAGTAATAAATATGGTTACATTAGTAAACAAACAAAATAAATACTTCCCAATAAAGAAACAAACATATTATTAGTATTAAAATTATTATTTAATTATTGATGTTTAATTTATTTGTTGTGCTTAATATTATAAATCCTATGTGTAGCCATCAATAATTAAATTGTGTTTTAATTATTAATGGTTAAATCATTTGTTATCTTTAATATTACAAATCATATTTTCTAATATATATATATATAGGAAATTGATATAAAGCCTCTATTCAGCAACTATATTTTTGTTTCGTTGTAAAAATGTGTGGTTGAAAAATAGTTTTGAAAAATATGTGGTTAAAAATGGGTTGAAAAAATGTGCTGCTTATAAATAATTTATAGAAAAAGTTATTGAACGAAGATTAATATTGAAGAGTTAATGTTTTTTTTTTTTAGTTAATAATATTAATATAATGATTAATATTTTTAATCATTCTTAATTTTAATAAATTTTTTAAAGATTATAGGGTATAATTTTAGGTATAAATTCATAATCTCTAAATTACCCGGTTGTCGTATCATGATAATAACTAGATTTTCAAATTTATTATTTTGACTACTTATTTTTGTAAATAAAGTTTTATTGGTTAAATTCAAATATTTTTACTATTTCTTTTAAAATTATTGTGATTGATGTTTTTGAACGAAAATTAAAAAGTACGTTAAATACAACAGGCAGACGTAGAAGTTGTTGAATCCGGGCCCAAAGAAAGGTACAGTGATCCACCAGTGAAGGCCCAATAGTGGCCCAATGGACCTTGACCCACAGCTAAGGCCTAGAATATCACCGTGGGATGAATGCCGAGGTGGTATGTCAAGCAAACCTCTCTAGCCGACCTGGTTAACGCCCAGCCGATGTGCTTTATACTCAGCCGGGGTGCTTTATGGCGTTGACCAGAAGAGAGAGATGAAGTCAGTGATGGGACACTGCCTTTACCCAGACGTGACAGGCGTCCATCCCCTACGAAATGTAGCAATGATTACGGTTGAAAAGCAAGATTGTCACATCCATAAGCTAGGGTGATGACAAGTGTAAAGTATGCCACGTGTCGCAATCCGAGACAGGAAGTTTCACTATAAATGGAGCACAATTGTCTCCAAGTAAGGGGTTAGCAATTTCTCATTCTAAACTATATACTTCTCTCACTCCCTTTTTTCTCTTCTACACATTTATATTTCCCGCACCCAATATATATTTGTCCAAAATGAGTACTGACTTAGGCATTGGAGTGCAAACGGGAGCCACCTCGGCCCCCTTTGCAAACTGATTGTTTGTCACAGTGCGCAGGAGATCCACGTGTTCAAGAGGGAGGAGCTGAGACGTGTTGGTCCAAGGTCCATCCGGATTTTGTGGTCAACATTTTGGCGTCGTCTGTGGGAAACCATACTGCTAACCACGAAAACACATGGTAAAAAGCCACACATAGAAAGGTAGTCCTGAAAAAGGACGAATAACCTCTTACAATAGAGCGGATAACTGCAAAGAGCTTTGAAAGATAAGCTGGTTGGCCTTGAAAAAGGTAGGAGCTTTGAAAGATAAGCTGATTGACCTTGAAAAAGGTAGGAGCTTTGAAAGATAAGCTGATTGACCTTGAAAAAGGTAGGAGCTTTGAAAGATAAGCTGGTTGACCTTGAAAAAGGTAGGGGTTTTGAAAGATAAGCTAGTTGGCCTTGAAAAAGGTAGGAGCTTTGAGAGATAAGCTGGATAACCTTGAAAAAGGTAAAGAACTTTGAAACATAAGTCTAAACACCCTTGAAAAAGGTAAAGAACTTTGAAACATAAGTTTAACAACCTTGAAAAAGGCTTGAAACAGCGAGACAAAGGTCTATCTATCCTTGAAAAGCAATCTAAGACCAGAAACTCTTCTGAAACATGAATGAAAGTGACGGTGATGTTAACCCCCGTAGGGGAAGAAGTGGCCAACATAGCGATGACGAAGTTCCTCAAGAAATCCATGAAAATGCCAACGAGGAAGTGGCACAACCTAATCCACCTCGCCGGCACCGAAATCGCCGCATGATGCGAGACATGACACTTATGGCGGCCCAAATGCTGGAGATGCAGAGGCAGCAAATAGAACAAACTGCTGCAATGAATGTCTTTATGGCCAGAGGGTATGCTGTGAACGAACCCGTGATGCCTCAGCAATACTCACAGCCACATTATTCACCATCCGAGGCGGCCACTGTATCTTATTATTATCAGGACCCGCAGGCATACACCGAAGTGGAATCTGAGCCCTTCTACGAGAGAGACCCAGAACATGAAACGCATGGGGAACAAAACCCACTCCCATCTAGACGCAGGGAGTCTTCTCCCGCCAAATCCGGTAGTGTTTTCAGCCGAATAGGAGGGTTATTCAGGGGACAACGACGGGGACAAACGGACCCAGGTCGGCATAATGCCGCAGAGCCTAGAAATAGGCGCGAGCGACGCGCTGAAGAAGCCTTGTCGCAGGATCAAATGTATAGGGACCAAAAGGGTATGGGGGGAGAAAGGATGGCATCAGTACATGAGCCTAGGAATAGGCAAGAAAGAAGAGCCGAAGCAGTTCGGACTAATCCTCGTAATGAATTACAGAGCCATGAAAGGCCGAACTACGGTCGCGTTCCACCACCACAAAGGCAGGAGCACGCTCCGCCGCCCTATGGCCAATACTGTGACCCAGAGTATTCCGGTCACGACGAGAACAGCGAGCTGCCGTCATACGAGTTGGATGACGAAGAGGAAGTAAGTCCCTTCACAGAGGGCCTCCGTAGGTGCCCTGTCCCCCATGACTTTGAGATTCCAGAAATAGCAAAATACTCTGGCCGAGGTGACCCTGATGATCACCTGCTAAATTACCGCGCCAGCATGGAAATAGCCGGGGCGACCCCGGCACTGAAATGTAAAGCTTTTGCTTTAACCCTTGAGGGGAGTGCCATACGATGGTATAAAAAACTCCCTCCGGGCAGCATCCACAGTTGGAGGGATATGAAAACTGCTTTTAAGAATGGTTTTGTTTCTTCGAGGCCTGGCCAACTCCCCCTCCAACGCCTTCAGGATCTGAGACAAGGAAGAGACGAATCTCTGAAAAGTTACCTAGCTAGATTTACTGAAGAAATGCACATCTGCGAAAATATCACAGAAGCGGAGATGTTTTCCGCCTTAAAAGGAGGACTAGATATGACCAGCATGTTTTGGAGGGATGTCCGGAGCAGGAAACCAAGGGATTACAACACCCTGGTAGACCTGATGAAGGAAGAGATTGTATCGGAGGAAATGGCTAGGGCCAGAGATAATCACCCCCAAGGGAGATACAACCTCGGATATTCCAATGAAGCGGACCTCAAAAAGGGAGGAAGCAAGGATAGGGTCGGCGGTAACCGAGGTGGTGTGCCTCGTCCATTCCCGGGGACAGGATCTAGCTTTGCAGCAGAAATCACGGAAGCTATCCCTCACTTGCACTCTAACACCCCTTCTCAAAATCCTCCCACGGCACAAGGGAGAGTGGAAAGCAGCCGAAGTGGAAAACAGCCCATGATTGGGGCTTACTGCGCCTACCACAGATATTACGGTCACGCAACAGAGGATTGTAGGAAAATCCAAATGTTAGCTGAACAAAAGGCGCAGGGGAGAAGGGGAGGTGACTTCCCCCCCGACACAGGGAGAACTCAAAAATCGGGTGGCCAGAAGTTCAACCGGGCTGATAGGAGAGCCCCGTGGAAGAATTCAACCAAAGAAAGGATTGACAATCGTCAAAGAGACAGGAATAAGGGTCAAGATACCGCCTCGGCACAAGCTAAAGATACAAGGGAACCACTTATGCCTATGGCCGACCTCCCCATTCGTGAAATCGACACAATACTGGGAGGGCCCCACCCAGGTGGGAGCACAAACAACTCCCAAAAGAGGTATATAAGAGAAGCCAAGCAGCCCGCCAACGTAAACTATCATATCCATTCCCATCCTGTTGGGATTCCTCGGACGGAACCTATCACATTCACACAAGACGATGCCGTTGGAGTGCACTTCCCACACAACGATGCATTGGTTATCAGAGTGGTGGTGGCTCGGAATGGGCTATCACGAATGATGGTGGATGATGGTGCCTCGGTAAATGTGATATACGGGGCAACTTTTGATAAGATGGGGATCAGCACCCCACTCATTCCAGTCCCTGATCCGATATACGGTTTCACGGGGGACGGCATAACCCCCAGAGGATCCATAACACTTATGACTGAAGTAGGGCAATCACCGACCCTCTCCAGAATTCCTATGGAATTTTTGGTAGTTGACAAAATCTCCTCCTACCATGGTTCAATTGGAAGGCCTGGCCTTATTGACTTGGGGGCTGTAACGCATACCAAATACATTTGCATGAAGTTCCCCACGGAGCATGGCGTTGCAACTGTAAGGGGAAGCCAAACAGAATCCCGGGCTTGCTACACAAATGCGATCCGGAAGTTTCAGGATCGAAGCCTGAACATGATCAGTGATGTAGCTATGGCCGAGGCTGCTCCAGACCCAGAAAGATTGGGTGAAGGGCCATCTGAAGATAAGGATGTCACAATGACCCTAGAAGAAGATTTAGCAGATCTAGACCCTAGGATGGCAGGTGACAATTGCCCCACCCCGGCCGAAAAGTTGGAATGCTTCGGCGTAGACCCACTTGATCCAATCAAAGAATTGCAGATTGGACTGGACTCGCCAACCGAATACAAGAGTCAATTAAAGGACTTCCTACTTCAAAACCTCGATGTATTCGCATGGAAGCATGGTGACATGATTGTGATTGATCCTAAGGAGGCCTGTCACAGGCTCCAGCTGGATCCCCGAAGCCCTGGGCACAGGCAAAAGAGAAGGCCCATGAGTTCGGACAAGTATGAGGCCTTGAAAGACAAGGTCGCAAAGCTATTGAAAAATGGCTTCATAAGAGAGTCCCGATATCCGAAGTAGGTATCAAACCCTGTTTTAGTACCAAAACACAATGGGAAATTGCGGGTGTGCATTGATTTCTCTTACTTGAACCAGGCATGCCCCAAAGACAGCTTTCCATTGCCCCGGATTGATCAACTGGTCGACTCCACAGCGGGACACGAGTTGCTAAGCTTCATGGATGCATATTCCGGGTACAATCAGATTCCTATGTTCGAATCGGATGAAGAGCATACTTCATTTATCACAGATAGAGGACTCTATTGCTACAGAGTTATGCCATTTGGCTTGAAGAATGCGGGAGCTACCTATCAGAGGCTGGTAAACCGGATGTTCTCGAAACAATTGAGGAACACTATGGTGGTGTACGTTGATGACATGTTAGTGAAAAGTATGGTCGCCGCTGATCATATCCTCCATTTGTCAGAAGCATTTGATGTTTTGAGAAAATATCGGATGAAACTCAATCCGGCGAAGTGTGCTTTCGGGGTAGCATCTGGGAAGTTCCTCGGATTCATGGTGAATAAGAGAGGAATCGAAGCCAATCCAGACAAAATCAATGCTTTGTTAAACATGCAGTCGCCTCGAAACCCAAAAGAAGTGCAAAGCTTAACGGGGAGAATCGCGGCCTTGAACCGGTTCGTCTCAAAATCCACTGACAAATACTTGCCATTTTTCAAGGTCCTGAAGGGGGGAAGGCGATTCCAATGGACACCAGAATGCGAGCAGGCGTTTACCGACCTGAAAGCTTCTTTAGGCCGCCCCCCATTGCTATCAAAACCAAAATCTGGTGAGCCTCTCTACCTATATTTGGATGTATCCAAAGAGGCTGTTAGCTCAGTGCTAATCCGAGAGGAGGATGGGAACCAGTTGCCAGTATATTATGTAAGCAAAGCCATGCTGGATGCCGAGACGCGCTACCCAGATATGGAAAAACTTGCTCTCTCGTTGATCACAGCCTCTCGTAAGCTTCGTCCTTACTTTCAATCACACTCCATACAAGTGCTCACCAAATTTCCCATGAGACAAGTGTTGCAAAAACCAGACGTTTCTGGGAGGTTACTGAAATGGGCAATAGAAATCAGCCAGTTCGACCTACATTATGCGCCTCGGACCGCCGTAAAGGGTCAGGCGTTGGCAGACTTCGTAGTTGAATTCACCCATCCACCTGAGGTCGAAATGGTAGACAACATCGAGGACAGCCAACATTATGGACAGAAGTGGAAATTGTTCGTTGACGGGTCCTCGGCTGATGGACGATCCGACGCAGGAATATTGTTAGTGAGCCCGGAAGGGTTTAAATTACACAGTGCAATCCGCTTTGGATTCAAAGCCTCCAACAATGTTGCTGAATACGAGGCACTATTAGCCGGGCTAAGACTTGCAAAAGTG